>JAINUG010000055.1:0-600000 GCA_029706075.1 Aldrovandia affinis
GCGGTTATCCAAGTTAATACGGCCATACAACCCCACCCCAAGTAACCCTAGAAATCACAGAAGGCAAAATGTGGGGCCATCGTTAAGACCAACAATGACCTCATACCCTTCAGTGGCTTCCATCCAGAAACGGCTCACAACAGCAGAAGTACACACATTCACGGCGATGTGGTCCCATTGCATTATACAGGAATATAATAATGCAATGCTTCACCTAAATTGAAGTAGGCGTCTGAGTCACATTTCCTACCCCTTCACTGTCCTATCTTCTCCAAAAATCCACCACAAACTCCATACGAGTCTCTAGTTGAGGGCCAGTCCAAAGACAGCTTGTGATTTTCTGAGGGATCCCATTTGGATGTACTCCCCAGCCGGGATGGCGTAGCCCAGGAAGGTGGTGTGACAATGAAAGTCACATTTCTCAGGCTTCACATAGAAACCTGTTCTCGGCGCGCTGGAGAACTTTGCGGACCTGAGTGACATGTTCGTCCATATCCTTAGAAGATAAGGATGTCATCCAGGTAAACGAACACAAACTGGTTAAGCTGAAATCCCTAGAACATCGTTGATCAATGCCTGGGCGGCAGGGGGCATTGGTTAACTTAAGCGGCATAACGAGGTACTCCCAGTGACCTGTAGGAGTATTGAGCTTGAGTCTTCACTCATCCCCTCACGAATGCACCAGGTGGTAGGCGTTGCGCAGGTCAACTTCGTGAAGACAGTGGCCCCCTTGAAGTTGTTGAATGCTGATGCCATGAGGGGAAGGTAGCGATTCTTGACAGTAATGTCATTGAGAGACCGGTAGTCAATGCAGGGACAAGAGAACCGTCCTTCTTACCCCGAAGAAGAACCCCGCTCAGCGGAGTGATGAAAGATGGCCGAATGATGCCAGCGGTCAATGACTCCTGTAGGTAGGCATTCATAGCCTCAGTCTCGGGGCCAGGACAAGGAAAACAGGCGCCCCTAGGAGGGTAGCGCCAGACAGGAGTTCGATGGCGCAATCATAGGGGACGGTGGGGAGGCAGGCAGGTGGCTCGGGACTTGGAAGACCTCCTTGAGGTCAGGTACTCAGAAGGAAGACAGACAGGTCAGGTTCTTTCTCGGAAATCAGGGGACTCGGAACAGAAAACAGGGGACTCGGAACAGGCGTATGGGCTTGCTGCAGGCCAGAAAAGACATTGAGGGCTCCAACCCACAATCTTGTGACTGCTCCATTCAATGGCCAGATTATGCTTCACCAACCAGGGATGGCCAAGAACAATAGGTGAGTGAGGAGAATCGATGATATACAACCTTATCCTCTCTGATGATTGCGGAGGTGAGCAACGTTAAAGGAGAGCTGGTATGCGTTATGTGGCGAGAGTTTGCCCGTTCAGTGAGTTGGCCACCAGGCGTGAAAGCCTGGGACGGAACCCCCATCTCTTAGCCACACCAGCGTCCAGGAAGCTCTCCTCAGCGCCCGAGTCAATGCGCGGAGGTCTCGCTTCTCTGACCCTCCCACTCGATGGTAACCGGCAGGCAGGTCCGTTGTTTGGAGGGGCGTTCGATCGGAATGACACCCACTAGTGCTCCTCTCTTAACTAGTGGGTGTTGGCTTTACCCCGGACAGCCGGAAATGAAGTGCCCAGACTCCCTTAGTAAAGACAGGATCTAGTAGCCAACCTGCGGGCCCGCTCCTGTGGGAAAGTCGAGCCGATCCAGCTCCATGGGTTCTGGATCCGGGATAGCTGAAGAGCTGCTTTTGGGATGGTTATACGCTCTGACCGGCGACCTGAAACCGGCCGTCCCAGGCCGGGAACAACCCTGGAACTATGCCAATGGCGTGCTCCTGAAGCCTGGAGTCAACTCGGATGGCCAGGCTGATAAGATCATCGAAGGACTCAGGTAGGTCACGTGTCAGGATCTCGTCCTTGAGATGTTCAAAGCCCAAAGATGAATGCGTCGTACAGCGCCTTCTTTCCTCAGCCACAGGAGTTAGCCAAAGTCTGGAAGTGGATGGCGTAGTCAGGCGCCGACCTTCCCTCTGGCGTAGGTAGAGCATCTCCCGAGCAGCTTCATGACCCTGTTTGGACCGATCGAAGACCCTCCTCATCTCCTCGGAAAACAGACCAAAACTCTGGCAGTAGGGAAAAGAACCCTCCCACGCGGAGGTAGCCCAGGTCTTGGCACGACCGGTCAGTTGAGTGATGGCGTAGGCAGCCGGAGATCGCTGGGAAGCGTGGATGGCTGTAGTCGAAATATCAGCTGGCACTGCGTCAGGAACGCGCGACAACCCCGGTTCACCTGTGTACCTCTCAGGAGGAGGCAGGCGTGGTTCGCGCACCGGCGCAGGAAGACTCGGGTTGAGGTGGAGCAGCGGCATGCTGAGGTGCAGGGTTAGAAGTCGGAGCTCGCAGCGTCAGGTTAAGTTCCGCCAAGCCGGAGCTGAGAGACTGCAGATGTTGTGTGACCCTCTCAAGATGGTCTTGATGTCGTCGAGCATGGCACCTTGCTGCTCGAGGAAGCGGCGGAACTGGTCTGGATCTGCTGGGTCCATCGTGGTCAATACGTCCTGTGCGACCGTGGTAAGGACCCAGACGCAGATCAAGGATATAGGCAGAAGAGTAGTTTATTGGAAGGCAGGGTCACAACCAGGAATCAGAGAATCGGAGGTACAAAAACGCGAGGCAAAGAGAAGTCGATAACAGGCAGGCAAAAGGTCGTTGAACAGGAAGGCAGAAAGGCAAACAAACAAAATCGCTAGGCAAACTCGGGGGGTCGTAATCAGAAGGGTAGTCTCGGAAAAATCTGTATACACTGGCCGGAAAAGTAGGCTCAGGGAATAAGAATCAACGTACTGACACGGAAGGATGAAAACACTGAACATATATACAGGCAGACACAGGGACACAATGGGAAACAGGTGTGACTGGGAGGAGAAGAGAGTTAGGAAACACAGGTGAAAACAATGGGAATCGTAATCTAATTACGAGGGGAAGAAAACACGGACTGGGAAACATACAAACAAATCTACAATAAGCGACCTGGGAGATCAGGCAGACCGTGCATAGCTAGAAGGGAGAGCAAAGAGAGAAAGTGCGTGCGTATGAAAAGGAAAGTGAAAAGCTAATCAGGGATAGGATAAAAGAGAGAATGAGCGAAAGTTTGGGCGTGAGATAATTAGTGATTAGTAGTGTTAGTAACCTAATCTAAATCCCTAACGTTAGTAGATTAGTTAGTTAGTACTGTACACACCTAACTAATATATACAAAGTGCGATCAAGAAAGTAGGAAGGAGGAAGCGAGAAAATAAGCGAAGATTGAAATCCCGAAATGTAAACTCCGAAGTGAATGACAAGACAAGGAGTGGATCAGGAACAATAACAGACGGGGATAACAGACGTGAACGAAACATGACTCGAAGAAAGATAAACAAAGTACAAAAACAACAGAACAGATACTCAGAATATAACAGACACTGGCGAGGAAAAACTGCTCCCAAGGCAAAAACCCCTCTCTCTCCCTTTTGGGGAAAATCCCTTGGGCCTTGCAGAAACCTCGAATGGAATCCAGACTCGACGGGGGGACCCATCCACCCTGGGCTGGCACAGAGTGCAGAACAGCAGCTTCTATTGGTTTGTTACACATATTCCCATCTAATATGGCTATGGCTGAATATAGATATTCTTAGTACTTTCCATGAGGCTCACACCAGCAGAGTATACATTGCACACAGTTATAGGAATTTGATTACAGTTGCATTAGTTTGATTACAGTTGCATCAGTTTTGGAATGATGGGTACTTTCCTTACATCTGGTTCATTTCATGTGCTCAGTTTGGCCTAATAATAGTCACACTCCTCACACATAGCCTGGGCACGTACGGTCCACCTTCTACAGGCTGGATCATCACACCCAGCTGTTTCCATCGTTTCATATATTGTCCTGACAAACCCAGGGGGTGACTCATGTGTTTCAGGCCTACTACTAGGCCCAGGCCCATTACAGTCAGAACCAGGGTTGTCCGTGGAGGAAATTGGCTCAGGATTATTTCCAACAACCGTAGTCTGGACGAACTTGAGTCCTTTATCAACTCTTATCAAAAAATCGAACTGCAATCGGAGGATAAGACAGTTCCGAAAGCAATACAGAACTACCACTGACATTTTAGGCTGAAACATATTCAACGGCGATTCCTACCAAAATACTATAGGGCTACCGGCATCGGGAAAACCGACCCCAAAGCGGTATCGGGTATCCTCCACCGAAACAGATGGTCAGCCCACGGTCTAAATAGTTGGGGGTTTTGGAATCAATCAATGAAAGCTTAGCAAAACTGGATATGCTTGACACACTGTTTGTTATGTTTTGCCTCATCTGTTCGGTTTGTTTTTGTACTTTTATCATTCACGTTCTGTTCCCCGTCTGTCATTGTTCCTTGTTGTTCGAGATCCACTCCTTGTCTTTGTCATGCACTTCGGGAAATTCAATTCTTCGGTTTTTCTGTCTTAGTTTCTTATCTCGTTTTACTTCCTTCTTTCTTTCTATAACACTTTGTACATATTAGTTAGATGTACATAGTACTAACCTACTAATCTACTAACATTAGGGATTTAGATTAAGACGAACCCCGTCTGCCTCCCCTGGAGAAGTACGCCGGTGAACCTGGCGTCTGTCGTGCATTCCTAACGCAGTGTCAACTGATTTTCCAGCTACAGCCATTGACATTCCCCAGTGAACTTTCCAAGTTGGCTTACGTCATCACCCAGCTGACCGGCCGAGCCAAGACCCGGGGAACCACTGCATGGGAGGAGTCATTTCCCTACTGCCAGAGCTTCAACTTCTTTTCCGAGGAGATGAAGAAGCTCTTCGACCGCTCCAAGCATGGCCACGAAGCAGCGAGGGAGATGCTTCACATGTGCCAGGGGAGAAGATCTGTCTTGGACTACGCCATCGACTTCCAGATGCTGGCCAACTCCAGCAGATGGGATAAGGGGGCTCTCTACGACACCTTCATCAATGGCTGTTTTGAACTGCTTAAAGATTAGCTTCTGACCCGCGACCTACCCGAGTCCTTCGATGACCTCATCAGTCTGGCCCTTCGTGTCAACTCACGGCTGCAAGAGCGCCAACGATCCAGGGGTTTTCCGAAGGCCAGAGTCCAAGAGGTTCAAGATTCCTGCCACCCTCGTCACTCGCCCTAAAGCTTCCTCTGCACCCATGTTGGAACCGGAACCCATGCAGGTGGTCCGTGGTCATCTTACTCGTGAAGAACGTGATCGGAGGATGGCTACCATGTCCTGTCTCTACTGTGGTCAACCGGGTCACTTTGTTTTGAACTTTCCGTTAAAAGCCAACGACCCACTAGTGAGTAGAGGAGCACTAATGGGCGTAGTTCCGGTTGAATGCTCCTCTAGACAACGCACCTGCCTGCCTGTTACCATCGAGTGGGAGGGTCAGAGACGAGAGACCACCGCTCTCATAGACTCGGGCGGTGAAGAGAGTTTCATCGATGCTGGTGTGGTTACCAAGTGGGGCATTCCTGTTTCCAGTCTTTCACGCCCTCTAGTGGCCAACTCGCTCAACGGTCAAAGACTTGCCCACATTACCCATACCAGTTCCCCTCTGATTTTGCGCATCTCCGGCAACCATCAGGAAAGAATAAAGTTGCACATCATTGACTCTCCTCACGCTCCCATTGTTCTTGGCCATCCCTGGCTAGTTCGACATAACCCACTCCTTGAGTGGAACAGTCACAGGATTGTGGGTTGGAGCCCACACTGTTTGTCTCACTGCCTGCATCAAGCCCACTCTTCTGTTCCGAGTTCCCTTTCTCCCGAGAAACCCTCTGACCTGTCTGCCATTCCCTCCGAGTACCTGGACCTCAAAGAAGTCTTCAGCAAATCCCGAGCCACCTGCCCCCCCATCGCCCCTATGATTGCGCCATCAAACTCCTGTCTGGCACCACCCCCCCTAGGGGGTGCCTGTTTTCCTTGTCCCGTCCCGAGACAGATACTATGAGCAAGTATCTACAGGAGTCACTGGCCGCTGGCATAATTCGTCCTTCTTCCTCACCTGCTGGAGCTGGTTTCTTCTTCGTGGGCAGAAGGGCCGGTTCTCTACCCGTGCATCGACTACCCGGGCACTCAACGACATCACGGTAAAGAATCATTACCCTTGGCGTCGGCTTTGAACAACTTAAAAGCAGCCGTCTTCACCAAATTAGACCTGCGCAACGTTTACCACCTGGTGACTATTCGTGAGGGGACGAGTGGAAGACTGCCTTCAATACCCCGACTGGCCACTGGGAGTACCTAGTGATGCCTTTCGGTTTGACCAAAACTCCAGCAGTTTTCCAACCCTTGGTTAATGATGTTTTAAGAGACTTTATTTACCAGTTTGTTTTTGTTTACCTTGACGACATCCTCATTTTTCTGAGACCCAAGAGGAACATGTCAGTCATGTCAGCCAGCGTCTGCTGGAGAATAGACTTTCGTCAAGGCGGAGAAATGCAAGTTCCACTGCCAGACTACCACCTTCCTGGGCTATATCATCTCCCGGCCGGGAGCCTCCAGATGGACCCTCAGAAGATCAAGGCTGTTCTGGACTGGCCCCGGTCGAAGAGTCAGTAGGAATTGCAGCGGTTTTGGGATTAGCCAATTTTTATCGAAGATTCATCCGCAATTACAGCACCCTGGCAGCACCCTCACAGCTCTCACATCTATCAAGGTCCGGTTTCACTGGAATCCCGAGCAGAAGAAGCTCCACCGCCCTCAAGCAGCGCTTCATTTCTGATCCTATCCTCATCCATCCTGACACCAATGCTCAGTTCATTGTTGAGTCGATGCATCCAACATCGGAGTGGGGGCCATTCTGTCACAATGCTCCTCCCAGGACAACAAGATCCACCCATCGCGCCTTTTACTCCCACCGGCTTAGCTCACGGAACAAAATTACGACATCGGATATCGGGAGCTACTTGCGGTCAAACTTCGCCTTGGAGGAATGGAGGCATTGGCTTGAGGGCACAAATCCCATTCCTTGTTTGGACTGATTATAAGAACCTCGAGTATTTACAGACTGCTAAGAGACTAAATTCCCGTCCAGGCTCATTTGGTCCCTGTTTTTTTCAAGATTTAATTTTACACTCTCATATCTACTCGGTTCCATGAACACTAAACCTGATGCCCTCTCGGGCCGATTCGAGCCCTCCTTCCAGTTCTTCTGATCCTGACACCATTCTACCTCAACACTGCTGTATCAACTCTCTTCAACTGGTCATTGAAACTACTGTTCGCTCTGCTCTGCACGGGGAGGTTGGCCTAGTCGCTGTCCTACCAACCGTCTCTTTGTTCCCAAATCCGTTCGCTCTCAAGTACTGCAGTGGGGCCACTCTTCACTACTTTCCTGTCACCCTGGTATTAATAGAACCATCACTTTCATTCAAAGACGTTTCTGGTGCCCAGCCATGTCCCAAGACATCAAAGATTTTGTCTCTGCCTGCTCTGTCTGCGCCCAGAACAAAACCCCTCATCAGCATCCCTCTGGCCTGTTACAACCCCTACCCATCCCTCACTGCCCTTGGTCTCACATATCCCTAGATTTTATCAGGTTATCCCCTCCAACAGCAACACCACTATTTTTACTATTATCGATCGCTTTTCTAAAGCTGTGCACTGTATTCCCCTGCCTAAACTCCTTCAGCTAAAGAAACTGCCACTCTCATTATTCAACATGTTTTCAGGTTACACGGTATTCCCACTGACATTGTTTCTGACAGAGGTCCTCAGTTTGTTGCTAGATTCTGAAAAAGCTTTTCTGTTTACTCATAGGTTCATCTGTTAGTTTATCCTCAGGTTTTCATCCCCAATCTAATGGCCAGACAGAGCGGCTAATCAACTCATCGAAACTGTTCTCTGCCGCCTGTGTTCCCCCAGAACCCCACTTCATGGAGTCAACAGCTGCCCTGGGCAGAATATGCCAACAACTCCCATACCTCTTCTTCCTCCCAGATGTCCCCCTTTGAATGTTGCCTTGGTTACCAACTGCCCTTATTCCCTAGCCAGGAGAAGGAGGTGGGAGTTCCCTCTGCGAGGCTTTCATCCGCCATTGTCATCGCACCTGAAACACACTTACTAACCTTCTCAAGCCAGTTCCCGTATGAAGGGAGATTGTTGACAAGAGGCGTTCCAAGGCTCCCCATTATCGTGTGGGACAACGTGTCTGGTTGACCACCAGGGACATTCCCATCAAGATGGACCACCGTAAGCTTGCCCCCGTTTTATTGGACCTTTCCCCATGGCAAAGATCATCAGTCCCACTGCAGTTCGATTAAAATTACCTCCCACCATGAAACGATTCACCCCACTTTCCATGTTTCACGCCTCAAGCCTCTTGTTACCCACCCTTTGTGTCCCGCCCCTGAGCCACCCCACCCCCCTGTCTCATTGATGGTGGAGAGGCCTTCACGGTTAGTAAACTGTTGGACGTTCGTCGTCGGGGCCGTGGCCTCCAATACTTCGTGGATTGGGAGGGCGCACGGTCCCAAGGAAAGAAGTTGGATCCCCTCCCCTTTATCCTAGACAAGGACTTGATAAAATACTTTCATTTTGATAGACCGCACACTCCGGTTAAAACGCCAAGAGCGTTTCTTAGGGGGGTACTGTTATGTTTTTTTGCCTCATTTGTTTGGTTTGTTTTTGTATTCTCATTTATCATTCACGTTCTGTTCCCGTCTGTCATTGTTCCTTGTTGTTCGAGATCCACTCCTTGTCTTTGTCATGCACTTGGGAAATTCAATTCTTCGGTTTTCTGTCTTAGTTTCTTATCTCGTTTTACTTCCTTCTTTCTTTCTATAACACTTTGTACATATTAGTTAGATGTACATAGTACTAACCTACTAATCTACTAACATTAGGGATTTAGATTAAGAACGAACCCCGTCTGCCTCCCCTGGAGAATGCGCCGGTGAACCTGGCGTCTGTCGTGCATTCCTAACGCAGTGTCAACTGATTTTCCAGCTACAGCCATTGACATTCCCCAGTGAACTTTCCAAGTTGGCTTACGTCATCACCCAGCTGACCGGCCGAGCCAAGACCCGGGGAACCACTGCATGGGAGGAGTCATTTCCCTACTGCCAGAGCTTCAACTTCTTTCCGAGGAGATGAAGAAGCTCTTCGACCGCTCAAGCATGGCCACGAAGCAGCGAGGAGATGCTTCACATGTGCCAGGGAGAAGATCTGTCTTGGACTACGCCATCGACTTCCAGATGCTGGCCAACTCCAGCAGATGGGATAAGGGGCTCTCTCGACACCTTCATCAATGGCTGTTTGAACTGCTTAAAGATTAGCTTCTGACCCATGACCTACCGAGTCCTTGATGACCTCATCAGTCTGGCCCTTCGTGTCAACTCACGGCTGCAAGAGCGCCAGCGATCCAGGGTTTCCGAAGGCAGAGTCCAAGAGGTTCAAGATTCCTGCCACCCTCGTCACTCGCCCTAAAGCTTCCTCTGCACCCATGTTGGAACCGGAACCCATGCAGGTGGTCCGTGGTCATCTTACTCGTGAAGAACGTGATCGGAGGATGGCTACCATGTCCTGTCTCTACTGTGGTCAACCGGGTCACTTTGTTTTGAACTTTCCGTTAAAAGCCAACGACCCACTAGTGAGTAGAGGAGCACTAATGGGCGTAGTTCGGTTGAATGCTCCTCTAGACAACGCACCTGCCTGCCTGTTACCATCGAGTGGGAGGGTCAGAGACGAGACCACCGCTCTCATAGACTCGGGGCGGTGAAGAGAGTTTCATCGATGCTGGTGTGGTTACCAAGTGGGGCATTCCTGTTTCCAGTCTTTCACGCCCTCTAGTGGCCAACTCGCTCAGCGGTCAAAGACTTGCCCACATTACCCATACCAGTTCCCCTCTGATTTTGCGCATCTCCGGCAGCCATCAGGAAAGAATAAAGTTGCACATCATTGACTCTCCTCACGCTCCCATTGTTCTTGGCCATCCCTGGCTAGTTCGAGCATAACCCCTCCTTGGAGTGGAACAGTCACAGGATTGTGGGTTGGAGCCCACACTGTTTGTCTCACTGCCTGCATCAAGCCCACTCTTCTGTTCCGAGTTCCCTTTCTCCCGAGAAACCCTCTGACCTGTCTGCCATTCCCTCCGAGTACCTGGACCTCAAAGAAGTCTTCAGCAAATCCCGAGCCACCTGCCCCCCCATCGCCCCTATGATTGCGCCATCAAACTCCTGTCTGGCACCACCCCCCCTAGGGGGTGCCTGTTTTCCTTGTCCCGTCCCGAGACAGATACTATGAGCAAGTATCTACAGGAGTCACTGGCCGCTGGCATAATTCGTCCTTCTTCCTCACCTGCTGGAGCTGGTTTCTTCTTCGTGGGCGAGAAGGACGGTTCTCTACGCCCGTGCATCGACTACCGGGCACTCAACGACATCACGGTAAAGAATCATTACCCTTGACGTCGGCTTTCGAACAACTTAAAGCAGCCACCGTCTTCACCAAATTAGACCTGCGCAACGTTTACCACCTGGTGACTATTCGTGAGGGGGACGAGTGGAAGACTGCCTTCAATACCCCGACTGGCCACTGGGAGTACCTAGTGATGCCTTTCGGTTTGACCAAAGCTCCAGCAGTTTTCCAACCCTTGGTTAATGATGTTTTAAGAGACTTTATTTACCAGTTTGTTTTTGTTTACCTTGACGACATCCTCATTTTTTCTGAGACCCAAGAGGAACATGTCAGTCATGTCAGCCAGCGTCTGCTGGAGAATAGACTTTTCGTCAAGGCGGAGAAATGCAAGTTCCACTGCCAGACTACCACCTTCCTGGGCTATATCATCTCGGCCGGGAGCCTCCAGATGGACCCTCAGAAGATCAAGGCTGTTCTGGACTGGCCCCGGTCGAAGAGTCGTAAGGAATTGCAGCGGTTTTTGGGATTCGCCAATTTTTATCGAAGATTCATCCGCAATTACAGCACCCTGGCAGCACCCCTCACAGCTCTCACATCTATCAAGGTCCGGTTTCACTGGAATCCCCGAGCAGAAGAAGCTTTCCACGCCCTCAAGCAGCGCTTCATTTCTGATCCTATCCTCATCCATCCTGACACCAATGCTCAGTTCATTGTTGAGGTCGATGCATCCAACATCGGAGTGGGGGCCATTCTGTCACAATGCTCCTCCCAGGACAACAAGATCCACCCATGCGCCTTTTACTCCCACCGGCTTAGCTCCACGGAACAAAATTACGACATCGGAAATCGGGAGCTACTTGCGGTCAAACTCGCCTTGGAGGAATGGAGGCATTGGCTTGAGGCGCACAAATCCCATTCCTTGTTTGGACTGATTATAAGAACCTCGAGTATTTACAGACTGCTAAGAGACTAAATTCCCGTCAGGCTCGTTGGTCCCTGTTTTTCTCAAGATTTAATTTTACACTCTCATATCTACTCGGTTCCATGAACACTAAACCTGATGCCCTCTCCCGCCGATTCGACCCTCCTTCCAGTTCTTCTGATCCTGACACCATTCTACCTCAACACTGCTGTATCAACTCTCTTCAACTGGTCATTGAAACTACTGTTCGCTCTGCTCTGCACGGGGAGGTTGGCCCTAGTCGCTGTCCTACCAACCGTCTCTTTGTTCCCAAATCCGTTCGCTCTCAAGTACTGCAGTGGGGCCACTCTTCACTACTTTCCTGTCACCCTGGTATTAATAGAACCATCACTTTCATTCAAAGACGTTTCTGGTGCCCAGCCATGTCCCAAGACATCAAAGATTTTGTCTCTGCCTGCTCTGTCTGCGCCCAGAACAAAACCCCTCATCAGCATCCCTCTGGCCTGTTACAACCCCTACCCATCCCTCACTGCCCTTGGTCTCACATATCCCTAGATTTTATCACAGGGTTATCCCCCTCCAACAGCAACACCACTATTTTTACTATTATCGATCGCTTTTCTAAAGCTGTGCACTGTATTCCCCTGCCTAAACTCCCTTCAGCTAAAGAAACTGCCACTCTCATTATTCAACATGTTTTCAGGTTACACGGTATTCCCACTGACATTGTTTCTGACAGAGGTCCTCAGTTTGTTGCTAGATTCTGGAAAGCTTTCTGTTTACTCATCGGTTCATCTGTTAGTTTATCCTCAGGTTTTCATCCCCAATCTAATGGCCAGACAGAGCGGGCTAATCAACTCATCGAAACTGTTCTCTGCTGCCTGTGTTCCCAGAACCCCACTTCATGGAGTCAACAGCTGCCCTGGGCAGAATATGCCATCAACTCCCATACCTCTTCTTCCTCCCAGATGTCCCCCTTTGAATGTTGCCTTGGTTACCAACTGCCCTTATTCCCTAGCCAGGAGAAGGAGGTGGGAGTTCCCTCTGCCGAGGCTTTCATCCGCCATTGTCATCGCACCTGGAAACACACGCCGCAACCTTCTCCAAGCCAGTTCCCGTATGAAGGAGATTGTTGACAAGAGACGTTCCAAGGCTCCCCATTATCGTGTGGGACAACGTGTCTGGTTGACCACCAGGGACATTCCCATCAAGATGGACCACCGTAAGCTTGCCCCCCGTTTTATTGGACCTTTCCCCATCATAAAGATCATCAGTCCCACTGCAGTTCGATTAAAATTACCTCCCACCATGAAACGTATTCACCCCACTTTCCATGTTTCACGCCTCAAGCCTCTTGTTACCCACCCTTTGTGTCCCGCCCCTGAGCCACCCCCACCCCCCTGTCTCATTGATGGTGGAGAGGCCTTCACGGTTAGTAAACTGTTGGACGTTCGTCGTCGGGGCCGTGGCCTCCAATACTTCGTGGATTGGGAGGGCTACGGTCCCAAGGAAAGAAGTTGGATCCCCTCCCGCTTTATCCTAGACAAGGACTTGATAAAATACTTTCATTTTGATAGACCTTTGCCTCCGGTTAAAACGCCAAGAGGCGTTTCTTAGGGGGGGGGGGGTACTGTTATGTTTTGCATCATCTGTTCGGTTTGTTTTTGTACTTTGTTTATTTATCATTCATCATTCACATTTCATTCATGTTCTGTTCCCCGTCTGTCATTGTGCCTTGTTGTTCGAGATCCACTCCTTGTCTTTGTTATGCACTTCGGGAAATTCAATTCTTCGGTTTTTCTGTCTTAGTTTCTTATCTCATTTTACTTCCTTCTTTCTTTCTATAACACTTTGTATATATTAGTTAGATGTACCGTATTGACCCGAATATAAGACGGGGTTTTTTTCCTAGAAAAAAGTCTGAAAAAGTCACATCGTCTTATATTCGCGCCCCAACATTTTTTTACGTAAATATTCATTCACAACAACAGAGGGCGCCAAAGGACTGTTCCCCAAGCCAGCCACTGTGTTTCTCCCTGTCCACACACACACGCAGTGACAGGTGCCTGGAGAGATGGAGAGACAAGCGGACCGCCGAACAAAGTGGCTCTAAAGTTGGTCAAGTTAACAAACAACAGAGGAGGAGTTACGATGCCAATTTTAAGATGATGGTGATCAATGAAGCAGAGTCATCAAACAACTGTCGAGCAGCCAAGAAATATGATATTACAGAGTGTAATGTTAGAAGATGGCGAGCCCAAAAAGACCAGCTTAAGAATGCAAACAGTCAGAGAAAAGCGAATCGCGGTCCATAAGCGGCCGCTTCCAGGAAGATTGACAGGAGGGTGTGTGAATACGTGACTGAAAAACGTAACGCAATCTAGACAATTGTTGAATATTGAAAACATGATTTTACCAAAAGATGTTACAAACAGCCTACTGTACATTGTTTTATTCAATGTGAAGACAAATAAAATGATTTTCTTTATACAAACAAGATTTGGTCTTCAAAAAAGTCTTTTTCCAAAAATGAGTCTTGAAAAAAGGGGTCGTCTTATAATCAGGGTCGTCTTATATTCGGGTCAATACGGTATATAGTACTAACCTACTAACCTACTAACATTAGGGATTTAGATTAAGTTACAAACATTACTCATTACTAATTATCTCACGCTTCTATCTATCACTATCATTCTCTCTCTCGTTGTCCTATCCCTGTACGCTTCTCACGTTTCACTTCATTTGCACGCAGATTCTCTCTTTGCGTTCCTCCCCTTCGAACTGTGCACGTGTCTGCCTGCTCTTCCAGGTCGTATATTGTCTATGTGTCTGTGTTATTCCCAGTCCGTGTCTTTCGTTTCCCCTCGTTATTGTATTAGCGAATCCCATCGTTTTCACCTGTGTTCCTGCCCTTCTCTCCTCCCTGTCACACCTGATTCCTATTGTGTTTCCCTTCCCTGCTTGTATTTAAGTTCCATGTTTATGTTCACTCCTTGTCAGAACGTTGATCATCATTCCCTGTGCCGATTGTCAGTAAGCCAGAGTAAGCATTTTCCCGAGACACCCCTTCTGTTTTCACTTCGAGTTTGCCTGCCGATTCTGTTTTGTTTGCCTATTCTGATTTCTTGGTTTTGACTTTTTGGATTGTTTATTGACTACTCTCTGGATTTCGATTTTGTGTCTTCACTACTCTGTCTACTGGTTTTGACCCCTGCCTGAATTAAACTTTCCTTTCTGCCTGATCCTGGTCTGCGTCTGGGTCCTTATCCCGTATCTCACACTGTTAGCTGAAGTTGAAAGTTTAAAAACAAGTTTGGAATTTAACCACCAATGCACGGAGGATTTGATTGTCAAAAACAAGGTAATAAATGGCTAAATAGAAAATAAATACCTGAAAGAATCCTTGTTGGACATTTAGATGCGATCCAAGCGAGATAACCTAATCTTCAAAGGCATTCCAGAGAAAAAAGATGAAAATCCAGAAGCAGTTATTCGCAATTTCATACAAAAAGAGATTAAGATGACATCCGAACAAGAGAATAAAATCTCCGTTGCCAGAGTACATCGGATGGGCCGGAAAAATGAACAGTGACAAGTTCGATTTCTTTAAGCAAAAAGAGGAGATAAAACAGAAGAGTAAGGAACTGAAAGGGTCCAAGTTCTACGTATTGATCAGTTCCCAGAGGAAATACTGGATAGGCGCTGTACCCCATCCTCAACGAGAACTGGAAACTGGACAGACGAGTGACCCTGGTGGTAGACCGGCTGTACATTGAGGGCCAGCTATACAGAAATCAAGAGGTAACACCGTGGCTTTATTGATGGACATAAACTACAACATGTTAGCCCCCACAGAAGGCTGACGTTTTCGCCAAAAAAAGTCATCGGACATGGATTTATTTTTTATTATTATTTTTTGGAACATCCACTCTGGGAGCGGAGGTAAGAATGTTCTCCTTTGAGAGGCCTTTTTTCCCTCTTCTTCTTCCATGTGACCGAACCCTTTTGAATAATATAAGCTAATTGGCTAGGCCATTATGCCTATTTCTCTCATTTTCCCCCTCTTCCACCTTTGAGTAATTATATGGGACTGGATCGAGACTGATGATGGACAAAGTTCAGACTGTCTGACTGGTCTTGCGTGCTCCCAATCCCCTTCTGAACTATATGTTTTACTATTAGTTTATTGGTCATAAATTATCTATCAATGTGCATGTACAGTGTCAACGTAAATATTTGTTAACATTATGCTGTACGGGGAATAGGATGTACAAAATAATGAAATGGTGGAGTTTGTGTGTGTGTTAATTTTCTCTTCTTTCAGTAATTTCTCTTAAAGTAATTAACTGTTAGTCAATTGAATATTATGGTTTCGGATATTTGCTAAATGTTTTTGTTACATGAGCACCAGACCAATTGTAAATTGTAATTTGGGTTTTCAAGAAAACTGCAATGGAGCGAAAGTTTTGGGGTATGAAGCTCATTTCAGTTTATAGTAGGGCTGGGATGAAATGCCCCAGAGTGCACATCAGGTGCACTATGCTATATGTTATATGTGTAAGTGTTAGTCTATGTTTAAGTGCTATGTGTTCAATGTTTTCTCGTGTCTTAGTGTGTAAGTCAGTTTGTCCTGTCTGAGTCTTAACGTCTATGCCAATCAGTCATATACTTTTTGTGATTTACTCAGTACCTATTCCAGTTTGTCTCAACTTGTACATTTACATTACACTTGTCTGTACTGTACATGTTTTCCCCATTTCATATAAGGAGGGTCTCTATACAGCCGATCGTAAATAATTTACAAGACCCATATTTGCTTAAAATATCTGAAAAGGAATATGCCAAAGTAAAAAAGTTGGGGAATATGCCCCTGACTATCCATACCCTTAATGAATATGACTAACACCCCAGAACTACGAAGTGTCCCTAACACATTTAAAGTAACAACGTGGAATGTGAATGGTCACCGCGAGGGTACAAAAAACACTTTTTTAAACCATTTGAAAAATATATCCTCCGATATTGAATTTTTTCCAAGAGACTCACTTTAAATGTGACAAAATTCAATACCTTGTGGCAGCCCAAAGGGTTGCACCAGAAAATGGCTGCCTGGCCTCCAACACATGGCAGCCATTTTCACTACATTTCCCAGCAGACCCCAGAAACACCTGAACGAAGTCAGGCAATGGGAGCTAACGACCAGCTGAAGGCCATTGCAAGGCCTATTTAAAGGACTCGCTCCCAGCACACATGGAGAGGAGTAGGAAGGTGTTTTGGAGAAGAGTTGCTGTGTGTTGTTGGAGAGTGAAACTGTGAAGTCGATTGACCAGCCAGTGTTTTGGAAAGAGTGTTGGAGTGTGTTTGTTTTGTGTTAGAAAATTGGATTGCTTTGGATAACGACTACGGACTGGATTGTGGACTTGGAACTGGATTTTGGATTTGGATTTGGACATTGACGACGAGAAAGGATTGCGGACTTTGTGTTTGTATTCCCCTGAAGACCCCACCCTGTGTTTTGTGTTTGTAAGTAATAGTTTAATAAATTATCATTTTGTTTTCAAACACTGCCTCCTCCTTGTTGTTAAACTTGCCTACGCCCTCTGCAAGGTCCGTGCGTGTCGCCCAACCCCTGGGGACACCACATATGGTGGAGAATGCGGGCAGAGGGCATCACTTACAGGCAAGAGGAGGTAGTGCAGCAGGATTTAATTTTTGAATTGTTGAAAGGAAAAGGCACGCTCATGGAAGGTGACTGGACAGGAGGCCCAGCCATGGACGCCTGGAACAAGGAACAGGCCCAATTGGCACAAAGTGGTGCCCCGTGGTGCATATGCTGCATGGAGTATGGCCACCAACCCAGTGAGTGTTCCATGAGGGAAGAAGTGGGCTGGAAAGACCCAAATGAGGGACAAGATACAAAATAAGTCAGAAGAAAACTGGCCACCCCTGCTCTGTGGTGCCCCCTAGGGAAAAGAGGAAAAAGATCCCAGGTAGGCCACAAAAACAACATAAAAATGAAGCGGAGAAATATGCTGTGTTGGAGACAGAGTTGGGAGAGGCGCAAAGAGGTGATCAAGGGCAAAGAGGACAAGATCCACAAACTGGAGCAATGTTGTCATGACCAGAAGGAAGCCCTGGTGAAGAACCAGAAGCGGGCGACCATTGTTGAGGACCAATGGCGAGTCACCCTCCGGGAGGTCCAACAACTGAAGAATGCCCAGACTGAACTGTACCAGCTGAAGGTGGAGTTGGGGACCTCGGAGGAGCGCCACCTGCTGGCAGTGGGAAAGTGCGGGAGGAGCACATTGACTCCCTGAAAGTGCTGGGAATCATGGCTGGGGAGCTGGAGAAGGACAAAGCATCCCTGGGCAATGAAGTGCGGCAGGTAGAGGCCCACAACCTGGCGCTCGAAGAGCGGGTGAGTAACCTCACTAAAAAGTTGGAGGAAAAGAACCGACAGTGTCGGGACATCCAGGAGTCCCAAGACCAGGCTAAAGAGGAATATGCCAGGGCCTTGGAGGATGTCCAGAACAGGTTCGCCCAGAAGGAGGCGGAGCTAAAGAGAGCAGCGGAGACCCATGCGTCCGAGGCAGAGAAACTCCGGAGCCGAGCGGAGCAGGAGATTGAGGGAAGGCGGGAGCTGGAGGCTCAGCTGGAAGAGGTGAAGTATGTTCTAAAAGAACAAGAAGAGAACATTTTTGTTTTGCAGGAACTTCACCTAACCACCTCTGCAGCCCTCCTGACTGAACAAAGCAAAAATGAAGAGCTCCCTCTAATGCGAGAGGAAATACAGGTCTTAACTGAGAGGCTGGACCAGAAAGAAGCCCAGCAGCGGGCCACCGAGAATTCATTTCTTCAAATATTAAAAAACCAAACCGACACTCTGCTGGATCTACAGGATCAGTTGAAAAGGGTGAGTGAGGAATTTGAATTTGTGACTCCTAAACCCGATGTAAAAGACTCTAGCACACAGGTGGAGAACTCACAGCCAGGGGAGCTGGCAAGAGATGATGACCAGCCATTGGAGTGGGGACAATGGTCCTCAGTCCCACTCAGCCTGCCGGACCTTCAAGGGAGCCTAGAGGAGCTATGGGGGGACCATAGTGTGAAGGAAAGCCTCTTGGCAATACCAGAGGCCTGGTGGACCACCCAACCCTCTCCTGAAGTGGTGAGTATATCTCCTTCCCTGAAGTTGAGGAACGAGAGAAGAAAAGTGGATATTGGTGGTTTTCCCTTGAAGAGAAATGGAAAACTGAACAGGCTGACGGTTAAAGGAAAAGGTGATTTGAAGGAAAGGACAAAGAAAGACAAAATTAATAGTGTTGTGAAGAGCATGTTTTCCCCAGTTACCCCACCTGACAGCCTGAAAAGAAAAGGGACGTGGAAGAAAAGGCCAAAGAATGGACTATGGAGGAAAAGGCTGCACAGGGTTCGCTGGAGCAGCCATGGAAGGCTGGTGAGGACCAGAGCAAGACTGGTACTTGTCCGGTCCATGAAGCCCAGAGCCAGTACCCACATGTGGCCAGTTGGGGGCAAACAAGGTGAGCGACTTTCGCCATTTCCTAACAGCTTGCAGATGTTCTTGCAGGTGATGAATGGAGAGGGAATCTGGACGTTTGATCCTGGTGGAGCACTGCCTGAGTGGACCTGGAGAGGGGGGCCCTCCTGGTGGCTGCTGGACATAGGCCGCTCAGCCCTCCCGAGGTCAGAGCTGAGGAGGAGGGTGTGTGGCAGCCCAAAGGGTTGCACCAGAAAATGGCTGCCTGGCCTCCAACACATGGCAGCCATTTTCACTACATTTCCCAGCAGACCCCAGAAACACCTGAACGAAGTCAGGCAATGGGAGCTAACGACCAGCTGAAGGCCATTGCAAGGCCTATTTAAAGGACTCGCTCCCAGCACACATGGAGAGGAGTAGGAACGTGTTTTGGAGAAGAGTTGCTGTGTGTTGTTGGAGAGTGAAACTGTGAAGTCGATTGACCAGCCAGTGTTTTGGAAAGAGTGTTGGAGTGTGTTTGTTTTGTGTTAGAAAATTGGATTGCTTTGGATAACGACTACGGACTGGATTGTGGACTTGGAACTGGATTTTGGATTTGGATTTGAACATTGATGACGAGAAAGGATTGCGGACTTTGTGTTTGTATTCCCCTGAAGACCCCACCCTGTGTTTTGTGTTTGTAAGTAATAGTTTAATAAATTATCATTTTGTTTTCAAACACTGCCTCCTCCTTGTTGTTAAACTTGCCTATGCCCTCTGCAAGGTCCGTGCGTGTCGCCCAAGCCCTGGGGACACCACAACCTTAAAAGAAATTGGGTAGGAGAAGCTTTAGACGCCGCATACAGCTCTTATAGTAGAGGCGTTGGGATACCATTTACTTTAAATTCTCAACATTCAGACCCAGAGGGGAGATATTTAGTTGTAAATTGTCTTATTTATGGTCATATATACACCCTTATTAACATATATATTCCCCAAGGATTAAACCCAACATTTTTTTTTAGGTACAAGTACACCTTGGAAATAGGTACGATAATATTGGCTGGCGATCTTAATAATACCTTCAATAAATTAGATAGAAAAAAAAAGCCCTATCTCACCAAAGACCTTAAGAAACTTTTAAAGTAATAATAACTTGCAAGATATTTGGCGCACCCTCAACCCAAAAACTATGGACTACACCTTTTACTCACATCGTCAAAATAGCTACAGTAGATTCGATTACATATCTATATCTAAATCTGGAATCGATAATATTATATCAACAAAAATGTACGATATAAGCTAGTAATCTCCGATCACGCAGTAGCAACGGCTACGATTTTACCCGTTTGAAATAAGCAATCCAATACAACGTGGCGCTTAAATAGGAAATACCTTTTGGACACAGAATTTATAAAATATACAAATGAACATATTAGTATTTTTAAACAAACGAAGATACAAATTGATGACATAGACAAGCCAAATCCTCACAGAATATGGGACTCATTTAAAGCTTACATGCGGGGCATGATTATTTCATACTCTGCAAGACAAAGTCTACAGAATGAATTGAAATCTGTTCAAAAAGGTATTACAGAGCTAGAGAAAAGGGATAAGATGTGTATGAATGAAAAATATAGGAAGGAACTTCAAGTGATGAAATGTAAATATGATAATTTATTATTAATGAAAGCCAATGACTATAAATTTAACTCTAATGAATTATATTATATGTCTACAAACAAGGGCGGCACGGTGGTGCAGTGGATAGCACTGTCGCCTCACAGCAAGAAGGTCTCGGGTTCGAATCCAGGCCGGGGGCCTTTCTGTGCGGAGTTTGCATGTTCTCCCCGTGTCCGCGTGGGTTTCCTCCGGGTACTCCGGTTTCCTCCCACAGTCCAAAGACATGCACGTTAGCCTAATTGGAGAGTCTAAATTGCCCATAGGTATGAGTGTGTGAGTGAATGGTGTGTGTGTGCCCTGCGATGGATTGGCGACCTGTCCAGGGTTTATTCCTGCCTCTCGCCCCTATGCATGCTGGGATAGGGTCCATCCCCCCCGCGACCCTGACCAGGAATAAGCGGCTTAGACAATGAGATGAGATGAGATGAGAAATTCAAAACCAAGTACATTTCATTAAAGAACTCATTCATTAAAGAACAAATGAAAACAATCATGCTAGGTCTTAACAAAACAGACGTGGTGTAATGCACAATGAAACTCTTCTAATCAGACTCATCTTCAGAGTCACAGTTCTGGCACAAATAAATTGCCTGGCCTGGGGTGCAAGCATCATTGGCCCACTTCTTGCATCTCACACACTGCACCCAAGTCTCTTTTGGGCGGCTGTTAGAAAATGGCTCCATGCAGACTAGGCAGAAGCACTCCTCTTCATCTGATGATGACTCGTCTATTTTCTTTTTATTGTTGCCTTTTTGTTCTCGGCAGATCCAGATTTTGCACTTTGCTTCCCTTCCTCCAGAAACAGCCTGTTTTTAGATTGTGATTTTTCCATTTGTAGTGCTTGCTTCACGGGTGTGTCTGTTAGAATTGCGGTTTTGCGCCGCTTTCTTCCATTATTAGTTTGTTTTCGGGGACCAGCTTTTGGAAATGGACTCCTCTGGAGTTGGTAGTCTGCTGCCAGCACTGGCATTGCTGGGTAAGGGTGAGCTGGCATGGGAACTGAACCGGTCTGCATCTGTGCTTGTGCCTGGCAGGGCAGGGTTGGTACTGGGGCCTGGCGGGGCAGGGCGATCCGTAACATAGGATGGCGCAAACTCAGTTTCCAAAAATACATCCCTGTTGTAAGGCTGTACCCCAGCTACCCTAAAGCCAGCCTGAATGTTCAAGGGGGTTGCAAGTAGGGTCACTGACCTCCCATAGTATTGTGGCAATCGCTTATCCTGTGGCTGAGACAGCACAGACCAGTGTGGCAAGCGTCCCCCTTTCAGCGGAGGTCAGTGACCCTACTTGTTTGAATCCGCGTCTGGCCACTACTTTGTCAGGTTTATTGTCGAATTGCTAAATTGGCGAAGAAGGTATTAACATTTTCTCGCTCTGGCAAGGCTAGTTGCCTCAGGCTTTCTTAGCGACAGCATTGGGTGCCGTTTTAAGAAGGCTGTAAACCACTCCGAGCTGGCCTTTTCTTTTTCTGCCCACATTGGTGTGAACTTCAGCTTGTGTGCCACAGCAAACTGGTAGGCAAGTCTTTTGATCTCACTTGGCGACAGACCAAAATAAATGTCAACTGACCTAGCGATATAATGAACAAGCTGCATCTCCAAATTAGGTGGAAATACCTGCCGTGGCTTTCCATAGCCAACCACTGTTGTTGGCACAGCTGCCTGACTGACAATTTCTTCGCTGGTAACCTTTTCACAATACCGAGTCAGAGTACGGTAATTTATATTGAAATCCTTTGCTGTGCTTCTGATAGATTTTTTCTCTAACTTCACCTGCCTCACTGCCTTCAACATTATGTCAGGAGGTATGCTGCCATTCTCTGTCTTTCTTTTATAATTTCTCACCAACTTTCTTTCTTTCCTTCCTTCCTTCCTTCCTTTCTTCCTTCAATCCTTCTTTCCTTCAAAAACACATTTCAATTAGCCTAATATCACAAAGCTTTTTGTGCATATTCTATATGTCTATTTATACTGGGGCAAGTCATCTCATGTGACAACTTGCCTCAAAGCCATTGAGACAACTTGCCCCAAACGGACATGTGGGCTAATGTTTGCTAAATTTCGAGGCTAGTTCAACATAGCACTGCAGCTAACGTATCAAGAGACACCTTATTGTCTCCTTTATTCAGTACACAAATATCATTTTGAACATTTATACCTAACACAGTTTTATTGCATGAAGTAAAAGTGCCATTTTTTTTACCTTTGAAGCTGAAAAATACGAAAACTGTGCTCACCTCTGATTAAAGCGACCGTTAGTCGAATACGAACCGAAGTTGACCATAGAACATGTTGTCACACAAAGTAGCTATTTGATTTTTGAGATAGCGCCCCTGTGGTTGGAGGTATGAACAGTGTTACTTACCCGTGTGACAACTTACCCCGCTCTCCCCTACTGGAAGCAATCAAGAAGTTTTCTAACAGAAAAGCGCCAGGGTTAGATGGAATCCCAATTGAGTTCTACACAATATTTTGGGAGAATGTAAGTTTGTTATTTATGGATGTCCTATCTCATATGACAGTGAGTGCATCCTTACCAAAGACCATGTACCAAACAGTAATTACGGTCATACTAAAACCAGGACGGAAATGCTATACACCTGCAGTGTTATGTTTTCACATGTTTGTTTTTGTATTTTATTATTTTCTCATCATTACGTTTCATTCACGTCTGTTTCCCCGTCTGTCTGTGTTCCTTGTTTTTCGATAATTCCACTCTTTGTTATTGCACCATTCGGGTGATTTCGACTTTACGGGTTTTCTGCCTTATTTTCCTATCTCGTTACTTCCTTCTTTCTTTCTAAAACTCTGTACATATTAGTTAGGTGTATATAGTACTAACCTACTAATCTACTAACATTAGGGATTTAGATTAAGTTACTAACATTTACTAATTACTAATTATCTCACGTTTCTATCTACTGCTATCATTCTCTCTCTCGTTGTCCTATCCCTGTACGCTTCTCTCCTTTCGCCCTGTCTGCACGCAGTTTCTTTCTATGCGCTCCTCCCCTTCGAACTGTGCATGTGTCTACCTGCTATTCCAGGTCGTTTATTTTCAGTGTGTCTATGTGCTTCCAGGTCCGTGTCTTTTGTCTCCCCTCGTTATTGTATTAGTGATCCCTATCATTCTCACCTGTGTTCTTGCCCGTCTCCCCTCCCAGTCACACCTGATTCCTATTGTGTTTCCCTTCCCCGCTTGTATATAAGTTCCTTGTCTGCTCTCAGTATTTGTCAGAACGTTGATCATCATTCACTGTGCCGATTGTGTGTAAGCCAAGTTTGTTGTATTTTTCAGAGACCCCCTTCTGTTTGACTACGAGTTTTTGCCTTCTGATTTTGTTTGTTTGCCTTTCAGATTATTTGGTTTTTGATTTTTGGACTGCCTATTTGACTACTCTTTGGATTTCGATTTTGTACTTTATCTACCTCTGACTATCGGCTTTTGAACCTTCCTTGATTATTAAACGTTCCTTTACTGCCTTATCCTGGTCTGCGCCTGGGTCCTTGTCCGGACATCACATGCAGACTATAGACCAATTAGCTTAATTAATTGTGACAATAAAATAATAACAAAAGTTATATCTTTGGCAGGCGGCAGTGTAGTGTAATGGTTAGGGAACTGGACTTGTAACTCAGAGATCGCTGGTTCAATTCCCAGGTGGAGCACTTGTACCCTTGAGCAAGGTACTAAACTTGAATTGCTTCAGTAAAAAAATATCCAGCTGTATAAATGGATTGTATGTCAAAGAAATGTAAACAATGTAAGTCGCTCTGGATAAGAGCGTCTGCTCAATGCCTAAAAGGTTTAAAAAATTTAATGTTATAAATAACAGAATCGCAAAGGTACTACCAGAGATAATTCACACAGACCAAGCTGGATTATTTCAAAATAGAAACCTACGTACCAATACAAGAACATGTTTAGCGACTATCCAAAATGCAAAGAAATATAATATTGATCTAGCTCTCGAATGTTGGTAGAAGGCATTCGACCGGGTCGAGTGGCCATATTTATTTAAAAGTTTACAAGCGTTTAATTTCCCCCCAGAATTTATTCACGTTATAAAAATACTTTATAAAAGCCCAACTGCTCAAATTCTCTCAAATGGGGTGTTATCTGAACCATTTTACCTAACAAGAGGAACTAGACAAGGTTGCCCACTAGCACCTTTTTTGTTTGCAGTCGCAATAGAACCACTGGCTCAAAAAATAAGGCAAAATAAAGAAATATCAGGCATGATGATTGTAAATTACCATCATAAACTGAGCCTATTTGCAGACGATCTCATGTGTTATATTACCAACATTAAAACATAAATTTAGGAGCTATTATTAATTATACAACAGTATTCCGAAATATCGGGTTATAAAATAAATATTGAAAAAACTGAAATGTTAACAACTACTAGAATGCAAAACATACCATTCGAGTTTGAAAATTGTAGGTGGATAACTAAAGACATTTAATATTTAGGATGTGTTGGTAGCCCAGAAAAATCACAATTGTATAAAGACAATGATTTATCTCTAATTAAACATTTAAAAACAAGTCTAAATAAACTGATAGATTTACCAATAAGTATAATAGGGAGAATGATATGGTTGCCTATATATTTTCAACAATCCCAATAACAATACCACAAGCCTTTTTTTAAAGAGAGGGGGCTGAATTGACCAAAACTAGAATTATATCTTATATCTGCCCAAAGATATTATTTACACCATATAATGAAAAAAAAATAAGAAAAATTGTGGATTCACACAGAAGATCAGATGACCTAACCACGAAACATATTTAATTGCTTATTTTCAAAACATAAATTAAAGAATCAAAACTTTTTAACAAACAGCACGCTACAAGCTTGGGTTAAGATGAAAAAGGTGGTGCAAGAACCCATAACAATTCCAAAAACGACAAAACTATGAAATAATCATAAACTAATAGCAAGGGGAAAATGGAGGACGAATAAAATAAACTACATAACAGATACATTAAAAGAAAATAAATTAATGACCTTCCCCGAAATCAAAGCGGCTTACTATTTAACTGACGCTGAAACATGGAAATATCTACAACTTAAAAGTTGGATACTTAAAGATTTGGAATATCCAAACAGCAGCAGTGAAATAGAACAAGTGCTTTTTGACTCAGATGGAAGATAACCTCTAGGGAAAACGTATAAAATATTGGTCAAATCAAAAACCAGCAACAATATACTGACTAAAATACACAGTAAATGGAATCAAGACTTAAAAGTTAAGGATATGGACGAAAAATTGAAAAACCGTTTAAATATCACTAATGAGATTACAATAAATTAAAATGTAAGATTAATCCAATATAAACTAATGATGAGAATGTATTACACACGAGACCCAACATCGCCAACGGTGGAACAGTGGAGGATCTCAATGGCATTTTACTTAAATATAGAAAAATCGCTAGCAGAGGAAAAAAATAAATGTAATCAATTTAATAGTGTGTGGAAGATGACCGCTGGTTAACGCCGTCTGTAAGAGACCTTGCAAACTTTTCCCAATGAAGCCGCCAAACTCCGTCTAATCAACAAGCCTTTGTGATAGCTAAACTGCACTCAACTGGGGACAGCACTTTTGAAGGGCTGGAACATTTAGAATCGTTTATCGATGTATAGGGGAGAGCAGGGTAAGTTGTCACATGGGTAAGTTGTCACACTGTTCATACCTCCGACCACAGGGACGCTATCTCAAAAATGGAATAGCTACTTTGTTGCAACTAGGGCCAGATTCAAATTCATTTTCACAGGTGGTCAAAGGCCTCTTTAATTACAAGTGAGCACAAGTTGTGTGTTTGTCTCCTTCAAAAGTAAGTAAATGGCGTCATTACATTTTATGTAATAAAACTGTGTTAGGTATAAATGTCCTAAATTATATTTGTGTACCGAATAAAGGAAACAATAAGGTGTTTCTTGATATGTTAGCTGCAGTACTTTGTTGAACTAGCCGTGAGCTTTAACAAACATTTGCCCACATGCCCATTTGGGGCAAGTTGTCTCAATGGCTTTGAGGCAAGTTGTCACATGAGGCTAATTTAAATTTGTTTTTGAAGGAAATAAGCATTGAGGGAAGGAAGGAAGAAAGGAACGAACAAACGAAGGAACAAAATAAAGTGAGATGATGGTGAGAAATTATAAAAGAAAGACAGAGAATGGCAGCACCGCACCTGATATAATGCTGAAGGCAGTCAGACAGGTGAAGCTGGAGAACAAATCAATCAGAAGCACAGCAAACGATTTTAATATAAATTACCGTACTCTGGCTCGGGTATTGTGAAAAGGTTACCAGCGAAGAAATTGTCAGTCAGGCAGCCATGCCAACAACAGTGGTTGGCTATAGAAAGCCACGGCAGATATTTCCACCTGATTTGGAGATGCAGCTTGTTCATTATATTGCTAGGTCAGCTGACATTTATTTTGGTCTGTCGCCAAGTGAGATCAAAAGACTTGCCTACCAGTTTGCTGTGGCACACAAGCTGAAGTTCACACCAATGTGGGCTGAAACAGAAAAGGCCAGCTCGGAGTGGTTTACAGCCTTCTTAAAAGGCACCCAATGCTGTCGATAAGAAAGCCTGAGGCAACTAGCCTTGCCAGAGCTAGTAGCTTCAACCGAGAAAATGTCAATGCCTTCTTCAACAATTTAGCAAATGTGCTGGACAGACATCGATTTGGACCAGGGGACATATGGAATGTCGACGAAACTGGGGTGACCACGGTCCATAAACCTGACAAAGTAGTGGCCAGACGCGGATTCAAACAAGTAGGGTCGCTGACCTCCGCTGAAAGGGGGACACTTGTCACACTGGCCTGTGCTGTGTCAGCCACAGGAAATAGTATACTGTAGTGAGCACTGGAGAGAGAGAGGCAGAATTCCCTGCGGCAACACGCCCACGTTCTCGGACTCACCTGACAGGTGACGTGTCAGCCGGGAAGTAGAGATAAGCGGGGAGTGGATTGAGGGAGTTCAGAGCTTCCTGACGTGGCAGTACGATGTATCTGTATCAGAGCGATGTGCTCTAATAAAGTGTTTTTGCAACCTTGAAAACCAAGCCATTTGTTTTTCTGCAAACACCACATTGGTGACCCCGACGTTTCTTCGGACGATTCCGAAGTGATTATTTTTTTCTACGAAAGATGCACGCCGTCGCTCTCAAGCTCCCGGAGTTCTGGCAGGAACATGCCGCCGTGTGGTTCGCTCAAGCGGAGGCGCAGTTCGCGTTGAGAGGCATAACGCAGGAGGACACGAAATACTTCTACGTGGTTGCTGCTTTAAATAGTTCGACAGCATCGCGGGTATTAAGCCTACTCCAGGATCCTCCGGAAGACGATAAGTACTTGGCTCTCAAACAGCTCCTGTTGGAGACTTTCGAGCTGTCAGAACCTGAGCGTGCTCGCAAGCTCCTTACACTGCCTGGTTTGGGGGATTCTAAACCGTCGGAGTTAATGGACCATATGCTGACACTTTTGGGTAACCACCAACCGTGTTTCATATTCCGGGAATTGTTTATGCAGCAGATGCCCAGTCAAGTGCGTGCAACTCTGGCAGGTTTCCCGGTGAAAGACCTCAGGGCTCTGGCCAGGAAGCCGATAAAGTTTTAAACTCCAGCCGGATGCCCGGTCCTGCAGTAAGGGTGGTTGGCGCTGCTGATGTGCTGGCTATCCGGGAGGATGTCATCGCCGCTACCCAGCGGCAGCGACCTACAGCGGGCCTCTGCTACTATCATGCCAGGTTTGGCACACGCGCTAAGCAGTGCCGTCCGCCTTGCTCTTTCGCGTCGGGAAACGGCAGAGCCGACGCCCATTAGCTGCGTTGAGTGTCGGCAAGACTAGCAGTTTGCTTTTGTTACGGACTCTGTTTCTGATCGCGATTTCTATGCGACACAGGCGCGCAGGTTAGCGTCCTCCCTGCGTCTGCTTTGGACGTACAGACTGGGGGTCGTGGACCACCTCTGGAGGCAGCCAACGGCAGCACTATCCCCACTTTTGGCAGACGAGCAGTGGACCTTTGTTTTGATGGGCAACATTTCCAGTGGGTGTTTGTGCTAGCATCTGTGTCTACCCCGTTGTTGGGCGCAGATTTTCTGTGTGCTAACAGCCTGCTGGTCGATGTGAGGAACAGACGGCTGGTGAATGCGGAGACATTCGCAACGCTTCCGGGTTCTCCCAGCAGCACCGGGACGTCCAAGCTGTCTAGCGCCCTGTCATCTGCGGATATGTTTCAGCGCCTCCTGATGGATTTCCCGGACCTCACTACGCCCACGTTCTCTTCGGCAGCCGTCAAGCATGGGGTGGATCATTTTATCGCCACTACGGGTCCGCCGGTCCACGCCCGGGCAAGGCGGTTGGACCCGCAGAAGCTGGCTGTGGCTAAAGCGGAGTTTGACTCCATGGAACGCTTGGGGATTGTGCGTAGGTCCAGCAGTCCTTGGGCCTCACCCCTCCACTTGGTTCCGAAAACAGGGGGGGGGTGGCGCCCTTGCGGGGACTATCGACGACTTAATGACGCCACGACTCCTGACCGCTACCCTATACCGTACATACAGGATTTCTCGGCTCGATTAGCTGGGAGGGTTTTGTTTTCGAAAATTGATTTGATCAGGGGTTATCACCAGGTTCGGTTCAGCCGCAAGATATCCCTAAAACCGCGGTAATAACCCCGTTTGGGCTATTTGAGTTTTTAAGAATGCCTTTCGGTTAAAAAACGCGCCCAAACTTTTCAGCTTAATGGATAGGGTTTTGCGGGATATGCCTTTTCTTTTCGTTTATTTAGACGACATCCTGGTGGCCAGTGTCACCAGCGATGAGCACCAGGCCCATCTCCGGGCCCTTTTGCGCGCCTCAGCGAACACGGGTTAATTATTAATCTGGCGAAATGTCAATTTGGGGTTCCCGTGGTGGATTTCTCGCCACCGCGTCACCCGGAAGGTGCGGTGCCCCTCCCTTCTAAGGTCGAGGCTATTCAAAATTTTCCGCGACCGGTTACAGTTCGGGCTTTGCAGGAGTTTTTAGGCATGGTAAATTTTTACCATCGTTTCATTCCCAGAGCCGCTCAGGCTAATGCTGCCCCTGTACGCTGCCCTTAAAGGGGCTACAGCAAAGAAACTGGTAAGTTGGTCGGCCGAGATGTCGCATGCTTTTAAAAACGAAAGAGGCATTAGCGAATGCTACTCTACTTACGCACCCTTGGTCGGACGTGCGGTTTCTGTAACCACGGATGCATCGGATTTTGCGGTTGGCGGGGTGCATGAACAGCTAGTTAATGGGGTTTGGCAGCCGCTTGCTTTTTTAGCCGCCAGCTCCGTCCTGCTGAGCGCAATTACAGCACGCTCGATCGTGAGCTCCTTGCTCTTTATTTAGCTGTGCGTCATTTCCGGTTCCTGCTCGAAGGCCGCACGTTCACGGCTTTTGTAGACCACAAGCCTTTAGCCCTAGCTATGGCTATGGTTAAGGAGCCATGGTCCGCCCGTCAGCAAAGGCAGTTGGCATTCGTCTCGAATTCACCACGGACATCCAGCACGTCGCAGGTAAGGACAACGTGGTGGCTGACTGTCTTTCGCGGTCCATAGTGGACGCGGTCAATTTAGGGGTGGATTACGGGCAAATGGCTGCTGACCAGGCGTCTGATCCCGAAGTGCAGGCGTTACGCGCAGCGACTACAGGTCTGCAGCTGCAGGAGGTGAGTTTTGGTCCTTCATGCACCCCACTCCTTTGTGATGTGTCCACCGGGTCGCCAGACCGGTGGTGCCGGTGGTTTGGCAGCGGCGTACAGGTTTTACACAACCTATCCCATCCGGGCCGCAAGGCGTCGCAAAAACTATTGTCTGGAAGGTTTGTGTGGCATGGCCTGAAAAAGGATGTTCGTGACTGGGTGAATACTTGCTTAGCGTGTCAACGGGCTAAAGTTCACAAGCACACTAAGGCTCCTTTAGCGCCGTTCGTCCCTGAAAGGCGGTTTGACCACGTTAATGTGGATCTAGTGGGGCCGTTGCCTCCGTCGCGGGGTTACACACACTTTTAACAATTGTAGATAGGACCACGCGTTGGCCGGAGGTAATACCGCTGGCGTCCACCACCACTGCTGAGGTGGCTCGGCGTTTATTAGTGCGTGGGTCGTTTCCGGGGTTCCGGCCGATTTATCCTCCGACCGTGGGGCTCAGTTTACGTCAGAGTTGTGGGCGGCGATAGCTCGGCAGTTGGGGGTGACGCTGCATTGGACTACGGCGTATCACCCTCAGGCTAACGGGATGTGCGAGTTTTCACCGTTCATTAAGGTGTCCCTCCGCGCTGCACTGCAGGGGACGCTTGGTTTGATACGCTCCCATGGGTCTTACTGGGTCTTAGGACGGCCCCTAAGGCTGATTTAGGAGCATCTTCTGCGGAGCTGGTTTATGGGCAACCGTTGCACGTACCAGGAGTTTCTACCTAGCTGTTCGGTGCCTTGGTCAGCTACGCGCCAGCTCCCGGTTCTGCGGGGACGGTCTGAAATCGTTCGCCCCTGTGCCTACGACACATCACGGTTTGCCCCGCTCCCACGTTCATCCAGGTTTGGGTGAGGCGCGCTTTGTGTTTGTGCGCCAAGATAAGCATCGTAGCCCTTTGCAGCCTCCTTACGAGGGACCATTTCGAGTAATAAAGTCCGGGGAGAAATTTTTTGTTTTGGATATCGGTGGTAGATCTGACCGCATTACTGTAGACCGCTTAAACCGGCGCACGTCGATTTAGATTCGCCGGTAGAGGTCGCTTTGTCCTCCGCGCAGAGGTCGCCCTCCCGCTCTCAGGTCGAGAAATCCTGCCCCTGACTTAAACCCTGACCCTGGTGACAGCCCTAAAACTGACTCTGGTATGGGTCCTGATCCGTCCGGGCTGCGGGCAAGAGACTGGGGAGGTTTGGCCGTGTAATCCAGACCCCTAGGCGTTTTTGCTGCCACAGTAAATTCTGGGGGCTTGTGTAGTGAGCACTGGAGAGAGAGAGGCAGAATTCCCTGCGGCAACACGCCCACGTTCTCGGACTCACCTGACAGGTGACGTGTCAACCGGGAAGTAGAGATAAGCGGGGAGTGGATTGAGGGAGTTCTGAGCTTCCTGACGTGGCAGTACGATGTATCTGTATCAGAGCGATGTGCTCTAATAAAGTGTTTTTGCAACCTTGAAAACCAAGCCATTTGTTTTTCTCTGCAAACACCACATTGGTGACCCGGACGTTTCTTCGGACGATTCAAGTGATTATTTTTTTCTACGAAAGATGCACGCCGTCGCTCTCAAGCTCCCGGAGTTCTGGCAGGAACATGCCGTGTGTGGTTCGCTCAGCGGAGGCGCAGTTCGTTGAGAGGCATAACGCAGGAGGACACGAAATACTTCTACGGTTGCTGCTTTAAATAGTTCGACAGCATCGCGGGTATTAAGCCTACTCCAGGATCCTCCGGAAGACGATAAGTACTTGGCTCTCAAAACAGCTCCTGTTGGAGACTTTCGAGCTGTCAGAACCTGAGCGTGCTTCGCAAGCTCCTTACACTGCCTGGTTTGGGGATTCTAAACCGTCGGAGTTAATGGACCATATGCTGACACTTTTGGGTAACCACGAACCGTGTTTCATATTCGAATTGTTTATGCAGCAGATGCCCAGTCAAGTGCGTGCAACTCTGGCAGGTTTCGGTGAAAGACCTCAGGGCTCTGGCCAGGGAAGCCGATAAAGTTTAAACTCCAGCCGGATGCCCGGTCCTGCAGTAAGGGTGGTTGGCGCTGCTGATGTGCTGGCTATCCGGAGGATGTCATCGCCGCTACCCAGCGGCAGCGACCTACAGCGGGCCTCTGCTACTATCATGCCAGGTTTGGCACACGCGCTAAGCAGTGCCGTCCGCCTTGCTCTTTTCGCGTCGGGAAACGGGCAGAGCCGACGCCCATTAGCTGCGTTTGAGTGTCGGCAAGGCTAGCAGTTTGCTTTTTGTTACGGACTCTGTTTCTGATCGGCGATTTCTATGCGACACAGGTGCGCAGGTTAGCGCCCCTCCCTGCGTCTGCTTTGACGTACAGACTGGGGGTCGTGGACCACCTCTGGAGGCAGCCAACGGCAGCACTATCCCCACTTTTGGCAGACGAGCAGTGGACCTTTGTTTTGATGGGCAACATTTCCAGTGGGTGTTTGTGCTAGCATCTGTGTCTACCCCCGTTGTTGGGCGCAGATTTTCTGTGTGCTAACAGCCTGCTGGTCGATGTGAGGAACAGACGGCTGGTGAATGCGGAGACATTCGCAACGCTTCGGGGTTCTCCCAGCAGCACCGGGACGTCCAAGCTGTCTAGCGCCCTGTCATCTGCGGATATGTTTCAGCGCCTCCTGATGGATTTCCCGACCTCACTACGCCCACGTTCTCTTCGGCAGCCGTCAAGCATGGGGTGGATCATTTTATCGTCACTACGGGTCCGCCGGTCCACGCCCGGCAAGGCGGTTGGACCCGCAGAAGCTGGCTGTGGCTAAAGCGGAGTTTGACTCCATGGAACGCTTGGGGATTGTGCGTAGGTCCAGCAGTCCTTGGGCCTCACCTCCACTTGGTTCGAAAACAGGGGGTGGCGCCCATGGGACTATCGACGACTTAATGACGCCACGACTCCTGACCGCTACCCTATACCGTACATACAGGATTTCTCGGCTCGATTAGCTGGGAGGGTTTTGTTTTCGAAAATTGATTTGATCAGGGGTTATCACCAGGTTCGGTTCAGCCGCAAGATATCCCTAAAATCGCTGTAATAACCCCGTTTGGGCTATTTGAGTTTTTAAGAATGCCTTTCGGGTTAAAAAACGCGGCCCAAACTTTTCAGCGCTTAATGGATAGGGTTTTGCGGGATATGCCTTTTCTTTTCGTTTATTTAGACGACATCCTGGTGGCCAGTGTCACCAGCGATGAGCACCAGGCCCATCTCCGGGCCCTTTTGCGCCGCCTCAGCGAACACGGGTTAATTATTAATCTGGCGAAATGTCAATTTGGGGTTCCGTGTGGTGGATTTCCTCGCCACCGCGTCACCCGAGAAGGTGCGGTGCCCCTCCCTTCTAAGGTCGAGGCTATTCAAAATTTTCCGCGACCGGTTACAGTTCGGGCTTTGCAGGAGTTTTTAGGCATGGTAAATTTTTACCATCGTTTCATTCCCAGAGCCGCTCGGCTAATGCTGCCCCTGTACGCTGCCCTTTAAAGGGGCTACAGCAAAGAAACTGGTAAGTTGGTCGGCCGAGATGTCGCATGCTTTTTTAAAACGAAAGAGGCATTAGCGAATGCTACTCTACTTACGCACCCTTGGCCGGACGTGCGGGTTTCTGTAACCACGGATGCATCGGATTTTGCGGTTGGCGGGTGCATGAACAGCTAGTTAATGGGGTTTGGCAGCTTGCTTTTTTTAGCCGCCAGCTCCGTCCTGCTGAGCGCAATTACAGCACGCGTTCGATCGTGAGCTCCTTGCTCTTTATTTAGCTGTGCGTCATTTCCGGTTCCTGCTCGAAGGCCGCACGTTCACGGCTTTTGTAGACCACAAGCCTTTAGCCCTAGCTATGGCTATGGTTAAGGAGCCATGGTCCGCCCGTCAGCAAAGGCAGTTGGCATTCGTCTCCGAATTCACCACGGACATCCAGCACGTCGCAGGTAAGGACAACGTGGTGGCTGACTGTCTTTCGCGGTCCATAGTGGACGCGGTCAATTTAGGGGTGGATTACGGGCAAATGGCTGCTGACCAGGCGTCTGATCCCGAAGTGCAGGCGTTACGCGCAGCGACTACAGGTCTGCAGCTGCAGGAGGTGAGTTTTGGTCCTTCATGCACCCCACTCCTTTGTGATGTGTCCACCGGGGTCGCCAGACCGGTGGTGCCGGTGGTTTGGCAGCGGCGTATTTTCGAGGTTTTACACAACCTATCCCATCGGGCCGCAAGGCGTCGCAAAAACTATTGTCTGAAGGTTTGTGTGGCATGGCCTGAAAAAGGATGTTCGTGACTGGGTGAATACTTGCTTAGCGTGTCAACGGGCTAAAGTTCACAAGCACACTAAGGCTCCTTTAGCGCCGTTCGCCGTCCCTGAAAGGCGGTTTGACCACGTTAATGTGGATCTAGTGGGGCCGTTGCCTCCGTCGGGGTTACACACACCTTTAACAATTGTAGATAGGACCACGCGTTGGCCGGAGGTAATACCGCTGACGTCCACCACCACTGCTGAGGTGGCTCGGGCGTTTATTAGTGCGTGGGTCTCGCGTTTCGGGGTTCCGGCCGATTTATCCTCCGACCGTGGGGCTCAGTTTACGTCAGAGTTGTGGGCGGCGATAGCTCGGCAGTTGGGGGTGACGCTGCATTGGACTACGGCGTATCACCCTCAGGCTAACGGGATGTGCGAGCGTTTTCACCGTTCATTAAAGGTGTCCCTCCGCGCTGCACTGCAGGGGGACGCTTGGTTTGATACGCTCCCATGGGTCTTACTGGGTCTTAGGACGGCCCCTAAGGCTGATTTAGGAGCATCTTCTGCGGAGCTGGTTTATGGGCAACCGTTGCACGTACCAGGAGTTTCTACCTAGCTGTTCGGTGCCTTGGTCAGCTACGCGCCAGCTCCCGGTTCTGCGGGACGGTCTGAAATCGTTCGCCCCTGTGCCTACGACACATCACGGTTTGCCCCGCTCCCACGTTCATCCAGGTTTGGGTGAGGCGCGCTTTGTGTTTGTGCGCCAAGATAAGCATCGTAGCCCTTTGCAGCCTCCTTACGAGGGACCATTTCGAGTAATAAAGTCCGGGAGAAATTTTTGTTTTGGATATCGGTGGTAGATCTGACCGCATTACTGTAGACCGCTTAAAACCGGCGCACGTCGATTTAGATTCGCCGGTAGAGGTCGCTTGTCCTCCGCGCAGAGGTCGCCCTCCCGCTCTCAGGTCGAGAAATCCTGCCCCTGACTTAAACCCTGACCCTGGTGACAGCCCTAAAACTGACTCTGGTATGGGTCCTGATCCGTCCGGGCTGCGGGCAAGAGACTGGGGAGGTTTGGCCGTGTAATCCAGACCCCTAGGCGTTTTGCTGCCACAGTAAATTCTGGGGGGGCTTGTGTAGTGAGCACTGGAGAGAGAGAGGCAGAATTCCCTGCGGCAACACGCCCACGTTCTCGGACTCACCTGACAGGTGACGTGTCAGCCGGGAAGTAGAGATAAGCGGGGAGTGGATTGAGGGAGTTCTGAGCTTCCTGACGTGGCAGTACGATGTATCTGTATCAGAGCGATGTGCTCTAATAAAGTGTTTTTGCAACCTTGAAAACCAAGCCATTTGTTTTTCTCTGCAAACACCACAATACCTCCATATTTCATATTTCCCCGTGTCAACTTCCGCGACCATTTTTTAAACAGCGGACCACCTGGCAGCAGGGGAGCGCCAAATCCATCGGGGTGGATGAAAGATGTGCACTTTGTTGACTTCCTGAAACATTTCACTGAGCATACAAAATGCTCAAAGGAGAAACCATCTTTACTGCTTTTGGACAACCACATATCTCATATGTCCATTGATGGACTCAATTATGCCAAAGAAAACGGCATAATTATGGTGTCATTCCCACCCCACTGTTCTCATCGGCTTCAACCCTTAGACAGGTCTGTCTACGGGCCGCTAAAAAGGCACATCAACACAGCGTGTGATGCATGGATGAGGAACAATCCTGGGAAAACAATGTCAATTTATGACATTCCTGGGATTGTGGCAATCGCTTATCCTGTGGCGGCAACCCCTTGAACATTCAGGCTGGCTTTAGGGTAGCTGGGGTACAGCCTACAACAGGGATGTATTTTTGGAAACTGAGTTTGCGCCATCCTATGTTACGGATCACCCTGCCCCGTCAGGCCCCAGTACCAACCCTGCCCTGCCAGGCACAAGCACAGACACAGACACAGACCCGTTCATTTCCCATGCCAGCTCACCCTTACCCAGCAATGCCAGTGCTGGCAGCAGACTACCAACTCCAGAGGACCTCCGGCCATTTCCAAAAGCTGTTCCCGAAACAAACTAATAATGGAAGAAAGCGGCGCAGAACCGCAATTCTAACAGACACACCCGTGAAGCAAGCACTACAAATGGAAACATCACAATCTAAAAACAGGCTGTTTCTGGGGAACAAAAAGGCAAGGGTAAAAAGAAAACTAGATGAGTCAGCAGCAGATGAAGAGGAATGCTTCTGCCTAGTCTGCATGGAGCCATTTTCTAACAGCCGCCCAAAAGAGACTTGGGTGCAGTGTGTGAGATGCAAGAAGTGGGCCCATGATGCTTGCACCCCAGGCCACACAATTTATTTGTGCCAGAACTGTGACTCGGAAGATGAGTCTGATTAGATGTGTTTCGTTTGTGCATTTTGCTCTTTAATGAATTAGTTCTGTAATGAAATGTACTTGGTTTTGAATTTTAAAGTAAAAAAATGTTTTCTTCACAATTATTGTGTTGTGTTCTTATTTGTTGATAATCCAATGTGACAATTTACCCCACATACTATGACATAGTGTGACAACTTACCCACTGGTGGGGTAAGTTGTCACAAGTGCACACCCTCTATTTAACTGTCTACAACTCCATACTGAAATAATACATGAAAATGCAATTAATACAAAATATGTGCCCAAGACTTCCACCTTTCATTTGGTATGACATTTATACCATTGTGATGTATTGCGCCCAGTACAGGTAAGACAGAGTGAAAAGTGTGCCAACATACCCCGCTCTCCCCTACTACATAATGTAGCCTATACTACAAAATGACAAGCCAACCCGATTACAAACGTGGCAGGCTTGTTCCAGTGAAACTGAGGATATGGATAACGTTACAAAAAAAGCGAAATATGTGTCTATCGCATCAATAAATAAATAACTACAGAAGCTGGACTTACTGCAACAAATAACAACCGACGTTGGAGAGTTAAAACAATCGGTTGAGTACAACAACTCTCTAATCGAAGAATTGAAAGAGGAGAATGTGAGGTTAAGCGCAGATGTTATTAATCTAAAGCAGTGCTTCTCAATTATTTTCTGTTACGCCCCCCCTAGGAAGAAGAAAACATTTCGCGAAAAATAGCTGAGACCAGCTCGTTTATTTCGCGGACCGGGGGGTGCTACGCGAAAAATAATTGCGCCCCTCGGAACCGGTCCACGGTGCAAAAAAGGTTGTTTTTTTAACGTTTTCTTAAATTTTGCGCCCCTCAAAATCTTGCGCCTGGTGCGACCGCCTTGCACCACTTGCACCCCCCACGCTACGCCTCTGGTCACACGCGCCCCCCCTGGCATCGCACCCAGGGGGGCGCGCCCCACTATTTGAGAAACACTGATCTAAAGCAAGTGGTAGGAGAGCTCCAAATAAAAAATTCTAGAATGGCAAGCGAGATTTTGGATATGCAATGCAGAAGCATGCGAGATAATATGATAATACAGGGACTTGCTGAAGTAAATAACGAGACTTACCAGACAACGGAGAAGCTAGTCAAAACCTTTATGAAAGAGAACCTGAAGATGCAGGAACGAGAAGTGGAAGCAAGTTTCTTCGCTAGGGTTCACAGATTTGGTCGGAGAGAAACGGAAGAAAGAAAAAAAAGGAACTGTCTCATTGTGGCTAAATTCACTGACTTTAAAATGACGCTGGATGTCATGGGGAGAGGCAAAGAGTTTAAAGGATCCAAGTTTTCCATCAACGATCAATTTCCAGCGGAGATCCTCAAGAGGATGACAGAAGCAAGAAAAAACAATAAAAGAACCCGACTAGCTATGGACAAGTTGTATATCGATGGACAGCTCTACAGGAATTCTCAGGTGACGTATTGGTTAAGTGGAGGTGATGAGAAGAAGAGCTCATAGTTTCCGTTTAGGATGGGATAATCATGGCTGCACACGTGAGTATATGCTCCGTTTGTAAACATGGGTAGCTGTTGATGATACGCACATACTTGTTTAGTATGCGTTTATTTTATTTTATTTTATTTTACTTTATTTTAGCTTTTCTTTATTGTTTAAATCCTATGCGCATATAATTTAGGGAGCATCTCTAAAGAATAATTTATCTTAAAAAGTAGAGACATTTACTCGCCATGTTGAACCATGTAAGTGTGTGCACATGCGCCATGTGCACACACTTGCTTATTGTGTGACTTTTTTTTCTTCATTATTTGAATTTTATGTGCGGTGTGGGAAAGTTGGTGATATAGTTCAAATGATTTTTTTCTTTTGATTTTTTTTTGGTGTTTTGTTTTTGTTTTGTTTTTTGTCTGGTATGTTGTTTCCCCTCCCCTCTCTCTCTGTCATTTTTCGTTTTTTCTTTCTTGGGGGGCCAATGGATGGTCATGGGTGGTTTTGATTAATGGGTATGCCCTAGGCCTAGATTGTTTCTGTTTATTTGTTTTTGTTTGTTTGACCTGTTTGATTTGTTTATCTATTTGTTCCGTTTTCTTTTTCTCTTGTCTACTTAATTTTTTTGTTATTTCTTTTGTTTTCCGCTTTTCATTTCAGGATAACAATAGACTCAGGTATTTCCCATTTAAATTAATATATACATTTTTGGCTACTAAAAAGATGCTCTGTATCTGGAATATTGAACAGTCATCCATGTGTAGATTCTGCCAAGAAGAGATTGAGTCAGTTGACCATCTATACTGGTATTGTGCTTTTGTGGCTTTGTTTTGGATACATGTTCAGGATTGTTTTTTTCACCATAATGGCCAGCTTCAAGTGGATTTGCCTAAAGTGCTATTGGGTGATTTACGAGACCAAACTCAAATAATAGTTAATGTTATTACACTCCTTGGGAAAGTTTTTATTTTTATGTCGGAATCGGTGGGGGTTCTGCAAATTGAGAGATTCAAGAACTTTCATTGTAACATCATTGTAAAATTGAGTGCTGTATGGCACAAGTGGATTATTTGAGTATCAGGAAAGATGGGATGCAATTAGAGTGGCAGAGGGTTGGGAATAATAATAATAATAAAAGAATACAAAAATAAAAGAGAGAAAAAAGGAAAAAAAAAAAAAAATTAATTTGAAATACAAATATGAAATAATAATAAAGTAAATCGTTTTTGATATAAATAATAAAAGTTGTCCTCCTGAAGAGGGGGGGGTGGAGGTAAAAGAACCCCCCCAAAAAACTATAGTGTATATGGACAGGTGCAGGCGTTACTTACGAGTGTTGGCTGACTGGGAGTTTGAGTGTATTTGTATGTCCTTAAATGTTCCATGATTGTCTTTTTTAATTATTATTATTTTTACTTTGGTGATGTGCACAGTTGGCAAGTATGATGGAATATATTGTATGTTTTGTGTTGAATGTGAAAAGAACAATCAATAAAAAAAAGTTTTTTTTTTTTTTTTTAAGAATCTTAAAATGCACTGCTGGTGTGCATGGCCAAAAAGCTATTTTGGTCTCATCTCATCCATTTTGGACAATCTATACCCATTATGTAAAGGTGCTTTGACAATGAAATACAATTATCATTTTTGTGTGTGTGACCCGTACGTACCTACAGGAAAATAAGCGATAGCATAATTTTGTATGAAAATGTAAATAAAGCAAATTTTCAGAAACAAATACATCATTCTTTTCTAAATATTGTGGTAATAAACAGAAGTCACACATCAACTTTTCAACAAAACAGTAAAACTTTATTGAAAATAACAGATGGCAAGGAATAAAACTTCACAGAACTGTTCAGAACTCAAGTCAGTTAATATCTCCTACTGAAATGCTGTTCATGTAAATACAGCTATCTCAAGTAATAAATAAAAAACACAACATACAACAACAACAATATACAACTGTTACCTATATCCACGGTTTTATTTAACCATAAATAAACTGCAATTGTGAAACATGTAGTGCCACATAGGGCAAATAACAAATCTGGTCTGCATTATTTTAAATGCACATAACAGGTATAATTATACAAGGTATAATTATATTTTCTTTTTAAAAAGAAACTCCAAATTAACCTGGTTGTCGTATATTACACCCACTTTATACTACTTTGAAAACCCTTTTGGTATATACATTGCTACGCATTTGAAACAAAATATCACAATGTGCTTGATATTACCACCTGTGTCTATGCAGCAATGGGCATATTCACACGGCCTGGATGTATCATACTGTTGTAATGTAAAGAGAATAAATGATTTGCTTTTAATGATATGGAGATACAAAGATACAGATAAATACTTTTTTGCAAAAACATTTTACTGCAACAAATGTAAGAGTAAATCATCTTAGGAGTATTTTTTAAATTTATGTGACCAGTTTCAATTTTGATTGAACAACCCATGACAGCAATAACTTTGCCCCAACAAAATTAGCACAAATTAATAAATGAACAAATAATACATGAACAATAACAAAATCCTGAGGTTGACTGCTGTTCAATTCAACATCCCCAACATGTAGATAACTTTTTCACTACTTATGACAGCTGTCTGCGGAATATACAAACCATGGCCATATTCTGACAATATCTCTTCAATTCCAGCTTACCATATTATAAAGCTTTCTGAGCTTTTCTTGGAATGATTCATGAATGATCAGCAGGTAAAATGCATGGTGGGTTCAGTCTCTCTCTGACTGGAGAACTGGTCATCCACTTCGATGAGCTTGATGCGCTTCCCTGTCATGCCACAGAAAGTATTCTGAAACTCCTGAAATGAAGGATGTCAGGCATGAACCATCAGGAGCAAGGGCGTTCAATTGAACCTCTACGGTGCTTTGTCCTTGACTTCACACATTCTTCATATTCATAAACACAAACATATGAAAGATATAAACCAAAACATTCCTTACATATACATGAATATATGGCACGCCACCCTTGAAGTGTGTATATTAAATGAATTCATGAATATACACAGGCATGGTGAGTTTTTCTTTTATATCATGGCTACAACTAAAAAAGCAAGTAAAATAGTTAATAAAACAGTATTCTAACAAGGACTAATCTAAATTCATAAATTAATTTAAGTTAACTCACATCCACCACATAAAGATAACTAGCTAGATAGCTGGTAATTGACTGGCTTGACAGATTCTACCTAGTTTTCTTAGCTATTAGAGGGCAAGGGTGACAAAGGCTCATTTTTGACTGATACCCAGTCGCAGTCCTTCGCCTGTTCCATGCATAAGAAACCATGTGGACTCTTCTGGAGCCTATAACCATGATGCTACCGCTTATGTGTTGTGTCTGCTCTGTGAAGCTCAAAATGAAGCAAGGAGCAAGTTCCTGGAAGTATTTAGCTTGTGTCATTGACTCATTTACATAACAGGGCCCGTATTCACAAATAATTTTAAGGGTAAAAGTTGGTCGTAACTCCGGAATTTAGGAGCAAGTCCCAAAAATAATGGGCGTGTCACTCATAAATGTAGGAGTCCTACATTTTTGGGATAAGAGTATTTCACAAAGGGTTTGAGAGCTAAAAACAGCTCCTAAGTCCAGGAGAAGTTAGAAGCAGGCAAGAGGACTTCTAAGTCGCTAAAGACCTACTCACGGCGATCCGAAAATCTGCTGCTGGCGGCAATCGTTGTCTAATCGCGTCAACACTGGAGATATTGAATGATACAGAGCTCATAAAAAGGTACCGCCTCAATCGCGAGGGTATTATATATATAATATATATATTATATATAGATACCCGCTGATTTTTTACGAGATGCAGACATGTAACCAATTGACTTGATCAGTGACACGTAGCCTACATTTGTATTTTAGAATCTTTATTAGAATATAATAGGGGTGCATCGGATCATTTTTCGGATCAGCAAAAAAATAATAACGGGACCAAAGGCGCGTTTCCACCAAATATTACCAGTAACTATTCTCAAGGAATTGAATGAATGATCATTTCAGTTTTTCAATGTAAGTTATTTCACTAAATCTTTATTGAAAAATTTCACAAAATACATTTTTAGATTCAGTACGCCTTAGGCGATGTAATCTAGGTGGTCTTATGCCTGAATTAATTTAATACAAAAATAAAAGATCGCTAATGTTTCAATTCTATTTAATTCGGTCGCGTTTCTAAAAACATGCCTCCCAGAAAGGCATTTAGTATGAAAAACAAAGCAAACCAAAACATATATGGTTTATATAACAGCGGCTGTATTTGTATTTCTCTATGATGGTTCAATTTAGCTATTAATCCGCGGATCATATGCGTGCAGAACTGTGGGGGTTGATCCGTACGCGGGCAGAGACCCATCCCCTATATCAGCCAATCACTGTGGGCATTCTGAGTAAGCTCGTTCATGAGAAACAACGTCATCCTTAGCAACAACGTCAACCCCGCCCTCACTCTTAGTTTCACAATCGTAGGAATTCCTTAGTAAGAGTTGGTCTTTGGAGCTTTGTGAATAGGTTTTAAGGTGGGACTCCTAACTAAAAGATTTTAGTGCGATTTAGAAGTACTCCTAGTGGTAAGATAAAATTATTTGTGAATACGGGCCCTGATCTTTATACATTTCAGCTAGCTAGCTGGTTAAGGACAGTGATAAAATGTCTGTTTTATATTATTATTATCATTTGACATGCAGATATTATTTTTGACAACAAAGTCACAAGAAAGTGGGTATCAAACCAAACAGCTACTTCCAGATCCCCCAGAATAAATCAAAGTATAATATCATAGTATAGTATAAGTTTAATAAATCCCTCATGTTTGGATTTCTTTTGATCCTCAGCTAATAATAATGTTGTTTATGAAAAATAGATCTTAATAATGTTACCTTTTTAAAAGTTTTCGCAAAGTGATTTAGAAGTGTTATGAATAGGGCCACCATTCTGTGACATTTCCGGCTCGACTTGTTTTCTCGCCTGTACTTCAGTCAACCGCCAACAAGAAGTCGATAGCACCCCTTTTTCAGGCCACACAAATAATGTCAAGCAATTATCAAGTTGCACCACCCCAATCATCTACATTGATGAATTAATATGCTGGGAAAGTCGAGTTGGCACTTTTTCAACAGCCCTAGTAACAGGAATTTGTGGGACAAAACTGGACCGGAAGCCATTCATTTCCAATGGGACGGAAACTTTGAAATGTTGAAAGAATATTTGGGGGTTATTCTTTGAATTATTTGCTGTAAAGCAAAAAACTCACCATTTTGAAACTGTCCCCATAGATCTCCTTTATGTATTTGAGAAAGGCAGTGGTCCACTCAAGAGTGGAGGCCCTGTCCGTATCCCGGTAGCAGAATGGCACCAGCATGTTCAGCTCGTCACAGCAGATACGAATCCTCTGCCTGTGAAACAGTAAAAGCAAGGATCAAGTTCTGTCTTATTGATGAGGACATTGCAGGTTTACACCAAGGCCACCTGAGCCTGACTGTGAAGGCCTGCTTTCATTTCACTTCTTTTATTTTGTTCTCATCTGAAGTTCTGTGTGGCAAACTTTTTGGATTATGCAGTCTATACTTGATTGCTGAAATTAAGGCCCAGGTTCTATTTAGCCTCAATGTGCTTTGTCACTGCTTAGCCTTGTACTATGAAATATAATGCTTAGAGCTGTGTCATTTACTGAAGAGGGCTGCCAGAATTCACAAAGCCAGAGATCATTTTCAGTTCTGACCTATGACCTTATACCATTGAGCTGCAGAGCATTGGCCCCTTTAGACGATCATAGAAATGGGGTGTGCGAAATGTGAGAGAGAAAGAGTGTGTGTGTGTGTGTGTGTGTGTGTGTGTGTGTGTGTGTGTGTGTGTGAGAGAGAGAGAAAGACAGAAAGTGAGTCTGTGTGAGAGACTATATGCAGGCATGAGAGAAGACAGACGCAGTTGTGAGTCTGCAGCTGCGTGTTAGAGTGTGCATGTGAGCGAGCATGTGTGTGTGTGTGTGTGTGTGAGGGTATTTGTAAGACACTTCGCAGGGGAAGTTACCTGCGATCTCGCTCCATGGCGTTGTGTCTCTCCCTCCTCTGTGAATTATCACCTGTGTCCCAAGGCTTCTGGAAGGTCTCATGGCTGTTGGCCATTACTGCGTTTTGGATGTTGTTGAGGGCGGAGTGCTCGGGGCACGTCTGCTGCGACCTGTCCTGCCTGGCTGGGGGCATATACAGCTCCTCTTCTTCAATTAAATATAGACCAATGAATGAATGAACGAATGAATGAACGGATATCCAGTCACCCTCCACAAAATGTATGAAGCATGATTAATAAACCCCTCCCACACATCACTTCTGGTAAAAGGGTATATTGTATATATGATTTATATAAATGTATTGCACCATAGCCAGCACATTAAGGAAAAACAAAAACAATACATGTTTTAATATGTGCAAACGCAAACATCAAATAAATGTTTAGAGGTTTGAATGAGCAAACTGTAAGCGCACCTTTAAAGTGCATACGGACGCGCGCACATACACACACACAGGTCTGCTTCCTACCTTCGGTCTTAATCCAGATGTTGGGTTCAACAGCCTGTTCGTTCTCATTACACAGAGCTGACTTTGCTGGCCCCGCATCTTGCTGGTAGGTGAAGCTGATGTTCCGGGGAATTATCACATCCTGATCCTTGGCAGCTTCCAGCACGTGGGAGATAGATCCAATACCCTGAAGACAGATCAATTTATTAGATACAAGACACGTAGTGCATCTCTGATTTAGCTACTTTTCTTGTCAATGTCTCTTAAGTTCATAACGTTACCTGCGATTGTGAAAGTCCGGCCATTGAGTTGTACATACTGCCGTACAACGCCGGGTAAGGGAACTCCACCGGCCACGACACTGTCGAGTTAGCTCGGCCCAGATTCAGACTGCTCGATTGTGACTGTATCGCAGCTGCGAGTATCTCCGCGGGATGATGGAGTTTGGACAAAACGCTGAAATAACAAAACATACATGATAGTACAGCTGCAGCGAAATATTACAGACTAACAGAAACCTAACGATAATTATTCAAATGTGATTATCCCGAATTATAGCAAGTTGGTTTCACTTGTTGAGATAGATTTACGGTAAATGTTGTCCATATGTACACCCATGTAATTCATGACACCTAGCTACATCCAAATAAATATAGCTAAATTAGCTAGCTCGTTTGAACGAGTAAAATCTTCGTAAATTTTAGCTAGTTAGTACTAGGCACCTGTTTTGAGCTGTCGGTTGGTCATGACGAGACTCCTGTTGTCTGGGCCTGCAGGTAAAGCGACTCTCCAGACGCACTCGGGCGGGAGCATTACGTCTCATCTCCGCAGCTCTGGCTAAGACTGGTTCGGGTGATTCTCCATACGTAGTCGGGGTCCGGTCCGGCAAGTGATCGGGGTCGCACATCAGACTCACTTTAATCTCTTGGAAATTACTTTGCTGGTCTGAACTAGTCGATAGGTACTGCGATTCTGGGGGCGGAGTATTGGACTGACCCACAGTGGGGCTGGGAGCTTTGGCCGTGTATTCGACGTCCATTTCAGGGTCGGCACTTGTGTGGATGGCCGGCGGACTGCTCGCGGCGTCTCCCGGTACTTTCTCCTCCGACTGTGCCTCCATTTGCGAATAGATGGTGTGCTGGAGATGCATGTACTCCATGTCTGTCATCTCCACCAGGTTGAGGACCATCCCCTGATCACTGGGCATGGTGTTCTCGGCAACTTCAACTGGGATTGCATAATACGACTTTGGAGATGACGACCCTGACTCGATTTCACAGGTCACTGACATGGCTAGCGAACGAGTTTGCCAATTATTTAAGATACTTTACTTAACGATAGCCGATTTAAAACGAGTAAAATTAGATTGGCCAGCTACACTTTCAATAGCCTGGTAACCAACGAATGTATAAAAACCGCGTATTATGTTAGTGATTTTGGGTCTACCACTTACCAAAAGCTAAAACCGTTACGAAACGAATACAGCCACTGATTTGAATCATAGCTAACGTTAAGTTACCTCGGAGTCTTCAAATTTCATTGACAAAAAATTACAAATAGGCCATAAGGTGAACCCGTTTTTCGTTTCATCTCGTTCCCATCAAACCCGACTACACACTTTTTACTTCATAAAAAAGATCTATTGGTGTTGAGCGAGAAAAAAAAAGTTCTACTTGTGGAATCCTGCAGTTATTTTATAATCAGTGTTTTAATTCGGCACTAGTACGTCCCGGCGTAATCAATAGTTTGTTTACGAGTGGTGAAGCGGCCGTCACGTGATCGCGCTAGACCAATAAGGTGGCCGCTTTTCGGAACTAGCTTCCAAGATGTGTGCCTCCACGGCGTTATCAAGCAGCAACGAAGACGAAGAAAATCCTGCCAAAAGTCCTCCGAAAGTGTGTTTAGTGCGTTCAAAATGATATATCGCAAGTTCAGGACTAAATAAAAGGTATCCAGGACGTTAATTTAACATTTTATTTTGTTTCTGGTGACAATTTCTGGCTAAGTGATCTGTCGATGCGAAATGCGATATTTTTGACCCGGAATGTGAGATATCTTTGCCCAAATGCTCACTGCCTGCGCAACATGTAATTATGTGATTAATTGATTATGTAATGTAACTTCAGATAAGATAGATTTGTTCTTGCACTTACCTCAGCACTGGTTATGCTCTTGGATGCTTGTTTAGTAGGGAGATGTACTTATGATTTCCGGTGACTTGCAGTTCTCTTGCTTACCTACGTTAAATGCACTTATTGTAAGTCGCTTTGGATAAAATAATCTGCTAAATGCCTGTAATGTAATGTAATGAATGGGAATAAAAAACGAAAATCATATGCTAATGGTTCTGCTTGCAACTTTATTCTTGCAGCATCTGTGAGGCCATTGACAGCTACATATAGAACCGTAGGCAGAGGTCTACCTCGACCGAGATTTGACAAAGTAATGGACATTCAACGATAACAATGCACAATTTGACTACATTACAGAGGGAATAGAGAGAGGGCTACAGAGCTAAGAAGAAGCAACAAAGGTGAAAGTTTGATGACACAGAGATGCCGTTCTGAAGCAATACATGCACAAATCTGTACAAGTACACTGATGAGATATTTTGTGATGTTAAATTAATCTAAATAAAAGTTTATTTGATTTAAATAAAAGTCAAAAGTACACCTCAACAAAACCATCATCTTTATGAACAGTTAGAGCAGTCTGTGTCAAAGCAAGACAAAAAAGTGTCCAAGTCTATATATCAGAAACACCCCACCCCCACCCCACATCTCCCAGGTAACATGGCAAGTCTCTTAGTCATCACTATCACTATCAGGAGAGCTATCATCACATGTAGCCCTTTCCTCAGTTTCTTTGAAAACATTTGGCAACAATTTTGGCACCGACAAATCTGTACAAGACAGTCTTGCAGACATACAGGAACATCTTCCTGTCTCGCATTTGCCTTGCCTGCAACTGCAGTGGACTACCTGCAACACACTTTCAGGGGCAGGATTTCTAGTCATCCAGGTCACTGTTAAGTCCCCATCCTCAAGGTGCCATCCATTGCCAGCAGGTGATGGGGCACACATCTTAGCTTTAAGAGATGATCTCATTATTGCTGCTTGGTAGTGTGCACTTTTGACTTTTATTTAAGAGATTCGCTTTCTAGACACATTTTCGGCGTTCACCTTACGGCCTATATGTGCGCTTCGAGCTGTCAATGTGCCTGTTTACCCAAAAAATGTATTTTTCACCAACTGTCATCAACTGTCATCAGGCTGACAGCCTACTGACGTCATCATATTGCTGCAAAAGGGGAGGGGGCAGTGATGGTAAGGAATAAATAAACACTGACCCTTGAATCCAACTCTCCAATTAGCCTAGTTTACTTGGCCTTCCGAGCACTCAATGGTTTGACGTGTAAGGTCCTTATGACTTTTTCCGGCTGTTCTAAATGACGTGATGGTGTGAAAGCCATATACAGTATATGGCTTTGGGATTTGCATAATCCACAAATTCTGCAGATTATATCTGTACTACATAAACTAGCCCAAATTCTTAACGGGTACATCTAGCATACATTTGGATTTAGCAGCCATTCAAAGTGCCTGAAACCTCTAGCTACAATGCAATTAATTTTATTTGCATAGCCATAACTCAGATTCAATTGATTACTGGTTATTCGAATACTAATTCTTGTGATTTTTGAGGCACACATATCCATGCACATTTAACAGTAATACAGGAATTTCTACATTTCAGAACAGCATTAGCAGTTGGCAAAGGAATAGCCTCCACTTAAAATCCAAGCTATAAATGAAATTACGTTCAGTCATTTTTCCAGTCAGATAGACTACACTGGTTCAAGTAACTAACTGGCTAGTAGCTAGCAAGTGCAGTTTGGTCAATCTGAGTGGAGCACAAAACATGACCTGATACATTGCAGAAAAGTGGTGTTGAACATCCTGTGAGGAACCGAACAGGGACCCAGACGCAGACCAGGATAAGGCAGTAAAGGAACGTTTAATAATCAAGCAAGGTTCAAAAGCCGATAGTCAGAGTTAGATAAGGTACAAAATCGAAATCCAAAAGAGTAGTCAAATAGGCAGTCCAAAAATCAAAAACCAAATAATCAGAAAGGCAAACAAACAAAATCGGAAGGCAAAACTCGAAGTCAAACAGAAGGGGTGTCTCGGAAAAAAAAAAAACTGGCTTACACACAATCGGCACAGTGAATGATGATCAATGTTCTGACAAAGAATGAAAGCAAACACGGAACTTAAATACAAGCGGGGAAGGGAAACACAATAGGAATCAGGTGTGACTGGGAGGAGAAAAGGGCAAGAACACAGGCGAGAACGATAGGGATCACTAATACAATAACAAGGGGAGATAAAAGACACGGACTGGGAAGCACATAAACACACTGAAAATAAACGACCTGGAATAGCAGGTGGACACGTGCACAGTTCGAAGGGGAGGAGAGCAAAGGAAAGAATCTGCATGCAGGTAAAGCGAAAGGAAAGAAGCGTACAGGAATAGGACAACGAGAGAGAGAATAGAAGCGTGAGATAATTAGTAATTAGTAATGTTAGTAACTTAATCTAAATCCCTAATGTTAGTAGATTAGTAGGTTAGTACTATATACATCTAACTAATATATACAGAGTTTTAGAAAGAAAGAAGGAAGTGAACGAAATAGGAAAATAAAGCAGAAAACCTGTAAAGTCGAAATCACCCGAATAGTGCAATAACAAAGACGAGGAGTGGATTATTGAAAAACACGGAACACAGACAGACGGGGAAACAGATGTGAATGAACCGTAATGATGAGAAAATAATAAAATACAAAAACAAACGTGGCAAAACATAACACATCCAAGCTCTTGGAATTTGGAGCAAACAGGTGTTTCATGGCTACTTCACTACTGAACATTTCATCCAAGACACTTCATTTAAATAACCTCTCAAAATAAATGTAACATTTCTTTATCACACAGAAATAGATCCCAAATTAAGTTTGCATGAAAAATGAAAACAATATTTAGCTCAAAATTAAGGTTAATTTTTAAATGTTCTATTTTAGCCAGTACAATTAGACAATTTTAGAGATATCTCCCTCCATTTTAAGGTAAGACATTCAATACAAAAATATTACAGGCCCAGCATGTTTTCCAAAAATATATATCCACTCAAACATTTGTGAAATTACAGCACACATTATCAAGTTAATATGGAATAAAAGACAAGAACATGTTTCCAGACTTAAAGGAGGTTGTATTGTTTAACAAATGAGGACAGGTTTAAAAAATAACTGCTAATGGCTGGCTATATTGTACCTTCCTGAACTAAAACAGTTCAGCATACAAGCACATAATTGAGACTGCAAGGTATCAGTTCAGTTTCCACATCTATCCATTCAAAGCTGTATGGCTTATGATTTTTCTTCTACTTAGAAAAAAGATTTTTTTTAAACCTACCTATATATACACACATATACATGAATACTTACATGGGAAAGTTGCCTGGTGTGTTCTATGTGTAACCCTTAAGGCCAGACACTGGCTAAAATGCACATTTTGCTCCACTTGGTCAATTTGGGGATATTTTGTTATTTTGCTACTAAAACATCTGTACTTCAACACTGTAAACATGAAAAGACCCAAATATGAATAAATATTGATATTTTCAACGTTTATTTCGCTTACATCAACAGAAAATTAGTGTTAATCTAATTTAAATTTGCTGTTTTCAACACGGCACTCCGCATCGGCCGTTCGGGCCCACCATTTTGGTTCATATGTCAATAGAAAGCTTATATTCTACAGCCTAGTTTCAGTTCCACCATATATGGTTATTTCCCGAACTGCCTTAACTATGTCTGCTGAAAACCACACATATCACAGGCTACTGCTGACAAAAAGTATTTCCTGATGACACGATTGGCTAAAATGTACCACGTGACGTCTCTGGTGGTTTCCGCATTGCTAATCTTCTCATTGCTATGATCCACTTACTTGGAAAATTGCAGGAAGGTTTAGGAAAATGGTCAGTGATCAAGATGTCCACAAATCCTTGTTCGCTTCTGAAATCATCACGGAAAAGGCATTTGCAGCTAGCCAGTGCCCGTGAGAAAAGGTTGTCAGCATCAAAACGGCCTTAGATCGCGTTTAATCCAAATGAAGAGTCAAACAACAACTCCAATGTAAGGCTGATGTTAGCCATTGAGCAACCAAGCGCATCAAGACGCAAACCTGAGCTTGTGAAAGGATCTTTGAATTGTGATGGTAATGAACCGGCGACACAAGACTGGCTTCTGATGCACATCAAGCAAGTAAACCAGTTAATTGAGGGACTTGTGTGTCCGAGTTGTTTCAAGACAGGACTAGCTATTACTGTTGATAAGATTAACCACGGTTTTTGTAGTTCTGTTTTACTTGTCTGCAAAGATTGCCAAGCAGCCAAAGATAGATACAAAAAAAGGGTGTTTACTTCACCGCGTATTCAAGATTCCACCAGAGATGACATAGCATTCCATATAAATGTGCGGATGATTCTGTTAATGCACAAACGTGGCATGGGATATGCTGCACTGAAAAAAATTACTAAAGTTCTCTGAATTCCGGCAATGCACATGAAGACGTACCAAAGACACTACAAGCGAGTAAGGGGTGAGTACAGTGTCAGGGGTGTGGTAGGGGTGGAACCAAGTGCAGGCGCAAGAGAGACCCAGAATACGGAAATACGTTTAAGGTATTTATAATAATAATAATAATAATAATAATAATAAACTTTATTTATATAGCACCTTTCATACAAAATTGCAACCCAAAGTGCTTTACAGCAGAGAAATGACATGTACAGACAGCTTCACATAAAACATAAAATATAAAATAAACATAAAATAAAAATAAAATGAATATAAAAACAATGAAGATAAAACCCACGTGACAATAACAATAAAAGTAGATAAATTAAGATAGAAATAGGGTACATTAAATGCATAATTAGCAAAAGGCTAAAGTGAAGAGATACGTTTTTAGCTTACTTTTGAAAATATTTAGCGAGCTAGCTCCCCTAACATCTATAGGTAAGGTGTTCCATAGCTTTGGGGCGTAATTGACAAAGGCTGCATCCCCGATCTTCTTTTGGCTGTTGCTGGGAACTTTCAATAAACCAGCTGCAGATGATCGTAATGCTCTTGAGGGCACATAGTTGACAAGAGAGTTTGCAATGTAGCTTGGTCCTGTTCCATTTAGGGCTTTGTATATAAGGAGCAGGACCTTAAACTCAATTCTAGATGTTACCAGAAGCCAGTGCAGGGTAACTAACACTGGACTAATGTGCTCTCTTCTCTTGGTTCTAGTTAGTAGCCGAGCTGCAGAGTTTTGAATAGGCTGAAGTCTCTCCATGGTTTTTGTCGGGAGGCCAGTAAAAAGTGCATTACAGTAATCGAGTCGGCTTGAAATAAAGGCATGGATACGTTTTTCGGCGTCCTTTTGATTTATAAATGGTCGTACTTTAGCAATGTTTCTAAGGTGGAAAAATGATGTTTTTGTCACCTTGTTAATGTGGGACTTGAAGCTTAAATCTGAATCTATGATAACACAGAGACTTTTAACCTTAGGTTTAATCCAAGGAGTAAATTTCCCCAGATTATTTGACAGCATTTCTCTTTTTGTTTTAGGGCCGACTAGTAGGATTTCAATTTTGCTCTCGTTTAATTTTAAGATATTGTTGCTCATCCATTTGTTTATTGCTATAAAACAGGTAGTAATGGAGTTTATAGCTGCAGCATCATTTGGTTCAGCAGAGATGTACAGTTGCGTGTCATCCGCATAGCTATGGAAGCATACGTTGTGCTCTCTAATGATGTCCCCAAGTGGCAGCATATATAGCAAAAATAGTAATGGACCGAGGCAGCTCCCTTGTGGAACCCCAAAACATAAAATCAAATCAAATCAAGTTTATTTGTATAGCGCTTTTCACAATAGAATTGTCACAAAACTCTTAACAGAGGGGGAACCCAGGCCTAGACCCCCCCCCAAAAGCAAGCCTATGTCATGATCAGTCCAAGGTGGCTCAGGGCTGAAAGACTTTGCCCCTCCTGAGTTAGGTAGTCAGCGGGGGGCTAAACCACACGGAGAGGGTCCAGATCCGGTTGGCGTGGGGGTGAGGGTTGAAGAGGGCAGCTCACACTTCTCACAGGATCTAGGGCTCGGGGGCAGGTGCCCGGATAATAAGGCATTACAATACTCTAGCCTCGATGCAACAAAAGCATGCATCAAGGTTTTAGCATCCTCTAATGACAGAATGTGCCGAATTTTAGCTATGTTTCTTAGGTGAAAGAAAGCTACTCTGGAAGTGTTTTTAATATGAGTGTCAAATGTAAGGTCCTGATCAATAATAAAACCAAGGTTCTTAACCATAAGACTTGATGTAACTATGCAATCACCTGCATTTAACTGCAGATCCAACTTGTTCCTTAATTTTTTGGGGCCCAAAACCATCATCTCTGTTTTATCTGAATTTAAAAGCAGGAAATTTACTGTCATCCAGTTCTTTATATCAGAGATACAAGCCTCTAATTGAGTGAGTTTAAGTGTTTCACCTGGTTTCATTGATATGTACAGCTGTGTATCATCTGCATAGCAATGGAAATTCACACCATGTTTACATGTGTCATGTTTCTCAGACACATGATCTCCAAGCCTGATGTAATACTTTCTCCCTTTGATATATGTTCTGAACCAGTTTAACACAGTCAGAAAGACCAACCAACCTTTCGAGACGATTAATTAGGATATCATGGTAAATCGTGTCAAATGCTGCGCTTACGTCTAAGAGGACCAGAATTGAGACCTTATTTGCATCAGAGTTTAGTCTGAGGTCGCTGATTATTTTAGTGAGAGCAGTTTCAGTGCTGTGGCATGTTCTAAAGCCTGATTGAAATTCCTCCATGATATTGTTTTCTTTAAGAAAATAGTTTATTTGGACTAAAACTATCTTTTCAAGTATCTTGCTAATGAAGGTTGGATATCGGCCTATAGCTGGTCAGTGCATTACTGTCTAGGTTGGGTTTCTTTAGTAAGGGTTTTACAACAGCTGTTTTGAAGGCATCTGGGAAGATGCCTGTTTGAAGAGATGTATTTATAATCTTTAGGACATGACTTGAAACACTGTCGAACATCCGCTTAAAAAATGCTGTAGGTACAGGGTCAATACATGAGGTGGAGGAGTTACACTCAGTGACGGTTTTACAAAGCTCAGTTAATGTAATGCAGGTGAATTTTCCCATGGTTACATCTTTTTCACAGGGTTTGCAGAAGTCGTCTGTGTTTACATCACAGGTAATACTGGCTCTAATTGAGGTTATTTTATTATTGAAGAACAATGCGAGTTCTTCACATTTTGATGCAGAGGACTGCGGAGGGGTGGGGGCAGTGTTGAGTAGCTGGTCAGTAGTGGAGAATAATATCCTAGAGTTTCCAGAATTCTCTGTAATAACCTTGGAGAAGTAATCCTTTCTTGCCAGACGTAAATATTATCCTTAACGTAGGCAGGAAACAAAAGCAAAACAGTGTCTGCGAAGACACGTAAATAACTAACAAAACAAAACAAAAATAATAAACGAACTGGAACAAACAATACTAGCTAAACAGCAAATAATATAATATAATATACGCCATTTAGCAGACGCTTTTATCCAAAGCGACTTCCAGTAGTGAATGCATACATTTTCAGTATATGTGGCCCCAGTGGGGATTGAACCCACAACCTAAGCGTTGCCAACGCTGTGCTCTACCAACTGAGCCACAGAGAACCACCCACCCAAATCCAAAACGTATTCCAAAGCAGGGAATTAACTAAACAGAGGAACTCTAAAAACAAACAAAAACAAGAATCAGCTTTACGAGGAAGCGAGAACATGAAACCAAAAGCGAGTTAGTCTAAGCAAAGCAAGACAATGTTCAAGCAACGAACGGAGAATTCCAGCTGGTTAAATATCCTCCCGGTAAGTGATCACAGCTGTCCGTAATGACCCTGGTTAGCTAGGTGCATTCTTGGTGTGTCTTTTACTCCTCCTGATAGGGGTTTGGGGGAAATTTCTGTTTGCTGGTTGGGTCGTTACATAACCCCCCCCCCCCCCAGGACCGACTCCCGACGGTCCAGGAAGAGCCGCCTGCCGAGCCTTGAAGTTCCAGATGAGCTCCAGATCCAGAATCTGCCGTGCTGGAATCCAGGACCGATCCGCCGGTCCGTATCCCTCCCAGTCCACCAGGTACTGGACTCCTGACTGAACTCGGCGAGATTGGAGGAGACGGCGAACGGTGTATGCCGGGTGGCCGTCGATGAGACGAGGAGCGGGAGGAGGCTTTGCCGGCGGTATGTGCGCCCCGACGAGCAGTGGCCGAAGACAGGAGATGTGGAATGTAGGATGTACACGGCGCATCTCCGGAGGTAATAAGAGGCAATAGGCCACCGGATTAACCCGGCGGACCACTTTTTTTAATTTTTTTTAAAAATTTGTTTCTGATTTTATCCCATTTTTCTCCCAATTTGGTAGCCAATTAGACCCGCTATTTTTACGTCAATCCCCCTAGTAATGTGAGTTCGCTGCCGTAGTCCTGCGACCGGTAGTGACGAAGCAGTACGCGCTCTACGAGACGGCACCCGCAGGCCGTTGACCGTAACCCGGTACTACAGGGCCACTTCACGCAGCGAACGTCACGCCGGCTCCCCTCGCCCCTCCCTGGGGCGGACATATCGCCGCCCCCTGGTGGCACTCCCGCCAGAGCCGACACTTGGCGAGACGGGGAATTGAACCCCGGTCTCCGTGCCAGCGTCGGACGTTGTAACCACTGGACCACGCGGGAGGCCTGGCGGACCACTTTTGAAGGGCCCTACAAAACGTGGAGCTAACTTGCGGTTCTCCACCTTGAGAGGCAGGTCCCGGGTTGATAACCAGACCCTCTGGCCAGGGCGAAGGGTGAGCACCGGATGACGGAGACAGTCGGAGTACGGTGTTGTTGGGTGGTGTGCTCAATGACCAACCTGGCTCTCTTCCAGTCTTGTCTGTATCGTCGCACGTGAAGCTCTGCCGAAGGTAACCTGGTCTCCCTCTCCTGGTCAGGGAAGAGAGGAGGCTGGTAGCCAAACTGAGCCTCGAAGGGTGACATCCCGGTGGCGGAGCAGCGAAGGGTGTTGTGGGCGTATTCGGTCCAAGGAAGATTGCGGCTCCAAGGTGTGGGGTTGGATGCTGAGAGGCACCGTAGGGTCGTCTCCATGTCCTGGTTCACCTGCTCTGTCTGCCTGTTGGACTGGGGGTGGTATCCTGATGAGAGGCTGGCCGTAGCTCCAAGGAGCATGCAGAACGCCTTCCAGAACCTGGCGGTGAACTGTGGACCTCGGTCGGACACAATGTCGGTGGGAAGACCAAACACCCGGAACACGTGTTCAGCCACCAGTCCTGCAGTCTCCTGGGCCGAGGGCAGTGTGGGCAGGGGAATGAATCGGCAGGCCTTGGAAAAATGGTCCACCACCACGAAGACCACAGTGAACACGACGGAGGTAGCCCTGTAACAAAGTCTATGGAGATGTGGGACCATGGACGGCGAGGAATGGGCAGAGAATGGAGTAGCCCTTGGGGATGTGTCTGGGGTTTTTTGTGCTGGGTGCACACGTAAAATTAATCCCAGAAATGTGACTGTGGAAGCGTGGAACTCGCTCTTCTCCAGCTTAACGTAGAGTTGGTTCCGTAGAAGCAGCTGGAGGACATGTCGCACATGCTGTTTGTGTTCCTGTACGTTCCTGGAGAAAATGAGAATGTCGTCCAGATATACAAACACAAAGCGGTTGAGTGCCTCTCTCAACACGTTGTTAATAAGTGCCTGGAATACTGATGGACTGTTGGAGAGCCCAAACGGCATGACGAGGTACTCGTAGTGCCCCTTTGGCATGTTGAAGGCAGTCTTCCACTCGTCCCCTTCGTGAATGCGCACCAAGTTGTATGCGCACATGAGGTCCAGTTTGGAGAAGACGGTGGTGCCCTGGAGCATCTCGAATGCCGTGGACATGAGGGGCAGAGGGTACCTGTTATTCACCGTGATGTTGTTGAGGCCTCGGTAGTCAATACATGGCTGCAGACCCCCATCCTTCTTCTCCATGAAGAAAAACCCCGCTCCCGGCGGCGAGGTGGAAGGACGGATGTGCCTGGTGGCGAGCACCTCCCGGATGTAGGTACTCATCGCCGTTGTCTCGGTTCTGGACAGTGAAAAGATCTTGCCCTGGGGGGGACTGGTTCCTGGCAGTAGATCGATAGCACAGTCGTACGGACGGTGAGGTGGCAGAGTGGACGTGTGTTGCCTGCTGAACACCGCCTGGAGGTCACTGTACGCCGGCGACACTCGGGCCCACTCCTGGATCTCCGGTTCCCAACTTGAAGCGGCAGCAGGAGGGTGAGGCAGTAGACAGGTGCCCTGACAGGCCAAACCCCAGCCCAGTATTTTATCGGCGTTCCAGTCGACGTAGGGGTTGTGCCTGCTTAGCCAGGGGTAGCCAAGCACGAGGGGTAGCGGGGGAGATTGCGTGACAAAGAACTCCATCCACTCGGTGTGGTTCTCCATGATGGTGACTTGGAGGGGAATGGTCCGCTGTGTGATGGCACCGGATCCCAGTGGTTTGCTGTCCAGGGCTGTGATGGACAGAGGGGAGTCCAATGTCACCAGAGGGATTTGAAGTTGCCAGGCGAAATTAAGATCAATGAAATCCCCCGCCGCTCCGGAATCAATGAGGGCTGGAGACGAGTGTTGCGAGCTGTTCCAGTACAGGGAGATGGGTAGCACAAACCCTGTGATGTGCTTAGAACCGGGAGCGACTGCTGCGCTTCTTACCACCCTCCCGGTGTGGTAGAAGCATTGGCATTTCCCTGTAACTCCGGACAGGAACCCCGGTAATGCCCAAAACAACCACAGTACATACAGCTGTTTTCCCTTTGGCGTCGTTCCCTTTCTGTGTTAGAGAGGTGGGCTCTACCCAACTGCATGGGTTCCTCCTGCTCACTGGGAGGAGCTTGAGGCGGTGAATGGAAAGCTGACGGGAGTGATTCAGTCCGCAGCGAGAGTGATGTCCGAGGTTGAGGAATGGGGTTGTTGGTACGGTGCTCGAGCATGCGTTCCCGGTGTTGATTATCGAGCTGTATGGATAAATCTATGATTTCCTCCCATTGCTCAATATGCCCATGGATAACGAGTTCATCCTTCAGCCCCTTGCTGAGACCCTGCCGGAACACCGCTATCAATGCCTCGTTATTCCAGCGGCTCTCTGCGGCCAGGGTGCGGAACTCGATGGCGTAAGCTGCAACCGTCTGGCCTCCCTGCTGGATAGCCGCTTCATGACCCCGGACCGGATGGTCGAACACCTTCCTCAACTCGGCACTGAATCGGAGATAGCTGTCGCAGATGTGCCCTTGTTCCTCCCAGATGGCCGTCGCCCATTGCAGAGCGGTCCCTTTAAGAAGGGAGATTATATACGCTATCCGAGAGCGATCGCTGGGGAATTGTGATGATTGCAGTTCAAATGCCAGTGAGCACTGAGTGAGGAAACCGCGACATCTCGTGGGGTTACCGTTGTAACGTTCCGGTGCTGGGAGCCGCGGTTCGTGAGGTAAGCTGGCTTGGGTGTTGATCATGGGTTCCGGGTGAGGTTGAGAAACGGCGGTCGGGAGTGTAGTTTGAAGCAGCTTTGTGATGGTGTTGAATTGACTGGCTGTTTGATGGCTGAAAGTATTTAGTTGTTCTGTCAGCAGAGCGATAGCCTGATCCTGCGGTCTGATGGAGGCTTCCTGGGTCTGGATGGTCGTGTGCAGGAAGCTCTGGGTCGGCTCAGTTTCCGCTGGTTCTGATGATGGCTTGGACATGGCTTGGAGGAAGCGAGAACATGAAACCAAAAGCGAGTTAGTCTAAGCGATTGTCCAAGCAACGAACGGAGAATGCCAGCTGGTTAAATATCCTCCCGGTAAGTGATCACAGCTGTCCGTAATGACCCTGATTAGCTAGGTGCATTCTTGGCGTGTCTTTTACTCCTCCTGATAGGGGTTTGGGGGAAATTTCTGTTTGCTGGTCGGGTCGTTACATACAGCATCCTAGAGTGCATATACTTGTCAGTTAGCTGTACATTGTCATACCGGCATTGAACTTCTGCCTGCTAATGTTATAGCTAGCTGCATGTACTACAATGATGTGTTATGTATTACTATTGTGTATGACACAGAAATGTTCTTATGGTGTAAAGCATAAAATGTGCATGGTATGCACAAATATATTTTCAGCATTACAGTAATCATTTGCAATATATCATTTTATTTGCATCGGTATTCATGTATTTTAAGCATGTCAGTAATACTATAGTAATAGTTATATAGTAACTATATAATTTTCTCATATGTAATAGAAATATGTTATTGAGAAGTGTGATTTTCTATCCATTGTAGTTGTTGAAATTCAATGTGGACTCAAGGCTTTGGACAATGCAGCAGAGCATATTAGAAAAGCGTATGCAGACATCGATCCAGATGTGTCTGCCCTGCCCCAGCTGCCCAAGCTGCTGTTGGTATGGCTGTAGCTACGTTCAATGAAGGGGCTTCAGCCATATCAGCTGTAATGGACAGATTGTGGCTAGACAGCACTTTAGTGACACTCAATGCCATAAAAGCTGAGGATGAGAGACGAATTGCCAAAGCTGATGCGGCTGCCACAGATAGTGCCAAGGTAAAAAGGAAGTCATGTGACCTGGCCAAAAAAGTGCATAATAAACTGCTTAGAGAAGGCCCTACCTATGATGCTGGAATAGCAGACTAAAGGTTACATTATTTGTGACAGATGGATATATAACAAAGTCAGCTTTGTTATTTTTTTTGTTATACAAATTGTTGTTTGTATAGTATCTAGCTATAATTGACCGCAGACTGTAATGTTATTGGAATTTTGTTTTAGAATGTAAAGTACTATTGTCCAAAAATAATAATTAGGTTGTTTGTTGCTATAAAGTGTCTTGCACCTGAAAATATTCAAATAAAGATGTACAGTATACCTGCAATATTAACATACTTCTATATTAATTACAATTGTATAGTGCTTTTTTTCTCAAAACTACATTTTTTCATTATAAAAAGCAGAATATCTCAACAACAAATACAGATGTAGTCACCAAACTTTACACAGTGATTCCTGTGTGTATTCTGCAGAAATGTACAGAAGCAATTGCTGTTACTATGTGTTTTGCCTGATCTAGATGTCATTTTATGTATGCAATTAGCTAAAACTGGATACAAAATATGCATGCCGGGGGCTTTTTAGTGTAAAAGAATGTTCCATACATATATCGAAAAAATGCTCTGTAAAAACTTTGGCATGTTACATTAGTATGTTATCGAAATAAAAAAAAGATTTTGAATATAGCTCTTTTTATTACCAAGATTTTTGGATTTAAGTTGTATGCATATTTAATTATATGATATGCTAATTAACTTTTTATTTTTTATTTTTGTTTAATACAAAAATATTGCATTTAGTGAGTATATTCAACTGGCAAATTGAATATTTACCTATTTACCTAGCTCACCTCCCCTTAAATTAGGTTGGAATTTTAGATTAATAATGGGTGTTATATTTCTGAGGCTGTGTAGGGGAGAGCGGGGTAAGTTGTCACACGGGTAAGTTGTCACACTATGACTACGAATCAATATTCCGAATAAGGTGTTTACATGCGCCGCAGAATGTTGAGCTACGGGAATATTCCCGTTTACATGTTAATCGGCATATTCCGAATAAACCAGCGATGTAGTGCCGCGCAAGGGCTTTCTGGGTACTCAGCTTGCTTGCTTTTGCGTTATATTGTGTTGTCTTCTTAGCACTTCTACATCATAATGTAACAAGAACACTCGTTCTCATTCACATCCTCAACCATGGCAGACGAGAACATGAGGGTTTTCCACCGATGTTTGACCTGGTCAGCAGTGCGCACAAAACCTGCTTCTTTGAGTTTGTCGCACACCCTTTTAAAAATATCGCTATTGCGGTGCTTTCGCCCATCGATGTATTCCATGATATTTAGATCTTTCATGATTTGAATACATAAATTTGTCTCATCCTCGCTCCAGAAGTGATTACTTTTCTGAGTGCTTTTCGCCATGTTGCCAAATTGCTAGCTAAAGCTATTGCTATAGCAACCAAACTAAATTACCCAGATTCCTTGCAAAATGAACATGCGCAGACGTAAATTAATATTCCGTTAAGGGGCATATTCCGACTAACATGTTTACATGACCCAATAATCTGGTTAATACAGGCATATGCCAGGGGTCTTATTCGGGTTTTTAGTAATCAGAATATGATCTTAATCGGGTTATGGCAATCGGGTTAAGGCGTTTACATGACTCATACGTAATCGGAATATTGTCATTATTCCGATTAATACAGGAATATGGTGTGCATGTAAACGTAGTCACTGTTCATACCTCCAACCACAGGGCCGCTATCTCAAAAATCAAATAGCTACTTTGTTGCAACTAGGGTCAGATTCAAATTCCTTTTCACAGGTGGTCAAAGGTCAATTTAATTTAAGTTTTGTGTTTGTCTCCTTCAAAAGTAAGTAAATGGCACCTTACATTTTATGTAATAAAACTGTGTTAGGTATAAATGTTCAAAATTATATTTGTGTACCGAATAAAGGAAACAATAAGGTGTTTCTTGATATGTTAGCTGTAGTCCTATGTTGAACTAGCCTTGAGATTTAACAAACATTAGCCCACATACCCGTTTGGGGCAAGTTGTCTCAATGGCTTTGAGGCAAATTGTCACATGAGGCTAATTGAAATGTGTTTTTGAAGGAAAGAAGCATTGAGGGAAGGAAGAAAGGAACAAACAAACGAAGGAACAAAAGAAAGTGAGATGATGGTGAGAAATTATGAAAGAAAGACAGAGGATGGCAGCACACCTCCTGACATAATGTTGAAGGCAGTCAGACAGGTGAAGCTGGAGAACAAATCAATCAGAAGCACAGCAAACGATTTTAATATAAATTCCCGTACTCTGACTCGGTATTGTGAAAAGGTTACCAGTGAAGAAATGGTCAGTCAGGCAGCCATGCCAACAACAATGGTTGGCTATAGAAAGCCACGGCAGGTATTTCCACCTGATTTGGAGATGCAGCTTGTTTCATTATATCGCTAGGTCAGCTGACATTTATTTTGGTCTGTCGCCAAGTGAGATCAAAAGACTTGCCTACCAGTTTGCTGTGGCACACAAGCTGAAGTTCACACCAATGTGGGCAGAAACAGAAAAGGCCAGCTCGGAGTGGTTTACAGCCTTCTTAAAACGGCACCCAATGCTGTCACTAAGAAAGCCTGAGGCAACTAGCCTTGCCAGAGCTAGTAGCTTCAACTGAGAAAATGTCAATGCCTTCTTCAACAATTTAGCAAATGTGCTAGACAGACATCAATTTGGACCAGGGGACATATGGAATGTCGACGAAACTGGGGTGACCACGGTCCATAAACCTGACAAAGTAGTGGCCAGACGCGGATTCAAACAAGTAGGGTCGCTGACCTCCGCTGAAAGGGGGACGCTTGTCACACTGGCCTGTGCTGTGTCAGCCACAGGAAATAGTATACCTCCATATTTCATATTTCCCCGTGTCAACTTCCGCGACCATTTTTTAAACAGCGGACCACCTGGCAGCAGGGGAGCGGCAAATCCCCGGGGTGATGAAAGATGTGCACTTTTTTGACTTCCTGAAACATTTCACTGAGCATACAAAATGCTCAAAGGAGAAACCATGTTTACTCCTTTTGGACAACCACGAATCTCATATGTCCATTGATGGACTCAATTATGCCAAAGAAAACTGCATAATTATGGTGTCATTCCCACCCCACTGCTCTCATCGGCTTCAACCCTTAGACAGGTCTGTCTACGGGCCGCTAAAAAGGCACATCAACACAGCGTGTGATGCATGGATGAGGAACAATCCTGGGAAAACAATGTCAATTTATGACATTCCTGGGATTGTGGCAATCGCTTATCCTGTGGCGGCAACCCCCTTGAACATTCAGGCTGGCTGTAGGGTAGCTGGGGTACAGCCTTACAACAGGTGTGTATTTTTGGAAACTGAGTTTGCGCCATCCTGTTACGGATCGCCCTGCCCCGCCAGGCCCCAGTACCAACCCTGCCCTGCCAGGCACAAGCACAGACACAGACCCGTTCAGTTCCCATGCCAGCTCACCCTTACCCAGCAATGCCAGTGCTGGCAGCAGACTACCAACTCCAGAGGACCTCCGGCCATTTCCAAATCTGGTCCCCGAAAACAAACTAATGATGGAAGAAAGCGGCGCAAAACCGCAATTCTAACAGACACACCCGTGAAGCAAGCACTACAAATGGAAAAATCACAATCTAAAAACAGGCTGTTTCTGGAGGATGGGAAGCAATGTGCTAAATCTGGATCTGCCGAGAACAAAAAGGCAAGAGTAAAAAGAAAAATAGACGAGTCATCATCAGATGAAGAGGAGTGCTTCTGCCTAGTCTGCATGGAGCCATTTTCTAACAGCCGCCCAAAAGAGACTTGGTTGCAGTGTGTGAGATGCAAGAAGTGGGCCCATGATGCTTGCACCCCAGGCCAGGCAATTTATTTGTGCCAGAACTGTGACTCTGAAGATGAGTCTGATTAGAAGTGTTTCGTTGTGCATTACACCACGTCTGTTTTGTTAAGACTAAGCATTTTGCTCTTTAATTAATGAGTTCTGTAATTAAATGTACTTGGTTTTGAATTTGAAAGTCAAAAAAAATTATATTCACAATTATTTTGTTGTATTCTTATTTGTTGATAATCCAATGTGACAACTTACCCCACATACTATGACATAGTGTGACAACTTACCCCCTGATGGGGTAAGTTGTCACAAGTGCACACCCTCTATTTAACTGTCTACAACTCCATACTGAAATAATATATGAATATGTAATTAATACAAAATATGTGCCCAAGAGTTCCACCTTTCATTTGGTATGACATTTATACCATTGTGATGTATTGCGCCTAGTACAGGTAAGACAGAGTGAAAAGTGTGACAACATACCCCGATCTCCCCTACTCCTCTTTGAATTGAAGGTAAGTGTACGATAAGTATTGTGGTGTCCCCAGGGGTTGGGCGACACGCACGGACCTTGCAGAGGGCGTAGGCAAGTTAAAGAACACCGAGGAGGCAGTATTCAAAACAAAATGATAATTTATTAACTACTAATCTTGACAACGCAAAACAAAGGGTGGGGTCTTCAGGAAAATACAAACACAAAGTCCACAAATCCTTATCTCGTTGTCAATGTCCAATCCAATTCCAAAATCCAGGTCCAAGTCCGCAATCCAGTCTGTAGTCAAAATCCAAAGGGGGTCCTCAAACAATCCAATTTTCATACACAAACAAACACACTCCAACACTCTTTCCAAATCCTGGCTGGTCAAAAGACTTCACAGGTACTCACTCTCAAAACTCACACAGCAACTCCTTCCCAAACACGTTCCTACTCCTCTCCCAGTGTAATGGGATTCAGCCCTTTAAATAGGCCTTGAAATGGCCTTCAGTTGGTCATTAGTCCCGTTGCCTTCACTTGGCTCAGGTGTGACTGTGGCCTGCTGGGAAATGTAGTGTTTCCTGGCTCCCATGTGTTGTAGGCCAGGCAGCCATTTTGTTGCGCAGCCCCTTGGGCTGCCACAGTATATTTATGTAAATTATAGAAAAACGCAACACCATACATTTAGAAAGAAATTGTTATTGTTTCCTGTCACTTTCTTCTCTTTTCTTTTTGAAGTAATTAAGAACTGAGCGGGTACACACAAATCATACACGACTATCAAAATTGTACAACTCGAATAAAAAATAAACCCCCTATTGTTGTGCACAACAACTACTCTCTTATATGCCTCCGGAGGTTTTGTGTAAGCCTATGTGACGGGTTTGCAAACCGGTCAGTATAACGCCGTTGTAGCGGATAGCAAGGTCCAGTCCACAGACAAACTCGGCAATGGGCTATTCCACGACAGACGACGTCTCTCACACACTCCAGGGAGATTCGCTGCTGCTCCAGTCTCACACAAGCAGTGACGGCAGGTGTGCATATGGCTTCTGCGTGTCTCGAACAGACAGGCTAGCAAGCTAACAAAACAACGTTACATGCGCTCAATAGAAGTTGCAGGAATGAAAAGGAATGAACTCGTGGATCATTTGCATAACGCCACGTTACACACGTAGGGGAGACCGGGGTTGGTTGGCACACTTTTCACACTCTGCCGTATTTCTCTGGCATATTTTATGTGAGGATATTCTAACTAGTAGCAAATGAAAGGTTAAGGTCTCAGCTATAAATACATATATTTCAATGTCAACAAATATTTTCTTCAATTACGTGATTCGTGATTAAAGTCATGTTGTGCACTTGTGCCAACCAGCCCCAACACGGGGTTGGTTGGCACACGCTTTGGGGTTGGTTGGCACAATGTTAAAATGCTATCAGTACAAAGAATGAAGCAACAAATAGAAACAATTTGAACCAGAACCAGAAAATATAAACATTCAATATAATATCTGCCCATTTTTTAACCAATTTTTTATTTTTATCAGTTCACTAATAATGTTTCATTAATTATGTCTTTGGACTTTATAAGAACAACAAATACAAATATAACACTGAATAATTTTGTAACAATTATAAACGTAATAATTTAAAAAAGGCCCACGGCCAGTCGTGCGATACGACCGTTGGGTAGAGTGGCGCACCGTTTCGCACGAAACATAGATGCAGCGGCTTTAAAGATTAAAAACAGTGTTCACGCTAGTTTGAACTGTTTAGTATCGAATCGCAATCTCGTTCCTCTATGTACCTGTATGTGGTTGGAATGATAATAAAGGCAACTCAACTCTCACTCAACTCAAAGAGCCTATTTTTAGTGTTAGCCTTTTGCTCCTCCAGATCTCTTTTGACTGGTTTGTCTGTCAGGATGGCGGTTTTCTCCTGACAGCACCACCAACCTTCCTAGGCCCTGCCTTAGGGAAAGGCTGCAGCTCCTGTGGGGTGGGGAGACCTCTCCCAGTGCCAGCAGAGAGACCACTTGGTCCAGGCACACCATTGACACATGTGCCAACCAACCCCAAAGTCAGTGTGCCAACCAACCCCACTCTCATTAGGACACATCTCTGTGCTAATATGATGTCAGCTAGCCAGCATGACTCATCACAACCTTTCAAATCTTCTATCAAAATGTAGCTGATTCCTCTCTCTATTAACTAAAAATAATATAATGTCAATATCTCTATCTAACACAGTTTTATAATATATTTAGTGGGGGGACCATTTTTTTATTTTGACCATACAAAATGTCAAAGTTGTGCTCACCTCAACACTTAGTGACCTTCAAATGTTTTTGACAGAATGAATGAGTGCAGGTAAAGAGAGCAAACATTTTAATGTTAAATTTTTGTGACATTGCCCCCTGGGGGGCTGGTGATGACCTGTGTGCCAACCAACCCCTGAGCCAACCAACCCCGGTCTCCCCTACTATAGAAATAATGCATTACAAATATAATGTTCTGAATGGTATTGCAATCTCCGCTCATATTCATTATACATTTATATTCCCGTTCCCAAGAACACCGAGCAGCTAGCTAGCTAATGCTGCGTTAACTGAACTTAATATGAGGATGCTAGCTACACCCTCACTACATTGAGTCTAAATAACTCACAACAGAATGCAATAATGTTACACATGAATTGCGTTACGCAGGAACTGATCATATATAAAATTACAAGAGTACATGCGCTCAATAGAAGTTGCAGGAATGAGAAGGAATGAACTCCAGGCTTATTTGCATAATATTGCCTGCAATCTCGTGTTCCCTAAAAATGGTATTTGAGTTAACCCTTTAATGGCCAGGCTACCGCTGATGCTCAAATTAGGAGGATTTGTATTTATGGAAGGGATCCTGTATCAATTAAAAAGTATTTCAATAGTAGCTTGGTACATTCTCAGTGATATATAAATGTTGATTTCACCAACTTCATAAAGTAGTTTGTGACAAGGCATCACACAGTCCCACTTTTGACACAAATATTGAACTCAAATGACTTCATAATCAGTTTCTTCAAAGGTTCAAAGGGTGCTAAAACAGATAAAATATGAAGGAAAATGTAATAGAAAAAACTAGACACACAAACAATAGCTCAGAACCTGTAACATCGCAGCCCCGTTCTGTCCACCTTCCTTGTGTTTTTTGCCATTCCGTTCCTTGCTCAGTAGGTAGAGCACAGCGTTGGCAACGCTTAGGTTGTGGGTTCAATCCCCACTGGGGCCACATATACTGAAAATGTATCCATTCACTACTGTAAGTCGCTTTGGATAAAAGCGTCTGCTAAATGGCGTATATTATGTCTTGTTTTTGCTTTTACCCTGTGTGTCTTTTGTTTTAGGCTGGGCGTGGCTTCCCCGCATTCCGCACTCAGTTCCTTTTTTCCCCTCCTTAGATTCAGCCTATCACACCCACTCCCCTGCACATTCTGCATGCCAGAATCAATTTAGTCATTTCACCCTTTCCTATTTAAGTTCAGCACTCACACACTCCAGTGCCAAACTGTACTCGTGTATCTTGTACTGCCCTAGTTTGGTTCACTCTGTTTATCTGTCTTTCCAGTTCAATTTTTGCCTGTTGTATTTTGTTGTTTGTTTATTAGTTTTTTGTAGCCCGTCCAGCCTGTTCTGTTTTGCCAGCTTCCTGTCTGTTTCTCCAGTTCCCCCATTTGTTGCACTCAGCCATTAAACGCCTCCTGTGTGGAGTGCAATTTAAGTTCTGTTCCAGAGTCTGCATTTGGGTCCAAGCCAGCACCTACATCATAACAGAACCTTTCCAAAGATGGATTTTTTAATACAGATGTAGAAAACTGTTCCTAAGAGTGTCCATTCAGAAGTTAGCGAAAGATGTTTCATTACAGTTATATAAGTATACATTTAGCGAAGTTTGTTTGAAGACCACAGCATAAAGCCAGAAATTAGGATGCTGTGTATTTGTTATATCTTCGGGTGGGGGGAGCACTCAGAGTTTTGAATTAAGTTCACAAAAAAAAGCCCATGGAGTGGTGCAGAGATGGTTGTCCTTCTGCCAGGTTCTCCCATCGCTGCAGAGTAACTCTGAAGCTCTCTTAGAGTGGCCATTGGGTTCTTGGTCACCTCCCTGACCAAGGCTCTTCTTGCCCGGTTACCGAGTTTGGCCGGACGGCCAGCTCTAAGAAGAGTTGTGGTGGTTCCAAACTTCTTCCATTTCACAATGATGGAGCCCATTGTTCTCCTGGGTGATTTCAATGCTTTAGCAATGTTTTTATACCCTTCCCCAGATCTATGCCTCAACACAATTCTATCTCGGAGGTCTATGGAGAGTTCCTAGGACTTCATGGCTTGGTTTTTACTCTGACATGCACTGTCAACTGTGGGACCTTATATAGACAGGTGTGTGCCTTTCCAAATCATGTCCAATAAATTGAATTTACCACAGGTGGACTAGAATCAAGTTGTAGAAACATCTCAAGCAGTATCAGTGGAAACAAAATGCACCTCAGCTCACTTTTGGGTGTCATATCAAAGGGTGTGCACACTTGTGTACATATTATATTTTACATTTAGATTTTTAATAAATTAGCACAAATGTCTAAAAACCTGTTTTCACTTTGTCATTATGGGCTATTTTGTGTAGAATTTTAGACAAAAATGAACTTAATCTATTGTAGAATAAGTCTGTAACACAATGAAACGTGGAGAGGGTGAAAGGGGTGTGCAGACTTTCTGGCTTGACTGTATATAAATATATATAGTCAACTCCATAATTATTCAATTATTCACACCGTTAATAAAGACTGTATAAAAAAGGCTGTATACAATAAACAATAGATCATGAGCTATATTGTATACTCAGAAAGATATGTCACAATAATTCACACCCCGAATAATTATTTGACATAAAATTCAACAAAGAAAATCTGCTTTCTTGTGTTGTCTTTGAGTGTTTTTTGAAATTGGAGAATATTATCCTATTCCTCGATACAGAATCATCAAACGCACTGCTGGTGTGCATGGCCAAAAAGCTCAATTTTGGTCTCATCTCATCAATTTTGGACAATCTATACCCATTATGTAAAGGTGCTTTTTGCAATTAAATACAATATAATTTTTGTGTGTGTGACCCGTATGTACCTACAGGAAAAAAAGCTTTAGCATAATTTTGTATGAAAATGTAAAAAAAACACAAATACATCATTATTTTCTAAATATTGTGGTAATAAACTGAAGTCACACATCAACTTTTCAACAAAACAGTAAAACTTTATTGAAAATAACAGATGGCAAGGAATAAAACTTCACAGAAATGTTAAGAACTCAAGTCAGTTAATATCTCCTACTGAAATGCTGTTCATGTAAATACAGCTATCTCAAGTAATAAATTAAAAGCACAACATACAACAACAACAATATACAACTGTTACCTATATCCAAGATTTTATTTAACCATAAATAAACTACAATTGGGAAACATGTAGTGCCACATAGGACAAATAACAAATCTGGTCTGCATTATAACAGGTATAATTATGAAAGGTATAATTATATTTTCTTTTTAAAAAGAAACTCCAAATTAACCTGGTTGTCGTATATTACACCCACTTTATACCAATTTGAAAGCATTTTGGTATATACATTGATATTACCACCTGTGTCTATGCAGCATATTCACACAGCCTGCATGTATCATACTGTTGTAATGTAAAGAGAATAAATTATTTGCTTTCAGTAATATGGAGATACAAAGATACTGATTAATCAATTTTTGCAAATACATTTTACTACAACAAATGTAAGAGTAGATCATTTTATTTATGTGACCAGTGACAACCATAACTTTGCCCCACCAAAAGTTGCACAAATAAATAAATAAATAAATAATACATGAACAATAAGAAATTTCTGAGGTTAACTGCTGTTCAATTCAACATCCCCAACATGGATAACTTTTTCACTACTTATGACAGCTGTCTGTGGAATACACAACCCATGGCCATATTCTAGACAATATCTCTTCAATTCCAGCTCACCATATTATAAAGCAAAAAAAACTGGTCTACAAACCCAAACTTGAAAGATCCAATACATTTACAAATAATATTTTCTAATGTCATTAATATAAAAATAAATGACGGCAGAAACACTTGATGGTTGTGAGAAAGAATGTACCGAGAGGGAGCTGTGCATGATGCAGTTTGCACTTAATCAATTTTATCACCAACCTCTGTTAGCTTTTATAGGCGCATTTAAGTGGAGGCTTTCTGAGCTTTTCTTGGAGCAATTCATGAATGATCAGCAGGTACGATGCATGGTGGGTTCACAGTCTCTCTCTGACTGGAGAACTGCTCATCCACTTCGGTGAGCTTGATGTGCTTCCCTGTCTTGCCACAGAAAGTATTCTGAAACTCCTGAAATGAAGGATGTCAGGCATGAACCATCAGGAGCAAGGGTGTTCAATTGAACCTCTACGGTGCTTTGTCTTTGACTTCACACATTCTTCATATTCATACACACGAACACATGAAAGATATGAACCAAAACATTCCTTACATATACATGAATATATGGCACCCCACCCCTGAAGTATATTACATACTGTATATATTCATGAATATACACCCATGGCCAAAAGTTTTGAGAATGACACAAATATTAATTTTCACAAAGTCTGCTGCCTCAGTTTTTATGATGGCAATTTGCTTAAACTCCAGAATGTTATGAAGAGTGATCAGATGAATTGCAATTAATTGCAAAGTCCCTCTTTGCCATGAAAATGAACTTAATCCCCAAAAAAACATTTACACTGCATTTCAGCCCTGCCACAAAAGGAATAGCTGACATCATGTCAGTGATTCTCTCGTTAACACAGGTGAGAGTGTTGATGAGGACAAGGCTGGAGATCACTCTGTCATGCTGATTGAGTTAGAATAACAGTCTGGAAGCTTTAAAAGGAGGGTGGTGCTTGAAATCATTGTTCTTCCTCTGTTAACCATGGTTACCTGCAAGGAAACATGTGCAGTCATCATTGCTTTGCACAAAAAGGGCTTCACAGGCAAGGATATTGCTGCTAGTAAGATTGCACCTAAATCAACCATTTATCGGATCATCAAGAACTTCAAGGAGAGAGGTTCAATTGTTGTGAAGAAGGCTTCAGGGCGCCCAAGAAAGTCCAGCAAGCGCCAGGACCGTCTCCTAAAGTTGATTCAGCTGCGGGATCGGGGCACCACCAGTGCAGAGCTTGCTCAGGAATGGCAGCAGGCAGGTGTGAGTGCATCTGCATGCACAGTGAGGCGAAGACTTTTGGAGGATGGCCTGGTGTCAAGAAGGGCAGCAAAGAAGCCACTTCTCTCCAGGAAAAACATCAGGGACAGACTGATATTCTGCAAAAGGTACAGGGATAGGACTGCTGAGGACTGGGGTAAAGTCATTTTAGGTGAATCCCCTTTCCGATTATTTGGGGCATCCGGAAAAAAGCTTGTCCGGAGAAGAAAAGGTGAGCGCTACCATCAGTCCTGTGTCATACCAACAGTAAAGCATCCAGAGACCATTCATGTGTGGGGTTGCTTCTCAGCCAAGGGAGTGGGCTCACTCACAATTTTGCCTAAATTTATCATTTAATTTAACTTAACTCACATCCACCACATAAAGATAACAACTAGATAGCTGGCAATTGACTTGGTGCTTGACAGATTCTACCTAGTTTTCTTAGCTATTAGAGGGCAAGGGTGACAAGTACTGCAAAGGTTCATTTTTGACTGTTACCCACTCACAGTTATTCGCCTGTTCCATGCATAAAAGACCATGTGGACTCTTCTGGAGCCTATAACCATGATGCTACCGCTTATGTGTTGCGTCTGCTCTGTGAAGCTCAAAAAGAAGCAAGGAGCAAGTGTCAGGAACGGAGTAGGAAAACCAGGCGCGGACTAAAGAATGCAATTATGTTCTTTATTGCAAAGACAGGCAAAGTTCATACGGGAGCAATCAGGGCAATACAGGAATCCAAAGAGGGGTCGGAGACAGGCAAAGTTCGTTCCAGGCTTCAGGTGTGTCAGAGGCAGGCAAGACGTGGTCAATGGGCAGGCGGAGGTCAATAACAGGGAATCAGTCCGGGTAACACAGAGAGGAGCAGAGCAGGAACCACGAGGAGCACGAACAGGTGGATCGGGAACAGGACCGAACACGGACGCACGAACACGGACGCACGAACAAACAAAGAGACCGCTGGAAAGTTGCGTAGGCATAAGCAAAGCACAAGACAATCTGGCAACGAACATGGGAAAACTGCAATCCACCGGAGACTGCAATCAGACACACGAGGAACAGGTGAAAACGATAATACAATGACGAGACAATCTGGTAACGAACATGGGAAAACACACAACTAAATACATCAGACATAACAAGAAACAATCAGGAATTAACACGAATGCAGCTAACTGCAATCAGACACATGAGGAACAGGTGAAAACAATAATACAATGACAAGACTGGAAACAGGTAAGTGAAAGTGAAAACACGGACCGGACAACCAGGAAAACATGGAATAAACTAAAACACCTAATTACGGGGAACACGAGACGTGACAAGCAAGTTTCTGGAAGTATTTAGCTTGTCTCATTGACTCATTTACATAACTGATCTTGATACATTTCAGCTAGCTAGCTGGTTAAGGACAGCGATAAAATGTCTGTTTTATATTATTATTATTATTTGACACGCAGATATTATTTTTGACATTCAGAGTTGACAACAAAGTTGTCACAAGCAAGTGGGTATCAAACCAAACAGCTACTTCCAGATCCCCAGAAAAAATCTAAGTAAACGTTTAATAAATCCCTCATGTTTGGATTTCTTTTGATCCTCAGCTAATAATAATGTTGTTTATGAAAAATATTTCTTAATAATGTTACCTTTTTAAAAGTTTTCGTAAAGTGATTTAGAAGTGTTATGAATAGGGCCACCATTCTGTGACATTTCCGGCTCGACTTGTTTTCTTGCCTGTACTTCAGTCAACCGCCAACAAGAAGTCGATAGCACCCCTTTTTCAAGCCACACAGAGAATGTCAAGCAATTATCAAGTTGCACCACCCCAATCATCGACATTGATCAATTAATATGCTGGGAAAGTCGAGTTGGCACTTCCTTTTCAACAGCCCTAGTAACAGGAAATTCTTGGACGAAACTGGACCGGAAGACATTCATTTCCAATGAGACGCAAACTTTGAAATGTTGAAGGAATATCTGGGGGTTATTCTTTGAATTATTTGCTGATAAGCAAAAAACTCACCATTTTGAGACTGTTCCCATAGATCTCCTTTATGTATTTGAGAAAGGCCTTGTCCGTATGCCGGTTGCAGAATGGCACCAGTATGTTCAGCTCGTTGCAGCAGATACGAATCCTCCGCCTATGAAACAGTAAAAGCAAGGATTGAGTTCTGCCTTATTGATGAGGACATTGCAGGTTTACACCAAGGCCACATGAGCCTGACTGTGAAGGCCTGCTTTCATTTCACTTCTTTTTTTTTCTCATCTGAAGTCATGTTTTTTGTGGCAAACTTTTTGGATTATGCAGTCTATATTTGTTTGCTTAAATTAAGGCCCAGGTTCTATCTAGCCTCAGTGCTTTGTCACTGCTTACCCTTTTAATATGACATATAATGCTTAGAGCTGTGTCATTTACTGAAGAGGGCTGTTAGAATTCAGAAAGCCAGAGATCATTTTCAGTTCTGACCTATGACCTTATACCATTGAGCTGCAGAGCATTGGCCCCTTTAGACAATCACAGAAATGGGGTGTGCGAAATGTGAGAGAGAGAAAGAGAGTGTGTGTATGTGTGTGAGAAAAAGACAGAAAGTGAGTCTGTGTGTGAGACTGCGTGTATGCATGTGTGAGAGACTATGTGCAGGCATGAGAGAAGACAGACGCAGTTATGTGTCTACAGCTGTGTGTTAGAGTGTGCATGTGAGCGAGCATGTGTGTGTGTGTGGGGGGGTATTTGTGAGACACTTCGCAGGGAAAGTTACCTGCGATCTCACACCTTGGCGTTTTGTCTGTCCCTCCTCTGTGAATTATCACCTGTCTCCCAAGGCTTCTGGAAGGTCTCATGGCTGTTGCACATTACTGTGTTTTGGATGTTGTTGAGGGCAGAGCACTTGGGGCACATCTGCTGCAAGCCCGCAACCTGTCCTGCCTGGCTGGGGGCATATACAGCTCCTCTTCTTCAATGAAATATAGACCAATTAATTAATTCATTCATTCATGGATATCCAGTCACCCTCCACAAAATGTATGAAGCATGATTAATAAACCCCTCCCATATATCACTGCTGGTAAAAGGGTATATTGTATATATAGTTTATATAAATGTATTGCACCATAGCCAGCTCATTAAGGGGAAAAAACAATGTTTTAACATGTGCAAACGCAAACATCAAATAAATGTTTCGATGTTTGAATGAGAAAACTGTAAGCGCACCTTTAAAGTGCATACGCACGCGCGCACATACAGACACACACGCAGGTCTGCTTCCTATCTTCTGTCTTCATCGAGATTTTGGGTTCAACAGCCTGTTCGTTCTCATTACACAGAGCTGACTTTGCCGGCCCCGCATCTTGCTGGTAGCTGAAGCTGAAGTTCCGTGTAATTATCAGATCCTGATCCTTGGCAGCTTCCAGCATGAGGGAGATATCCAATACCCTGACGACAGTTCCATTTATTAGATACAAGATACGTAGTGCATCTCTAATTTAGCTACTGTCCTTGTCAATGTCTCTAAATTCCTAACGTTACCTGCGATTGTGAAAGTCCGATCAAGTGATCGGGTCGCCCATCAGAATCACTTTAATCTCCTAGAAATCACTTTGATGGTCTGAACTAGTCGATAGGTACTGCGATTCTGGGGACAGGGTATTGGACTGACCCACAGTGGGGCTGGGAGTTTTGGCCGTGTACTCGACGTCCATTTGAGGGTCGGCGCTTGTAGTATGCACTGTGTGGATGGCCGGCAGACTGCTCGCGGCGTCTCCCGGTACTTTCTCCTCCGACTGTGCCTCCATTTGCGAATAGATGATGTGCTGGAGATGCGTGTCCTACTCCATGTCTGTCATCTCCACCAGGTTGAGTTCCGAGACCGAATTGAGAACCATCCCCTGATCACTCGGCACGGTGCAACTTCAACCGGGATTGCATAATACAACTCTGGAGGGGACGACCCTGACTCGATTTCACATGTCACTGACATGGCTAGCGAACGAGTTTGCCAATTATTCAAGATGGGCTTTCTTCGATTTAAAACGGGTAAAATTAGATTGGCAAGCCACACTTTCAATGGCCAGGTAACCGACAAATGTATCAAATCGATATGTTACACAAATAAATATAAACAACACACGTAACTTTGATCCAATTAATGTAACGGTCTAATTACCTTGCTATCTCATTTATTATTATGTTAGGTCGCTATCAAGTTTGACCCTTTCACTGTTTGTCTCGAGCCTTCAGGGTTTCGCGCTCTTGGGGAAAAATCCTCGCGATCAGATTCACCACTGAATTCCGATTTTTAACCATTCAAACTTAGAATTATGACTTGATAAATGAAAAAAAAAAACATTAAACACAAAAATATGGAACTGTCAATAAAACGGCGTGTTATGTTAGTAATTGGTTATACAGATTTGGAGTCTACCAGTTACCAAAAACTAGTAATACCGTTACGAAACTAATTTAGCCAACTGATTTGAATCGTAGCTAACGTTAATTTACCTCGGAGTCTTCAAATTTCATTGACAAAAAATAACAAAATGAGTAAAAGTCAGACGTCACTTACAACAAACTAATGGGCTAGTTTATGTAGTACAGGGCCCGTATTCACAAATAATTTTAAGGGTAAAAGTTGGTCGTAACTCCGGAATTTAGGAGCAAGTCCGAAAAATAATGGGCGTGTCACTCATAAATTTAGGAGTCCTAAATTTTTGGGATAAGAGTATTTCACAAAGGGTTTGAGAGCTAAAAACAGCTCCTAAGTCCAGGAGAAGTTAAAAGCAGCCAAGAGGACTTCTAAGTCGCTAAAGACCTACTCACGGCGATCCGAAAATCTGCTGCAGCCGGCAATCGTTGTCGCAATCGCGTCAACACTGGAGATATTGAATGATACAGAGCTCATAAAAAGGTACCGTCTCAATCGCGAGGGTATTATATATATTATATTATATATATTATATATAGATACCCGCTGATGTTTACGAGATGCAGACATGTAACCAATTGACTAGTCAGTATTCTTGGTTTCATGTTAAATCAGTGACACGTAGCCTACATTTGTATTTTAGAATCTTTATTAGAATATAATAGGGGTGCATCGGATCATTTTTCGGATCAGCAAAAAAAAAAATAACGGGGCGAAAGGCGCGTTTCGAATGAATGATAATTTCAGTTTTCAATGTAAGTTATTTCACTAAATCATTATTCAGATTCAGTACGCCTTAGGCGATTTAACTAGGGTGGTTTTATGCCTGAATTAATTTAATAAAAAATTAAAAGATCGCTAATGTTTCAATTGTATTTAATTCGGTTGCGTTTCTAAAAACCTGCCTCCCAGAAAGGCATTTAGTATGAAAAACAAAGCAAACCTGTCACGTCTCGTGTTCGTGTTCCCCGTAATTAAGTGTTTTCATTTATTCCATGTTTTTCTGGTTGTCTGGTCCGTGTTTTCACTTTCACTTACCTGTTCCCAGTCTTGTCATTGTATTATCGTTTTCACCTGTTCCTCATGTGTCTGATTGCAGTTAGCTGCATTCCTGTTAATTCCTGATTGTTTCTCGTTACGTTTGATGTAGTTAGCTGTTCGTTTCCCATGTTCATTTCCTGATTGTCTCGTTATTGTATTATTGTTTTCACTTAATTCCTCATGTGTCTGATTGCAGTCAGCTGCATTCATGTTTATTCCTGATTGTTTCTCGTTATGTCTAAATGTATTTAAGCTGTGTGTTTTGCCATGTTCGTTGCCAGATTGTCTTGTGCTTTGCGTATGCTTACACTACTCTCCAGCGTTATCGCTGTTTCCTCGCGTCTAGTGTCATCGTGTTTGTGTTCGTGCTTGTGCTCCAGTGTTCGTCCTTATCCCAGTCTCGTTCCCGCTCCTCCCTGTGTTCCCTGGACTGCTTTCACGTTTTGACCTTCGCCTGCCCACTGACTACGCCTTGCCTGCCCCTGATACCCCTGAAGCCCGCAACGAACTCTGCCTGTCCCCGACCATTCTTTGGATCCCTGCATTGCTCTGTTTACTCCTGTATGACCTTTGCCTGTTTCTGCAATAAAAGCCATTATTGCATTTCTGGGTCCGCGCCTGGTTTTCCGACACCGTTCCTGACAGAACAATCTGGCAACGAACATGGGAAACGAACAGCTAACTACATCAAACATAACGAGAAACAGTGAAAACACGGACCAGACAACCAGAAAAACATGGAATAAATGAAAACACTTAATTACGGGGAACACGAACACGAGACGTGACAAAACCAAGACATACATGGTTGTCTATCTCTTCACTGTAACTCTGCATTGAGATTTAGGGAATTGTTACTGTAAAAACAGCAGCAGAAAAACTATTTCTCTATGATGACCCATCCCCTATATCAGCCAATCACTGTGGGCATTCTGAGTAAGCTCGTTCATGAGAAACAACGTCATCCCTAGCAACGACGTCAACCCCGCCCTCACTCTTAGCTAGGAATTCCTTAGTATGAGTTTGTCTTTGGAGCTTTGTGAATAGGTTTTAAGGTGGGACTCCTAACTAAAAGGTTTTAGTGCGATTTAGAAGTACTCCTAGTGGTAAGATAAAATGCTTTGTGAATACGGGCCCTGGTGTTCATTGCCGAAAATATAACCATGCCTTTGGTTAAAATCACTCCGGACCCGGAGAGAAATTTGGGCGTTAAATTCCCGCGCTGGGCTCTGTATTCTGTGCACGTGTAGTAGGACACTGCCAACGGATGCCTGATTCACGCGCTTACTTCTCGCCCTCCTCCTCCACATTCACAGACCGGCGAAGTAAGTATTACAACAATTATTTTCCATCTAACTTTACATTCTTATTTACTTTGTACTTATATCTACAATATACATACATGTAGATATGTGGAGTTTATATAGCTAGCTACCTAGCTAGGACTAGCTACCTACATATTGTAGCGCCCGAGTAGGCGCGTGCTATGGCGTCATTGTGGAGGGGAAATACCTCTCCACCCGTGCGCAGAAATGGGGAACCCCGGGTCTAATTCCCCAGTTGAAGGGAATAAGCGCGATTAAGAATGTTTAAAAGGTGCGCTCTCCCTCAGGTGCGTTGTTGGGAGTAGGTACGAGATTGGGTGAGAGAGAGAGAGAGAGAGAGAGAGAGAGAGAGAGAGAGAGAGAGAGAGAGAGAGAGAGAGAGAGAGAGAGAGAGAGAGAGAGAGAGAGAGAGAGAGAGAGAGAGAGAGAGAGAGAGAGAGAGAGAGAGAGAGAGAGAGAGAGAGAGTTAGTTTTGTTTGTGATTATTATTTTGTGACAATCGGACGGATTCTTTTTTTTGGATAAACGACAAAGGATTGGACGACGACGACGACAAAGGAATTACCCCGGAACGGACAAAGACAACGGAATTGTCATTGTTGCATTTCCAGTGACATTTGTTGCAAGCCGTGTTTCCCTGCCACGGGAACGGCATTTCCTTCCGCGGAAACCTCCGCTGTAATTAATAAATCGCGTTTTGCTTTTGAACTGTCTCCATTTTGCAGTTGTTCATTGATTAAGTTATCGATTAGTGGCGGAGTGGAAACCCCACACCCTTGGTTGCGCTACAATATATCTGACTATACAGTATGCACTTAGCGCGCTAGCAGTAGTTGGCTCTCAGTCCACATTTTCTGATCTCTTTCTACATCATGTCACAACATAACGTTTGTTTTTAAATCATGCTAAGTAAATGTTAACATGGTCGGCGGGGCAGACGAGGCAGGTGGTGGCGAGGGCAGTGCAGGGTGGCTGGTGGACAGGCCGCGGCTTGGCAGCGGGCGTGCTTCCGGCATCGACCGGACTGGAGGGCAATGGCCTGGTCTCCGAACCTGAGCGCCACTCTGGAAACGTCTACACATGCGTCCCACTGCGTCATCAGGTCCGGGCCGATGATGCACGGTTCATCGATGTCAGCCAGCCAGAACTCATGCGTTGCTTCCTGGTCGCCGAGATGGACATGCACCTTTTTCTCCCCCGCATACTGGCTCGCTCCCCTGTGACGGTCTGCACCTGTTCGTTGGTGGGGGTCCACGCTGCGGATAGCGCACTGGCGGTGCCAGGCAGGATCCCCGGTTGGACCAAGGAGATGGTAGACCCTGTGTCTACCAGTGCGAGGCAGGGCTGGCCGTCAAGCAGGCACGTTGCGTAGAGGCCTCGGGTGCAGCTGACTTGGCCAGCCAGCTAACAACGACCTTGGAGAGGGACTGAGGATCGGAGCAGCGCTTCCCTCATTGGGCTACTTCCGCTGGCGTTTCCCTCTGAAGCGGTGGAGCGAGGCCCAGGTGCCGGCGCCGGGCAGTCCCGTGCTATATGGCCAGGCTCGTTGCAGCGGTAGCACCGGTCAGTTGCCCAGGCCCGACATCTTCGTGGTGGCGGAGACTGGCGTCGGGGGGGCAGAGTGGACCTGTCGTGCTGGTGCCGCATCTCCTTCTGCATTGCCGTCGTCGCTGGTGGCCATCCAGACCCGTGGACGGCGGGCAGGCGGGCAGGCTCAGGAAAGGGAGTGTTAAAACTGCTTCAGCTTGCTCAGCTATTTTGATAGCTTCGGCTAGCGAACCCGGAGCTGCGAGGCGGACGTGCCGGCACAGCTCCTCCGGGGCTGGGGTATGCAGGAACGCATGTAGTGCTAGCTCTGACTGGACAACAACGGGGAATGTGGGGTAGCCCAGCCGGGCGTGATAGCAGATATCGGCAGCAAAAGTGCTTACCAATTCTTGCCCTTGACAAGAGCGGTTGGCTAGCTGTTCTCGGCTGTGGCTCGCGAAGACCCACTGACCGAAACGTTGTTCCAGGGCCGTAATCAGCACTGGGTAGCTGCGTTGCTCCGTTGGGGGAGAGGTCAAGAAGGACCTGCAGGGCCCCACCCTCCAGGGCTAGGGCTAGGTGGACGGCTGTGACCGCTTCGCCCCATCCATTGTACTCAGCCGCTAGCTGTACCTGGGCGAGGTATGACGCTATCGCTGCTGATCCGTTGTACTTGGGCAGCTTGGCTAGGGGTCGGGACGCAGCAGGGTTGGTGGGAGCATCCCTGGGCTCGGACGTGGAGCGGCGTGGGCGGGTAGTCCTGTCTGGGCGCGCTAAAAGCTCTCTGGTCTCCGGCACTTCTTCCTTCGCCTGGCGCCACTTCCGGCGGAACGGCGCGTCTATCTCGGCATGAATGAGAAGATCTTTGGCCTCCACAGCTTCGTCCTTCCACGTTTGCCACATCCGGCAGATGGGACTCTCCCATTTCAGAACGCAGGCAGGGGTGTTCAGCCTGATCCATTCCTCACTCCAGTTGACGCCGCATCCGGAAGATGTCGTCACTGAAGACTCTCGCTTTGTCTTGATACATCCCGCTTCTGACACCAGTGTAGCGAGCATGTACGGTGGGGTGTAACAAGAATGGAGTCCAGCAGCAGTTCAAAGATGGCTACGCGAATAGCCACTTTATTAAAAGGACGATAATATCTGCGTCCTATACACCGCACGACCTCGGATATTATCTCAGGAGCTCTTCTTAGGTACAGACGCGTCCTTAAAAGGACACGCCAGACCATCACAACAACAACCAGAAAGTACTTTCAATCACTGAGAACACTCAATCAATGATGAACACATTTGCCACAGAACTACAAGGGCCTACACTAAACAGCCACTATATATGAATGAAGGTTGCACTGTGTGCAAAAAAGGGAATATCCCAAAACAAGGCGAAGGCTCAATGTTCAATTCAAGTCTTTTAATCCATAAAAGTGAAACAAAGAGGATTTAAGAGACAAAAAGGCAGACGTTTCGGTCAAATGACCATCATCAGTCATTTGACCGATGGTCATTTGACCGAAACGTCTGTCTTTTTGGCTATTGCAGCTTTTGAACCTACGCACCTGTGGTTACTCCTATCCGGTTGGCGCGGCTTCACCTCTCTACAATGATTCTACACTAAACAGTACATGCACACTGGTCGCCCCCTTGGATCGCTACAATACATTGTTTTAATGTACTCTGCAAAAGCGTTTTAAATACATTTACATTTTTACATTTTAAGCATTTAGCAGACGCTCTTATCCAGAGCGACTTACAAGATGTGCATCAATACAAGGTAAGAACAATCATAGTTAGCTCACAAGATCAGTGCAGTAATACAGCAATAGACATCATTGCAGGCGTCTGCGTATCATACCTGTAACACTGGGAAAGAAAAGGTTAGTGTTTTTTTGTTTTTTTTTAAATAGTGTAGACAAGTAAACAGTGGTGACGACAGATTGACTAGTTGGACAGTGTTCAGTGGTAGTGGAGTCTGAAGAGGTGGGTTTTGAGTCTCTTGCAGAAGATTGGAAGTGATTCCGCAGTCCTGACCGATTGCGGGAGGTCGTTCCACTAGCGAGGGACCAGGACCGAGAAGAGGCGAGACCGCGAGGAGCGGCTGCCAGGCCCGGAGGGATGGGGCAGTCAGTTTGCCAGAGGAGGTGGAGCGGAGGAGTCTGGACGGGGTGTAGGGAGTGATGAGTAACTGGAGGTATGGGGGAGCAGTACCTCTGGCCGCTTGAAATGCAAGCACCAGTGACTTGAATCTGATGCGTGCTGCGATGGGGAGCCAGTGCAGAGAGGAGAGTAGCCGGGTGACGTGGGTGAACTTCGGCTGGTTGAACACCAGGCGAGCGGCAGCGTTCTGGACTAGTTGCAGAGGCTTGATGGCACAGGCCGGAAGGCCTGCCAGCAAGGAATTGCAGTAGTCCAGACGAGAGATCACCAGGGCCTGGACCAGGAGTTGAGTGGCCTCTTGGGTGAGGAACGGTCGGATCCTCCTGATGTTGTGGAGGGAGAATCGGCAGGTCCGAGTGATCGCTGCAATATGGCTCGAGAAGCACAGCTGGTTGTCCAGGGTGACTCCAAGGCTCCTGGCAGACTGAGACGGAGACACTATGGAGCCTTCCACGGTGATTTACGCATCAATCGTCGGGGAGCCCTTCGCAGGGAAGAAGAGCAGCTCTGTCTTCCCCAGGTTCAGCTTCAGGTGGTGGGTGGACATCCATGCGGAGATGTCAGCCAAGCATCCAGAGATCCGTGCCGGGACCTGGGTATCAGATGGAGGGAAGGAGAGAAAGAGTTGAGTGTCATCAGCATAACAGTGATAGGAAAAACCATGAGCAGAAATAACAGAGCCAAGTGACTTGGTGTACAGAGAGAATAGGACGGGGCCTAGCACCGAGCCCTGCGGGACTCCAGTAGAGAGGGTGTGGGGAGAGGAGAGGGATCCTCTCCAGGCCACCTGGTAGGACCGGTCAGCCAGGTAGGACTCAAACCATGTCAACGCAGATCCAGAGATTCCCATCTCGACGAGAGATGAGAGCAGGATCCGGTGGTCCACGGTGTCGAATGCCGCCGACAGGTCGAGGAGGAGGAGGACGGAGCTAAGGGATTGGGACTTAGCCCCTTGAAGAGCCTCAGTGACCGCAAGGAGAGCAGTCTCTGTGGAGTGGCCTGCTCTGAACCCAGATTGGTTGGGATCAAGCAGGTCGTTCTATAAGAGAGGGGGAAGGGAAGATAGGACAGTAGCTGACAGGGCAGCGAGGGAGAGAGAGCGGAGGTTGCGACGGACAAGGACAGTGGGAGCAGGTGAAGATGGTTTAGGCACAGAGGGGAGGGGGAGGGAGAAAGACAGAAAGCAATGGTCAGACACATGTAGAGGCGATACCGTAATGTTGGGTGAGGCGCAGTTCCTGGTGAAGACCAGGTCCAGTTGGTTACCGGCCTTGTGGGTGGATGGGGATTCAGCCATGGTGAAGTCAAAGGACTGAAGCAGGGGGAGGAATGCAGAGGCCTGAGAGGTCTCCAGCGGCAGGTTGAAGTCACCGAGGAGTAAGACGGGAGTGCCATCCTCAGGGAAGGCACTGAGGAGGGCATCCATCTCGTCTAGGAAACTCCCCAGTGGACCTGGAGGGCGATAAAGAACAATGATGTGCAGTTTACATGGAACAGTGACAGTGACAGCATGAAATTCAAAGGAGGAGGGTGACAAGTGAGGAAGAGGAACAATACCAAATCTCCACAGGGGGGAGATCAGTATACCTGTCCCTCCACCTCTACCTGAGGGTCGTGGAGTGTGGGAGAAGGTGTAGGCAGCGGAGAGAGCAGCAGGGGTGGCCGTGTTCTGAGGAGTGATCCACGTCTCCGTGAGCGCCAGGAACTGCAGGGAGAGTAGTGAGGCCTGGGCCGAGATGAAATCGACCTTCCGGACAGCGGACTGGCAGTTCCATAGTCCGCCTGCTACCACCACGTCAACACTGGTGGGTGGATGAGATTGGACAGATTACGGGTGTGGGTAGAATCTCTCCTTCTAGGCAATCTAGAAGAGGAGACATGGACTGGGATAGGGAGGTAGCATGTAGTGTTAGATGCAGAAGAAGAAGAACAGGGAGATACAAAACTATGATACTTACCGTGCGGCGAGCACTCCCTAGCTGGTCCCCCTCGGTGGACTCCTGCAGGTAGACTCCTCCGTCTTTCTCTGCCGAGTCTTCGTTCGGTGAGGCTAGGAAGGTGAGGCTGCCGCAAAAAGCTGCCACTATCCACAACTATGGTTGCTAATATAGCCGAGTGATGCTAGGCACTAAGTGGCGAGTGCCACCTGACAACAATACAGACTAATTAACAACTCCTAGGTTCCTTCCGCTACTCGAGGAAAGCTCAACTACAATCACGGGCTGATATAATAAAACCGATTGAAAACAGCTAAGTAGCAATCAGCTTTGAAATAAAACTACTAAGCAGCGATACAAGCTAATAACTGCTGGACATCAGCAACACAATAGCCTACTAGTTAAGATAACAAAGTAGCATTAAGTGCCACTTGCAACCAATGAAACAGGATACGAACGCAGAAGCTAAGCACAAAATCGCGACGAGACGATTCAAACCGAGGTACAATGCGCACTGCGTATGTATGTATGTGCTCTAGAAAGTTGTAATCCATTGTACTTTTTTACTAATTTAGTGAGGGAGAAGTTCTTGATACCAGAGACGGCAATAGTCACCATCACAGACAATAAGGGCACTGAAATTGATGAGGATGTGTTCTCGGAGCTTGCCACTGACAAAAATGTATGCTTTGTTGTTCAGTCAGATGCAGGTAAGCATGAGTGCAACAGCAGTAAACTGAGTCATGTGTATTCACTTGTACTTGTTTGCTGCAATATTTGTATGTGTATGTTTCAGATCCCCCATTGACTCAGTCTTCTCCTTTGTCACCATCCACACCAAGCCTTACAGACACACGATCACTCACTCCAATGAGCCTGGACAGTTCCAGTGATACAACAGTAACACTCGAAACAATCGACCCTATGGACAGTTAATATGCGGGAGAAGTAAGTTGTCTTTGTTTTGTCCAAGTCCTTCATAATGTAAAGGTAATGGTTACATTTGCTGCTGAAATTTACATGAGGGAAGCTAACATCTATTCCCATATTCAGATGGTCAGGCTTATTCTTGGTAAGAATCCCGGAGGTGCCGCAATCAAAGGAATACGAGGACAGTGGTGGCATGAAGGATTCTTCTAGGCGACTACTTGTGAACATGGTAGTTCCTCACATGACTGAAATTGAAGATTGAAGATTGTGAGAATATGTAGCGTTTTGTTATTATACTAATCAACTATTGCTAACTATTCTCCCTCAACTCTCCCTCAAAAAGTGGTGATGCCACCCGTGTGGCATAGGGTGGCAGCTGTCACGTGTGTGCTTTTAGCATATATGTTGCACTCTGCTAGTGTGGTAAGACTCAAACCATAGGGCAGTAAGCATAGGGCTTTTGCTGAATGCGCCAACACTCAAAGCAGTCTTTGAAAACCTAGACACATCTAATTATGGCATATGTAGTACAGTGGGAAAATTAGACCGGGACATGTCTGGTGACATTATTTAAATAAATATATGAAAAAAACATTACAGGGGCAGTCCAAAAAGGTGGTTTGTTGCCTGAGGGCACCACCATGCGGTAGAGGGTTAAACAAAACTTATTTCTGGCTCCTACATTCCAGCCCTTAATTGTGTAGGCGGGAAGCATAACAATTACTTACATTTAACTTAAATGGAGCCATGTAAACAAAATATTCATTATATTAAAGATTTTCAAAAAGTGTATTTTTTGTGAGCACAGTCTGAGTGCTACCAGGAAAGTATTCTTTATTCTTCATCTGCCTCTTGAAGCAGGCACAGCTTGTCAATGGGCCTCTCTAGAGTGTTCGCCTTGGTCTTCACACACACCCGCCGGATGAAACCCTTTGAATCTGGCATGGTCTTGGTGACTTTGCCCAGAAGCCAGGAATTGTGGGGGCAGTATCGTCCACAATGATGACAATATCTCCAGGCTTGAAGTTCCGCTTGACGTAAGACCACTTTTGACGCTCTTGCAAGAGAGGTAAGTACTCGCACGTCCACCTCTTCCAGAACAAGTCACTGATGTATTGAACTTGCTTCCATCATTGACGACTGTACAGATCCTCTTTTTGGAAGAGACCTGGGGGCATTGCAGGTTGTGTCTTCATCAGCAACAATGATTGGGCGTTAAAGCTTCAAGGTAATTTGGATCATCTGAAGACTTTGTAATTAGTCTGTCATTGATTATGCTTTCAACTTCGTATAACACAGTATGCAGGCTTTCATCATCCAGAGTCTGCAATTTCAGAGTTGAGTTCAGAATTTTTCTCACTGTGCGGATTTGCCTTTCCCAAACCCCACCATGGTGAGACCCAGCAGGTGGGTTGAAGACCCACTTGACTCCTTTCTGTAGCAGAGCATCTTGTATTTTGGACTGGTTCCAGTTCTTTATGGCTTCACGCAGCTCGCGCTCTGCTTCAATAAAATTGGTTCCATTGTCTGACCGAATTACTGACACTTGCCCTCTTCTGTAGTGTGGGTCAAGGATGGAAGAGCCACCCGCAGATGTCACGAATATCTAAAAGCTAACTACGAGTAGTCAGCCACTAAGTCTGCGAACAGATAAGGGAGCAGGGGAAAAAATGGATGGACAAAGAAAAAGAAACTCCGGGCAAGTCCACGGAAAATAATAATAAAACAGAAAACAACCCAAAGGTCGAGGACTCTTCAACGAAGAGGTATGAAACTCAAATGATTTTAGAGACTTTAGCTCTGGGAGTTTTTAAACCCAAAAACAAAGAATGAATCTCGAGCGGAGTGACGAGCAATAAACCTATAGCTAGGAAGGAAATTATTCTCCTAGAAAGGCAACCACAGAGTGTTAACGCTGACCCTTTTAAATTAGATGCTAAATAGTACCTTCTCTCTTTAACTGAGAGACCACATGGTGGAAAACGAATACCTAGTTCTTAGTACTGGCTAGAGCGTAACAATGGTTTACGCAGAAGCGTTTGTATGAGGAAAACGCAGACCTTAAATAGTAGGCGGAATAAACACTGATAATCCACAGCTAGCCGTGGTCGGAAAATACACAGACAAAAGACCATATAAGGAAAATGGAAATGACAATGATTCCTAACACAAAACAAAAGAAAACAGACCATCACATGGTCAAGCGCCCTCCAGCGTCTGAACAAGGTAAAACCGTGACAGGACCCCCCCCTTAAGGAGCAGCCCCAGCCGAACCCTTAGAACCATGTTGATGGAAATCGCGAATAAGATCGGGGTCCAAATATTCCTGGACGGAACCCAGCAGCGCTCCTCAGGGCCATAGCCCTCCCAATCTACTAAGTATTGTATGCCCCTGCCCACACGCCTAATAGAAATAATGCGACACACCGTGTAAACCAGCTGACTATCAATAAGCCGGGGTGGAGGCAGTGGTACATCAACCGGACCCAAAGGGCTAGTAACAACCGGCTTAATGCGGGAGACGTGAAATGTGGGGTGAACCCTCATGGATCGGGGAAGTTGAAGGCGAACGGTGACGGGATTGATCTTACGGATGATCTTGAAGGGCCCCACAAAACGAGGAGCAAGCTTTCGCGATTCAACCCACAACGGTAAATCGCGAGTGGAGAGCCACACCCGTTGCCCTACACGATATGACGGCGCCGGACGACGACGCCTGTCAGCGATAACCTTCTGGTGGGCAGAAGCACGCAGGAGCGACTCGTGCACCTTTCTCCATGTAGCCCGACACCGCCGAACAAATAACGCAGCAGACGGCACTCCCACGTCTTTATCTAGTTCAGGAAACAGAGGTGGTTGGAAACCGAACTGTGCCTCAAAAGGAGAGAGACCAGTGGACGTATTACGCAAGGTGTTATGCGCGTATTCAGCCCAGGCGAGATGTCGACTCCAAGAGGTAGGATTGGATGAAGCCAAACAGCGAAGCGTTCCTTCCATAGATTGGTTAGTCCGCTCCGTCTGCCCATTGGGCTCAGGATGAAATCCCGAAGACAGACTTACGGACGCCCCCAAAAGGGAACAGAAAGCCCGCCAAAACCGGGCCGCAAACTGGGGTCCACGATCGGCCACCACGTCCTGGGGGAGACCATGGATACGGAACACATGATTAATCACCAACCGAGCGGTTTCGAGAGCGGACGGCAACTTGGGCAGAGGAATAAAATGAGCCGCCTTGGAGAACCTATCCACTACCACCAGGATAACTGTGTGACCTTCAGATACCAGCAGACCGGTCACAAAATCCATGGCGATGTGACTCCAAGGGCGACTAGGGATAGGCAGTGGCCGAAGAAGACCAGATGGTGGAAGCCGAGACCCTTTATTCCGAGCACATATGGAACAGGCTGACACGCATTCACGAACATCACTCTCCATTTTAGGCCACCAGAATCTTCTGGCTAAGAACTCATGAGTCCTGTGAATACCCGGATGCCCCGTCAACCGGGAAAAATGACCCCATTGCAACACCTGAGCTCGCACTTTAGATGGTACAAAAAGGCGATCCGGGGCCTCCCGCGTGGTCTAGTGGTTACAACGTCCGACGCTGGCCACGGAGACCGGGGTTCAATTCCCCGTCTCGCCAAGTGTCGGCTTTGGCCAGGAGTGCCACCAGGGGGCGGCGATTGGCTGTCCGCCCCAGGGAGGGGGGAGGGAAGCCGATGTGACGTTCGCTGCGTATAAGAGTGGCCCTGTAAGTACCGGGGTTCGGTCGACGGCTGGGCGAGTGACGTCTCGGAAGAGGCGTCACTTCGCTCTCGTCACTACCGCATCGCAGGACTACGGCAGCGAACTCACATTACTAGGGGGATTGACGTAAAAATAGCGGGTCTAATTGGCTACCAAATTGGGAGAAAATCAGAAACAAATAAAAAATAAATAAAAAAAGGCGATCCGGAGGACCACCACTCGGATCCAGTTCCAGACGTTGTGCCTTACGCACCATGGATTCAATACTCCAAGAAACTGGAGCCAGAATCTGAGCGGCGGGAACAATGGGCTCAGGAGAGTGATTCACCTCTGAACCGTCAAATAACCGAGAGAGTGCATCTGGCTTGATGTTTTTAGAACCAGGGCGGTATGTCAGAATGAAATTAAAGCGCGTAAAGAAAAGCGACCAGCGGGCCTGCCGTGAATTACGTCGCTTGGTGTCCTGAATGTACTCAAGGTTTTTATGATCGGTCCAGACCGTGAACAGATGTTCAGCCCCCTCTAACCAATGACGCCACTCCTCGAGCGCCAGTTTTACTGCCAACAACTCTCTGTCCCCGACGTCATAATTTCTCTTCGCAGGGGAAAGTCCCTGGGAGAAATAAGCACAGGGGTGTATCCTCTGATCCAGAGGAGAGCGTTGAGACAGTATCGCCCCTACTCCAAGCTCCGAGGCATCGACCTCTACCACAAAGGGGAGGGATGGATTAGGGGTGATGAGAATGGGTTCGGAGGTGAACCTCCTTTTTTAACTCCAAGAATGCTGCCTCAGCTTTGGATGTCCATAAAAACTGAGAGGGAGCTGATTTTTTTGTAAGAGCAGAAATAGGAGCAACCACTGAGCTAAAATTGCGAATGAAACGCCAGTAAAAATTAGTGAACCCCAAGAATCGTTGGACCTGCTTCACAGATTCAGGGGTGGACCAATCCCTGACCGCTGACACCTTCCTGGGATCCATTTGGATACTCCCTTCCGCCACAATAAAACCCAGAAATGAAACAGAACTGGAGTGGAAAACGCATTTCTCGGGTTTGACGAACAGCCGTGCCTCCAAGAGACACTCTAACACTCATCTAACGTGTTCTCTGTGTTCAGAGAGATTTTTAGAAAAAATTAGAATGTCATCTAAATAGACGAAAACGAATTTCTCCAACATCTCTCTGAGCACGTCGTTCACAAAAGCCTGAAACACCGAAGGGGCGCTAGTGAGTCCAAAAGGCATGACCAGGTACTCATAGTGGCCGCTGTGAGTGTTAAAAGCGGTCTTCCACTCATCCCCCTCACGAATCCGCACCAAGTTGTAAGCATTGCGCAAGTCAAGCTTGGAAAACACAGATGCTCCTTGGAGGCGTTCAAAAAGCGGAATTCATGAGGGGAAGCGGGTACCGGTTCTTGACCGTGATATTATTAAGGCCTTGATAATCAATACATGGCCTTAATCCCCCATCTTCCTACTGTAGCAAGACCAAGGGTGTGGGGTTTCCACTCGCTAATAAATGATAATTTATTCACTGTACCACGCAGATAATGGAGACACGGGAGACAGTTCCAAATAAACACACGTTTATTTTTAGGCACAGGCGGAAGGATTCCGCATACGGAAGTGTCTTTCCCGTGGCAGGGAAAACACAGCCGGCACAGAAGTCCCGGTAATGAACACAAAACAAAGTCCACAAACTTCCCTTTATCAGGATTGTCCGTGATCCGATTGCGTGGTCGTGGTCCGTTCCAGGGTAATCCGTTGCCGTCGTCGTCGTCCAATTCCGTAGTTCAGTTTCCAAAAAATAATCCGTCCAAAAAAGTAATTCCAAAAACAAAAACTAGCTATCTATCTTCTCTCTCTCTCTCTCTCTCTTCTCTCTCTCTCTATCTCTCTCTCTCTCTCTCTCTCTATCTCTCTCTCTCTATCTCTCTCGTTCCTACTCCCAACAGCGTCCTTGTGAGAGAGCGCTCTTTTAAAGACTGGTGATTTCATTACGCGCGTCAGCTGTGGAATCCGTCCCGGGGTTCCCATCAGTGCGCGCGGGTGGAGCCAGCGTGCCGAAGGTATCTCCCCTCTATGACGACGCCATAGGACGCGCCCTACGCGGGCGCTACACACCCTCCCCTCAGCTCCGACCCGGGGGGAGGCGGCCTGGCACCACAGGGCTTCTCTCCGCGAGGGCGTCCGCATTGCCATGGTGGACGCCGGACCTGTGGAGCACATTAAAATTAAACGGTTGCAATGATAGAAACCAACGGGTCACTCTCGGGTTAGTCTCGCGATTTCTGGACATCCAGACCAGCGGGGCATGATCCGTGACTAAGGTGAATGTCCTCCTAATAAATAATACCGGAGTGTCTCTAGTGCCCATTTGATCGCCAGGCACTCTTTTCCACGGTCAGTATCTTGTTTCCCTCGGTATCAGCTTACGGCTGATGTACATCACGGGGTGTTCCTCACCCCCCTGTACCTGAGACAGGACCGCCCCGATTCCAGTCTCTGATGCGTCCGTCTGGACCAGCAGGGGTTTTGGAAGTCGGGAGTGACTAGCACCGGTCCGAACAGAGCGCGGCCTTGAGGTGTTGGAAGGCGGTTTCCTCTGCCTCGGTCCCTCCACCTGTCGCGGCAACTTTTTCCTGGTCAGGTCGGTCAACGGGCTAGCCAGGGATGCAAAATTGGGAATAAATCGCCTGTAATAACTGGCCAGCCCGATGAACGTACGCACCTGTTTCTGTGTTGTGGGGCGGGGCCAATTCCGTATAGATTCTATCTTAGCCGCTTGGGGCTTGACCAGCCCTCGGCCGATGGTGTAGCCCAGGTACTCGGCCTCCTGTAGCCCCAGGTGGCACTTCCGGGGGTTGGCTGTCAGCCCCGCCCCTCTTAGTGCGTGCAGTACCTCTTGTATCTGTCTGAGATGGGTCGCCCAGTCCTCTCCATGGATGACAATGTCGTCCAGGTATGCGGCAGCATACTTTTGATGGGGACGCAGTACCTGATCCATCATCCGCTGGAAGGTGGGAGGCGCCCCGTGCAAGCCGAATGGCAGTTTCCTGTATTGGTACAGGCCCTCCGGGGTAGCAAACGCGGTCTTCTCCCTAGACTCCCGGGTCAGGGGCACCTGCCAGTACCCCTTCGTTAGGTCCAGTGTGCTGATGTACCTGGCAGTCCCGAGCCGGTCGATCAGCTCATCGATCCTAGGCATGGGGTAGGCATCAAACTTAGAGACCTCATTTAATTTTCTAAAATCATTACAGAACCTAATGGTTCCATCAGGCTTGGGGACCAGGACTATGGGGCTGCACCACTCACTACGGGACTCTTCTATGACCCCGGCCGCCAACATCTCCTGTACTTCCCGCCGCACCGCTTCCGCCGCGCCTCTGGGATGCGGTACGGCCGCTGGGTTACCTTGACTCCCGGGGGAGTGACGATGTGGTGTTTAATGACATCGGTTTCCCCAGGGTCTACTGAGAAGACATCCCGATGGCGGCCCACGAGTTCCTGTAGTTCCTGTCGTTGTGTTACGCTCAGTTGCTCCCCTAGCGGCACCTCTTCGGTCTGGCTGGCTGAAAAACACGGCTGTGGTCCCCCCTCTGGGACCGGGTCACTGGCATGCCACCTTTTTAAAAGATTAATGTGGTACAGCTGTGTTTTCTTGCGCCGGTCGGGTTGGCTTACCTTGTAATTCACCTCGCCCACTTTCTCTAGGACCTCGTACGGACCTTTCCAGCGGGCGAGGAACTTGCATTCGGACGTGGGGACCAGCACGTGTACCTGATCCCCGGGCTGGAACTCCCGGAGCTGCGCCCCACGATTGTAGACGCGCTGTTGCGCTTCCTGGGCCTCCAACATGTGTTCCCGAACGATGGGCCACAGCGTGGCCATCCGCTCTCATTTCCGTCACGTGCTCAACTATAGTTCGGTGGGGCGACGGCTGGGCCTCCCAAGTCTCTTTGGCCAGGTCCAGCATGCCTCGTGGCCGTCGGCCATACAGCAGCTCGAGGGGGAGAAGCCTGTCGAAGCCTGCGGTACCTCTCGTACCGAAAACATTAGAAAAGGGAGGAGCTGGTCCCAATTCCGTCCATCCGCCTCCATCACCTTTCTCAACATACTTTTCAGGGTGCGGTTAAACCTTTCCACCAGTCTGTCAGTCTGGGGTGGTACACCGACGTACGTATCTGCCTGATGGTAAGGAACTGGCATAAGTCACGCATTACCTTACTCATGAAGGGCGTTCCCTGGTCCGTCAGGATCTCATCCGGGAAGCCGACCCGGGAGAACAGCAGCATCAGTTCTCGTGCGATGCCTTTGGTGGCCATCGTGCGCAGAGGAATGGCCCGGGTACCGGGTGGCATAGTCCAATATGACCAGGATATATTGGAACCCCCTGCTGCTTTTTGGGAGGGGCCCGACGAGATCCAGCGCGACCCTACTGAAAGGAACGGAGATTATCGGCAAAGGGATTAAAGGGCTCTTGTACTTGGGTTTTGGCGCCACCCTCTGGCACTCCCGGCACTCTCGGCAGAACTTCTCCACTGCACGTTTTATCCCTGGCCAATAAAAGCGTGCCTTGATCCGTTCGGAGGTCTTCTCGACCCCCAAGTGCGCCCCCAGCACGTGTGCATGCGCCAACTGTAAAACAGTGTTCACCATGGAGTGGGGCACTAACAGTTGCTCTATCTCACGCCCCTCACTCCTAACTACCTGGTATAGGAGGTGGTTTTTAATGGCAAAATGAGGGAAAGAAATTTCGCTTACCCCCTCCATGAGAGTCCCATCGACCACGGTGACATGTTGGAATGCATGCCTCAGATTCTGGTCCTCCAGTTGGGCAGTCCCGAACCGACCAGTCAGGGGCGGGGATGCTGGCGCCTCCTCGTGTCCCATCGGGAACATCTCCTCCCATGTCGGTTCTTCCTCCATGGGGTTTGCCTCAACAGCAGCGCCGTCCTCTGATGGCCCCTCTGCTGATGGTTGTGGGTCAGCTCCCTGAAAACCGCACAATCTGGCGGCCTCGACCACCTCAGATTCGGACCCCACCTCCGATGAGAGCGGCAACTCCACCTCTTGACCTTCTCCACGGAGGGAACTTGTGTTGCCCTTGCCGCCTCCCCTTTTGGCCACCTCTCCTTTTCTTTCTCCTTGCTTCTTCCCCCGCATGCCTGTCCAGAGCTGAGGAAATATCGGGCAATCCCGACCCAGGAGCACCGGAACCGGCAGATTCTCAACGACCCGGCTTTCCCCACGTACTGCCCCTTGGTTGTCTGTAGCTTTAAGAGGGTTACGGGGTAATCCTTGCTCTCGCCATGGATACAGGAAATGGCAATTTTTCTGGTTGCAGTTCCGTCCGGGCGTATTCGGGCCGGACCAGGGTCACCATGCTCCCGGAATCGAGCAGGGCGGTGGTGTCCTTGCCGTTGGCCCTCACCGGCGTCAGGGGCGGCACCCCTCGGTAGCCCAGCACGACAGCAGCAGCCCGCAGGGTTTTGCGTGCGGAGTGTCTGTGGTGGATGCGGTCCGCATCACCACGTCCCGTCTGGGACAACTCCAGGAGAGGTGTCCCACCTCTCCACAGTCATAACACTCACGGCGGTCTTCTGTCATGAAGGGGCGTCTCCTTGGAGGGCTGGGCGGTGCCCGGGTTCCTTCTCTGAACCTTGCCCCAGTCATCCCGTCCAGTTTCGGCCTGTCCCGGGTTCGGACAGAGGCTTCGGGTTTCTCCTGTTCGGATCGGGTGGGTCGGCTGCTCGCAGGACCTCCACAGAAGCTTGGTACCCCTCCACCAGCGCCACTAGTTCATCGGCGCTCCGGGGGTTTGCCTGGCTTGCCAGTTTCTTGGCTTCGAAAGGTAAGGAGCGCAAAAATTTGTCGATGACAAACCTTTCCATGGGCGTCAGGGACGTGGGTTCCGTGGTCATCCAATTCTTGGCTAGGCGTATCAGGTCGTGCATCTGGGCTCGGGGCGGTAAGGCAGCGTTGAAGGTCCAGTTATGGAACTTTTGTGCCTGCCCGATGAGGCTGTGTCCGGCGCGACGCAGAATTTCCCGTTTCAGGATGGTGTAGTCTGCAGCCTGGACCTCCTCTAAGTCCTGGCACGTGTGCTGGGCCACCCCGGACAGGAATGGAGCGAGCAGTCCGGCCCATTGCTCTGGAGCCCACCCTCTCGGGTCGCTGTACGCTCAAATGTCTGGAGGTATGCCTCGATGTCATCCTCTGCGGTCATTTTGACCAGGAACGCACTGGGGTTTGGTCGGCGTGGGGTTCCAGTAGCTGACAGCCGTGCTACCTCCAGCCTTAGTAGCGTTGTCTGCTGTCGATGCTCTTCTATCACCGCTGCGTTGTGCGCCAGCTGCGCAGCATGAGTCTTCTCCATCTGTTTCAACATTAGTGACTCCATTTCTACTTTGTACTGAATAAATTATTTTTTATTTAGCGTTATAGTCTGCCCGCATCCTCCACCATATGTAGCAAGACCAAGGGTGTGGGGTTTCCACTCGCTAATAAATGATAATTTATTCACTGTACCACGCAGATAATGGAGACACGGGAGACAGTTCCAAATAAACACACGTTTATTTTTAGGCACAGGCGGAAGGATTCCGCATACGGAAGTGTCTTTCCCGTGGCAGGAAAACACAGCCGCACAGAAGTCCCGGTAATGAACACAAAACAAAGTTTCCCTTTATCAGGATTGTCCGTGATCCGATTGCGTGGTCGTGGTCCGTTCCAGGGTAATCCGTTGCCGTCGTCGTCGTCCAATTCCGTAGTTCAGTATCCAAAAATAATCCGTCCAAAAAAGTAATTCCAAAAACAAAAACTAGCTAGCTATCTTCTCTCTCTCTCTCTCTCTTCTCTCTCTCTCTCTCTCTCTCTCTCTCTCTCTCTCTCGATCTATCTCTCTCTCTCTCTCTATCTCGTTCCTACTCCCAACAGCGTCCTTGTGAGAGAGCGCTCTTTTTAAAGACTGGTGATTTCATTTACGCGCGTCAGCTGTGGAATCCGTCCCGGGGTTCCCATCAGTGCGCGGGGGTGGAGCCAGCGTGCCGAAAGGTATCTCCCCTCTATGACGACGCCATAGGACGCGCCTACGCGGGCGCTACACTACAAAGAAGAAACCCGCACCTGCAGGTGACATAGATGGTCTAATAAAGCCATTCTTTAAAGATTCCTCGATGTACTCTCTCATGGCAGTGCTCTCAGGAACCGAGAGAGTTCCAAACTCTCTGATCGCAAACTAAAACTGGAGAAGTCATCGACCGGTTGTCTCCAGTCGGCCAGTGAATCCCAGTCTAAACTCCCCTCTCTCCCCTCTGACATAACAGAGGGCGTGTCTCCGTCCACCGAATCCCTCTCTGTCTCATCCTCAGCTATTTGGGAGGGTGTGTCCTGATCCACAGAACATGTGTCAGATTCGTCCGCGACCGAACTAACCTCGCTCTCAATAGTCTGATGAAAAGGGGAGAAGTCCTGCTGACAATGGTGAGCACACTGGGGACCCCACTGAATTATGACCTCACTCTGACCACCCCAGTTAATGTGTGGTTTATGTTTGCTAAGCCAAGAATGATCTAATACAAGGGGGTAAGTCGGCGGGTCAACTAAAAAACATTTGATGTGTTCTGTGTGATTTTTTTAAAACACACGCATGCACACATTCTCAGTCCTGTCGTGAATGCTTCCAGAACCCAGCGGCCGACCATCGAGTGCAGTAATAAAACGGGGCTGAGAAAGAGCGCGCACAGGTATCTGTGCATCCCGAGCCCACTTGGCATCCATAAAACAGTCTACCGCCCCTGAATCTAAAAAGGCGTCAATCTTAACAGATTGTTTGTTCCAACTTAATTCAATGGGTAAAAAGGTTTGAAAGGATGTAGTAAAATGTCTCGCCAGTGCCTTTCGATCCACTAGTGAGACTGACCTTTTCCCGTAAGTTTAGGACAGTTAATCTTATTGTGACCCTTGTGCCTGCAGTAGCGACAGTATTCTGGATGGGAGTCAACCCTTTTCGCATTTTGAATGGATGAACTGCCCACTTGCATGGGTTCATCCCCTCCTTCCCTAGGAACACGTGACGCTTCAGGAACTACCGTAGGCCGGGGAAACCAAACGCCCCTAGGCGTAGAATTATTCTGTTTGTTCTGTCTATCTCTCTCACGCTCTCTAATACGATTGTCAATTCGTATGGCGGTAGAAACCAAAGTTTCAAATGAATCAGGAGAACCAAGAGCCGCCAATGCGTCTTTAACTGACTCAGATAGGGCGTTCGTGAATAGCGTACTGAGCGGATCCTCCGGCCAGCCGGTTTCACCTGCCAGCGATCTAAATCGGATAGAAAACTCCGCTATGCTAAGCGACCCCTGACGAATTCGCGCCAGTCTCATAGCTGCCTCTTTACCAGAGATTTCATGATCAAACACCAGCTCCATCTCCTTCATAAGTTTCTTGGAGTCGTCTAAAATCGGTGCCTGCGATCATATAAGCGGAACAGCCCATTCGAGTGCAGCACCGGTCAGGAGAGATAAAATAAGTGCGACTCGCGAATTCTCAGACTGGTAACAAGAGGGTTGAGCCCTATAAACAATCAGGCATTGTGAAATAAACCCTCGACATTTGCCCGACTCTCCGTCATAACGTGGAGGAAGTTGGATTTTAGGTTCACGAGGAGGAGGAAGTGCTTGTGCAACAGTATGAAGTAACTGAGCCCTGGAAACCTGTACCGGGGTTTGTGTGCTACTTAGTTGCGAACAATTATTTATTAAATCCCGCATGGAGCTTTCCATCACGAGCAATCTCGCATAAATTTCCCTTTGTTGCTCACTGGCACCTGTTAATTGGAAATACAGTTGCTGGATGGCCTCCGCTTGACCAGCTAGCAATGTTTGTTGCGTAGCCACAGCTAGCTCGATATTCGTGTTTTTTGCTGGCTCTGTCATAGTTGGCTTCTGCGTACTGTAGTGTGGGTCGAGGATGGAAGAGCCACCCGCAGGTGTCACGAATATCTAAAAGCTAACTACGAGTAGTCAGCCACTAAGTCTGCGAACAGATAAGGGAGCAGGAGAAAAAATGGATGGACAAAGAAAAAGAAACTCCGGGCATAAAGTCCACGGAAAATAATAATAAAACAGAAAACAACCCAAAGGTCGAGGACTCTTCAACAAAGAGGTATGAAACTCAAATGATTTTAGAAACTTTAGCTCTGGGAGTTTTTAAACCCAAAAACAAAGAATGAATCTCGAAAAGGGAACGCCACCGGAGTGACGAGCAATAAACCTATAGCTAAGAAGGAAATAATCCTCCTAGAAAGGCAACCACAGAGTGGTAACGCTGACCCTTTTAAATGAGATGCTAAATAGTACCTTCTCTCTTTAACTGAGAGACCACAGGGTGGAAAACGAATACCTAGTTCTTAGTACCGGCTAGAGCCGGTTTACACAGAAGCGTTTGTATGAGGAAAACGCAGACCTAACACTGATTAACACTGATAATCCACAGCTGGCTGTGGTCGGAAAATACATCGACAAAAGACTATATAAGGAAAATGGAAATGACAATGATTCCTAACACAAAACAAAAGAAAACAGACTATCACATAGTCAAGCGCCCTCCAGCGGCTGAACAAGATAAAACCGTGACATCTTCTAGCAATGAAGTGGCGCAGTGCATTAATGCACGAGTCAGTGTCCAGGGAATGGGCCACCTCGATGTGCATAGCTCTGATAGTTAAACGAGTGAACAGCACACCATTTCGTTTTACTATGCTATGTCCCCTTTTGATTTCAAATGGGCCAAAGTAGTCAACTCCAACATTTGTAAATGGTGGCTTGTCTGGCAGCAGTCGATCATGAGGGAGGTCTGCCATATTCTGTTCACCAGGTTTGGCTTTCACTTTTCTGCAGATGACACATTCAGAGATGGCCTTCCTTGCTGCTGAATTTGCCCCTGTGATGCAATATTTCTCATGTAGCTTGGAGAGGATATAATTTCTTCCACTATGTCCAACTTCCTTGTGAATGTGCTGAAGGACAAGCGTGGCAACATGAAGATCCTTAGACAGGATAACTTGATGCTTGGCTTCCGCAGATACTGTAGAATTTTGAAGTCTGCCACCCACTTTCAATATTCCATCTTGGAGAATGGGATCCAGTCTGTGGATGCGGCTACTCCTTTTGATGTTGTGGCCTTTCCACAGAATAGAGATTTCTTCTTGGAATCTCTGTCCTTGACTGAAGCGGATGAGCTCTGTCTCGGCCCTTACTAAGTCCTCCACTGTGAGTGGTTTTATGTCAAGTGTTGTCTTGTTGCTTCGCATCTGCCATTCAAGTGTAGTCTTCTGACTACCATAGTCAGCCTTAGACTGGCTGGCTGCAGTGTTCCATTCTCTTCTCTCCCTGCTGAGCTGTAGAAGGATTTCTTTCAACCGGAGGACCCAGGCAACCGCTTTCTTCAAGTGAAACCACTCTGAATAGTGGATAATAAGCTTGTTGACTGTTTTCATCACCTCAATGTCATTATCAGCAAGGTGGTTCAACTGGTCAGGACGATCCGGCCATTGAGACTCCAGTTTCCATAAGTAGTCTGGGCCTTGAATCCAATTCTTCTTCTTCAGAAATTCCTCCACCTTTAGTCCTCTGGAAGCGCAGTCAGCAGGACCTTTTAAGTAATATGCATCAAAACCAACCATTTCAATTATTGAGCAAATTATAATTTTACCTGACAAACTTCCATGTCATGCCACCCTAAATATCTCCTTGCCACCCTATGTATAAATCTCTAGAATTGCCACTGCCTCTTAATAAAAATGTTACGTATGTTTTGGCAGAAGATTCGTGAGCAAGAAGACTAAAGAGTTCTATGCTCGGGGCCTAGTCACAGTGTTTCCAGTCCTGCGTGATCCATTTTCCTGAAAGGGCTATGTCAGTTTGGCCATCCACTTAAAACTTGCTGTTGTAAGTTGACTCACTGTTTTGGCACAGATGTACGTTTCTGTGTTTTCTGTCTGTCTTTGTGTTGTAGGAACATTTTTATGACATCCAGAGTAACACCGGTTTCTTTCAAAATTGTGTGAAGACCATCCAGAGGAAGACCAGTTCCTATGCCAAAACACCAGCACCCAGGAAGGAGGTGGGGGGCCCCAAAACTTCAAGAGTGAGCAGTGAGCTACCAGCTCAGCTTCATGGTGACAACTGTGTGGAGGCCATATCCCTTCTAAAACACACAACTGACCGAGAGATGGTTCTGGCGAAGATGAGAGACGTTTGCATACCGACAAAGTGTGATTCACGACCAGCAGCAGACCTCAGATATACTCAGTGTCACCCCAAGATTCTTGGACACCAAAGGACTGGTTGGTATCATTTACAACTGCCTCACTAAGGGTGACCACTAGAGTGACATTGAAAAAATATTTTTGTTTGTTTCTTTGTTATCCCTATTAGATCATTCAGGACTTTGCCCTGCTTTTTGGTACTGAGACAGCCTCAAAGTTCCTTGAGAAATGGGGTTCCACCTTCAAAGAACGTGTCATCAGGGAGGCCAAAACTCTGCCAGAAACCCCACTACTTCTAAACACGCTGAAAGATGCACTGAAGCAAGGGGACTCTGAAGAACCAGGTATCGATTGACTACATTATTGCGTGGTTACATTTACATTACATTTTAAGCATTTAGCAGACGCTCTTATCCAGAGTGACTTACAAGATGTGCATTAATACATTGTAGGAACAATCATAGTTAGCGCACAAGATCAGTGCAGTAATACAGCAATAGACATCATTGCAGGCGTCTGCGTACCATACCTGTAACACTGGGAAGTAAAAGGTTAGTGTGTTTTTTTTTGTATAGTGTAGAACAAGTAAACAGTGGTGATGACAAATTAGCTAGATGGACAGAGTTCAGTGGTAGTGGAGTCTGAAGAGGTGGGTTTTGAGTCTCTTGCGGAAGATTGCAAGTGATTCCGCGGTCCTGACCGATTGCGGAAGGTCGTTCCACCAGCGAGGGATCAGGACAGAGAAGAGGCGAGACTGCGAGGAGCGGCTGCCAGGCGCCCGGAGGGATGGGGCAGTCAGTTTGCCAGAGGAGGCAGAGCGGAGGGGTCTGGGAGGGGTGTAGGGAGTGATGAGTGACTGGAGGTATGGGGGAGCAGTACCTCTGGCTGCTTGAAAAGCAAGCACCAGTGACTTGAATCTGATGCGTGCTGCGACGGGGAGCCAGTGCAGAGAGGAGAGTAGAAGGGTGACGTGGGTGAACTTCGGCTGGTTGAACACCAGGCGACCGGCAGCGTTCTGGACTAGTTGCAGTGGCTTGATGGCACAGGCCAGAAGGCCTGCCAGCAAGGAATTGCAGTAGTCCAGACGTGAGATCACCAGAGCCTGGACCAGGAGTTGAGTGGCCTCTTGGGTGAGGAACAGTCGGATCCTCCGGATGTTGTGGAGGGAGAATCGGCAGGTCCGAGTGATCGCTGCAATATCATTTTTAAGCATTTAGCAATATGGCTCGAGAAGCACAGCTGGTTGTCCAGGATCACTCCAAGGCTCCTGGCAGACTGGGACGGAGACACTATGGACGCATCAATCGTGGGTATCAGATGGAGAGAAGGAGAGAAAGAGTTGAGTGACATCGGCATAACAGTGATAGGAAAAGCCATGAGCAGAAATAACAGAGCCAAGTGACTTGGTGTACAGAGAGAATAGGACGGGGCCTAGCACCGAGCCCTGTGGGACTCTGGTAGAGAGGGTGTGGGGAGAGGAGAGGGATCCTCTCCAGGCCACCTGGTAGGACCGGTCAGCCAGGTAGGACTCAAACCATGTCAACGCAGATCCAGAGATTCCCATCTCGACGAGAGATGAGAGCAGGATCTGGTGGTCCACGGTGTCGAATGCCGCCGACAGGTCGAGGAGGAGGAGGACGGATTGGGACCCCGTGAAGAGCCTCAGTGACCGCATCGAGAGCAGTCTCTGTGGAGTGGCCTGCTCTGAACCCAGATTGGTTGGGATCAAGCAGGTCGTTCTGTAAGAGATGAGCAGACAGTTGATTATAGACAGCCCGCTGTAATGTTTTGGAAAGGAATGGGAGGAGAGAGACAGGTCGGTAGTTTGAGATGACAGCAGGATTGTTGGTTGTGTAAACTGATGCCACTGTCAGTCTCATTGTTTGCAGGTTGGGACAGTGATGTGGCCTCTGTGCTGCTGTTACTCTATCTGCTTACACCACAACCAGCTGGGAGGAAGTGGGCAAAGAAAATCAGTGTGCGTGAGGCTGTGGGCCACCTGGTGAAATTTCAGAAGGTTTGTACATACGGATTTGACTTTCTCTAACCAATCACGAGTGACTGACATATCCAGAGTTCCTTAAGTACCAGAGGGGCTAATTCATATATTAAACTTTTGCCAAATCCCATGGGGAGAGCACCAAAAACATCTCCCCTCTGAAGAAATGCCTTTGATGCACAATGTTGTGCTGATTTAAGAGTTGCTATCGAGTGTCAGTCGATTTAAAACGGCCTTGATAGCAGTGTCAATGTCTGTTTTCATTATAATAATTTTTTTAAATGCAATTAACTTATTATATGCACATGTATAAGTTAATGTATAGCATAATGAAATATTAAGTGTTTATAGACAAGTTTATACAATTTCAAGCATAAATAATAATGAATTACCTGAGGTCTGTATCACGAAGCAGGATTAGTGGGTTAGCGAGCTAACTTTGGGCTTAAACCTGGATTTTCGGTGTCATGACTGGTTCACTTTTAACCGGGTTGAATCGTCATGGTAACATATGCCGCACAGCTAACCTGCACCAAAGCAGGACTTTGTTGAACTCGCTTCGTCATACAGGCCTCTGGTTTCAAGCAGGTGTATTCAAACTTTTGACTGGTACTGTATGTTGCTATTTAGGCAAGTCGGAGTTTGGCAGAACATCTCAGAGAGATTAAGGGGCCACACCAGTCATACCTCCTGGCCATTGGCACGTCCAAAGCTGATGCACAGTGTTTCTACATAGTGATGAACCATCATCTCATACCCTGCCAAGCAAGCACATCCCTTGGAGCTATCGATGAGCTTTTTAAGTGTCACTTTGTTTTCAGCTTGAGATATGATGATGCTCTTTGCAGCCTTTTTACTTTCCTCCAAACGACTGTTTATAATATTGACATAGACAAAACTGAGGAAACTCCAAGAGTTAGGGAAGTAAGAGCAAAGCTTTTGAACAGACAGTAAGACAAGGATGTATCTATGCTTTATTTGTCAGATACAGGTTGAAACAAGTGTTTTGCTTATTCGGCACCTTAAGTTGAGTCATCGGTTGTACCCGGGAAATAAGATGAGAATTGTTTGTGGTCAAGATGGATGTAGTTTGCGATTTAGTAGTTATTCTGGTTATAGGAGACACTTGAAAAGAATTCATAGTCGTTTGGAAGAAAGTCATTCTTTGTTTAGTGATGGAGACCCAGTAATTCCTGAACCAAGATCTTTAGAGAGGCCTTTACATCTAGAATTAGGAGATGGCTTTGAAGGACCTACCATATCGGGTACACCTGCACCTCAAGTTCAGGTAGTTAGTGATTTTGAAAGGCCTACAGAATAGAAATGAGTGCCTCTGTCATTGCAAAACTTGTGGTGTACCATATTTGCTAGTGCTCTCCATGATTGAAAATTTGGAAGAATATGTCAGTGACTTTCAGTCCAGTCTCAAATATCAAGTACTAAATCTTGTTTCCGAAGACAATCCTTGTAGGTCTTCAGTTCAATAGTTTTTTGAAAACGTAGAGAATCCTTTCAGCAGTCTGAATTCAGACCAAAAGTGGAAAAAATACTTCACACAGAAATGGGGAATTGTTCAGCCAGTCGAGTTAAATTTAGGAGTAAGGTATGAAAACTGTTAGAAATAAACAAACAGGAGTCTATGAGCAAGTACCCGTGAATAACAAGTTCATCTATGTACCCATACTGAAAACTTTGAAGTTCATTTTTAAGAATGCTGACGTGTGTAACTATGTGCAATCACAGGCTCAAAGTGACAAGTATGACGATTTCTGCTATGGAGATTATTTTATTTTTCAGCCATAAGTTCGCTCTTCAGCTTCAGTTATATTATGATGATTTTGAGAGTGCTAATCCTCTTGGTTCCAAGCATGGAATACATAAAGTTGGCGCTATTTATTTTTTCCTTAGGAACCTCCCACCTAAACTGAATAATGAACATTCACCTTATTGCATTGTTTCATTCACAAAATGTGAAAACCTATGGTTTTGATGCTATTTTAAAACCTATGTGACTTAAGGATATTAGAGAATGCAGGCATTGAAGTTCCATTTTCTGAGGCACCTGTACGTGGTACTTTGGCACAGATCAGTGGTGACAATTTAGGTTTGCACAGTGTACTTGGCTTCATGGAGTCGTTTAGTGCAAACTATTTTTGCAGATTTTGCCTGATTGACAAAACCTCATCACAGTCCATTTTCTCAGAGGATGATGCTGCTTTGACTCTTCGAGTTGAATGCACTGCATTATGCACACCTAGACAATCCAACAGCAACCCATTATTTTGGTCTTAAGAGAAACAGTATACTCAACACATTGCTGTACTTCAAGTTTTCTGACAACTTGGTTGTGGATATCATGCATGATATTCTAGAAGGGGTAGGCCAATATGAAGTTAAACGTCTTTTTGAATATTTGGTCAATCATTATGCCTTACAGGGGTGTCGTTGAAATTCACACAGGAATAACACATTCGCTAGTTCGTCAGACAATCAGTCAAGCCAATGACTCGGACGCAATATTAAGATATAAAGGTTTATACTTGCAAGAAGTGGTCCACCCACTATCAGAGTGAGCAACGGGGGTCGCTCCTGAACAGTGAAACATCACAAGCATTTATACACACATCATAACAACATTTGGCCCGCCCATTCCATATCTTCATACACAGCTGCTGGTTCCTATCTCCTAATCTGCCATATACGTTAGAGACTGTGACAAGTCTTTTTCCATCATTGCTTCTTAAAGAGGAAGCGGTCTTATGGCAGGAATAACAGTGTCTTAGAAAGCAGAAGTACATTTGTCTAAGCCAAAAGGTCAGTTTTAGCCTGCAAAGCAGAAGTACGGTTATGTAAGTCAAAGTTCATTCTTAGTCAAGTTTAAGCTTTACATGCATAATAGAATAAAAATTGTAAAATGAAAATTTCCCTCACAATCCCCCGTTTGATTAATTTTAATCACTTTAATTGTACATTTTACACAACTTCATCATCGGGTACATCATCATCATCATCCTGGCTCCGATATTTTGTTTCCTGAAAAATCGTTCAGTCCATTACTTTCCTTGCTTCTTGTTTATGCCAGGTCCTGGTCTGCAATATTTTGACGGCATGTGATGCAAAGTTCAGTGTCGCTTGTTTCTCAGCAGGCAGCTGGAGTCAGTCTGACCCTTTCAACCTTTAGTGGTGGAGGTCAGTCTGGTACTGACCTCAGTTGTTGTGGGTTGGCGCTGCTTCCTCAGTCAATGGTGGCACTCTCCTGCACTGGCTGGCATGCACCCAGGTTGTCCTGGCCGCAACTTTCACAGCAGAGTGCGTAGTCAGGAGTACTTGGTACGGACCTAGCCACCTCGGATGTTTCCAGTGACACCGTCTGCAGTCCTTCTGCTGGAGTCGGAAGTGCAGCTTTGACCCTCTGGTGTATGGTTCCTAGAGCTTTGGACAAGTTGATACAGTAACTTGAATCTGTGGCAGTTTCAGCGGTTAGCAGTGATCTTTTAATTGGGGATGAGAAGCCAGTGTTCATAGGTCTGCCAGTCAGTATTTCATATGGGGACAGTCCTGTTCTTACTCTGGGTTGCCCTCGCATTGCGGTGCATACAAGGGGAAGTGCTTGCACCCAGCTGAGACCTGTCTCTGCGCAGACCTTTGCGAGCTTGTTCTTCAATGTTCCATTTCCCCTTTCTACGGCCCCCCAACTCTGGGGGTGGTAGGCACAGTGTGTTCTTAAATCTATACCTAAGTGCTTAGACATGTGGGAAATGACAGTGCTTGTCAAATGCGTACCATTGTCACTCGAAAGATTTTTGGGTACTCCCCATCGCGGGACTATTTCCCTTAACAAACATTTAGCTACTGCCGTAGCATCAGCTTTACCTGTAGGGGAAAGCTTTGACCCATTTTGAAAACATATCCACAATAACCAAACAAAACATTTTCCCTTCACAGGGAGTCAACTCAATAAAATCCATCATCAAATGATCAAAAGGTGTGTCAGGTGGTGGGTGTGCAGCAGGAGAGGTCGTCACCCCTCTGCCAATATTGTTGCGAATACATACAAGACACTTTTAGACATACAATAGTTTGTGCAAACCCTTTGTGTACCATGTTCTATTTATTTGTGCTACCATTCCCCCCTTTGACACATGGTCTTTACTGTGTGACAGTACAGCATAGTAGTAAAATAAATGTTTGGGCAAACAGAGATTTCCATTTGGGCCAAGCCAAATTCTGTCTATGAACACACAGCCTGCTTCCCTCCAGAGTCTGTGCTCCGCAGGGGATTTCTCCTGCGCAGCTATCAGTTCCTCAAATTAGATGGTGGGGGTGGGGGTGCGTGTCTGTGACATTTGGAGTGTGCGCTCACCTGGGTTGTTGGCAGCTGCTTTCGCCGCCTCATCAGCTAATCTATTTCCTATAGAAACAGGATCTTTTGCCATGGTGTGTGCATCGCACTTACATACAGTTATTTGGTTGGGCAAAATAATAGCTTCTAAAAGATTAGTCACAAAATCTTTTTTCAAAATTGGCTGACCAGTTGAGGTCAGAAAACCCCTCATTTTCCACAGTGCTCCAAAATCATGTATGACCCCAAATGCATACCTGCTGTCAGTATAAATGGTAACCTTTTGGCCTTTAGCTAGTATCCAGGCCCTAGTAAGGGCAAATAGTTCAGCTGCTTGTACCGATATGTGACCCGGTAGTCTGTCTTGTTCTAAGATCTCATGGTCAGTAACCACAGCATACCCTACCAGATTGTTCCCCGTGTTAGGGTCTTTCCTGGAGGATCCATCGACATAGAACACACAGTCAGAATATACAAGAGGAACAGAGGTTAGATCAGTTCTTGGAGTACAACATTGTTCTATTGCGGCTAAACAAGAGTGATTGTCACCATCTTCTTCAGTTGGTAGAAGGGTGGCAGGATTTAGCTTTGTACATCGTGTAATGGTAACATTTGGCATGGAAAGCAAAACATTGTGGTAATGTAAAATCTGGACCCAGATAAATGACTTGTTTTTTGTTCTAGCAAAATTGAAGAGACCGAATGCGGAACCTGAAGATTCAGTTCCCCATAGCCCACTAAAGGCCTGGAGGCCAAAACCGTGGCTGCAGCTGCAGCTACCACTTTAAGACAATGCGGAAGACCCTGGGCTACCGCATCTAATTTTGTAGAGAAATAGACTATAGGTCTCAATTTCAGACCGTGTTTTTGTAGCAGAACGGATGACATAAACCCCCCCTTTTCATCCATCTGGACAAAAGGCCTCTTTGGATCTGGTAGGCCCAAGGTGGGTGTAGCAGTCAAAGCAATTTTTAGTTCTTCGAAACTATGTAAACTCAGCTGTCCAGGTAGCATCGTCAGTCGGAACGATTGTCTACAGGAATCCATTGTCTACAATAACCTGTCATGCCCAAAAATGCCATTACTTGTTTTTTTGTTCTAGGTTTAGCAATTTTTGTAATAGTCAGTGCTAAGGGCTTTCCCTTCTTTAGACAAGATGTGACCTAAAAAGGTTACTTGCTCTTGCACAAATTGCTTTTTTGCTAAACTGGCCCTGTGGGCTTGACTACCCTGTTGATGTGTTTGTGTGTTTTTTCTTTTCTTTTCTACAATGTGTATGGTCTGATGTTTAGTGTTTTGTGAGGACCACAATGGAAATAAGCCTTCTGACTTTATTGTGTTTTTAACCTCTGTGATTTTTATCTTTCTCTTGTATGTTATGTGTGTTGGCCTATGTGCCATTTTTAATCACCAAATAAACCAAACAAACAAACAAAAAAGCCAAGAATTGTAATAGCAGTATTGTGTCTTTTTCGCATGCTTCAGCTGTTGGAGACGCCACTAATAAATCAACGACATACTGTATTCGTGTACTTCCGTGTTGGAAAGCGAAAGGCTCGAGACTTGTACTCAAGGCATCAGAGTATACTGTCGGGCTTTCACAATACCCCTGAGGCATGCGTGTCCATGTATAATGTTTTCCCTTAAAGGTGAAAGCAAACCAAAACTGCGAGTCGGGATGAACTGGAACGCTAAAGAAAGCGTTTGCGAGATCTATGACGGAAAAACAGGCAGCGTCAGGTGGGACCTGGCTCAGAACTGTGTATGGATCTGGTGCGACTGGAGCACAAGAGTGCACTGCATCATTCACTGTCTTCAGATCCTGTATGAATCTCCAGGCCATTGGTTGGCCTGGCTGCGCAGCTTTTTTTATTTTATATTTTTATTTTTTTTGTTTCTGATTTTATCCCATTTTCTCCCAATTTGGTAGCCAATTAGACCCGCTATTTTTATGTCAATCCCCCTAGTAATGTGAATTCGCTGCCGTAGTCCTGCGACCGGTAGTGACGAAGGCGAAGTAACGCCTCTTCCGAGATGGCACTCGCCAAGCCGCCGACTGTAACCCGGTACTACAGGGCCACTCTTATGCGCAGCGAACGTCATGACGACTTCCCTCCCCCATCCCTGGGGCGGACAGCCAATCGCCGCCCCTGGTGGCACTCCCAGCCAGAGCCGACTCTGGCGAGACGGTGAATTGAACCCCGGTCTCCGTGGCCAGCATCGGACATTGTAACCACTGGACCACGCGGGAGACGTGCCCAGCTTTTTTAACAGGGAATATAGGTGTTCGACAGGGAGAGCTTGGACATGGGACAATTACTCCTGCTTCCAGTAACGAGTTAAATATGGTTTCCTGTTTTAACAGGTATTGTGGCTGGCATGGTCTATATTCACTTTTAGGTGTGACTATTAGGGGAGGAGTATTTTTAATGAGACCCACATTGTACTTCCCTTTTGACCATAAATCGGCGGGCACAGACTTCAGTCAGGGATCATGCGCTTCTAGTTTAACCGCAGAGAAAATAGCTTTGTGCAGTTTCTCCGCTGGTATCAGATGTACACTCTGCTTACCCGAAAAGACACAAGGGAATGGTTGTCCCCACACGTTTTTACTGGGTGAGTAGTTTACTCCCTTCCCCATGTGTGGTCGTGGCTGCCAATCATAGATATTGTTACACATGACAACCCACGATCCTAGCTCTCGCCAGGTGTTATTAACTGGTCGTGTTAAGGAAACATGCGGATCACTCCCCCATACCGAGTACATTTCCTGTACTGGTCCTGACCTTTTTACAGACATTGCACACCGTTTTGTATCCCAGAAAATATTATCTCCGCAGAGCAACTGCACCGCTTTGTCTTTCTGAAACCACTTTCTCTCAAACACCTCATCCTGGCTAATGGCTACTCTCACGGTACAGTGCAGATCATCTATTTGCATATGTACCACTTCCCCTGTTGTGACCTCAGAGGCTTTTTTCAGTAAGTATTGCGAAATCGACTGTCCCAAGAGTAAAAATATTTGAATGGTTCTGGACTATATTTTACAGCCTGTATTTCTGTATTGCGGGTTACAATTATTCCATCAGCGTCACATTCCAATGTAATATTACATTTTTGCATTAGATCTCATCCGAGTAAATTTACTGGACATTTTTCGGAAAGTAAGAAGGAGTGTTTTGTTAACTCTGTTTTATTGCTGGGGTCTGCGACAGACAGGGGAACGCTAAAGCATTCCCTTAGCTCAGTGTTTCTCAAATAGTGGGGCGCGCCCCCCTGTGGGGGTGCGGTGCGATGCCAGGGGGGACGCGTGTGACCCCGGGGAACATGCTTTTTTGCCGTACTAGAATAAAGTGTAATTGCACATCCACTAGGTGGCAGTGGCGCTGTCATTGTCAGAGTGTGCGCAGGGAGTATCAGCTCTACGGTGTAGGGTTTTTTTGCACGGAGCATGCGCACACACAGCACAGAGCAGGAGATATGAAGTGCAGTGAACAAACCCTCAAGAGACACCATGGAAAAATATTTAACAGGGTTGAAAAGAAAGGCGGAGAGAGACGAAGATAATGAGACAAACAAAAGTCACCCGAAAGCTAAGACGAGGAAATATGACGAAGCGTATGTAGCGCTTGGCTTCACTGTGACTACGGTGGGAGATGAGGAAAGACCGGTGTGTTTACTGTGTCTTAAAATGTTGGCAGCGGACAGCATGAAGCCAAATAAATTAAGGCGTCACTTAAAGACATTACACCCCAATCACGCTGATAAGCCGCTTTAGTTTTTTAAGCGAAAACGTGCCGAATATTGCCGACAATCATCCCGCTTTGTGAATGCTACTTCAGAAAACCAGCGAGCACTGTTAGCATCATATAAGGTGGCATAACAAATTGCTCAGTGCAAAAACCCCCACACCATAGCATTTCTTTAATGTTAATAAGGATACAATGTTATGCAGAGGTGTACTTATAACAATTTTATAGACAAATGATACTATTTATAGTCGCGGCGGAGAGTGGGGGGCGCAAAATGTTTTCTTCTTCCGAGGGGGGGCGTAACAGAAAATAATTGAGAAGCACTGCCTTAGCTCAACACCTCCTGCACCCAAAATTTTTTATGTTTTACCACTTTTCGATGGCAATCTAATCAGGGACTGTCCCGCTCCTGAATCTATCAAAAAATACACTTTCTGTCCGTTTATCAACAATGTCATGTGGCAATTCTCCATTTTCTACTAAATATTTTAACATTGTCAGATTGTGTTTGTGTGGTTGTGGGTTCCTTACCTTTCGCTGATTCACTGTCTGCTTCCCCTGACCGTCAGTCCCCACCCCGCCGCCGGTTCTGTCCGCCACCGCGCCCTGTGCCCCTATTCCCTCCGCTCCTTCCCCGTGCTTGCGGACGGCCCGCGGCATTGTCAGAGGGTGAGGAGACGCTTCCCTCTTCCCCCCCCCTCCTCCACGCGGTCGGGACATTTGTTGAACCAATGTTCTTTGCTCCCGCAACGGAAGCATCCCAGGTCCCTGTTGGAAACTATTCCCCCTTTACGGCCACGAGAGCCTCGGTCTCTGTTTGCTGTGAACCCTCCTTTCTGAGGAACAGGCTTTTGCAATTGGGCCATCTGTAATTTATCGCCACGAATTTCTCGTTCACTTATTTTCCTATCGCTCGCTGAGTGGACTAATTTGTCCGCGTGTTTAATATGTGGCCACACCTCTGTGAAGCGACCCTCGTCTAAATTTATACAGCTTGTGAGGACATGCTTTTGCACCGCGCTTAGGAAGCTGGCAACAAACATACCTCCTCAAGATCTTCAAACCCTACACACCTGCCAGAACCTCTCCGTTCTGCTACCTCAGGACGCCTAGCACCTCCCCCCCTCCGCACCTGCGCTTCCCGGTCACGTCTCTGGCTCGGTCCCTGTCGGTTCTGGCTCCACGATGGTGGAATGACCTTCCTGTGGAAGTCAGAACAGCTGAGACCCTGGCCACCTTCAAGCGACGACTGAAGACTCACCTCTTCAGGGTGCACCTCTCCCCGTAGTCCGGTTTTTGTTAACTTAGGGACATAGTTGCTTAGTTTACACGTCTACTTGTTTATGTATTGTATTAGGCTTAGGCATTATTTTCTGCATTGATTGCTTTATTGCTACCTCTGAATTGTGGCTACAGATTTACCTACAGGGTCCTAGTTTAACGATGTGGTTGCTCCTAGCACCCAGGAATTGTACTTCCCACTAGGGTGGCTTTCAGCTAAACTGTTCTTGACTACGGTTAACACTTTGTTGTACGTCGCTCTGGATAAGAGCGTCTGCCAAATGCCTGTAATGTAATGTAACTGGTCTCTCAGTTCTTCCCACTCGTACCGTTCGCAACTCCAACAACAACTTGCTTCACCGTTTTCTAGCACTTCACAAAGGAAAACACATACCGATGCCTCGGAATCACTATCCGAATCACTATTACCTCCAGCCATTAGAGTTTGCTCAATAGTTTGATGTGTCACACTGTTAAAGCTCAGAATATGATATCTAATTTAAGCTATTTTGGGCTTTTAATTTTTTTTATTTTTTTATTTTTATAATAGGGACCTCCAGTTTGCAGCAAAAGCTTGCAGCAGTAACTTTGCGATTCGTTTGATCTTTTCCGCAGTGACGGAGGTGTGGGTTACATAAACCCTGTGGAGCTTTCTCCCGCCAGGGAGAAACTCAAACCTCTTAGGATTGCCTATACTCAGTTTTTACTATCCTTCGGTTACGACTTTATTTAACGCGATTTCCTAATTTGATCAAAATATTGCAGTCTCACTTTAGATTCCTTCCCTTGGGATATCTTACTGAGTAGTTCGAGACGGATCAACTCACTAGGTGCTCCACCTCCTTTCTCTCAGACCGGACGTTTTAACGCTGAGAGTTGAGTGTCATCAGCATAACAGTGATAGGAAAAACCATGAGCAGAAATAACAGAGCCAAGTGACTTGGTGTACAGAGAGAATAGGACGGGGCCTAGCACCGAGCCCTGCGGGACTCCAGTAGAGAGGGTGTGGGGAGAGGAGAGGGATCCTCTCCAGGCCACCTGGTAGGACCGGTCAGCCAGGTAGGACTCAAACCATGTCAACGCAGATCCAGAGATTCCCATCTCGACGAGAGATGAGAGCAGGATCCAGTGGTCCACGGTGTCGAATGCCGCCGACAGGTCGAGGAGGAGGAGGACAGAGCTAAGGGATCGGGATCTAGCAACGTGAAGAGCCTCAGTGACCGCAAGGAGAGCAGTCTCTGTGGAGTGGCCTGCTCTGAACCCAGATTGGTTGGGGTCAAGCAGGTCGTTCTGTAAGAGATGAACAGACAGTTGATTATAGACAGCCCGCTCTAACGTTTTGGAAAGGAATGGGAGGAGAGAGACAGGTCGGTAGTTAGAGATGACAGCAGGATTCAGAGAGGGTTTTTTGAGGAGGGGGACAACCTGAGCACATTTGAGGGAGGAGGGGACAGAGCCAGAGGAAAGAGAGGAGTTAATGACATTGGAGACAAAGGGGAGGATGTCCATAGCAATGGACTGGAAGAGGGGGGAAGGAATGGGATCAAGAGGGCAGGTGGTGGGACGGTGGGAGAGAACAAGTTGAAGGATGTCCGAGTCAGGGAGGGGTGAGAAGGAGGACAGAGGAGTGGGAGGTTTAGGTAGCGGGATGGGAGAGGGAGAGGTTGGGGGGAAGGAGTTGCGAATGACCTCAACCTTCTCGTGAAAGAAGGATGAGAAGTCATCGGCGGTTATAGAGGAGGGGGGTGGGGGAGGAGGAGGGGTGAGGAGAGAGGAAAACGTAGCATAGAGTTTACGTGGGTTGGAAACAGAAGATTGAATTTTAGAAAGGAAAAATGCAGACTTAGCAGAGGAGAGGTTAGTGGAGAAGGAAGCCAGGAGTGTGTGGAAGTCAGACAGAGCTACAGGGGATTTGGATTTTCTCCATTTCCTTTCTGCCGCACGCAGCTTCAGTCGGTTAGCCCGAATGGAATCGGTTAGCCAGGGGGCGGGGGATCGGAGACGAGCGGGTTTAGCAGATAGAGGACAGAGTAAGTCAAAGGAGGAGGAGAGAGAGGAAAGTAGGGTGGAAGATGCTACCTCAGCAGGTAGCTGAGAGAAGGCATCAGTAGGGGGAAGGGAAGATAGGACAGTAGCTGACAGGGCAGCGGGGGAGAGAGAGTGGAGGTTGCGACGGACAAGGACAGTGGGAGCAGGTGAAGATGGTTTAGGCACAGAGGGGAGGGGGAGAAAGACAGAAAGCAATGGTCAGACACATGTAGAGGCGATACCGTAATGTTGGGTGAGGCGCAGTTCCTGGTGAAGACCAGGTCCAGTTGGTTACCGGCCTTGTGGGTGGATGGGGATTCAGCCATGGTGAAGTCAAAGGACTGAAGCAGGGGGAGGAATGCAGAGGCCTGGGAGGTCTCTAGCTGCAGGTTGAAGTCCCCGAGGAGTAAGACGGGAGTGCCATCCTCAGGGAAGGCACTGAGTAGGGCATCCATCTCGTCTAGGAAACTCCCCAGTGGACCTGGAGGGCGATAAAGAACAATGATGTGCAGTTTACATGGAACAGTGACAGTGACAGCATGAAATTCAAAGGAGGAGGGTGAGAAGTGAGGAAGAGGGACAATACCAAATCTCCACAGGGGGGAGATCAGTATACCTGTCCCTCCACCTCTACCTGAGGGTCGTGGAGTGTGGGAGAAGGTGTAGGCCGCAGAGAGAGCAGCAGGGGTGGCTGTGTTCTGCGGAGTGATCCAGGTCTCCGTGAGTGCCAGGAACTGCAGGGAGAGTAGTGAGGCCTGGGCCGAGATGAAATCGGCCTTCCGGACAGCGGACTGGCAGTTCCATAGTCCACCTGCTACCACTACGTCAACACTGGGAGATCTAGGAGGGTGGATGAGGTTGGAGAGGTTTCGGGTGTGGGTAGAATCTCTCCTTCTAGGCAATCTAGAAGAGGAGACAAGGACTGGGATAGGGAGGTAGCATGTAGTGTTAGATGCAAGGAGAAGAGCAACACCAGTTCTCGGGCAATGGCTTTGGCAGTCATGGTGGGGAGCGGTACCGCTTCTGGGTACCATGTGGCATAGTCGACTACCACCAGGAGATACTGATGTCCCCTCCCTGACCGTGGCAGGGGCCCCACTAAATCCATGCCAATCCTCGCAAAGGGAATGTTGATGATTAGCAAGGGAATAAGCAGTGCTGGTGGGGGCCGTACTGGAGAGGTTTTCTGACAGGTGGGGCAGTCCCGGCAGTAAGCGGCCACAGTGGTGTAGACTCCCGGCAAGAAGTATAATTGCAGGATCCGGTCCCGGGTTTTATCAGCACCCAGGTGTGCTCCCAGGATGTGGCTATGGGCCAGCTCGAGCACAGCGGGTATGTGGACCAGAGCACGAGCAGATGCAAGCACTCTTCTCCTTGGTGCAGAGTGATCTGGTACAAGAGGCCCCTCTGCATGGCAAAATAAGGCAGGGATGGACATGCCGCAACCTGGTACACCCCATCATGCTCCTTTATGTCCCTCCTGGGCTGGGCAAGGTTGGTGTCTTCCCACTGTGCTTGGCCGAACTGGCCGAGAAGGGGGGAGAGGTCAGGTGAAGTAAAGAGGTCGGGACAGATTAACTCACCTTCCCCGTCTCCCGGTGTGCTATCCTGGGTTGAGGCACCGGCCTCTCCTGCCAGGGCTGAAAGGGGGCATGTCCCGGTGTTACGACCAGCCCCTGGCCAGTTGCAACATAAAAGAGAGCACACAAAGTTGGTTCAATGCAAAAAAATTTTTAATTAAAGGAACCTAATAAATAGGGAAAAATAAACAAGTAGCGTAGCCAGACACCAATTTCCTATTAGGAAGACAATCAGGACAATTAAGGCACAACCACAAGCGGCCACTAGGGTACAAGGGGTAGGGGGCCATAACACCCGGGACCAGTGAGAGCACTCCATGAGCAAACTTGCCTTGCTGCATCTGGTTACCGACATGATGGAGGACGAGGCTTTTTAGGGCTTTTCAGGTTGTAGGGCCCGGCTGGCAGCTGCATATAGCCGTTCAAACCCAGGGCAGTTCCGCCCAATAAGGAGGGGTGCGCAGAGGCCCTCCATAAGCCCCGCACACACGGTCCAGGCACCCAGGTCCGAGTCCAACTGGAGCTTAACTGTGGATACCTTCCGGGTGTCCCCATGCACGCAGGTGATTGCCAGGGGCTGACAGCTGCGTCTGACCCCCGGGGTGAGGAGACCAGGTCTCACCAGGGTCACAGCGCTGCCAGAGTCCAGGACAGCGCAAATCTTTTTATCCCCTACCTGTACGGGGTAGGTCCGGGCGACTGGCGAACCTGCTTCGGCTTCGGCCTCCAGGAGGTGGCAATCCCGGTGATGGGGCCGTACAGCAGGTGAGAGGAGCCCAGAGTCCATGGGCATGGGCTCATCGGTGGCTGGGCCCCGCCTAGCCCGGTGGCCGTTAGCCCCGCCCCTCCGCCATGTGAGGGGTTCCTGGCCTCTCTCTCTCTTTTGTGGACAGTTGGCTGGCGGTGACCAAGGGGGCCTTGTTCGTTCCCGGCTCAGAACTGGCTGGGCAGGCTCATTAGCCTTTCTGGGGGCGGGGCCTTGTCTATCGACCGGTCCGGCCCTAAGCAGGTCACGGGTCGACTCGTGAGCCTCGACCAGCTCAATCATCTCGGTAAGGCAACAGGGTTGCCGAGGCCCCACGGCTTTCTTAGTCTCGTATGGCACTGACCGCAGTAACTGGTCCATCACTACCTGTTCCGTGACGGTCGCCCCGGGCATACAGGGCCACACCCTACCGATCCTGAGCAGGTCATAAGCTTGTTCATGAACAGACAGACCCGGCTGGAACCCCCAGGTGCGGAAGCGCTGGGCAGCACTCACATTGGTGAGTCCTGCATGGCTTAGGATCTCCGCTTTCAGCTGGTTGTAATCTTCTGTGGCTCGGGGGGGGGTAGGTCATGGTATGCCATGAGGGCGGAGCCGCTGAGGAAGGGAGCCAGGATGTTCGGCCATTGCTCGAACTCCCACATCTCCTGTTCGGCAGTGCGCTCAAACATGCAAAGGAATGCCTCCACGTTGTCGCCCTCGGCCATCTTGGTGAGGCAATCCTTTGCACGTCGAGCGCTAGGAGGCAAGGGAACCTGGTCTACTGAGCCTGCCCCCTGTTGGGTCTGCCAGTCCTGCGCCTCGGTGTTCCGGCGAAGGGCTTCAATCACCGCCAGGCTGGACTGTTGCTAGGCTGTGTGGAGTACCATCATCTGTTTAAACATCTCCTCCATCTTCAGCCTCACTCCCTTTTTTTTTTTTTTTTTAACCCTGAGGGGGAGACAGAAAGCAGGGGGGGGGAAGAAAATGTAGCACAGCCCACTACTGACCAGAATTAACTAAACCGGTACTTTATTACTTTATAAACATTATTTTATTTTTTTTACATTAAAATTTTTTTTTTTTTTAATGCAAACCAACAAACTAATCTGTCTCGCTTGGGTGCCCACATTCTCCACTAAATGTCACACGCCTGGGGAAGGCGTGGCCAATAGATCGGGCGCGAGACAGATTCACCCATGGCCTGGATAGTTAAACAAAATCATTTATTTACAGAACCAAAAATACACTTCGAAAAAACGAAGACTGTAGTCACACAAGATTAATAATGGCGTCGATTTTTTGTCGGCCCCGGAGTCCACTAAAGCAAGCAGGGGAAAGAAAGACATCTTGAAGAAAATGGCATTACTCTGCCTGATGGACGAATCCGCAAGGGTACTTTATGTGCCATTGCAGGTGATAATTTAGGGTCACACAATGTTGGTGGCTTTGTGCAAGAGCAATAACTTCTGTAGATTTTGTGAAATTGACTGAAAAACGTTTCAGTCAGCACCCCATTCAAGGGACTCACTCAGAACAGTTGAATCTTATAAGCAGCATGTTCAGAACTTAAGCACATCAGGATCTTGTAGTTGATGTCAAGTTTGATTAATTGTTCAATGAGCTCAACCACTTCCACGTTTGCCAGCCAGGGTTACCTCCATGCTTGGGCCATGCCCTTTTTGAGGGTATTGTGTCCTCTGACCTTGCGTTGTTTATCAAACATCTTGTGTCAAAAGAGAAACATTTCACATATTTAGAATTGAATCGCCGCATTGATCAGCTAAAATGTCATGGCAATGATGCAAATGATAAACCATGTCCAATTCATCCAGGTGGTGATAAATTAGGTGGTCACGCTGTTCAGAACTGGTGCCTGCTTAGGCTGTTGCCTATATTGGTGGGTGATAAGATTAAGAATCCATGTGATAATGAAGTGTGGCAGTTGGTTCTCCAACAAATTGTGAAGCTTATCTATGCACCTGCCATCTCAATGGACCGGATAGTGTATATGTCAGTCCTAATAGATGAGTATTTACAGTCTCGAATGGTGACATTTCCAGATTGGCTACTAAAGCCAAACTATCACTTCCTTTGTCATTATCCAGGGCTTATTATATGTTTTGTGTCACGTCTCATGTTCATGTTCCCCATAATTAGGTGTTTGTAGTTTATTCCATGTTTTCCTTGTTGTCCGGTCCGTGTTTTTACGTTCGCTTACCTGTTTCCAGTCTCGTCATTGTATTATTGTTTTCACCTGTTTCTCGTTATGTCTGATGTCGTTAAGCTGTTCATTTCCAGATTGTCTCGTCATTGTATTATCGTTTTCACTTATTCCTTATGTGTCTGATTGCAGTCAGCTGCATTCGTGTTAATTCCTGATTGTTTCTTGTTATGTCTAAATGTGTATAAGCTGTGCGTTTTCCCATGTTCGTTGCCAGATTGTCTTGTGCTTTACGTATGCCTACACAACTCTCCAGCGTTTTCGCTGTTTACCCGTGTTTTGTTTCATCGTGTTTTTGTTCGTGCTCTTGTTCATGCTCCCGTGTTCATCTGTATCCCAGTCTCGTTCCCGACCCACCTGTTCGTGCTCCTTGTGGTTCCAGTCCCGCTCCTCTCTGTGTTCCCTGGACTGATTTCCCGTTATTGACCTCCGCCTGCCCATTGACCACTTCTTGCCTGCCTCTGACACACCTAAAGCCTGGAACGAACTTTGCCTGTCCCCGACCACTCTTTGGATACCTGTATTGCCCTGATTACTCCTGTTTGACCATTGCCTGTTTTTACGCAATAAAGGACATTACTACATTTCTGGGTCCGCGCCTGGTTTTCCTACTCCGTTCGTGACAGTTTTGGGCCACTTATTCACCTATGGACGCTTTGATTTGAGAGCAAGCACACATTTTAAACAATGTGCGAGGAAAAGTCACAATTTTAAGAACTTGTGTGCCACATTAGCTGAAAGACATCAGCTTCTCCAAGCTTATTTAAGCGCTGGCAATTTCTTCCCACAACATGTTGTTGTAGAAAGAGGGACAGATTTTTTCTCAAATAACTACAATGTTGAAATAAGAGAATCTGTAGCCAATCATCATTTCCAGCCAGGGAACACTGTTTCTGCTCACAAAGTGTCTGTCAAGGGTACCGTTTACAAGAAGAACATGCATGTTGTGATCAAGAAAAATGATGAGGGAGTAGTATTTGTTCAAATAAAGTTGATACTCGTTATTGGGAACACTGACGTGCATTTTGTGGTAGAAAAGCACCAGTCCACTCTACTTATTGACCAAGGGGTTCATTGCCTTAATGGTACACCACAACAGAAAACTTCCATGTGTGTAAATCAAGTCAGTCTGCTTGATTATTACCCCTGCCCAAGTATCACATGTGGCCTATCTGTAATTGCCCTGCATCACTCTTTCCCTTCTCTGCAGTGATGTCGGAATTAGCTGTTGTCATTCGAGAGGCCATCCTCACTGTACTGCCAACTGTTCCCGAGGAGCCGCTTGATTTGATCGTGGGGAAGCTTTTGAGCCAGGGAGTTGAAACCACAGAAGATCTGATTCATGTCAGAGAAGAAGACATCTTGGAATTTCTACAGCCAATTCAATGTCGAAAGCTCCTCACAGCCTGGAAACAAGGTAATATGGGCTTCAGGGCAACATGCCTTGCTTTAGAAATTAGTTGTGGCTTTTAAATAGCTGTGATTGTTCTCTTGGTGTTTTGATTGTTAATGTCTGAGGGGTCATTAAAGATACAGTATATAAGAGTTTACATAATTAAATATCTGATAATAAATGATAAATCATGATAAATCAAGAGGGATCCATGAATGAGCACCTCAGTGAAAAGCCCATCATTTTAAAGTGCTGCATTGACCATCTACTGTGCTTTTTAAAGTTGGGTGTCGTGGGATGAGACGGACTGTAGCAAGCTCTCGTCAAAGTAGACTGAATTTACCTTACCAGCCACAGGCGGTGTAGTTTCAGAATGACAATGTTTGAAGCCAATCCGAACAAGGCCCAATGTCAGATCATTGCACAGAGTATTGTGAGAAAGTATCCCAAGAGTTTTGCTGATTACCTTGATGACAGAAAGACAATGATGGGAAGTGGATACGAATCCTTCTTGGTGCAGCTAAAGACTAGAGTAGAACATGTAAATAGAAACAATACCCTAGCAAGGCACAGAGCACAGCGGGGCTCAACAGAAGCTAGCAAACCAAGCAAAGGACTTTCTGATAGTGATGGGTGCACCAGATGGCAGCCAGCCATTCCTCCAGATGAAACAGAAAATAGTATGGAAGTGAAATGGCAAAGGATGGTAGAGCTGTATTCACAACTGGGTGCCTCAGGGGCTGAAAGAGGAGAGCTCAAGATGTTAATGGAGACTGACTGCCTTCAACGCAAGACTATCAACGCCACACCAGCTCCTTTCATAGAGGACCTGAAAAACAAATGGCCATTCCTCTTTGTCCAGAAGTGCCTATACTCAGACTTTGAGCTTCTCACTGACGTCCAGATCCTGAGAAGGATGGAACAGGCCATTGAAGAACAAGGCAAACTACTTGTGGAGTTTTTCAAGAGGAAGGCAACCAGTGAGGAGGTCAAGGCCTTGTCCATAGGTGAACACAATGAAGTTGCACCTCACATCGTTCAGCGGTGCTCATTGGCATCCTCGTTCACATGTTGGTTATAAGATCATGTACATCAGGGGTGTCAAACTCATTCCATCAAGGGCCGAGTGTATGCAGGTTTTTTGTTTATTAACCAATGCCATACACCAGCTGATTTCACTAGTGAGATCAGCTGGTGTATGGCATTGGTTAAACTGCATACATACCCTACTAGCCATTTACAATGACCATCAATGGAATCTAAGATGGTCAGTAGGAAAGCCATGTTTATTTTAAAAGATGTTTACTTACCTCAGTTTGAAGGAAGAGGGCGTCAGTCTTCTCCTTGAAGTGTGCCATCAACAGCACTCGGCCCTCGATGGAATGAGTTTGACACCCCTGATGTATTAATGATTGTCTTATGGTTGTTGTCTCCAGGAGACTGCCACGGCAGCTGATGTGGAAAGAACCCCTGGTCTTCCAGAAAGCCCTCGACTGATAATACTTGGTATGTATTAGTTGTGTATTAAAAATGTGTTGACTACTAGAAAAAGACCCACACATTGATAAAAATCCAATAAGCGGCTTGCGATTCTCTTTGCCACAAATAAAAAAATATACAATGGGGGAAATAAGTATTGAACACATCAACATTTTTCCCAGTAAATGTATTTCCAATGAGGCCATTCAAGTGAAATTTGCACCAGACTTTGGTATTAACTCAAGAAATCCAGACAAAAAATCTAAACATTAAAGTCCATATGTAAATAAAGTTATGTGTAATACACATATTTTTTCGCGTAGCACCCCCCCCCGTCGACAGAAAATGGGGCGCCGTTTACGTGGCTCGCACCGGGTGCTGGCAACCCACGCTACGCCACTGGATGGGCCGGTCTGAGCCAAATGGCAGGGCCTATTTTTTGTCCCAGTCCAGCCCTGCCTTGAGTACATTCAGAAGTAAAAAAAAAAAAAAGAGAGATAGTCCACTCACTCCTGTACTTTTGTCTTTTAAGCCCAAACACCCAGTCATAACATTCCAGGTTGTATGAGCGAGCGTTTAAACAAAATTAGATGGCCTGCATCGTTTTTAATTTGGGTGTCCTTCTCAGCAGTGTGCGTCGGTCTACATGTCTCACATTGATTCTATTTCAGAGGGTTGTCATGTTGGTTCCTTTGCTGATCAACCAATTAAATGTATACTTGTGCAACATTGACTACGTTTACATGGACTGCAATAATCCGACTATTGGCCTTAATCTAATTAAAAACATACTGCTGTGCATTTTCTGAGTATATTTTCATTGCAGTACATTTCAAATGACGCGTGAGCGAGGGTGTGGCGTTACGTAATTGGCTTTCAGCGGTGCACGGCAGCCTCGAGTTCAAGTTCAATTCACCGGTACCCCCCGTGGTCATTTATATTCGTTTTCATTGGACATCGTAAATCACTCATATTTACTCATTCCCAAATAAGGAAACCGGAGGGTGTGATGAAAGTCAAAATTAAGAACGAAATATATCACTTACGAACAAATTTAATATTTTCGGACAAACATAGTTCTCCGTGATCATATTCAAACTCGTAACATCGATTTTCAACGGCAAAAGTCAGATTTTGAGTGTAGTAGGGGAGAGCAGGGTAAGTTGTCACACGGGTAAGTTGTCACACTGTTCATACCTCCAACCACAGGGGCGCCATCTAAAAAATGGAATAGCTGCTTTGTTGCAATTAGGGCCAGCTTGAAATTCCTTTGCACAGGTGGTCACAGGCCTCTTTAATTGCAATCAAGCAGAAGGCGTTCGCCTTTTTCCTGCAAAAGTAAGTAAATGGCGTCGTGTATTTCATGTAATAAAACCGTGTTAGGTATAAAAATGTCCTAAATTATGTTTCTGTACCGAATGAGGGAAACAATAAGGTGTTTATTTATATGTTAGCTGCAGTACTTTGTCGAACTAACCGTGTTTTTAACAAGCGTTTGCCCACATGCCCGTTTGGGGCTAGTTGTCTAAATGGCTTTGAGGCAAGTTGTCACATGAGGCTAATTTAAATTTGTTTTTGAAGGAAATATGCATTGAGGGGAGGAAGGAAAGGAACAAACAAACGAAGGAACCAAAAATAAAGTGAGATGATGGTGCGAAATTATAAAAGAAAGACAGAGAATGGTAGCACAGCTCCGGATATAATGCTGAAGGCAGTCAGACAGGTGAAGCTGGAGAACAAATCAATCAGAAGCACAGCAAACGATTTTAATATAAACTACCGTACTCTGGCTCGGTATTGTGAAAAGGTTACCAGCGAAGAGATTGTCAGTCAGGCAGCCATGCCAACAACAGTGGTTGGCTATAGAAAGCCACGGCAGATATTTCCACCTGAGTTGGAGATGCAGCTGGTTCATTATATTGCCAGGTCAGCGGACATTTATTTCGGTCTGTCGCCTAGTGAGATCAAAAGACTTGCCTACCAGTTTGCTGTGGCACACAAGCTGAAGTTCTCACCAACGTGGGCTGAAACAGAAAAGGCCAGCTCCGAGTGGTTTACAGCCTTTTTAAAAAGGCACCCAATGCTGTCGATAAGAAAGCCTGAGGCAACGAGCCTTGCCAGAGCTAGTAGCTTCAACCGAGAAAATGTCAATGCCTTCTTCGACAATTTAGCAAATGTGCTGGACAGGCATCGATTTGGACCAGAGGACATATGGAATGTGGACGAAACTGGGGTGACCACGGTCCATAAACCTGACAAAGTAGTGGCCAGCCAGGCGGATTCAAACAAGTAGGGTCGCTGACCTCCGCTGAAAGGGGGACACTTGTCACACTGGCCTGTGCTGTGTCAGCCACAGGAAATAGTATACCTCCATATTTCATATTCCCCGTGTCAACTTCCGAGACCATTTTTTAAACAGCGGACCACCTGGCAGCAGGGGGGCGGCAAATCCATCGGGGTGGATGAAAGATGTGCACTTTGTTGACTTTCTGAAACATTTCACTGAGCATATAAAATGCTCAAAGGAGAAACCATCTTTGCTGCTTCTGGACAACCACATATCTCATATGTCCATTGATGGACTCAATTACGCCAAAGAAAACGGCATAATTATGGTCTCGTTCCCACCCCACTGCTCTCATCGGCTTCAACCCTTAGACAGGTCTGTCTACGGGCCGCTAAAAAGGCACATCAACACGGCGTGTGATGCATGGATGAGGAACAATCCTGGGAAAACAATGACTATTTATGACATTCCTGGGATTGTGGCAATCGCGTATCCTGTGGCGGCAACCCCCCTGAACATTCAGGCTGGCTTTAGGGTAGCTGGGGTACAGCCTTACAACAGGGATATCTTTTTGGAAACTGAGTTTGCGCCATCCTATGTCACGGATCGCCCTGCCCCATCAGGCCCCAGCACCAACCCTGCCCTGCCAGGCACAAGCACCAACCCTGCCCTGCCAGGTACAAGCACCAACCCTGCCCTGCCAGGCACAAGCACAGGCACAGAGACACACCCAGACCCGGTCAGTTCCCATGCCAGCAGACTACCAACTCCAGAGGACCTCCGGCCATTTCCAAAGCTGGTCCCCAAAAACAAGCTAATAATGGAAGAAAGCGGCGCAGGACCGCAATTTTAACAGACACACCCGTGAAGCAAGCACTACAAATGGAAACATCGCAATCTAAAAAAAGGCTGTTTCTGGGGAATAAAAGGCAAGGGTAAAAAGAAACCTAGACGAGTCAGCAGCAGATGAAGAGGAATGCTTATGCCTAGTCTGCATGGAGCCATTTTCGAACAGCCGCCCAAACGAGACTTGGGTGCAGTGTGGGAGATGCAAGAAGTGGGCCCATGATGCTTGCACCCCAGGCCACACAATTTATGTGTGCCAGAACTGTGACTCGGAAGATGAGTCTGATTAGATGAGTTCTGTAATGAAATGTACTTGGTTGTTTTTTGAATTTTAAAGTAAAAAGAAATGTTTTCTTCACAATTACTGTGTTGTGTTCTTATTTGTTGATAATCTAATGTGACAATTTAGTGTGACAACTTACCCACTGGTGGGGTAAGTCGTCCCAAGTGCACACCCTCTATGTAACTGTCTACAACTCCATACTGAAATAATACATGAAAATGCAATTAATACAAAATATGTGCCCAAGACTTCCACCTTTCATTTGGTATGACATTTATACCACTCTGATGTATTGTGCCCAGTACAGGTAAGACACAGTGAAAAGTGTGCCAACATACCCCGCTCTCCCCTATATATTAGGGGTGGCACACGTATTCGTACCAAACCACGCTGTGAACCGAACGAATGCAATCTTGCTTTAACCACAAACGCACGTGCAGAACTTTTTTTTTGCTAACTTAATTCAAAACTCAGAGTGCCTCCCCCGAAGATATAACTTGCGCAAAGGGTCAGATGTTGTTCATTCAGCCCACGTACGTGGAAATGTCAGAGGAAAGGCAGAAGGACTTGTCAGAGGACAGGAGGAGAGAGAGGGATGTTGGGATAGGAGTACTGGCAAACGCTAGAGTAGAGACAAGATCGTGAGAGAGACAGGGAGAGGGACCGCAGCCGAGGCAGGGAGGTGGAAAGACACAGGGATGGAAAAAGAGACAAGAGGAGGGACAGGGACCGAGGCAGGAATCGAGACTCAGAGCAGAGAGACCATGACCGCGACAAAGCCAGGAACAGAGACCGGGACCGTGACCGAGACAGGGATCGCAATCGTGACAAAGACCGAGACAACAGAGATAGACGGCGTGATCGGTCAAGGAGCAGGGATAGAGAGTGCGGTAAAGACCGAGATCGAGACCGTGGAAGGGACAGGGACAGAGACAGGGACAGGGACACACTGTAAAAAAAATCCTGTAATTTTACTGTAAATGTACAAAGTCTTACCGTAATTAAATCTACAGTATATTACTGTATATGTCCAAGCCAGTAACTTACTGTATTTCTTAAATTTACAGTAAATTACTGGCAGCACAGTTACCAGTAGTGTACTGTAAACCTACAGAAGTGTTACTGTAAATAAAAAGTACAGTATAATACTGTAAATTATAAGATGCAGTAAATTACTGTATTTCTATCATTTACAGTATTTTACAGGCATTTTGTTGCCAGTAGGTTACTGTAAATTCAACATGCTGTTACTGTAATACGTTAGGCAGTAGACTAATGTCTTTCTAAAATACTTTTTTTTTAAATTCTTCCAGCAGTTGATAGCACATTGCTGAAGATACCCCAACCTCTGCTACAAATTCACTGTGAACTATTTAAAGCAGATCAATGACAATAACTCTGTGGAAACAATTTATTTCACACAGACAGAAACTTGCTGTACATTGCCTTAAAACAAATAAACTTAAAGGACCATACCACCGTTTTTGAGTTTTTTGCTCATTTAGTACATTGTTCATCTATTTTACACACATCCTGACTGTTGTTATACTGTGGCAATAAATATCGTTAATCATTTTCACCGTACCTATCAGGCTCATTCGTTCCCATTCAACTCCAAAAGTAATGAAAAACAAATTCCTGACACGTCAAATTTGGTTAATGAAGGTAATCGATCACCATGAATAGCAAGTTCGCACTCATGTTTTGCAAAGTTGCTCCAGAACGCCAATATTCAGACTACAACTTTATCGCAAAGCCTAACAACAACAAATCAAGCTAAAATGGCACTGCCTGAAATAAATTCGGTAAATTTGCCTTTTGGTATTAATGCTCGGAATATAGTCCATAAATATAAACAAACGTTAAAAGTGCGATCTTGCTCTTTTGTCGGAGTAACCTAAAATATTTAGCCACGGTTTGTTTCAAAATATTCAATTCAAATTATGACTCAAATAAAGGAAATTATCTCAAAAAAGCAATCCAAACGCTGAAAAATGATATAGGGTGATGTAAAACAAACAGGGTAAGTAGGAAATTAGCAAAAAACTCCAAAACGCTGGTATTGTACTTTAAATGTTCAGCACTTCTAACAAAAACAAAACAAAACATTCCTTGTGTTAAAGGAACAGTTCACTTTTAAAACTCACTCTACGGCGTTGTTTACCCCCTAAAAGTGAACTGTTCCTTTAAGTAAACTTAATTTATGGGCATTTCCACATAAAAACAGGATATGATGACCCAAAATTCTAAATCATAATACCATATCAAATGAGGTATCAAATGAAAGCTAAAGTCAAAATTTTAAGTAGTCAAAAGTATAAGTAGAAAAGTAAAGTACATTTTAACGGCTAACCGCTAAACAATAACACATTGCAAAACAACAAGCAAAATGATTGAAATGAAAAACAATAAGAGTTGCATTCTGCCTCCATTAGGGCTGCAATAAGCGATTATTTTGCTAATCGATTGTTTTGTTAATCGATTAATCTGACGATTATTACAGCTTTATGCACAAATTGTGGATTGCAACTGAGAAGGGCTACAACACATTTTCATAGTTCAATAGGCCTGCACTTTGAAAGCATTAAAAAAATTATTGACAGCCCAAAAATGCAGTGGAAATCCTGCGTAGCGCCAGAGAACTTGTAGAAAAAATGTACACAAAAATGTACACAATTTGACCACCTGTAAAGACAGCAGTACAGACGTCGGTTGAGCCCACTCACATTATACAAAGGCCCATTCAAACTCAGTCAGCCTTCGAAGCAATGTACAGACATGTGGGTTGACAGAGGTGGACTTCTTCTACACAACTTTTTGCTGACCATCTTCCCTCGGCAGGACTTTGACCCTCTTTCGGGACTGATCCCAAGGAAACTCCTGGAAAACCCAATATAAATATCAACTAAACCATGAACATGAAACATGATTAGTCTTAGGCCTAATGTCTTCTTAAAAATAGAAATGCTTTATCAAATTACAAGCATCTTTCTTTCTTATGATCTGCCTCTTGTCTAGTCATGGGTAAGCCTATAGGTACACTCGCTATATATGGGTTCTGTATGCCTGGCAAAGACCAGTTTCTGGTAAAAATATAGTACTAACATTTTGGAGCAGATCACAGTGTCCGGGTAAATCTTTTCCCTCTTTGGCATAATATTAGAATATACTATTTCCTCGTTGGCATATAAACTAAACTCCAATTAGCAATTATAACCTGACAATCAATATGCAATTTTAAGACTGTGGTAGTGCTTTTATAGCTGACAATCTCCTGACAAATCCCTTGTGAAAAACTCAAACTCTGCCAGTGTAGACGGTGAAGGGGGTACACCTTGTTTTGACAGTGGCTATGTTTACATGGACACCAATAATCCAATTCGAATGCGATTAAGGCAGTAATGTGAGTACGGTGGAGCCCAAGATGTTAAAAAGCAGCTATAATATGATAAAGGGTATGAGGTTGAATACTGGAGGGAAACTCGGATGTATGACATAGCATGAGGGGGGTTCTTCATTCATTAATTGGACTATGTTCTGGGGCATGCAAAAGGAAATATGAATCAAATAGCTCTATAAGTAACCCATGTAAACAGCTTAATCAAAGTATTGTCTTAAACAGATAGGGGAGAGCGGGGTATGTTGACACACTTTTCACTGTGTCTTACCTGTACTGGGCACAATACATCAGAGTGGTATAAATGTCATACCAAATGAAAGGTGGAAGTCTTGGGCACATATTTTGTATTAATTGCATTTTCATGTATTATTTCAGTATGGAGTTGTAGACAGTTACATAGAGGGTGTGCACTTGGGACGACTTACCCCACCAGTGGGTAAGTTGTCACACTATGTCATAGTATGTGGGGTAAATTGTCACATTGGATTATCAACAAATAAGAACACAACACAGTAATTGTGAAGAAAACATTTCTTTTTACTTTAAAATTCAAAAAACAACCAAGTACATTTCATTACAGAACTCATCTAATCAGACTCATCTTCCGAGTCACAGTTCTGGCACACATAAATTGTGTGGCCTGGGGTGCAAGCATCATGGGCCCACTTCTTGCATCTCCCACACTGCACCCAAGTCTCGTTTGGGCGGCTGTTCGAAAATGGCTCCATGCAGACTAGGCATAAGCATTCCTCTTCATCTGCTGCTGACTCGTCTAGGTTTCTTTTTACCCTTGCCTTTTTATTCCCAGAAACAGCTTTTTTTAGATTGCGATGTTTCCATTTGTAGTGCTTGCTTCACGGGTGTGTCTGTTAAAATTGCGGTCCTGCGCCGCTTTCTTCCATTATTAGCTTGTTTTTGGGGACCAGCTTTTGGAAATGGCCGGAGGTCCTCTGGAGTTGGTAGTCTGCTGGCATGGGAACTGACCGGGTCTGGGTGTGTCTCTGTGCCTGTGCTTGTGCCTGGCAGGGCAGGGTTGGTGCTTGTACCTGGCAGGGCAGGGTTGGTGCTTGTGCCTGGCAGGGCAGGGTTGGTGCTGGGGCCTGATGGGGCAGGGCGATCCGTGACATAGGATGGCGCAAACTCAGTTTCCAAAAAGATATCCCTGTTGTAAGGCTGTACCCCAGCTACCCTAAAGCCAGCCTGAATGTTCAGGGGTTGCCGCCACAGGATACGCGATTGCCACAATCCCAGGAATGTCATAAATAGTCATTGTTTTCCCAGGATTGTTCCTCATCCATGCATCACACCGTGTTGATGTGCCTTTTTAGCGGCCCGTAGACAGACCTGTCTAAGGGTTGAAGCCGATGAGAGCAGTGGGGTGGGAACGAGACCATAATTATGCCGTTTTTCTTTGGCGTAATTGAGTCCATCAATGGACATATGAGATATGTGGTTGTCCAGAAGCAGCAAAGATGGTTTCTCCTTTGAGCATTTTATATGCTCAGTGAAATGTTTCAGAAAGTCAACAAAGTGCACATCTTTCATCCACCCCGATGGATTTGCCGCCCCCCTGCTGCCAGGTGGTCCGCTGTTTAAAAATGGTCTCGGAAGTTGACACGGGGAATATGAAATATGGAGGTATACTATTTCCTGTGGCTGACACAGCACAGGCCAGTGTGACAAGTGTCCCCCTTTCAGCGGAGGTCAGCGACCCTACTTGTTTGAATCCGCGTCTGGCCACTACTTTGTCAGGTTTATGGACCGTGGTCACCCCAGTTTCGTCCACATTCCATATGTCCTCTGGTCCAAATCGATGCCTGTCCAGCACATTTGCTAAATTGTCGAAGAAGGCATTGACATTTTCTCGGTTGAAGCTACTAGCTCTGGCAAGGCTCGTTGCCTCAGGCTTTCTTATCGACAGCATTGGGTGCCTTTTTAAAAGGCTGTAAACCACTCGGAGCTGGCCTTTTCTGTTTCAGCCCACGTTGGTGAGAACTTCAGCTTGTGTGCCACAGCAAACTGGTAGGCAAGTCTTTTGATCTCACTAGGCGACAGACCGAAATAAATGTCCGCTGACCTGGCAATATAATGAACCAGCTGCATCTCCAACTCAGGTGGAAATATCTGCCGTGGCTTTCTATAGCCAACCACTGTTGTTGGCATGGCTGCCTGACTGACAATCTCTTCGCTGGTAACCTTTTCACAATACCGAGCCAGAGTACGGTAGTTTATATTAAAATCGTTTGCTGTGCTTCTGATTGATTTGTTCTCCAGCTTCACCTGTCTGACTGCCTTCAGCATTATATCCGAGCTGTGCTACCATTCTCTGTCTTTCTTTTATAATTTCGCACCATCATCTCACTTTATTTTTGGTTCCTTCGTTTGTTTGTTCCTTTCCTTCCTCCCCTCAATGCATATTTCCTTCAAAAACAAATTTAAATTAGCCTCATGTGACAACTTGCCTCAAAGCCATTTAGACAACTAGCCCCAAACGGGCATGTGGGCAAACGTTTGTTAAAAAACACGGTTAGTTCGACAAAGTACTGCAGCTAACATATAAATAAACACCTTATTGTTTCCCTCATTCGGTACAGAAACATAATTTAGGACATTTTTATACCTAACACGGTTTTATTACATGAAATACACGACGCCATTTACTTACTTTTGCAGGAAAAAAGGCGAACGCCTTCTGCTTGATTGCAATTAAAGAGGCCTGTGACCACCTGTGCAAAGGAATTTCAAGCTGGCCCTAATTGCAACAAAGCAGCTATTCCATTTTTTAGATGGCGCCCCTGTGGTTGGAGGTATGAACAGTGTGACAACTTACCCGTGTGACAACTTACCCTGCTCTCCCCTACAGTATATATGTACACCGATCAGCCACAACATTAAAACCACCTGCCTGCGTTTCTACCAGACCGGCCCTGGTCGTCAGCCCGATCGGAGGCGGCATTTGGCTGTCCGCCTCCGGGGGAAGGGGGAGGGAGAGCCGGCACGAGTCCGCCGAGGAGAAGGTTAATGGAGTCCGTGGAAGATCTTCGTCTCGAAAGAAGGCGGGGAAATAGGTCCAGGAATACGAATCTCGTTCCCGGAGGACGGGCGGCGGACTCGTGAGGGTGGGGAATTGAAAATAAAATAGAGGGTGTAATTGGCTACTAAATTGGGAGAAAAACGGGGGAAAAATCAGAAATAAATAAAAATAAAAAAACCACCTGCCTAATATTGTGTAGGTCCCCCGCATGCCACCAAAACAGCTCTGACCTGTCGAGGCATGGACACCACGAGACCTCTGAAGGTGTCCTGTGGTATCTGGCACCAAGATGTTAGCAGCAGATCCTTTAAGTCCTGTAAGTTGCGAGGTGATGCCTCCATGGATCGGACTTGTTGGTCCAGCACATCCCACAGATGCTCGATCGGATCGAGATCTGGGGAATTTGGTGGCCAAGTCAACACCTTGAACTCTTTGTCATGTTCCTCAAACCATTCCTGAACAATTTTTGCAGTGTGGCAGGGCACATTATCCTGCTGAAAGAGGCCACTGCCATCAGGGAATACTGTTGCCATGAAGGGGTGTACTTGGTCTGCAACAATGTTTAGGTAGGTGGTACGTGTCAAAGTAACATCCACATGAATGCCAGGACCCAAGGTTTCCCAGCAGAAGATTGCCCAGAGCATCACACTGCCTCCGCCGGCTTGCCTTCTTCCCATAGTGTATGCTGGTGCCATCTCTTCCCCAGGTAAACGACGCACACGCACCTGGCCATCCACATGATGTAAAAGAAAACGTGATTCATCAGACCAGCCCACCTTCCATTGCTCCATGGTCCAGTTCTGACGCTCACATGCCCATTGTAGGCGTTTCGGCGGCGGACAGGGGTCAGCATGGGCACTCTGACCGGTCTGCGGCTACGCAGCAAGCTGCGATGCACTGTGTATTCTGACACCTTTCTATCATAGCCAGCATTAACTTTTTCAGCAATTTGTGCTACAGTAGCTTTTCTGTGGGATCGGACCAGACGTGCTAGCCTTCACTCCCCACGCGCATCAATGAGGCCTGAGCGCCCATGACCCTGTCGCCAGTTCACCGGTTGTCCTTCCTTGGACCACTTTTGGTAGGTACTAACCACTGCATAACGGGAACACCCCACAAGACCTGCCGTTTTAGAGATGCTCTGACCAAGTCGTCTAGCCATCACAATTTGGCCCTTGTCAAAGTCGCTCAGATCCTTACACTTGCCCATTTTTCCTGCTTCCAACACATCAACTTCAAGAAGTGACTGTTCACTTGCTGCCTAATACATCCCACCCCTTGACAGGTGCCATTGTAAGGAGATGATCAACTGCTATTCACTTCAACTGTCAGTGGTTTTAATGTTGTGGCTGATCGGTGTATATAGTCAACTCCATAATTATTAAATTATTCACAACCTTAATAAAGAAGACTGTATAAAAAAGGCTGTAAGCTATACAATAAACAATAATATTGTATACTCAGAAAGATATGTCACAATTATTCACACCCCGAATAATTATTTGACATAAAATCTGCCTTAATATGTTGTCTTCTAGTGTTTTATGAGATTGGAGAATATTTTCCCATTCCTCGATACAGAATCTTAAAATGCACTGCTGGTGTGCATGGCCAAAAAGCTCAATTTTGGTCTCATCTCATCAATTTTGGACAATCTATACCCATTATGTAAAAGTTGTTTGACAATTAAATACAATTATAATTTTTGTGTGTGTGACCCGTACATACCTACAGGAAAAAAAGCTTTAGCATAATTTTGTATGAAAATGTAAATAAAGCACATTTTCTGAAACAAATACATAATTATTTTCTAAATATTGTGGTAATAAGTCACACATCAACTTTTCAACAAAACAGTAAAACTTTATTGAAAATAACAGATGGCAAGGAATAAAACTTCACAGAAATGTTAAGAACTCAAGTTAGTTAATATCTCCTACTGAAATGCTGTTCATGTAAATACAGCTATCTCAAGTAATAAACAACAACAATATACAACTGTTACCTATATCCAAGATTTTATTTAACCATAAATGAACTGCAATTGTGAAACGTAGTGATTTAGTGCCACATAGGGCAAATAACAAATCTGGTCTGCATACCAGATTTGATTAATAAGATACAGATTAATAATTTTTTGCAAATAAATATTACTGCAACAAATGTAAGAGTAGATCATCTTAAGAGTATTTTTTTAATTTATGTGACCAAGTTTGATTGAACAACCCATGACAACAATAACTGCCCCACCAAAATGAGCACAAATAAATAAATAAATAATACATGAACAATAACAAAATCCTGAGGTTGACTGCTGTTCAATTCAACATCCCCAACATGGAGAGACCTTTTTCAGTACTTATGACAGCTGTCTGCGGAATATACAAACCATGGTCATATTCGAGACAATATCTCTTCCAATTCCAGCTTACCATATTATAAAGCTAAAAAAACTGGTCTACAAACCCGAACTTGAAAGATCCAATACATTTACAAATAATATTTTCTAGGGTCATTAATATCAAAATAAATTACGGCAGAAATACTTGTTGGTTGTGGGAAAGAATGGACTGAGAGGGAGTTGTGAATGATGCAGTTGACACTTAATCAATTTTATCACCAACATCTGTTAGCTTTTATAGGCACATCTAAGTGGAGGCTTTCTGAGCTTTTCTTGGAGCGATTCATGAATGATCAGCAGGTACAATGCATGGTGGGTTCAGTCTCTCTCTGACTGGAGAACTGGTCATCCACTTCGGTGAGGTTGATGCGCTTCCCTGTCATGCCACAGAAAGTATTCTGAAACTCCTGAAATGAAGGATGTCAGGCATGAACCATCAGGAGCAAGGGCATTCAATTGAACCTCTACGGTGCTTTGTCCTTGACTTTACACATTCTTCATATTCATAAACACAAACACATGAAAGATATAAACCAAAACATTCCTTACATATACATGAATATATGGCACGCCACCCTTGAAGTGTGTATATTAAATGAATTCATGAATATACACAGGCATGGTGAGTTTTTCTTTTATATCATGGCTACAACTAAAAAAGCAAGTAAAATAGTTAATAAAACAGTATTCTAACAAGGACTAATCTAAATTCATAAATTAATTTAAGTTAACTCACATCCACCACATAAAGATAACTAGCTAGATAGCTGGTAATTGACTGGCTTGACAGATTCTACCTAGTTTTCTTAGCTATTAGAGGGCAAGGGTGACAAAGGCTCATTTTTGACTGAAACCCAGTCGCAGTCCTTCGCCTGTTCCATGCATAAGAAACCATGTGGACTCTTCTGGAGCCTATAACCATGATGCTACCGCTTATGGGTTGTGTCTGCTCTGTGAAGCTCAAAATGAAGCAAGGAGCAAGTTCCTGGAAGTATTTAGCTTGTCTCGTTGACTCATTTACATAACGATCTTGATACATTTCAGCTAGCTAGCTGGTTAAGGACAGCGATAAAATGTCTGTTTTATATTATTATTATTATTTGACACGCAGATATTATTTTTGACATTCAGAGTTGACAACAAAGTTGCCACAAGCAAGTGGGTATCAAACCAAACAGCTACTTCCAGATCCCCAGAATAAATCAAAGTAAACGCTTAATAAATCCCTCATGTTTGGATTTCTTTTGATCCTCAGCTAATAATAATGTTGTTAATGAAAAATAGATCTTAATAATGTTACCTTTTTAAAAGTTTTCGCAAATTGATTTAGAAGTGTTATGAATAGGGCCACCATTCTGTGACATTTCCGGCTCAACTTGTTTTCTTGCCTGTACTTCAGTCAACCGCCAACAAGAAGTCGATAGTACCCCTTTTTCAAGCCACACAGATAATGTCAAGCAATTATCAAGTTGCACCACCCCAATCATCTACATTGATCAATTAATATGCTGGGAAAGTCGAGTTGGCACTTCCTTTTCAACAGCCCTAGTAATAGGAATTTCTGGGACGAAACTGGACCGGAAGACATTCATTTCCAATGAGACGCAAACTTTGAAAAGTTGAAAGAATATCTGGGGGTTATTCTTTGAATTATTTGCCGTAAAGCAAAAAACTCACCATTTTGAGACTGTCCCCATAGATCTCATTTATGTATTTGATAAAGGCAGTGGTCCAATGCAGAGTGGAGGCCTTGTCCGTATGCCGGTTGCAGAATGGCACCAGCATGTTCAGCTCGTCACAGCAGATACGAATCCTCCGCCTGTGAAACAGTAAGAGCAAAGATCAAGTTCTGCCCAATTGATGAGGACATTGCAGGTTTACACCAAGGCCACCTGAGCCTGACTGTGAAGGCCTGCTTTCATTTCACTTCTTTTATTTTTTTCTCATCTGAAGTCATGTTTTGTGTAGCAAACTTTTTGGATTATGTAGTCTATATTTGTTTGCTTAAATTAAGTCCCAGGTTCTATCTAGCCTCAATGTGCTTTGTCACTGCTTACCCTTGTAATATGAAATATAATGCTTAGAGCTGTGTCATTTACTGAAGAGGGCTGCCAGAAATCATTTTCAGTTCTGAACTATGACCTTATGCCATTGAGCTGCAGAGCCTTGGCCCCTTTAGATGATCACAGAAATTGGGTGTGCGAAATGTGAGAGAGAGAAAGAGTGTGTGTGAGAGAAAGACAGAAAGTGAGTCTGTGTGTGACTGTGTGTAGTGATGTGTGAGAGACTATGCGCAGGCATGAGAGAAGACAGACGCAGTTGTGTGTCTGCAGCTGTGTGTTAGAGTGTGCATGTGAGCGAGCGTGTGTGTGTGTGTGTGTGTGAGGGTATTTGTGAGACACACTGGGGAAGTTACCTGCGATCTCGCTCCAAGATGTTGTGTCTCTCCCTCCTCTGTAATTTGTCACCTCCCTCCCAAGGCATCTGGAAGGTCTCACGGCTGTTGTCCATTACTGCATTTTGGATGTTGTTGAGGGCGGGGCGCTTGGGGCACACCTGCCGAAACCTGCCCTGCTCATACCTGGCTGGGGGCATATACTTTCGCAGCTCCTCTACAATGAAATATAGACCAATGAATGAATGAAGGAATGAATGAATTAACGGAGATCCAGTTACCCTCCACAAAATGTATGAAGCATGATTAATAAACTCCTCCCACATATCACTTCTGGTAAAAGGGTATATTGTATGTATGGTTTATATAACTTTATTGCACCATAGCCACCTCATTAAGGAAAAACAAAAACAATACATGTTTTAATATGTGCAAACGCAAACATCAAATAAATGTTTAGAGGTTTGAATAAGCAAATTGTAAGCGCACCTTTAAAGTGCAAACACACGCGCGCACACAGGTCGGCTTCCTACCTTCCGTCTTACTCGAGATTTGGGGTTCAACAGCCTGTTCGTTCTCATTACACAGAGCTGACTTTGCTGGCCCTGCATCTTGCTGGTAGCTGAAGTTGAAGCTGAAGTTCCGGGGAATTATAAGATCCGGATCCTTGGCAGCTTCCAGTATGTGGGAGATGTATCCAATACCCTGACGACAGATCAATTTATTAGACACAAGATACGTAGGGCATCTCTGATTTAGCTACTTTTCTTGTCAATGTCTCTAAGTTCCTAACGTTACCTGCGATTGTGAAAGTCCGACCATTGAGTTGCACATGTTACTGCCGTACAACGCCGGGTAAGGGAACTCCACTGGCGGCGACACTGTCGATTTAGCTCGGCCCAGTTTCAGACATCTGCACGATTGCGGCTGTATCGCAGCTGCGAATATCTCCGCGGGATGATGGAGTTTGGACAAAACGCTGAAATAAAAAAACATACATGATAGTACGACTGCAACGCAATATTACAGACGAAGAGAAACCTAACGATAATTACTGAAATTTGATTATCCCGAATTATAGCTAGTTGGTTTTAGTTGTTGAGATCGATTTACGGTAAATGTTGTCCGTACACCCATGTAATTCATTACAGCTAGCTACATCCAAATAAATATAGCTAAATTATCTAGCTAGCTAACTCGTTTGAACGAGTAAAATCTTCGTAAATCTTACCTAGTTAGATAGATGGCTAGTTAGTACCTAACTTAGGTGGCTAGTTAGGCTAGTTAGGTACCTGTTTTGAGCTGTCGGTTGGTCATGACGAGACTCCTGTTGTCTGGGGCTACAGGTAAAGCGACTCTCCAGACGCACTCGGGCGGGAGGATTAGGTCTCATCTCCACGGCTGCGCCTCTTCCGTACGTCGAACCCATGGTATGCTCGCTGTTTTCCATCGCGTTAGCTCTGGCCAAGACTGGTTCTCCATATGTAGTTGAGGTCCGGTCCGGCGTGTGATCGGGGTCGCCCATCAGAATGACTTTAATCTCCTGGAAATCATTTTGCTCGTCTGAACTAGTCGATAGGCACTGCAATTCTGGGGACGGGGTATTGGACTGACCCACAGTGGGGCTGGGAGTTTTGGCCGTGTACTTGAAGTCAATTTGAGGGTCGGCACTTGTATACAGTGTGTGGATGGCCGGCGGACTGCTCGCGGCGTCTCCCGGTACTTTCTCCTCCGACTGTGCCTCCATTTGCGAATAGATGATGTGCTGGAGATGCGTGTACTCCATGTCTGTCATCTCCGCCAGGTTGAACTCCGAGACCGAATTGAGAACCATCCCCTGATCACTCGGCATGGTGTACTCGGCAACTTCAACCGGGATTGCAGAATACAACTCTGGAGGGGACGACCGTGACTCGATTTCACATGTCACTGACATGGCTAGCGAATAGCCGATAGCCGATTTAAAACGAGTAAAATTAGACTGGCAAGCTACACTTTCAATAGTCAGGTAACCAACGAACGTATGAAAATCGATATGTTACACAAATAAATATAAACAACACACGTAACTTTGGTCCAATTAATGTAACGGTCTAATTAACTTTCTGTCATTTATTATTACGTTAGATCGCTATCAAGTTTCCTATACCCTTTCACGGCTTCCGTCTCGAGTCTTCAGGGTTTCGCGCTCTTGGGAAAAAAGCCTCGCGGTCAGATTCACCACAGAATCACTATTTTAGCCGGAAACCATTCAAACTTGGAATTATGGCTTGATAAATGAAAAAAACAACATTAAACACAAAAATATGTAACTGTCAATAAAACGGCGTATTATTTTGGTAATTGGTTATAAAATAATGTTTTGAGTTTACTAGTTACCAAAAGCTAATACTCTTACGAAACTAATTTAGCCATCTGATTTGAGTCGTAGCTAACGTTAATTTACCTCGCACTGAGTCAAATTTCATCGACCAAAAATTACAAAATGAGTAAGTCAGACGTCTCTTACGAAAAACAATGAATATTCATATGTGCGCTTCGAGCTGTCAATGCTCCTGTTTAGTAAAAAAATGTCTTCACACAAAACTCATCAACTGTCATCGGATTGACAGCCTACTGACGTCATCATATTGCTGCAAAAGCGGAGGGGGCAGCGATGGTAAGGAATAAATAAACACCGACCCTTGAATCCAACTACATCCAAACAAGTAGTTTACTTGGCCTTCCGAGCACTGAATGGTTTGGCGTGTAAGGTCTTTATGATTTTTTCCGGCTAAATGACGTGATGGTGTGAAAACCATATAGAGTATATGGCTTTGGGATTTGCATAATCCACAAATTCTGCAGATTATGATATCTGTACTACATAAACTAGCCCAAATTCTTAAAACGGGTACATCTAGCATACATTTGGATTTAGCAGCCATTCAGAGCGCCTGAAACCTCTAGCTTCCTTAATTATATGGGGACATACAATGCAATTAATTTGATTTGCATAGCCATAACTCAAATTCAATTGATTACTGGTTATTTGAATACTAATTCTTGTTATTTTTGAGGCACACATATCCATGCACATTTAACAGTAATACAGTAATTTCTACATTTCTGAACAGCATTAGCATTTGGCAAAGGAATAGCCTCTATAATTGAAATTGCGTTCAGTCAATTTTACAGTCAGACAAGACTCCACTGGTCCAAGTAACTAACTGGCTTGAAGCTAGCAAGTGCAGTTTGGTCAATCTGAGTGGAGCACAAAACCTGACCTGATACATTGCAGAAAAGTGGTGTTGAACATCCAGGCTCTTGGAATTTGGGGGCAAACAGGTGTTTCAGGGCTACTTCACTACTGAACATTTCTTCCAAGACACTTAATTTGAATAACCTCTCAAAATAAATGCAACTTTTCTTTATCACACAGAAATAGATCCCGAATTAAGTGTGCATGAAAAATGAAAACAATATTTGGCTCAAAACTTACCAGGTTAATTTTTAAATGTTCTATTTTAGCTAATACAATTAACTATTTTAGAGATATCTCCCTACATTTTAAGGTAAGACATTCAATACAAAAATATTACAGGCTCAGCACGTTATCCAAAAATATAAATCCACTCAAATATTAGTGAAATTACACACATTATCATGTTAATATGGAATAAAAGACAAGGACATGTTTCCAGACTTTAATTGTTTAATTGTTTAACAAATCAGAACAGGTTTCAAAAAGAACTGCCAACGGCTGGTTATATTGTACCTTCCTGAACTAAAACGGTTCAGCATACAAGCACGTAACTGACACTGCAAGGTATCTGTTCAGTTTCCACATCTATCCATTCAAAGCTATATGGCTTATGATTTTTCTTCTACTTAGAAAAATGATAAAAAAAACATACCTATATATACACACATATACATGAATATTTACATGGGAAAGTTGCCTTGTGTGTTCTATGTAGTTATGGAAGGGATTCTGTATCAATTAAAAAGTATTTCAATCGTAGCTTGGTACATTCTCAGTGAAATATAAATGTTGATTTCACCAATTTCATAAAGTAGTTTGTGACAAGGCATCACACAGTCCCACTTTTGACACAAATATTGAACTCAAATGACTTTATAATCAGTTACTTCAAAGGGTGCTAAAACAGATAAAATATGAAGGAAAAAATGTAATAGAAAAAACTCTAGACGCACAAACAATAGCTCAGAACCTTTCCAAAGATAGATTTTTTTTATACAGATGTAGAAAACCGTTCCTAAGAGTGTCCATTCAGAAGTTAGCGAAAGACATTTCATTACAGTTATAGAAGTATACATTTAGCAAAGTCCGTTTGAAGACCACAGCCAGAAATTAGGATGCTGTGTTTTTGTTAGTGGCCATCTCAGTTTCTGTAGATTTCTCACTTTCCTTTGGAGCTTCAGATTTGTTGTTTTCTTTCCCCTTTTCTTTGCTCTTACTCCTCTCCCTTCTTTCCCGATCTCGGTCCCTGTCCCTGTCCCTGTCTCTATCCCTATCTCTGTCCCTGTCCCTTCCACGGTCTCGATCTCGGTCTTTCCCGCGCTCTCTATCCCTGCTCCTTGACCGATCACGCCGTCTATCTCTGTTGTCTCGGTCTTTGTCACGATCGCGATCGCGATCCCTGTCTCGGTCACGGTCCCGGTCTCTGTTCCTGGCTCTGTCACGGTCATGGTCTCTCCGCTCCGAGTCTCGATCCCTGCCTCTGTCCCGGTCTCGGTCCCTGTCCCTCCTCTTGTCTCCTTCTCCATCCCTGTGTCTTTCCACTTCCCTGCCTCGACTGCGGTCCCTCTCCCTGTCTCTCTCACGATCTCGCTCTCTACTCCAGCGTTTGCCGGTACTCCTATCCCAAGGCCTGCCGGCATGAGCAACATCCCTCTCTCTTCTCCTGTCCTCTGACAAGTCCCTCTGCCTTTCCTCTGACATGCGGGATGGGCCCTGAGTGCCCTCCCTGTCACGGTGGCTGACCTCGAACCTGCTTGGCCGGTCTCCGGTGTTGCGTGGCTCTGAATCGTCTCTGCCACTGCCTCTCCTCCTCAAGTCAGGAGCATGCCTCCAGTGTTCTTCCCGATGGGAGTCAGGGCTGTGACCCATGCGGTTTGGGATTTGAATGGGACCATCAGGGGGAGTGGGGAGCAGAGGACCAGCGTGCCGCAGTGGCCTCCCATCTGGTGGATGATTTTCAAAATGGAACCGTGGCTGTCCTCCTCCTCCACTCTCTGAAAACTGGGTGGGCGGGTGGGCTCGAGGTGCACCGAAATGTGAGGGTGGAGGACCTCTCTGCCTTGGAGGGAAATCTGGTGGATGAGGGCCTCGCTGATCTTCAAAAGAACCCCTGTGTTGAGGTGAAGGGACCCTCTGATTGTGAGCATGTGGGGGCGGCCCTCTTGGCCCCCCAAACTGGTTAGGAGGGGTGAAACATTGTGGCCCAATTTCATTGGCAGAGGACGGACCCCTTCGTCCTTCAAACTGGTTGTGGGGAGGAGCCCTGTATGGCAGGGCCTGTGAAGGGGGCGGGGTTTCCCTGTACATAGGTGGTGGTGTCTGCCCCTGATGTTGCTCTATCCCCTGTTGATAGGTGCTGCTGCTGTTATCATACTGCTGGTCATCAGGGCCTCTTAGCGCATCCAATAAGGGCTTCTGAGGCCCATGTTCGCCAAACTGATGGGGTGGAGGGGGCCCTCTTGGTCCAGCAAAGTGGGATGGTGGGGGGGCTCTGTTATCAAAGTGACCAGGGGGCGGCCCAGCAAAAGGTGGAGGGGGTCCTCGAGGTCCAGAAAAATTAAATGGAGGCGGGGGTCCATTAAACCTTGGCTGGAGCGAGCCATTTTGTCCATCAAATGTAGGAGGTGGAGGGCCATGACCCTCCATGAACTGTCCTGGAGGTGGGCCTCTTTGCCCCATGTGCTGTGGAGGTATGGAACCCAAGGGACTATCAAACATCTGAGGGGGAGGCCCCCTTTGACCCATAGGCTGAAATGGAAGGGGGGCCCTTGGCCCCATCATGGGTTGGGGTAGTGGTCCTCGAGGGCTATCAAACTGCTGCTGGGGTCCTCCCCATTGATTCTGATAAGGTGGGTAAGGTGCTGGCGGCCCAAAGTGGGACGGATCTCTGTACTGAGACTGATCGCCCTCACCTTGCATGGGAGGCGGTCCCTGAATTGGGGGCATTCCCTGTATGGGTGGGGGACCGATTGGGGGCTGGAAAGGTACGGGAGGCGGCATTTCCTGAGGGCTGCCAAAGTCAGGGTTTGTCATTCCCATGTGAGGCACAAGGGGAGCCTGAGAGTCTTGTGGGTAGGTGTTACTCTGTGAGCCGTCTTGGGGAATTCTTGGGAGTGTTGATGAGAGCACAGGATTGCTGTTCCCATGTACACTGTAATACGGGCCTGGGATTTGGGTCTGAGTCAGGGCTGGGTCAAGCACAGATGGCTGAGACTTTTCCAGATCCGAAAGCTCCTTGGCTTTTAAAATGCTGGCTGAATTTGGCCAGGCAGTGTAAGGGTTACTTTCAATCTCAGCCTTAGTGGAATCCTTGTTGACTTTCTCCATTGGCTCGGTAAAGGTGTCATCTTCCATTTCGGGTTCTATAGTCTCTCCCAACAAGGGAATAGCTACTTCAGTGCCCTCTGTATCCAGGAAAGGGACGGCCTCAGCCTGTGTCTCCATGGCTGGCTGGGAAGGTGCTAGCTGTGTGAGGTCTGCCTGTGATGGTACCGTGTCCTCAACAGAGGCTCCTGCCGAGGCCTCCTCTTTTTCCACAGAGTCAGACGTGAGCCTCCGGTTAGCTGCTGCCTGCCTTGGGTCCCTGCTCTGCCTCGGGTCCCTTCTCTGATTAATCACAGGGGCTGCTGGGGTCTTTGCTACCAGCTCCTCTACCTTTTTACCCAATTGAAGCAACTGACTGTTGGCTAATAGGGATTTTGTGGTTGGAGCTAACAAGGTATCTGCTATGGACACTACAGCTCTCTGCTGACGGATAGACTCCTCCTGCTCCTCCAGCTGACGTTTCTGCTCTTCGATCTGCTTGTTCAGCTCATCCAGCATCTTCTGTTGCTCAGTCAACGTGGAAGCTCCGCTCTCACCCTCTGATGAGGGTTTGGCTTTGGCCTGGCCCAGAACTTCAACACCGCCTTTCACTTCCTCAAAGATGGTTTCGTCTTCTGGGTCATAAGCTACATCATCCACATCGGTAGTGGAGGCAGTGGCAACGGCCTCAGACGGCTTACTGGCCTCAAACACTTTTCCTGTGACCATGGCCGCCTCCGTTCCATAACCCATGGCTGGATCGTACTCTTCCTCTGGGTCATACGGTCTGTCGTCCTCGTCCTCCACAATTTCTTTCTCCTTGGAAATCTGGCCGAACTGCTGGACTATTGGGTCAAGCAGCGGGGCTGGAGGCACCGTGGCCTCGGCCAAGCCATGCTCCGACGGGGAGAGTGAGGCATCAGAGTCCTGCTTCTTCTTCCCAAACAGAGTCTTCAGGATGGTCTGAAGTGGGGTGGCAGAGCCTGAGGTGGAAGATGAGGGCGAGTCCTTGCCCGAGCTGCCAGCTACAGAACCCTTGATAGAGGACATGAGTGACAGCACTGATGGGGTGACGAGGGAGCCCGACGAGGACTCTGAAGAGCCGATGGAGGGAGGGGATCCAGGAGGGGTGGTGCTGGCAGAGGCCTCTAGGTTGTACAGGTGGGCTTTCTCCTGCTTGACCTCAGGTCTTGTAATGCCAGGCGGTTTGGGGAGTCCGGTGTCATCAGGGTCCCGGGCCTGTAGCTTGGACCGCTTCTCATCGCCCTCCTGAGGGGCTGCAGACCGCTTCCTCTCCTTCTGGCAGATTACCAGCCCGAGGAGGAGATTTGGCCGAGCCGGCTCCAGTCCTGCAAGACAAACATACCAGAAACATTTCAAACTTGGGCTATTTGTGAGGGTTTAAGAAATAAAATCTAGACTAGACAAAAACTTGCCAAACATCCTTCATACTTGGGCAGTCAAATGAGATGAGATCTTGTTTCAAACGTGTGATGGGAACATTCAGTAAATTGGAGATTCATTTAACACTTGATGAATCATGGATGATTAATCAAACACCACATAACATATATATTGCAAAAATAGAAAAATAGTGAATCCATGTGACTTTTGTCACATGGACATCAAAAATGAGTGTTCAATCATGGCCAAATACAAATGATGTATTAATCCATTTGAATCATGTTGCATTTGCCCTTTCTGAACCCTTTATTAGACAGACTGCAATATAAGTTTTTTTCTTAAATGAACATGTCCGAAAAACAATATTTGTATTCATTTCAAATATTGTTTCAAACACAAATGTTGAATTGCTGTACGCACATAATGATATATATGATATACCAGTAGTAAATGTGGTCAATATCTCCTATACAAACGGTCAAATTCAAATAATCATAACCTCGATCTACTCTGGATTGAATCTGAACAACATTACAATACACTCAATATTCAAGATTTCCCATTGGTGGTCAAGCAAATGCAGGGTTGTCTACACCTGAAGATCCTGATGTCCAACACAGTTGATTCCACTTCACACAGCCAGGGAAAATATATCAGAACAGTCTCGGTCCAGTGCCTTTACATTGCAGCATTTAGTGCTTGGAACAGTTTGCTCCTTATCCACTCCATAGTTATATTTCAGTAAATCCAAAGTGTGAGGCGTGGTTATCTGATTCAATGTAGAACAAGCTAACCCGATACCCAAAAGCTATATTTAATAGCAGCTATTGCTGGGACACGTCGTCTGAACAAAGTAAAGTGGTGTGCAATTGTAAAAAGTAATGAGGCTTAAAAAATGTCATTATATTGCACCCTTATGGCTGTGGTTTAGCATCCACGAAAGCTGTGTTCATGCGTCTCATAACTCGTGTAATCTGTTGCAGTCCCAGCCTCACTAGAACTCGGCCGTGTAGTACTTTAAATGTTATAATTTGATCACTCAGCCAAACCCCATTTGCCAGATACCCAGAGAAAGAAGTCTTCGAAATCCTTGATGTATTTGTAAATAAATAGCCACTCCATCTTCTCTTCATGAGTTAAATAAACACACAGGTCCTTACGGTTGCTGGCTTAGTGTGAGATCACATTGTTCCGACAGCAGGCAAATTTGTGTGTGGTGGCTGAAGGTCACCTCTATATGCCCCCCACCCTCAATCTCAGGATGGGAAGTGGCATGCAAGATGACATGGATCCACAGGTTCTCCGTACTCCTCTGCTGGCAGTCCCCAGGAACATGTGTAAGTGCCCAGACATACATGTAGGCATCCCCAACACCTAAAAGCTAACACTTACCATAGTTCCCCTTTGGCACCCCTGCTGTGTCTGGAGCGTGGAGCAATCAGTGGCTTGCAATTGTACCACTTGCTCACACTGTGCCGAAGTGTTTACACAGATCTGTATTAATCTACAGCGCTGGAGCACAGCAGCCTTTTCTGTTTTCACAGTGACAGTGAGGAGGAGACTTGTATCAGAGAGGTGAAAAACTGCGAACACCCTCCAGCTCCTGTTTGTTGAATGTGAGTTTTGGTCAAGCATGGAAGGGTGGAAATTCAAATACATATGTGGGTGCATCGTGGTGGATAATATTAAGGATCCCCCCTTCCCCCTCCCACCTCACCCTCAGATATGTTTAACGCAACATGTTTGAAAAAGGATGGAAGGGGACCTACAGTATGAGACTCAAGCGTGAGACATATCTAACACTGCACCAACCTGAGATGCACAATTTTCTTTATTTAGGAAAGATGAGTCATACAAGGTATTACACAACAGAGTACAACACCCAAAAAAGGGGGGTGAGGGGAATCAACATACATATATACATACAAAGCCAATTCAATGGGATGTTCAGGGAGCATTTAAGTACCCCTACACAGGCAATAGAACATATGACTTGTCATTTAAGAAACAATTGGGAGGGGATAAATACAGGCCTGATAAACATTTTTATATACTTACCATTCTCACTTGGAAGAACTGTGAAATGGAAGGGACAAAAAACCAAGGTGTAGAATGTGTTTGCTGCACTAAGGCATTGTGGGTAGCGGTGGGAGACGTTTTTGATAGGCCTGCAGCACATTAGAAATGACCCCCATTTTCTGGGGGGAGGAGCGGGTACAGTATCATCGTTGCGCCACCCTGCAGATACCAGATGCTTACCTGGCCCATCAAAGGGTAAGAGTTTAGAGGGCAGAGGGTCCTTGGCGCTCAATGGGATGAGATAGAGATCTTTGATGCGCCGGTTGTTGTTTGCGACCACACCGAAACGCCGCCGGCTGCTGAAATAAGAGAAGAGAGAGACGTAGGCCACTTCCTCCTCCTCTGTTGCCGGGTGAAAACGGATCAGGCACAGCTCCTGGCACAAAGAAGAGGAAAAGAACACCATCATGGGGGTCACTCATCAGATCTACAATCAAGGCATTTACTCTGATTAGAATCTCTGCATAAAGCCTTCCCAGAAAAATTAGGGAGAAAGATAAAGTAGTAGCTCTGCAGCTTGTAAAAACCTTTACCTTTGACAGGGAGGTCTTGAGTTTCCCCACGTAGTCCCAGACTGTGTGTGGGGAGATCCGGCCGCCAATGTGGATTGTGTCTGGCAGATCCTGAGGAGAAGGAACACGCTTATGTATTCATTCAATTCCAGTATTACAATATTAGAATGAACTTTTACTGCATCCAGCGAAGTTGAACAATACTACTGCTTATTACTGTTAACCTGATATCCAATTTGTTATTGAAAAAAAATTGGAACGCCTAATCGTATTCTAAGCTGTGCTTGCTGCGACCTCTGCTGTCAATTTGGGAGAGCGTAGACAAGCTTGCTCTCATGTGATGTGAGTCGCTTCTTTTCACACCACAGCCTACAAGGAAGGCTTGCTGGGCACAATCAGCACTGGGATGGTCTGGATTTAATACCAGAATGTGGGGCCCATCCACACACTAGAACATTGCCTTAACAAGATGAGCCACCCAGCAGCCCCCAGATATAAATTTAGGCTCTTTTATATAGTAGCGATGCAGCAGTTAGAATTTATACCAAGATTGAAGACAGTTAGCTGGAGTGAACATCTTAAGTCTTTTTTTTTAATGAATGAATTGCCGTTTTCATTCTTTCTACTGACTACTACCAACAGCAGTGGCTAACTACGCTACACAGGTCATGTTGTCATTAGAATTTAAGGTAGGCCATGCCCTCCTGGGAGTATGACCTGGCGACGACAGGTGGTTCCTCCGCATCAGTATGATTTCAGACAGGGCCTCACCTCCTTCAGGTGCTCGAAGGACCCGGACACCAGGTAGGCCTTGGTCACAAACTTGGCGACAGTGTGCATGTTGATGAAACCCTTCCACATCATTTCCTGGCTGGAGAGGAACATGGCCGTTTCACTGTCCTGAGGCGAGCGGGAATCCGGCCCACTGGAACACAGGGGACCATCTTGTAAGTGACAGACTCGACTCATTTCATAAATTATATATATATATACATACACTACCGGTCAAAGGTTTTAGAACACCTCCATTTTTCCAGTTTTTATTGAAATTTACGCAGTTTAATGTTTCAATGTACTCTGAAATTAAAGCATAGAACAAATAAACAATTGGAGATAAAAAATAAATCATGGAATCGTTTTGTTTAACAAAGTTTTATCAAAATGTTTGACTCATCAAAGTAGCCACCTTTTGCAGATATAACAGTCGAACACATTCGTGGCATTCTTTCTACAATGGAAATCAAATATTGTTCGGAGACTGCTGGCCATTCTATGATTTGAAGCCTACTGTCTTGTTCTTTTCTTCTAATGTAGTTCTGACATAGCCTGGAGGTATGTTTTGGGTCATTATCTTGCTGTAGGATGAACCCCTGACTAACTAGGCCTAGACCAGAGGGTATTGCATGGCGCTGCAAAATGCTGTGGTAGCCCTTTTGGTTCAGGGTGCCAGTCACTCTGTGCAAGTCGCCGACTCTGGATCCAGCAAAAGAGCCCCAGACCATCACGCTTCATCCTCCATGTTTGACAGTTGGTGTCACACACTGAGGAACCATCCTTTCGCCTACTCGACGACGTACAAAAACCCTGCGTGATGAACCGAAGATTTCTTACTGCCACTCGACCTGTCAAACCTGCAGCAAAAGTCTTCTCTTCACAGTTGAAACTGAGACTTACTTCAACCAGTGTTAAGCTGTGCTTGAAGCTGTTGTGCTGTGAGCCGCCTATCACGCAAGCTGTTGACTCTCAGAAACGTATCTTCTAATTTTGTTGTGGCTTTGGGTCTGCCAGGCCTCTTCCTGTCAGAGTTTCCAAGTGCCTTTTGATGGTGTAGGAACCTGTACTCACTGACACCTTGGCCTTCTTTGCAATTTCTCTGAAGGAAAGACCTACACTTTTAAGGGTTATAATGGTCTGTCTGTCTTCCTTTGTTAATTGCCTTTTTCTCACCATTATGATAGCAATATAATAACCCATTACTTGTTCCCTGAAAAGGGCCTTTTTTTATAACATTATTTTTCAGCTTTTGGTAACCTAAAGTTGTTGTTATTCACTGGACTTGAACTGCTTAAATGTCAGTAAAAACTGGAAAAATTGGGGTATTCTAAAACGTGTATATATATATATATATATATATACATAGTCATGACATTACAAAACACTAGAACATTTCTTACATCAACTATTAATGATTATTCTACAAAATTTGAGCATGAAAGCAATTGGAGGAAATGTAGCACCTGGCTCCAGATGCGCCGTACAAGCGGGAGTCCGACGAGGCGGCGGGTTTCAGCAGGATGGACTTGGGAGCAGAGGGAGGAGGGGGCGGGGGAGGGGGCAGAGCTGCCTTGGTCTCGGTCACAGACGGCTCAGTGGCGCTGGAGACGACAGGTGGGGCTGGGGCCACAGTTACCGGGGGGCGGTAGCCTGCAGTGCGTGGGTCCCGGCGTGTGATGGACACGGAGGAAACGGCAGGGATGGTGACAGGGGCAAAGGACTGGGTCGACACTGCCACGACGCTGGTGTCCTCTGGGGAGGCCGGGGATTCGGTGACTGGCGTCTCGCCCCCGGAGGGTGCAACAGAGGCACCATCACTCAAGGAACCACCCACTTTGGAGGGGCGTGGCTCCTGCTTGACCTTGACTTCCACTTTCTTGGTAATGGTGGGTGCAGACGACTTCGGCTTCTTCAGTGGGGGCTCATCATCAGCAGACTTCTGGCCTGGAGTGACATCACACAGCAGGTACTAGCGTGACCAGCAGACCCAAAGCAGCATGCCAGAGGGGCCCACAGAGGTGAATGAATGGCCAGACTTACAAACGCCTACATCATACACTGCAAAAACTAACACGGTCCCACTCCACCAAATTCAATGACCTTTAAAAACTGTACAGTAGACCATATCAGATGTGTTGCACACTAATATCCTGGCAAATGCTGCTGTCCCTGGATCAGCTCTTAACGCCAGTCCATTCTGAGAATGTGGATTGTGATCCAGAATTAATTTCTTAGGGCACAATTTATATAAAACACGAACATGAAGATTTCCTAGATATTGTCAAAACTGAAACAAAAAATTCCAAGCACTTTCACTTATTTTCAAGACATTTCAAATCTTGATTATATTTTTCTACGTTTGAGGAATTTCAAGGAGCGTAGGAATCCTGTACAGGAAAACGGGTGAGAAAGTTCAGTCTACCTGTGCAGATCTTGCAGTTGAGGTCGAACAGGTGAGCTCTGTGCTCGGCAGTAGTGTCCTTCAACATGCTACTGAAGATGTCGGGGACAGGGCTGGCCACATTGACCTGGCTGGTCTTCACAGCAAGGGCAGGTGATGGAGATGGACGAGGCTCTTCCTGATCCTAAATTATTATAATTTAAAAAAAATAGAAACACCCCCCGACACAGTCACATCACCTGCTCACATCTCTTCAACACCATCCTCTTACTGTGGTGAATGAGTGTTGACATTTACTGCCTGAAAAGAAGCCATGCCAACTCTGAAAAGGAGAGTAAGTAACAAAGACGGAGGCACAGTTCAAACTAAACAAGCCCATCTCCAAATTGGGCATTACAATTTAGGAAAGCGAATGAATCGAGAGAAAGCACTTTAGGAGGCAGAGAGCATAAAGCAGTGAGCTGCAGGGAAGAGGGACGGGACAGAACAGGACAGTTCACAGCACAACCTAACCCAGGAAAGCCAGCAGGGTCACTTATTATGATGTCACAAGAGCAATCAGTTTTTCCTCCTCAGCTCAGGCTCTCATTGGTTAGGTTCTTATGAATGAAAAGGCAGCCCTATTGCACTCTTGAGAATCTATCATGTGAAAAAGGACAGAACAGAACGCTATTTTAAATTAAGGAATACATATGTACGGGTGTAGGAGAATCTCCCTGTGAAACGACAATGTGCGTGCTTTCTGGGGTATTGCAATCCAGGAAACCAAAGTGAGGAAGGCAGGAGAAAGAGAAAGCAAGCACTTACTGCAGCAGAGCCCATGCCAGGCGACGGAGAGGTGGCAGGGATACATACGTCTCCATCAGACAAAGGAGGAGACTCCTCCATGTCGACATCGGGTGCGACCTCCTGCCTCGGAACTGGCTTCACCTGCCCAGGCGGAGGTCTGGGGCTGGGCTCCAGGACCTGCTAGACCACAGGCATCAGGTGTCAAAGTGAGCTGTGAGTAGTTTACATGCACCATGTCAGGAATGGTGACGACAATATTTTGGACGGTGTGCATATTAGTACACTACCATCCACTACTTTAACTACCATTTAGTTCTTGTATAATGTCCCACAGCATTAAAATAGTGACATTACACTGTACTGAGCATTATTTTGTATTCTTATTCAGGGTGACATGTATTGTTATCCCTTTATATACCGTTATTTTAATCAAGAGAAACTCAGTGGGGTCCAGAGCCTAAACCCTTGGCCCTCAGACCCAGAATACTTTAGGAGAGAGCGCAACAGACATTACCTCAGGGGCCTCCCTTGGTCTCCATTCAGAGATCTCTCTGGAAAGCAACTCCTCTGGGCTCAGCCTCACCAGCTTGAAGGGTGTGACCTCGCCCCCAACAACCCGATAGAACAGCCCCTGGAGACGATCAACGCAAGTCCACTTTTAGACCAGCACATTTCACCAAGCACAGATCATTACCAACACTAACTGGTGGCAGTATCTCTCCGTTACATAATTAAGTGTGTATGTGGTGGCGGTAATTACACCAGTCAGGCCGCGTGACATTTCTAGGATGTGGAGTGAGAGCCCAGGGTTCAGCAAGTAAGCTCTTCACCTCAACAAAGCACTGTTTGCCACCATAATTTATGCACATACAAATGAGAAAGAATGTAATGTATCTGATTAAAACCAGACAGAGAGAATAAAAGTTGTATAAAATGGAACCTCCTGAGAGTCTTCATGGCTGTAGACTTGCCTTGTTTTTAGGGTCCTTCAGATTGAACATGATGGATCTGTATTTGTTCTTGTATTTGTTGTCCGTGTTGAGGAATAAGTTGAACATTTCCTTCTCGATGTTGACTGCCAGTTTCCCAATCTCACTCTCGGATATCGCCAGGTCATCGCTGTCACTCACTCTGTGAACAAAAAGGTTGGTCATCCTAAATGTAACATACCATTTTACTTACCTTCAGATTAGTAAGAAAATTCAGAGATGCTGAAAGGTGTGACATACAGGAAACTGCCAAAATATGTTGGCATGGAAATTTGAGGGAAAGATTTCATCAACTAGGGGCAACTGTGGTCGAAAGCACATACTCCTCGACTGTGATGTCCGTGCATTATGCATTGTGCATTGGTTTGGGATGCAAGGCAAAACAGACAAGCAACTCAATTAGTTGACTGCAAACATCAATCCAGGGAGTAAGCAGACAATTTCATGAAGAACAGTCCGTTCAGAGAGGGATACTATGGTCAGGTTGCAGTGCATAAACCCATTATAGCACCTAAAAAAACATGATCTATCCTGATGGGAATGGTCTCTTCCAGGATGACAATGCCCCATTCACAGGGCACGAGTAGTCACTGAATGGTTTGATTAGCATTACAATTATGTAAACCATATAAATGTAAATGTTGTAAACCTGTATATTCAGGATGCTAAATTATAGGAGGGAAAAAATAATTGCCTGGTTGAGGGTACTTATGCCTCTGGAGTGCCTTCAAGATATGACAATTATAACCTAGTGTATGCAAGTGATGTCAGGCAAAATCTAAACCAATATATTTAGTACAATGATATGAATCCAGAATTAAGGCTGTAGTACTGGTGCTACAACCTCAGTAATAACCCTATACAGTAACTAGGTCCAAAGTCCAAACAAGCGCTTCCTACAACTCACCTCTTGTACAGAATGTCTGTGAGCGAGCGACGGATGTTCTGTCTGATCTGGTTGTTGGGTTGGGGCTGGGGTGCCACAAGAGCAGGCTGTGGGGGTCGTGGGGGGGTGGCTGAGGTAGAGGTCTGGGGGGGTGAAGACATGGGCGGGGGCCTGGCTGCAGTGGACGGCCCTGACACAGGGGGCTGGGACTGCTTCTTGGGGATGGTGTAGGTGGTCTTGCTGACTCTCAGGGCCCCAGTGATGTGATGTCGGGACGCAGGGGGTCCCGCTGGCGAGGGGGCCACAGAGGGAGGGGGGGTGGGAGCAGGGCTGGATTTTTTGGATTTGGGAGTCTTGCTTGGGGGCAGGGTGGACTTCTTGGAGGCTCGACCACGACCAGTTGGAGGGGAGATGTGCTTTTTCCCCTTAGCAAGTTTGGCAACCAGAGAGGTGGGGTTCTTCTTCCTGACCTTTGGGGGCATGGAGGAAATGGGGGACTGCTTCCGGACAGCGGCAACCTCCTCCCCATCTTCATCCTCCTCACTTTCCTTTCCAGCTGTTTGAAAAACGGGAGGGGGAAGAACACAGAGGACCGGATGAGTACACTGGGATCTCAGTCTACCATGTTCAGACTATTCCTACAACTGCCAACAACAACCATCCCATATTGTGTACAAATTGCAAGAATGTCACCTTTTGGTCTCCATTTCAAATATGAGAACAGGTGGCAAGCATGTTGGAAAAAAATAATTCCATAAAACATTAAATCAGTAGTTTTTTTGCATTTTCAATTTCCATGGGAAGCTTTATTCATTGTAATTTATACCTGAGAACAGGATGAAACACGGAACAACATTGTTGTTGTTCGGTGGCATTATAAAATTGCTGTCACCAAGACCATAATGGCATGGGAACATAGGTAAACTGGAACCCATTGCTTATAAAGAAATGATTGTCCAAGTGTTTACCTAATCCTTTAACTACCAGAATCACTGAAATCTGTACAACAGCCAATGAGTTTTACAATGCTACTCACTTCCATTCATAAATTTACATTTACATTTTATAAATTAAGTCGGTCTTTCATGTTTTGTTTGGCATGATGAACTGGACCCTTTGAAGAGAATTCTTGCTGAGCCCAAAATAAAAATGTCTGTAGAGCAGCATAGATTCATGTTCCTTAAAAAATAATCAGTTCAAATATTTAATCATTACACAAACTACAATAGGTCTAAAGGAACAGAACAGAAAATACAGAAATTTGTATTTGAAATTAGTTTTATTGTTCATTAACCATTAGTACATTTGTGATCCCGTCCTCGGCCCAGCCCCCACTGTACACCTCCCATAGTCAAAATGTATGAAGCCAGGGTTTTATACAAAGATCATGTCCACAGTTCCATCTGTGGGTACACTCTTCCAGACATGGTCCTCCTCTACTGGAAATGACCAATTCATGAGCTGCATGGTGTCCATCTCAGTAAGTATCTGCATATAACAGACCATGGACCACACAAGTGATGTTGCATACAATGAAGGAGCAACAGACTTTCTCATTTGTACCCAAGACTGAGACATGTATAACCCCTTGCCAGTCTGGTCAGGTACAACTAGTGCAGTTTCAAATGGGATACTTTACTATAGAAAACCAGAGGCCTACTAGAGATTCACAATTCACATTAAATGTACACTAAAGTACCCTGCATTAGACAAATAACAGCCCCAATACAAAACCACCATGGTGACGCATCCAAAACAGTCTGATCTGAGAGGAATATGGCTGGAGATGACCAGATGCTTCATATTCATGAATCTCACTTTTAAAGTAGAAGATGGTGCACTGTCACTCTCAGAAACACCTGTGTGGCTACATCCAATGGTACAGGTGACTATCAATCTAATAGCACACAATCCTCATCTTTCCAGACCATGTATAAAAAATGTAATTGTAAAAAACCCACTTCCATATCATATTTGATGGTGGTTATGTTCAAACATCAAGTTCATAATTGAATTGAAGAGTCAGCAGATCATAGGGGATTCATCGGATCCTACCATTTACAGCAGGAGAATACTGCAGCATGTCTTCAGCATTTAACCCAAGGCCATACCACCTTTCAGGATTCTACCGAGCTGGAGTCGAAGTTGGGGTTGGAGCTGGTATCAAAATGGAAGTTGAATGTGCATAGGATTGCCATGTTGCTGGGCGAGATGGAAGAGCTTCACTAGGAGACTGGAAATGACCAACTCATGAGCTGCATGGTGTCCATCTCAGTAAGTATCTGCATATGACAGACCATGGACCACACAAGTGATGTTGCATACAATGAAGGAGCAACAGACTTTCTCATTCAGGATTCCACCGAGCTGGAGTCGAAGTTGGGATTGGAGCTGGTACCAAAATGGAAGTTGAATGTGCATAGGTTAGCCATGTTGCTGGGAGAGATGGAAGAGTTTCACTAGGAGTCTGGAGTGAAAACGAAAACCACAAGGCCCAATGCAGTGAATGGCAGCTGATAATGTACAGCTGCCACCACCTCCATTAGATGTACAAGGAGGCCCCTGACGCATTGCGGCCATTGAAGAACCGCCACCACCTCTCACAGTGAGAAGGTGGATGCCCTAGCCTAAAATTCCACCATCCAAGTTTCTCCATCTGGACATCCAATCACCTATGGCAATCACACAACCCCCCTGCACCCTGTTCCACATGTCCTGACAAATAGAAAATGCATGCCACTACCAAGTAGCTTCCACATAACAGCTCACACAGAACTGGAATGCAAACTTTCATTAAAAAGTTGTAGAAATCAGTTTAGCAAAACTCCACTACGGACAGCTGTTTACACTGTTATTTGTTCAATAAATCACCAGTGCATATGTGCAAGGAAAATAATGAGATTAGGACTAAATGGTTGCCTTCAGGTGTGTGTGTGTGTGGGGGGGAGAGGGGGTTAACCATGCCATATGTACGACATTCTACCAACAACCAGGTAAGGACTGAAGTACTGTGAAAGAGCTGCATATTCCTCCCTGATACAAATAAATGTACAGTTGTGCTTAGATGCATTGTACATTGCCTTTAAGATAGTCAAACATAAAAAAGTGGCAATAAATTACAAAATACTAATATAATTTGCTGGAAACTTATACGGTTATTGCCCCATTACTTGGTTGTCAAAACAACTACTACTACCGTTAGTTTGGTGCATAACATTCCAAAATGTATTTCAGAAATAGCCTAATTCAGAATGTCTTGCTGCCTGTTGAATATTGCTCTGAGGGGTGTGATTTGCACTCTAGCCACTAGAGGAGTCATATGCTTTCTATTAGACCCTTACAAAAGTCAGACAAATGCTTCTTCAGCATTAATGGACAAACTTCTTATACCAGATGTCTTGGTTAATATTTTGTAGAAGGTGGAGGGAAGTCCAGATGTATTGGCTTAGATCCGCTTAACACAACCTTAATTCGCATTTAAGGCATAACTAATGACCTAGATTATACGCAACAATTTATCACTTTGAGCTTAAGGTAAATGTACATGACTGAGTAACAAAATATAAATGAAAGCTTTTGAAGGAGCCCTGAGTTTCACGACCAACTGAGCATTGTGAGCTCCATATTAAGCTAAACTGGAGATAAGCAAAACAATAGAACCCACATTGATGCACAAGGTTTGCTTTGAAGTACGCCATCTTAAGAACTCAATTTCTATCGAAATATAAAATTAAAAGTGAATAAACCTTCACTGCTAAGATTGTATTAAATCTGCAGGAGGCTTCTCTTTAGACTGAAGTTGCCAGCCTTAACAGCTTTTAGTCTTCAGAAGAATTTCATGAACCCCTTATTTTTAAAACACAGGGTTTTAAAAGTGCCCTACAGAAAAGGTTATTTGCCTGAATTTAAGTGACTGAATATTGTTCTGAACCCCAGAGCCCTACCTGATGGCAACCTTTCAAGCTGTAAAGCCTCAGTATTTTTCAGAGAAAATTGGATGTCTGGATAATTGGAAAATACTGGATGTCTCAATTTGAATACGTAAAGCACTAAATCACTGTAGATTGAACCATGTGCTGCATCTTCCAGGTGGGCGTGGCTGAAGGGCTGTCCGGTAGCAGCCTGCGCTGACAGCGGGTCTTTAAGGCTCTCCCTGGCGGTCTTCTGTGCTTCTCCACCCATATTCTCTGGCGTATTCTGTGGTGTTCCAAACTGGATGGTCCAGCAGCTGCTAGCTTGTTTCCAATATGGCATCAGTGCGGCATACAGATCTGTGCAAATTGAATCACTCCCAGCCCTGCTCCGCACAACAGCGATCCGACCCTCCCAAACCCAGCTCCTGGCCCAAATGGGGGGGCCGGCAACTCAGCCACCAAAAAAATGAGAATCTGTAACATTGGGGGTGGGGTGAGGGGGTTCTTTATTTTATGAGCATATCTCTTTTCAATTAAGGATTTAGGGTGATGCAAACCATGCAAAGTTAAGTTCTACAAACAATGTCCGCAATGTTAACACTGACATGGCTGGCATACATTACCGGTGTAAAACATGGTCCTACAATCATGCTGTGTCGGTTTCCCAATGCAGGGGTTATAACTAAGTCAGTCCCTCAACAGATTTCCATATCCCCCATTTTATGTGCTTCGTCAGTTTAAATTATCCAACGAGAGGGTGTTTCGTGCCATTAGTAAAGATTGTTGGAATAAAGGGTGCACCGAAAGAACACGGGAATCCGTTGGAGAAACTAAATTAACCACAACTGCAGCATTCATCGATCAGCATCTTGGGAGAAGCTTGGGAACCTCAACACTTTTTTTTAATGATAGAGTGCAGATGGAAAAAAAACAAATCACTGAGACGTACTGGCTTCTGTGGGACTGTAGCGAAGGCCTACTGGAGAACGAAACAGCAGGACATGGAAATGGACGAGACCCATAACAGGCTCGTCACAAACAAGGCACAAACCTCTGGCAAAAATGCTGATTGATGTTAATGCAGATTGTAAATCTGGTGTACCAAAAATCATTGTTTCAAAAGAGCCCCAGTCATTCACATGGCCATTGCTGGACACAGCCCTTCGCAATGCTGCTGTAAGCCATTTCTCATTTCACCCCTTTCATTTTAAGATGTGGACTTTGCACCCAAAACAGAGAGGCTGAAAGTTTGGGCGAGACCAATCCAATGATGGACAGTCTGTTTTCAAGATCAACAGTAATACTGATGACCTTTCAATCCTTGGGGCTTTTTTTAATATATAGGACTGGAGTCTCACACATCCCAAATACTTACCTGAGAAGGGCATCACAAGCATTACTGTGCGGTGTACTTACCTGTTGCCAAATCTATGGCTATTTACCCACTGTGCACTTCTCTGCCTGAAAACACTGTTACTGCAATACACACTTCAGAAGAGTGAGTATTGATAGATACTCAGTGAGTTCAACACTCAAGGGACCTATCGAAGACCACTGGTTTAGATTCTTCATGAACTCACTGCCACCACCTTCTCCCTCCACGAACAACACAGTACAGTCAGACCTCTGAAGTCATGAGTTGGACACTAAAGGACCTTTCCTAATGGACAAATTCATATTAAAGACTGATTGGTCTTAGGAACCCTTTGTGTAAAATGTATGATTTTGAAACTAACCATGTGTGGAAAACAATAGGATGTCAGGTGTTGTGGAAAACCTGCAGGAGATACATACACGACTTGTTAAACACAGATGAAGCAATGGGAGCAGTCTTTTCTGGCGTTACTGCATTGTAATTATGGTCGCTGGACCAGGACGCAAGGGCTGGCTCCTGCTCTTTGTGCTCATCCCCCTCATCGCTGTCGGTGTCCTCCTCCTCTTCCTCCTCCTCGTCCTCCTCTGGCTGACCCGACGACTCTGTGGACCTCCTACCTGCCGTCCTCTCTGGGACTGACCTCTTCTGGAGATGAGAGGGAGTCAAAACCAAATTAATGTCAGGTGACTGATGAACCGATCATGTCCAACAATATCAGGAGGGTGTTTTCTACTTAAGATAAAGCTAATTGTAGATGGCTGAAGCATAGGTAAGGCCATGCATTTTAGCCCGATTGTTTTAACCTCCAATCCACCAGCAGCAAGAAGCGGATACAGCCTCATCAAGACACCCGTTAAGCAATCATTAAAAACATCACATTTCAGGTTATCATCATAATTAGTAATTCATTATCAATTGAGCACAACTGCACCAGGTGGATAAAGGAAGACAAGCTTGTTCTCTGATAGGCTGCTTAGTCCACAGAATTATCTTGTATAATATATTTAGATAAAGTAGTAGTTTGTTGGTTTAAACCAAGGGTGCACAACTGGCTTGGAGGGCTGGTGTATGTGCTGGTTTTTGTTCCAACCAATTACACTGGCTTAATTTTCTAAACAGCTGTATACACCAATGTAGGTTCCCTCCTATATCGGAGCCAGCCACAGTGAAATGTTTTCACTGTGTGCAGTCTGCAGCTCCTGAATTGATCAAAAAGGTAAAATCATTAAATTGGGGCTCATTAAATCATTAAGAGAAGTTTGCGTGAAATCCCGAAAAGGATCAGCCCTCGTTGTGCACCCCTGGTTTAAACCAAACTCATGCTTGTCCTTTTCATTTAATTAATGATGGCTTTATCACAGCCAGTTACCTTACTATGTATTCAAAATGCTGTTACATACAGTGGATTTCAACCGAACTGATTTGATTAATGTAGACCTTCAGGCAAAACTGTTGCTTTTACCCTGATAAAGTTTGGAGCTGGACACAGGTGAGAAAGGAAGGAGCCCTCTGCTGCTGCCTTCTGTGGATGCACTCCCAGTGGTAGAAGCCCAGTTCAGATCATCAAAAGTGTGTGTGTGTGTGTGTGTGTGTGTATAGGTTGGATGCTTAATGCCCAGGTGGACTACTGCTATTGCACCATTGAAAGCACAGAACCTGAAAAGCTTTAGTACTATTCAGTATTCGACTGTATGAATGGGGAACAAAACAGCATTCACAACATTATGAGATGTTCATGTCTCCATGAACATCTCATTCATGAAATTAGAATGTTTTATAGGCTAATACTTGTTTTAAGTTTTTCATTGTCAGTTTGAACTGGGCCATGGAGGCGTTGCACATTTGATAAATCCCTCATACAATCATGAGGTCATAGAATCCCACTTCCAGTTCAAAGTCTCATAAACTAAGGCTGGTTATTCATAAGATATTCAGCGGAAGACAAACATGAATTCTATTCCCGGAAAAAATGGATGCAGACTAAGGTTACTTTTGCACTTAAAGAAGCAGTGGTTCTGTGTGGCTCAGTAGGTAGAGCTCGGCATTGGCAATGCTTAGGTTCTGGGTTCAATTCCCACTGCGACCACATACACTGAAAAATTTCTGCATTCACTACTGTAAGTCGCTTTGGATAAAAGCGTCTGCTAAATGGCATATACGGTATACTATACTACTGACACAAGCTGGCGAGTAGAATTGATAAAGGCGGTTACCTTGGATCGTGTGGTGGGCTTCTTCGGTGCTTTGAGCTTGGCTTTCTCCTTGGGTTTAACCTCCTTCACGTCAGTGATGGATTTCATTGCGGCTGCGGCATGCCGGAGGATGCAGTCGTTACCACAGTAAACAGAGTCCGGCAGGGCATTCTTACTGCAGCCTGGGCCTATGCACTTGGGTAGTGGTGTCGCTTCCACGGCCTGTTAACCAACTCAAACATGTCAAGACCAGACCCAAAGCACTTAATCACCAGAACTTAAACTACAATAGCAAGACATTTACATGTACTCCTATTTTTCCCCCATAGCCGTTCTGGCATTTAAACTGTACTGAAGTAACGTTTTTCGGGGGTTTTCACCTACGCTGCCAACGACAAACGCTACGATAGCCTGAAACTCAACGCGAAACTCAACATACCGGCTGAAATATCTTAATTTTCTTTTTCCCACTTGGATTGGTGGCTTTCTCAATCCTCCCCTTGATGCCCAGGTCTTCTCCGGGCTTATCTTCCCCTCCAGCAGGGGGAGCAGTCTGCTCAGCAGGGGAGCTCTGCCCGGCCTTGCGGGCAGGGCGCTTGTCGCTCTCTGAGGCACTGGCGGGAGAAGCGGAGCGGCTCTTCTGCACGGTGCAGTTGGGGCAGATGTAATCCTCCCCGTTCCTCTCCAGTAGGCGACCACGCACCTCAGTGATGCCCACGCAGTCGCCGTGGAACCACTCCTCGCAGCGGTCGCAGCAGATCATGAACCTGCACGCAAGACAGAACACTTCAGGGAGAAAGCCAACGTAGCCCATGAACATACCGGGCGGTGAGGACTTACTACATGCAGATGGGTAAAAGGGAAATGGGGAGGCTTATTCTTGTAAGATTTCGATTTTAGAATGAGTCTGTATTGGTTTACTGCATAGGTTCTTCATTTAAAACGATTGGTTGTTGTAATAGTGATTTTTATAAAGTGACCCGCATTGGGACAATGGCATTGGGGCGGGGGAGAGAAGTACCTCTTGTTGTGCTTCTGCCGACAGATGCAATAGAGTTCATTGGGGTCATAGCCTTCGTTGTCAGATTTATCAGAGGACTCTTCGTCATCGTCATCGTCATCATCAACAAAATCATCGTCGTCGTCGTCACCTTTTCTGTCCTTACAGCTCTTTCCTCCTGCTTTAGGCTTCGTGGGTTTCTTCTTGGTTAGTGGGGAGTCCTTGCTGGTGGCTCTGGCTGGACTCCCAAATGCCTGTCTGGGCTCAGCAGCTGGTTTTTCTTCTACCTTCTCCTCCTTCTCCTCCTTCTCCTCCTCCTCCTCCTCCTCCTTCTCCTTCTCCTCCTTCTCCTCCTCCTCCTCCTCCTCCTCCTCCTTCTTCTTCACCACCACCACCACCTCCTCCTCCTCCTCCTCCTCCTCCTCTTCCTCCTCTTCCTCCTCCTCTTCTTCTTCTTCTTCTTCTTTATTCTCAACCCCTTCCTGCGCCGCAGGGCTCCCAGTCTTGTCCACTTCCTGGCTCGTCTGCTCCTCCTTCAGGTCAGGCGTCTCCTCTGTGTCCTCGTCCTCGTTTTCAGAACTTCCGTTGTCGCTGACGGAGCCGCACTTGGGCTTCGCCACGATCTTCTTGCTCCGGCCCCTCGGACTCTCGGGGGACATTTTTCCATCGGCGGCCTTCACCTCTGCGCTCCCGTCGAAGCTGGCCTCAGAGGCGGTCTCGGCATCAGTGGGCGTCTGAGACGGGGGGTCAGAGACCTCCAGGTGGGTGGCCGCGCTCCTCCTCCCGCCCCGCCCTCGTTTGGCCGTGGACAGGAACTCCTCCAGCTTGTCCGTGCGCTTGGCCTGCCGGCCACTGCGGCGCACGGGGGCGTTCCTACCGTCCTGGCTGTCCGCGTCTCCCGGCATCTCTCTCTTAGCAATCGTGGTCCTGCGGAAGCCCCAGGTCTTCCGGAATTCGCCGCTGACCTTCACAGACTTTTCGGCTTCCTCTGGCTTCTCTGAGTCCTCATTAGTCTGATCCCCTTTCTCCTCTTTCTCCTCCACCGCTGCGGAGGCTGCCAAACAGAACAAGGTAAAGATGTTGAGTCACTGGGGATGACGTGAACAGAGCAATAGCTCTGAGAATCAGAAGCACGATCATCTGCAGTGAAACACAAGGCTTGTAATCGTCTGTAAGATAAAGCGAGATAAGCGGCAGGGTCCTACTTTCTTCAAACATCTTCTCATGCGTTCAGAGCCTCATTTCATTATCCCAAAGTAAAAGCATGCCTGTTTAGTATAGTATAAGAGGAAGTATGAACAGGATCAGGTAATGCCAAAATCAGGGCAGGGCTTGAAATTTACTTTGAGAACCAGCCAGTGTAAGTAGTAGATGAAGACATTCTTAGCCGCCACAATATTTTTCTACATATTGTGCTAGTTTCTCATTGAGTTGGACCCTATGTTGTTCCACACATGGTTCCATTTAGTGCTCAAACCTCAATGACACCATGCAAAAAAATAATAATAATAATAAAAAAGACACAAATAAAAGGCTATCCCAGGAGCTCAAATGGACAATAAGGCTTCCAAGGTTGGAAAGGGATTGATTGTAGTTTGGAATTGGTTTCCTTTACAATGGCATCCAATGAACATAACCACAAAAAAGTAGCAGGATAATGATAATTGCGCTGCTGGCTAATTAATGCTTCAATCTTGATAGCTCCAGGGGTACAACCAGACCAGTGTGCTACCAGTATACAGTTTTATAGCCACAGAGCTAGATAGCTAATTTATCAACTTAAAGTGTATTCACTTGCAAACCCACCCAAAATCTGCTAAAGCTCTCCCCTGACGGAATGGACATTCCTGAACATGGTTTTGATTGTTTCTATATTTTCTGCCTTAATTGAACAAAGAAATCTCTCACTTCAACGAATGAATTATTTCTCAACTCGGGCATACAGGTGACATTCAGGACAGTAATGTTACATTATTTCCATTCCAACATCAAAAACCAACTATTCACTTGTCTTTCAAAATCTCCACTTATCATTGAGCTTTTCCCTTTTTCCTTTTTTTCAGGTGCCTTGGTTACCCCTTCAATGTGTCCATGTCTCCTTTAACCATTACAACTGGCTACCACTGCTCTTAGTCAAACCTCAAATAGCTAAAGTGTCTTTGGAGCGCTTAGCTATGGAGTCTGAATCATGGGATGCCGTTGTCGAGGGCAGCGCTTATGCGCAATATCAGTCGCATGGGATATTTGGTCAGGTTTTTTGCTGTAGTTGAGGTTCAAAGCGCTAATCGTAAACGGTTGTGCTAAGGTCCAACTTGGCTGGAATGTTAAAGGGAACACCCAGTGAAAAAGCAGGTGCTCATTTCAAGCTCTGTCAGTGTGATGATAAAGCAGCTTTCTGAAGTACCTTGAGGGCTGATATCCAGAGGATCCTGGTTGTGCTCTGGCCCGGGAGCGGGAGACCGCTCTGGGCTTATACTGTCCTCCATAGTGGACAATTCACTACACTCTGAATCACAATATCTATAACCAAGAGAAAGCAAAATTACATGGAAGTTGGGTTTAACCTGAGGAAATGTCTTCCACTTGCACACTGTGTCCAAAGCTTCAACTGAACCCTTAGTTGTAATGCCGGCAGCACAACTACCATTTCACCTTCTCCACAGCCGATCAGCAGCAATGTCTGCCGATGATTTGGACTTTATTGCGCAACATCACGAGCCATTTTTATTCCAACTGGGTAGTTTTTACTCATTTTTGTTACATTTCTGAATACAAGCACAGAACTTGATACACTGAAGTTACATGCTTCCTACTGCAGCTCTGTACAAAACAGAAAGGATGCTTATTTTTCTTAAATATGTAAACAATTCAATTTGGTCACGATTGTCAAACCGCTCAATGGTGCAATGTACCCAACTATGTCCAACTATGTGCAATGGACCCAACCATCTTCAGAATACATCAGCAAAAGGCATGACCCCCCTCTGTTTTTAGAGAGGAGACTCTCCTCTCTGAGTTCTCTGCTCTCAAACATTTCCAGGTGATTTAGTATTCTATTCATCCACATTTTTACACCTATGGAATGGGCTTCAAACTGCCCTCGGCACATAAGAGCACACTAGCCAGTAACAGGGAGGGACCGTACCTGTTCCTCTTCTGTGGGTGGGGTCAGGATATGGGGCGGCCAGGAAGGTCAGCAGACAGCAGCCACCCTCTGCTCTGGTGAGAAAGGCAGTGAGTCCGCTCTTACAGCAGGTACTGCCCAGCACACATCACAGGCCTGGCACCGTGGTAACAGGAGCTGGTGGCAGAGATGATAGCCAGTCAGTACACGGATCTCGCTTGCACGCACGTAGACACATACACAAATGGAACAGGGGAGGCTATGCAGACAATAATTAGTTTAGGGGGCTCCAGGGTGGACAGTACAGCAAATCAAGCAATGAAACATGCAAGCCTGCAAGCCTGTCCGCCTGCACGCACAGACACACACACACACACACGCACGCACGCACATGGACACGTGGACACAAAGAACATAAACAGCAAGTACATGACAGAGACATGCACACAACAACTAATTGAGTGGTAAACAGAGTGGTGGAGGTGCACTGGTACTGATACTTGCACTGGTGCCTGGGAATGAGCAACACAGAGACCACTCCACACTTCACAAAACAAACACCATTACACAAAAAGGCATCTACTTGCACAAGGAGCCAAGAAAGTGTGCCAGCACAAAAGTCTAAACTGGAGTGAATCCAGACCTTTCAATACAACCTCTCACAAGACACTATCTCCCCCAACGCACACAAAGCAGATCATTTCAATCTGAGACCTGTGTGTTGTTGGCTGACCTGGCTGCTCCCAGAGTGGCATTAATAAAGTTCACTGCATTTAATCTACACAAGAACACAAAAGGCTGCAGTTCACTCCTCACACAAATCTACATAAGAACGACAACAAAAGTTTCATTTCCAACAGCTGTCAGCTCTACCCAGAAACAAAATGGTAATTGCACTGGTTTTGACATTGTTGGCTATCGGGAGGATCAAAGTTCTGATTTAATCGGACCTATGGACAAAAAGTGCACTACAGTCTACAACTATCACCAATGGAATCGCTATATAAATCCAATATTCAAAACTCCTGCGTGTCACAGTGCCAGTGTCCTGCATTTTTCAAATCTTTACTCTAATCAATCATTGCACTACACAGCACTGTGTACCTGAGAAATACCCTTTATATGTATACATTTTCATTTCAATCACTATTTGTTGCTCTGATTCATATAAATGGTTTGCACAATTGTTTAAAAAAAACAACAACTATCAATCGGTTAAATGGCGAGACAACATGCACGACAATACAAGGCAATGCAATAACTGAAAGAATCATAGAAGCGTTGCCAACAGACCATGACCCCCAACACTGGCCCTTTTAAACATGCCTATGCCTTTACATTCAATCAGAGCGTACCCCCTACAGCAGCCAAAGAGCTATTAAACAAACCCCGGTAATCTTCATTGACAGGAATCAGAATCAACTCATTCTTAGCCTGCTCATATGCCTGAACTTCGCTTACCTCCAAGAAGAATGAGGAGACAAAACTGTCTTGAAAGTTTTACACAAAATAGCTAGCCTACTCTGGATTACACTGGCCCTGCACTTTTCATTAATCTCAACCGAAAGCCAACCATCAGCAATGTGATTTATTACACAATAACAAAGCGTTTCATGTCACGCAAATACAAGGCAATGGATGCTGCTTAGTTTAGTCATTTAGTGGTCATGCTGCCACTTTGTTTGGAGAAATCCTCTTTCAGTAAGAGCATTCAGCATTCCACCCAGATATAAAAAGACTAGATCAGCAGCTGATCCAAATTCACTCTGATCAGAATGCAATTTGAGCAACAAATCAAAGCAAGTGTCACCTTTTTCTTTCTTATGTTTGGTAATCACCTAAATTAATTAAATATATGTAGTACGGAGAGAGGGGAGAGGAAAAAAAAAAAAAAGCTTGAAGATTTCAGTAAAGGTAGGACATAGCACAAAGTGTTGACAGCTGGGCCATAGTTTCTGTACAATATGCAGTTATGGTATTTGGCAACCTGAATGGATGCACATACATTGATGTTTTAAATCATCCTTTTAAAATCAATGCAGCTTCTATAGTTGACTTCAAACATTATTTCTTGTCAAACACGGTCGCTGAAGCACCTCATTCTACATCTGCTTTCAACTGGCAAATTTACTAGACTCGATATCTGGTCCACCCAGCATTTAAACTCACAATGTGCTACATATAAGAGCAACTACTGCTATAATCACTTCTCTACACAGTGAATGCTTAAAGGCTCTTAAATAATAATTGGTGGACTTTCTACAAGGCCAGAAAGAATAAATAAGTAGTTCAATGGGCCTGCCAAATATGAAATTTGAATAATGCCAGAACTACAACATATCTTGTCTTGATGAGAACTAAGTCATTACCATAACATCGCAGTGGGAGCTGACTGGTTCTCATACTGCTCAGTTTGAAAAATAAACATTTCCTTGACCCTACACTGCCAAATCTCAGTGGGTGCCCGTTTAACTACTTATTCATTTGGCCTGGCCTAATGGCATTTCTAAAAAGACATGCATTTGCATTCAACAGCACACTGCACAAGGAAAAAGGCCTACAAAGCAAACAGCAACCCTGCTGAACATTCAGATTCAACGAAGACTCATCTTAGAAGTACACAGGGTCTGTGAACAGATTACGACAATTAACCTAATGGTACTAATAAATGTGTGTAGTATAAAATGACTGGTCTATTCTATGAAGAAACATTGCATGTTATTACTTTATAAAACCTTGATATGAAGCTGCTACGAAAATAAAAATACGATGTCTGATTTCTAATGCAGCTGAACTTTTCCATGCTTTTCAGCTGTGCACCAGGCAGCGCTCTCAACCAGACACCTTCTCTATTAAATTCATTCATTTTTCATCCATTTTGAGATCTGATCGGTTGTCTCAGGTACCGCTCCAGAATCTCCCAGAAGTGTTCAATTGGATTCAGATCTGGTGACTGAGACGGCCATGGCATATGGTTTACATCGTTTTCATGCTCATAAAATAATTTACTCATGCCCTGTGGATGGGGGTATTGTCATCCTGGAAGAGACCACTCCCATCAGGATATAAATGCTTCACCATAGGATGAAGATAATCACGCGGAATGGCTTTGCATTTACTGCTGTTGACCATGCCCTCTAAGGGGTTGAGTGGGGCTAAACCATGCCAGGAAAATGCATCCCACACCATAACAGACCCGCCAAAACCCTTCACCGTGGGAAACAAGCACTAGGGCCCGCAGGTTTCTTTTGGCATGTGCCACACATACTCATCTGATTGTTGACAACAGGGTGAAGGATGACTCACCTGACTAACTTTTTCAACTGCTCAGTAGACCCCTCCCTCTGTTCTTTGCAGTACTTTATCGCCAATGTGCATTTTTTGGTGTAATAATGGGTTTATGCAGTGCAATCCAACCATAATATCCATCTCTGAAGTTCTCCATGGACTGTTCTTGATTAAATTGCCTGCTTACTCCCTATATTGATGTTTGCAGTCAACTTATTCAGAGTTGCTCATCTGTTTTGCCTTGCGTCCCAAACCAATGCACGGACATCACGGTCGAGGAGTATGCGCGTAGATTAAATCTTTCCCTCAGATTTCCATGCCAACATAAGTCCCTTCCAATTGTACAAGTATATGTATATATGCATGTGTATTTGTATGCACATGTAATTATGTCATAGTCATAAAACATCTGATAAATCAGGATCTCACATAGTGATTCTTCTTACCTGCCTGTCTAGCTAGCTAGCAGTAAACCCAAGGGTTCAATATCTATAAAACAAAAATACAATCTCTCGCTAGGTAGCAATGCTGAACTATTAGCTAGCTAGTAAATGGAACCTCAATTGCTAGCTATAAATTAGTTTGCTGCTAGCCAGCTAACCTTGTGTAGTTGGCCAGCTTACATTAGATAACTAGCGAGTATAAGTTCACACTCATGAAAAGGGGAGAGGCACATTGATTAGCAAGTTACTGTGCGAAATCTGACTCATTAAACAGGATTTTATTTGACAATTTTTAGGCATGTGAAATTAGACAACTGCACTCTATAAGCAAGGCTTGATATTAAACTTTTCCTGTATTCCAGGCATTGTCTGGATTTGAATGTTTTTAAACAAAGGTGTAGAAGTACCTTGAAAGGAGGGATTTTATGAACACTTAAGTGAACCTCTGAAATAGTATAATACAGAAAGAAACAAAAAAAACTTTGAGCCTACTCAAAATCAATACTTTTTAATTTGCATAAGCTGCCCATGGACAAAATTCAGCAAAGAAACAGTATTAGAAACTTAATGCATTACTGTGTGAAATATAGCAGAGAAAATGAGCCATAAATGCATGCACTAAATTGGAGATATTGTCATACTTCAACACTTCCTAGGCTGTGTGAAAATGTATGGACAATAATGCATGCTAGTTATGTAGCAAACGCCATTCAGAAAACGCTGTTGCATTCAGCAAATTAAGAAATAATTCAACGGCAGTCCAACTAAAACACAGGTGTACCGACAGAAAAATGCTAATTCATGACACTTCACCTGGACAGAAGCCATAATTACCGGTACATATTTTTAAATGAAGAAAATCCATAGTATCAAAAATGTGAATCAGGAACACTCAGTTTGCTGACTGCCACTAGCTTTGTTTACATAAGTCGAAGCTTGGCTTGTCAACAGACCTTACTCACAGATCTAAGCAGAGTTTGGAGAAGTGAACATCGTGGAGATATTCCCACTTTAGAAAGGCTTTAATGTCTGCACTTAAATCTGGAGATAAAAGGCTGCAAGACAGCCAGCTTAGAACATTCTCCAATCTCCCATACAGTGTCACCAAGTCGTACAGACCTAAGAAACCAGACAGCGAGCCATTAAAGGTCCTGCACAGTCATTGTATTTCACATGAAAATGACCTTAGATTGCCAAAATACTGTTTTCCTCCCCAAATTAAAATGCTAAGAATTGGAGATGTATGCCTCATCTCTGACAATGAGCAAGGCTGTATAAGGCAGGCAGGGAGCCAAAATTCACAAGCTTGTATTATTTGACATGTCTATTGACCCAAGTCATCAACAAGTCCTGTGTTTGTGAAATAGAAGACGTGAGAGTGCAACGGACCTTAATAAGCTGCAGCCATTTCTCTCACTCTTCTTCCTTTGATAGAAGGTGTAAGGACACATTCGTTTTTTGGTCAAATGTGTAAGGGCACATTCGTTTTTTGACATCCAGGCACGACACTGGCTTTACAATGTTAGCCAACACCTTACAGGCAGTGATTTTTGGTAAGCGGCCATTGGTGTATTAAAATTAGCTGGGTGTATTCAAATGAGCTGGGTTTTCTGTTGTCACAAATACTCCCATACTACCAATAGGATTGGACCAAAAGTGTTTTTGTTTTATTTATTTTTTAACCAAAGGTGGAGCCTGACCCAGCTTTATCAGCATACCTGCAATGGTCAGCTTTGAACATGCCACTTTAATCTGGTTTCATCCTATTTGATGAAAAACATTATTTTGACTGTTTGGCAAATGTCAAAGTCAAATGAACGTTTAATTAAAGTTTAGTCAAATTAAATTGTTTGGAATATTTATTAGTCACAACTAAAATCTTTATTCTCAAACTCAAGCTTTTGCAAACATGGAACACACTGGAAGGTTGTAAATGTCATGGTTGTTTGCTTTAATTGAATTTAGTTTTGTCCAAATTTATCTGTAAGGCCATATTCTAATCATCCTGATCATTCCCATACCTGTCCAAGGCAGACCAGGAAGCCTCTAACTGTACTCAAGAGGATGTACACAAATGGCTATGCAAAGACTGCCACTGCAGCTGTAGATGCTGACAGCAGACAATGAAGATCTGTTCAAAAATGCACCATCCAAGCAACCCTTTACAAAGCATTCATGTTCTTCTAGCAAGTCTAAAAATTCAGTCAGTTAGGTTAAAGGATATTTCATTCATTGGCAAGATCATTTTAAGTGTCTTTTTCAAATAGATTTGCCTGTATGCAGCCAGACCCTTCTCAAAATACTAGAACACATCACACAAATTACTTTGTCTCCTCACTTCTCCAAATACTGATACAAACACTAAAAAAAGAGCTACGCATATCATGTAACAGGGCTTTCAAATCAACGGGCATACGCTGGTTTTACACATAACCCATTTCATTACTATAAATTGAATTTTCCAAACTCCCCTTAAGTTCTTAACTTTAATTTGATGCATTTCAACAGTAATTTACATGCAATGGGCCACGTTTATAAACACTTTAATTAAATAGTGTGTATTTACTCATAAAAGTGTACGAATTAACAAGTCCCACCACATTTGTCACATGAGTAGGCACAGCATTAGTTAGTATCCACATGCGTTTCTTGACAAATGCCAATCAATCCTAAATGAGAAGCATGTTCACAGAATGGGTGAGTAATAGAAATTCAGGCCCCTAAAATGCCATATAAGGAGCAGGGAATCCCCATCACCTGACAGGTGATAGGTTTGAGGTATGACATTTAGAATTAGTATAACCCTCATTGTTTTATTCAGATTAAATGTTTCTTGTTTTATCTTCAATTCTAGTACACATTTACACACACAATCTCCACAACAGCCCTCACCTTGTTAGGGCCAAACGGTCACATCAATTCAATTGTTAACTGTATACCAAATGGGTGCCTCCGGGACGTCTGGGTGCAATGTGTATTCCCTGTCGGGGATGTGCACACTGGGCAACTGCGACACCTCGGGCAAAGGTACTTAAACCCTCACTTACAACTACTGAGTTGAGATTTGCTAGGTACATGCTGTCGCAGCGCCTTCGTGAATCTCCCCTTGCGCATTGTATTAAAACCTTTTCAATTGGAAAGTGGTCACAAGTGTGTTACTTCGTCGGTCCTGACTTGATTCCACAAAGGGAGAAGATTCCCAACAGACATGGCAACGAGGATGGGATAGGAAACATCTCCCTGTTGGATCAATGACAATCAACTTGAGGGTGAGTATTTTATTGACCATCATCATTTAGGTGTTGGTTGTCCTTGAACCAAATAGTGGAGTGACTCCTTTTCTACAGAAAAGTGTGGAAAGGGACAGTGTTGTGATTTAACCACTGTGGTTGACCAAGAGACACAGAGAGAGGGTGTCGGGTGCCATGGACCGCCAGGACGCATAAGCGTCAACTTGTTCGGACAGGTATGGGTGTCATTGCCGTATGGGCATTTTTGGTTACTGTTAGCGGGTGCTTCCAAGTACCGCTGCGGTTGTTTGATGCTTTCGAGCGCCATTGAAGTTGGAGACAGTACACTTGGGGTACTGCTTGGGTACTTTACCGCATCGGTAAAAAGAAAGATTGCTTTGGCGAATAGATTGTGAGTTGTGAAAATCTTGGCTGTTTGCCAATGCGAGTGAATGGCAGAGAGTCCAAACTGGCGTTTGCTTGTAACTGTGTGCGGAGCCCAATCTTTGTTTTGTGTCTGAAACCTTTATGTGCATGTGTTGAAGTGCTTGAATGTCTGCAGAATAACTGTTGTATTGTTGTGTTAGGTTTATGTGATATATTTGTTATATATAGTGTACACAATAAAGACTACAGAATATAATAAGCAATAGATTATAATATAATAGATTTAGCGTAAATATTGCTATAAACTTGTTGCGGTTCTGGTCTAATAGCATAAGGACCGTGGACACTATGAGCCCCTGAATATTCTTAGTCTATGAGCCCTAGATAAGGGAGTAACAAACATAGGAATTGCCCCTGTATTCCCATTAATAAGCACATACTTTACTTGCCCCTAGAAACCCTTACACACAGGGCGTAGCTATCGACAAGTATTTATAATACCTTTGTACTAGTTGTTAAGAATAAATCCGCAAATATCTGAAGTGTTATCAATTGCTGGATCGGGAATAGAGAACCAGATGTTAGGAAACAGTTAGGCAGTTAGGAAAGCTGCCATGGAAGCGATTGTAACTAGGTATAGTGGCGTAATTAACGCTAATCCACCTTTTCCTTTGAAAGCACAAAATTGCAACATTGCAACAGGCGCAGAAGATTCGTATAAACGATCGTATCTTAAAGCGAAGGTAGGGGGCGTACTGTGTAATATTCTGATAGATACGGGAGCATCTGTATCAATTACAAACATTCCTGGTTTACAACTCACACGCAAGCCTCTTGACTTACGAGGTTTAGGGGGAACTCTAGTCAGAGCTCGTTTAACAAAACCAGTGCTTTTTGAGACAGAACATCAATATTGGATGGGTAGAATGTATTACAGAACAGCGCAAGTTGACTGACTAGCGCAGGAGCCCCAATACAAAATGGGGGAGTAGTAAAGAGACTACATAAAGCAATACAGAAACCAAGACAGGTGGCAGTGTTGAAAGTGAAGGTCGACACCAATGGAAATGATCCTCATACAGGAAGGCAGATGAGTGGGCAAAGGTTGCAGCCATCGAAGGAAAAGTTGCTTTTGTGGCAGCTGCGGATGGTGGAGCGGGCAAAACGTGCTTTAAAGAACCAACTAACAAAGCAATCGTTTTCCATTTCAGGAAAAGACTGGGTGATGCAACTGTGCTCCTCCTGTGTATGAGAGCAGGGTCGACTAATCCAGATTCACTTTCACCCTTTGAAATGCTTACAGGTCGACCTATGAGGAATCCTGGTGATTTTTGTATTGGTGGTGGTGAATTGCATGTAATGGGTGATCGTGTAGTTTAATATTGCAGACTCATGTCCCAGTGTGTCTCACATGATCACTGAACCGAACCTGACCCGGCTGAGGACAAAGAGGAAACTTGCATAGTTGAACCGGGAGACCAGGTCCTGGTGAAAACATATAAGACGACAACATTTGATCCCAACTGGTCCAGACCACACACTGTTCTGGTCATGACCCCATCGGCTGTTCGAGTGACTGGAATTCCAGTGTGGATCAACATTACTTGATTAAAGAAATACAAGGGTGAGACCCAACATGGAGCACAATAATCCCCATCTACCCTTAGGCTCCTGGGGGCCATTTCTCTTGTCGCGCGTCTCCAGGCGGACACACATATCCGCAGTACAAGAATGTGCACCAATCCTGCAGGCTGCAGCTGGACCTGGGACGGACTCACAGATATCAACTGCACCGGATGGGGCTCCATGCCGTGCAACTACTTTCTAACCAAGCTACTCGCCATCTTGCTTCCACTACGCATGATCCTAACACTTCCTAATGCATTAACCCAACTGGTATTTCTATCATTGTCAGCTCTATTCTAGTCGCTCCTAAGAGAGCTCTTATGGCAGTTTCCGATAGAATTGAGAGATAGTTAAGGAAACCGGAGCAAAAATGAAGCATGGTCTCATTTCTACTCGGGAGGCTACTGATGCTTCCCTCCGCGCTGACGAGCATTACCATAGCGCGGCTAAAAAGGCAACGACTGACCCAATGGCTAAAAGGTACTGAACTTGGCGGGATTAGTGTTCCTTGGGGATGGCTTTAGGTGGCAATATCTCAGTGCATTTGGGGTCTTAGTATTGTAACTTTTGTTTTAGTTATTTGTATGCACTGTAAGTTGTATAGTCTGACCAATTCTCTTGCAAATGGGAGAATGAATAGAATCTAAATGGTGGTTGGGATGCTACCCCACCACCAACATGATAGGTTTGAGCCATTCAATTTAGAATTAGTATAACCCTCATTGTTTTACTGATTAAATGTTTTTTGTTTTATCTTCAATTCTAGTACACATTTACACACTCTCCACAACAGCTCTCACCTTGTTAGAGCCAAATGGTCACATCAATTGTTAACTGTATACCCAAATGGGTGCCACTGGGCAACTGCGACACTTCGGGCAAAGGTACTTAAACCCTCACAACTACAGAGATGAGATTTGCTGGGTACATGCTGTCGCAGCGCCTTCACGAATCTCCCCTTGCGCATTGTATTAAAACCTTTTCAATTGGAAAGTGGTCACAAGTGTGTTACTTCATCGGTCCCAACTTGATTCCACAAAGGGAGAAGATTCCCAACATAGAAATAGAAATAGGCTTTCAAAAGCAATAGAAAAATGACACAGGATCTCTACTTTTCAGAGGCAGAAATTGACATCTTAACTGAGGTACACTACAAAAAAGACACTGAGTAGTGTGAACAGTGGGGTGGCAGGGACAGGACAAACCCACGTGTGGCAAACCATCACTGTGGAGCTTGTTCTACAGACCATGCAAGAGTTCAAAAAATTTACTAAACTGATTTGATATGAAGCTGGGGGCTAAAAAGAGGATCAATACAAATTAGTAAAATCATTTAAATTAGAAATATAAATATGGAATACTTATATTGGAATATTATCCTAAAGATAAAATAGGCTATATTTCACTGCTTAATATAAAATGAATATAAGTATAAGCAAAATATTAATATAAGTAAAAGGAAAAACATGCGTAACAAGGTTTACGACCGTTCCTTTTATTTATGCACACAATACCAGTATTCAGCTCGTAAAATCTGTTCGGACCTACTAACAAATCTCACATACGAATGACACAATGCTTTTGTAAATCCATTTACTAACTATTTCTGAGTTTACAAAGAGTTTCTGAATTTCTGAGTCTACAAAGTCATTTGTATCTTGCTTGATAAATGTGGCCCAATGTGTCTAAATGCATGTGTACACATACCATATATGAACAATTCCAGCATTATGGATGTGGCATTTGCACTCAAAATGAGAAACTAAACTTCACTCTGAAAAAGCAGTGAATATATTTAAGAAAATGTGACTGAATATTTCTTGTACACATAAAAAGGGATCATTGTCCTTCAAGATGACACTTGTGTTGTAGTTCTTTAGAAAAGAAGCAAACATCTGTGCATTATCGACATCACGGAAATGGACAAGCATTTTTGGGTGACTGAACAGTCCATGAAGTCTGAATTGTGGTGTCTACAACTAAAATGTTAAATGTCATTTTGTAGGAAAGGGTTTAGAGTATACAAGAACCAAAACAAAATAAACAGTGCATTTGCAGCACTTAAGAAAATAGTACCATTATGGATGTGACCTCAGTGTCAAATGTCCAAATATTATTTTTTTATTTTTAAGTCAGAGTATCGCATGTTCATATATTGTAAGTGTAATGTTGGAAAGTGACAAAGTTGCCACTGTATCCCTGAGGACACAGACAAAACCGTTGAACTGTTTTTAAAACCGTATGGTGAATAGGTTACTCAAGACTGCTTGTCCAAACAGATATTGCAGTGCATGAATAGCCGTATCCATATCATAATCGTGAGCGCAGTAGTGACTCATGAAAAGAGGGAGAACTCTTATTCATATTTTTCTGTGCATAAATACATCCAATTACCATATATGGCCCCTTTGTAGCATTTACGGTTACCAATTTATGGTTGATCACTAATAGGCCTATTATTCCCATAAGAGCATGGCTCACATTACTGGACGAAGTAGGAGGATGCAAATGTTGCAAAATGTACGCATGAATAAAGTTGGGTACCATTAAACTTTTTTTTTTAAAGCCCCAACAATTCTGAAACAATCATGGGGCCACTATGAAAAATCAGAATGAGATGTATATTTACGAGGAAACTGAACATGAAGACATTTTATTGTGCTAACCGACAAAGTTACACAGCTGAATAACTTTCAGGCTGCTTCATTCACGAGGACGTAATTCTCCATTAAAAATGTGGAATATGCAGCCTACAGGTGGTACGAAGTAAAGTAACTTGGTATAGAGGAAGCTAGAGAAGCTATCGCTACACTACCAAATATATGCCAGCATGAGAAAGGTGCAGGATAACACTCTGAAAACTGAACTGAGAGCAGTAAATGGAGGGGTTGTTTTGGTAAGGGTACACAGTTGCTATAGACAGGGGTGCGCCAGTACGCATTCGCGTCCTCAAACGTTAATCCCGTCCTCAAACGTTAATTGAGTTAATTGCGTACCAAGCAAAACGTCAAACTTTTGAAACATACGGAACTAAGTATGGAATTGGTCCAAGTAGGTCAGTCGTCAAAATATACACCTTAACGGTAAATGTGAAAGAAGTTGAATTGGGAAATAAGTTACTTTAGATCTTCATGCACAGGTTGACATTACTGTGGAATTGCCCATATCAAGAGCTGAAATAACATCTGCGGTACACAAACATTGCCACTTTCCATACCAACAGACACTTCTTAAGTAAAAGTATTCAAATCTAAGAGCTTCTATGCACCAAAGTAAAAGTATTCAAACCTAAGAGCTTCATGTTGGGCTTTGTAACCTGTGACCTGCCAATTAGCCTAGCACAGGTTAATTATGAATGGTGTTCTAACTCATGGATAGAAGTAGCACTCACAGCACATAGCATTTAGTGTCATTCCAAGTCTTCAACGCAGGTAAGTGTACCGAGTGGAAGACACCAAGAAGCAGCCTCAACTCAGTCTCAAGACCAGGAATGGCTGACACTACTATGCACAGGGTGACTGCCTGAGCTGACCCCATAAACGCACACATGCCACATTCAGCCTCTGGTCTGCTACCGCCTGGGCAAAGTTCAGGTAAACACTATTCCTGAGTAAACAGCAGGATTTGGCTGCTACAAAGAGTGATTAACTGACCTGTGCAAATGACCTTTCCACTCACAGCATGTTTCCCTGATGTTATGAACGTTCTAAGGAACTGGGGTCCTTACTTGCATGTACAAGACCAAAAGAAACAAAAACCATGTAAATGGCGGTGCCAATATAGTGCCGTTTATTATATTAATTACATGTGCAAAGTTGCCAGGATACAAACAAATAGAACATTAGCAGAGGATCTACATTTTGCTGATCAAAATGAATTCATCATTCTGCACATCATATGTAGGTAAAGTTCCATGCATAAAAATATGCAAAAATCCATGAGTTGAATTCAGCAAATTCAAGTGGCTTTAGCTAAGTACTACACAACATATGGGTTAAAACCTAAATGAAAAAAGTCAGCAGCCTGTTTTCAAGTTAAAATTCAACAAAACAGTCCAGAGCTCAAAAGGTTCAGGAATCTATGAGGAGCGACTGGATCAATTACAACTACCACTAGATGGCACCAGATACTCCGCAAATTGCAATGCATCATTGGCATGGTCCTCCATTTTGAGATCCATTCCAATTCTAAGTTTGTACATACTAGTCCATTTGTGCATATCCTTACGAGTCGTATATCCCCATGCTGTTCTTCCAAACCTAATATAGAAAAAACAATGTATCCATTAGTGAGTGCCATCCCTGACCACTACAACCCAGAGTTATCCCTAAAACCTTTAATATTCAGACCCTGGCAAAACGTAATATCCAGTGTTGCTTTTCACTCACGAAAGACACCATAGCAGGATAAAAAGATCTGAAAATGAACATTTTATTTCTGAGTGTAAATTGTAAAGGCACCAAAGTTTATAATTATGAGGAAAAAAATGGGTAACAAGCTAAACTATGTGTTTAAATAATTCCAATTAGATGGATAGAATGTCCAATCCAAGTGCAGAGTAGGGATCGGCAGAGATCTATCAAAGATACTATAATAACATTGAATTAACATGCCAGGGCCCTAAATCTGCACCCCAATATATGGAGTCTGTCTTAGCCAGGTAAGAGAACAGCCAGGTTGATCGACCCTTCACGGAAGGTGAGACACGGACTCAACTTTTTAAATATAGCGCTAGCTCCTTAAGGGCAGGTACCAAAGGCAAAATCTATGCTTTCGGTTCAATTAGTCAATTTTGATATTTTGCTTCTATAACTTCCAAACTTTCATAAAATGTAAACAATGACAAATGATAATTATTAATAGTTCGTTTTTATGATTTTATGCCCCCTCATTAAGTGCATGTCAAGTACACAATACATAAAGTTAGCTCCTGTTAGCATCTTTCTTCGTGATTTGCTTCTGCAATTTTAAAACGGACCTAGTTGAATCAGATATCATTTAAAAGCTTATTCTCTCAAGCATACTTCTGGCTCAACCATATTTGGCGATTTCCTTTACAGTCAGTAATGGGGGGAAATACATAGTAATTATTTATCTTTAACATTTATTTTATTTACCTGTAAAAAGAAAAAAGAACTGCATCGGATTGTTAGGTAGTCCACCTGAAAATCACAATCCCTATTTCTTCTTCACTGATCCGACATAATAAATAGTAAAATAAACATTTATTGGTTCACAATTATGCGCACCAATATGACAGCAGCAACATTTCTGATCCATACAAGCATCTGTAGGCTATATGGTGAATGTAGGATAGGCTTTAAATGTTTAGTAGTTGAATTAAATTGACCACTTTTCTTGAATAGCCTATATAAACATATACTATTAAGTCTGCGCATATGCATATAAACTGACACTGTACAGTGGTATCACATCAATTATATTACGGATGCAGAGATATAAAAATTCTGGACCGATAGTTCAAACCGATACAGATACCTATATTTTGCTATTTATTGTCCTATTTGTGCCCTGGGAAAGAATAATAATTCTGCCCTTTTCTTTGTTTCAGTGTCAACAAAAACAGCATGTCTGAATGCAATGAGAACAGCGTGCATTACAGCTGGGCGATAACCACATTTTACACTGTTATAATTTCAATGATCAACTGCGGCAAATTTACAAATATTGATGATTGCGGTTAGGCCAGGGGTCGGCAACCCATAACACTCAGAGCCATTTGGACCCGGTTTCCACGGAAAAGAAAACACTGGGAGCCGCACCATTTTCTGTTGACGGGGGTGCAAATGAATCGGTCGCAGCGGAAAAAAAAGCTGCGACCAGTTCATTTATTTCGCGGACGGGGGCGGGGTTGCAACGCGAAAATAATTCTTGCGCCTCCCTGAAATTTTCTGTCAACGGGGGGGTGCTACGCCAAAAAAAGGGGCCCAATTTTGCGCCCGATTCAATTGGATACTTATTATTTATTTTCCCAAGCCACGCGGAGCCACAACATAAGGCTGAAAGAGCCGCATGCGGCTCCGGAGCCGCAGGTTGCCAACCCCTGGGTTAGGCTATAACATTGTTGCATGGAGAATAGTTCCTACATTCGTTTTGGCCTTTTTCCATCCGCAACAATCAACACACAACATAGGAACATATCCAGCCTTGATATGAAGTGCAACTTCACTGTAGTGAAGCCAGAGGGAAGCATCATTAAAGCACCAAAGCATGCGAAGCATGGAGTGAATTTGTTCAATCAGTAAACCCACTAACTAGGGTAGGCCCAGACAAAACGTGATAACGAGATGGAAGACAAACCGAGTTTAGTCCTTGATAAAGGCTGCACATCAGTTGCGTGGGGTTACTTTGGTTACAAATGAGATGACAAAGAGCAGAAAGGAAGAGTGTTCTGCAAATACTATAACAAAGCAGTCCCGGCAGCAGACGGGAATACACCTAATCAATTCCATCATTTGAGAATGGAATATGAAGAATGTATGGTGAAAAAGAGGCAGAGGCAAGCAAAACATCACATGCAGATGCGAAAAGGCAGCCATATATATATATATATACACATTTTTGTTTTGTGCAGTTAATGCAGTGCAAACTTTATACTCGAAGTTATGCTTGAAAACTTACCGCACATACAAGCTTTGAATGTTAAATAAAGTTGTTTGAAAATCTGTATATACTCACCTTTTTTCCGCATAAAAATTATCGTTTCAATATCGTTACCGAAATATTTGGTCAACATATCATAATTATTTTTGCCCGTATCGCCCAGCTTTGGCGTGGATCTTGTGCAAGACTGTGTGGAGTGCCAGAGTTCTCGTGACAGCTAGTCAATCACACCAACATCCGAGGAGTAAATTAGACATGGTTTCATTCAGTTTAGCCTGTAAATAAAAGATGAACATTTGGACCAGATTTACGCAACACAAATCGACGGATAATTATGGGCCACTGCCAACGGTAAATTTGATCTTATCGGCCGATAAGCCGATTGCACTCAAGGCTGATATATCGGTGCACCCTAAATCATATCATAAAAACTATAATTTTAGTGGCTGAGGTTCAGCGAGGGTTGCAGTCTCTGGATAGTACAGCAACAACTGCAGGAAGGCATTACCTATGGGCCAGACATAGCGGACTGACATCCCTCAATAGATATATTAGTTCAAATAGCCTTTTACTGCTTGCCCACTAAGTAGGCCTCCACGCTACATTTCAGTCAATACTGCATGGGGAAAATCTGTAATTTACACCCTTGGCTTGCCTAAAACAAATTAATTTCATACATTGTCTATATGTGCAAAAGCATGATATGTTTTTTGGTTTTTTAGATGTCACTTACGAATAAGAAATTAAATCATATCACAACTTGCCAAAATTGTGGAAAACATGTTCTTGCAGTAATAAATGTTTAACGGCCATTTTCTCAAAATGACTGTGCATATGCCAAATGTGATAACTCACACTTGGTAATACGTATAACCACTATTTTACATACTTAAATGGAATTGCTGATAATTGAAAGAGGAGTCTGTCATGTTCATTTTATGTGGTATTTTCTCTAAATATAAGCCAAAAGCATGTTTTTTTAACATTGTTTTTTGAATAATTAATTCTAAAAACTATTTTGACAAAAGGCTCTGACAATGACCAATAATTTAGCTATTCACCACATTAAAACAAAAATAGTTCTGACTTTATCTACTGACTAGAATGTTTTGTAATATGCAAATGCACACATATTTAATGACAGAAGCTAATTTGCATAATTTAATTGTAAAAAAACAGTTTGTTTTTATGTGTATATTACTTTAGCGTATTTCACCTGTGGTACATCCCCTTAAGACATGAAACCACAAGGCCACGCCTGCAACGTTGTGCAAACACAAACGTTGCTTTAGCTATTGGGGAAGTGTTTTGGTTTTCAAACTGAAGTTACTAACGTTAACACAAAAGCATCAATATCGTTCTATTCATTCATGTTTGTTGGTAGCTAGGTTATATAGGTTAGATACGCGATAGAGCTACTTGTATTGGTACTTTACATGTGACAACTTGGTAGAGAATGACAACCATCTGCTAGCCAATTACAAACGTTTTTAAAATTTCAGGCAATTTGAAAAACGTTTCAGTAGTAAACCAGTAGGACCCATGTTAACGTACAGCTACAACACGAACTCGCATGGCTGTAGTGACCATGTAAATAGCCAACATAGCTAGCTAAACAGATTAACATTACACACCTAATCTTGCTAGCCAACCACGTAACGTTGATACATCGACCGTAACTAGTTAAATTACGACAATGCCACAGGTAACGTAGCACGTAGCTAGCTGAAACGATTTTACAAGCAAATGCCAACAGATAATTCCCAACTCGTTACTTGTCCACCGCACGACAAAACAAACGTTGGATATTTAGCGATAATGCGCTCGCGAGTGACGAGGGTCCGCGGCCTATAGCGGACGTGTGCAAGGCCCTCTGCTCCATGCTGTGCCAACGTTAAGTTAGCAATAGAACGCGAAATTGGATAGCCAGATCGGAAAACCGAGTCCGTCCAATAGATGCTAGGTTATAGCGTCTGCTAGCTAAAGTTACCCCATCATCTACCTGTAATGTTATATAATTTGTCAGCAATATACATAGCAACTGTACACAGGTAGACAACGGTAGAACGTAACTTAACGTTACGTTCTTAGCCAGAGTCCGTTGGCTAGCTAGCTATGCATCTATCCAACGAACTTACTTGATGTCTTACATGAAGTTCGGTTACAAACTATTTTACGGCTTAATTAGCCAACGTTACCATTAACAGTGCTAGTTGGCAAGCTTTGACTAGATCAACGCGAAGTATCTAGCCAGCTAACTAACACACAAATTGACCTGCATATATAGGCTCGCCAGGCAGCCAACTCGCTAACGTTTGAAATATTTTCAGCCATACATGCCTGGCTAGCCATGTGGCTAAGTAGCACGCTAGCAGTTACAAGATACATACTTAGCTGTAAAATGCTAGATTCTGTGATCATTATTACAATAAAATTATGAATGTTGAATTCATTAGTCAACTAACTAGCGCTAGTATACTCAGCCAAACTAACTTACCGTTAAATCAAGGCCAAATTGTCAATCGATGCATTAGCTAGGTAACGCTAACCAACCAAATAAATCACCACCATGACTACATAACGTGAATCGAATGTAGTCGTTTTTATATACAAATATCACGCGCGCACCACCATTTAAATCGCTATACCTAATGTAGTATCTTGGCTGCCCAGCTTGAGTAGTCTCGACGGCGGACGCGAACGTTCGCTTGCTAGCTACCGAGCTAATGTTAACTGCAAGGGTTTGCCCTGGTAAGCAAGGTACGACATAGCCCGCCATAACGTTACCACCACCAGACCACGCTGCAGTCAACTGATAGAAGCATTGACGAAAAACACATTTCTACATGCACTTATTATTCCTGCGAATTATAGCAGAGGTACTTAATCGACTTAAACATCGACATTTGCGAATAAAGCGATAGACGACCGACTCACTTCACTGTCCTCGTTGATGTTTTATAATTTACAATGTTCTCCGTCGAAGTCCTCCATTTTCTCTCCGTGGTGGAAATGGTCGGAATGACATAAACACGCTCAGGGGGGAGGACAAGGTAACCTGCTCACGACAAACTAGTACGACACCCCAGACTGGGAGTGGAACTACATTTGGTCTTGTTCACATTTCAGCTAGCCACCAATAACTGAAATGAACGCTTATAGTAATACGGGAGGAAACTTGATTACATTTTACATTTTACATTTTAGGCATTTAGCAGACGCTCTTATCCAGAGCGACTTACACAGTTGACATTTCTTTACATACAATCCATTTATCAGTGGCGGGCCGTGCATTTCACACCTAGGCCTTCAGTAGTGCTCCGTCTGAATCAATCCACCCCTCAATAACTATTTTATGGCTATAAAAGCCATCTTATTGTTATGTTTTGAGTGTCTGTTCGGTTTGTTTTTGCACTTTGTTTATTTATCTTTCTTCAGTCATGTTTCATTCTCGTTCTGTCATGCACTTCGGGAATAAATGCCTTTACTGAAGAAACAAACCCGGGGTGCTACAGCTGCGACACACACAAAAAAGCATCAATAATAATAACCTCATAAAATTGCAATATTATTTAGGAAAATAGCAACATTTTACTCACCAAAAATCCTTACTATTTGTACACAAAATCCATCCTCCTTTCTTTCCTCAAAAAGAGTTCAATTACTCTGTCGTACAGATTATCCGTGTGTTTCAGTTCCATCAAGAAGTCCTTTTCTATCGCCATCGAAGCTAATGCTGAAAGTCGAGCCTGCCCTGTCGTATTTCTGGCATAAGTTTTAATTCGCTTTAGGGCTGAAAATGTCCGCTCAAATGTCTGAATCACAGACTGATGTTAATTATATTTTGTCCATGAATACTTATTAAATAATTCCAAATGGTTTCGCTTCCTTTCATAGCTGTTTCCCTGGTTGCGCTGCATCCAGGCGTGTATTTTCATATTAAAGCATTTAACCAATCACATTACATCATAGTCAGACACTCTCTGACTATCCAATCAAAGGGTGTGAATACGCTGACGTTACCTAGGCCTTCTAGAAGGCCTTCGTGTCCCCAACTCAAAATCTGATTGGTTGAAGCAACAGTTTGATCAACACTTATTTTATGCTACAGGGCCTGCAGAACTGATTGTGAAGGCCTCCACGCAGATTTCTTTGACCCGGCAACAAATGATGGCTGAAATGTGATTGGTTAAATGCTTTAATATGAAAATACACATCTGGATGCAGCGCAACCAGGGGAACAGCTATGAAAGGACCGAACAGACCATTTGGAATTATTTAATAAATATTCATGGACAAAATATAATTAACATCAGTCTGTGATTCAGATATTTTTTAGGCCAGCAGAGAAGGCCTTGCAGGCCCTGACGGCCCACCGCTGCCATTTATACAGCTGGATATTTTTACTGAAGCAATTCAGGTTAAGTACCTTGCTCAAGGGTACAATGGCAGTGTTCCACTTGGGAATTGAACCAGCAACCTTTGCGTTACAAGTCCAGTTCCCTAACCATTACACTACTCTGTCGCCCATCACTGAACTAAATTGTAACACTTAGGCTATATATAGATCCATGGTTTTATATACAGTCCTAGCCCCAAAAATTGGCACCCTTGCACATTTTTAAGAAAAACCTCACAATTTTCTCAAAAATAAGTTGAAATTGACTAAAGTATTTGGTCTCCACAATTCTTTATTTCACTGTTAATAGTACAGAAACGTTGTTTTTTTATTCAGACTTAACATATCCTTTTAAATCATAAAATAAACAGAAATGGAATTGACACAATTATTGACACCCTAGATGTAATATTTGGTAGCACAGCCTTTGGAGAAAATAACTTAAATTCCTATAGCCATTAATGAGATTCCTACACCTCTACTGGCAGTTTGAGAAGTTCTCTCAGATTTGAAGGGTGCCTTCTCCCAACTGCTGTTTTCAGATCTCTCCACAGGTGTTCAATTCAACTCATTTCCGGCCACTCCAGAACAGTCCAACGTTTTCTCTTGAATCATTCCTGGGTGCTTTTGGATGCGTGTTTTGGGTCATTATCCTGCTGGAGGACCCATGACCTTCGACTGACACCCAGTTTTCTGACACTGGCTAGCACATTTTGCTCCAAAAATGCCCTTAATATGTTTAAGGCGTCCAGTACCAGAGGCAGCGAAGCCGCCCCACAGCATTATGGAACCTCCACCATATTTGACTGTAGGTAGGGTGTTCTTTTCTTTAAAAGCTTCATAAAAATTAAAAAATTTAAAAGAAAATAAACTTAAACTTATTATTATTTCGTCGTCAATAAACAAAGCGCTGATCTGCATTGCCAAAGAGCTCTAATTTGGTTTCATTGGTTGACAGAACATTTTCCCAGAAGGATTTAGGCTTGCTTAGGTGGATCTTGGCAAAGATTAATTGGGCCTTCTTGTGTTTCTCTTTCAGCAGTGCGGTCTTCCTCCGACTATAAAGCCCTTCTTGGTTCAGTGTCCGGTGTATGGTACAGGCTGAAAACATCACCCCAGACCTCTCCAGGTCAGCCTTGAGATCTTTGAATGTCATACGAGGTGTTTTTTCAATGGCTTGAACCAACCATCACCAACATCTGAGATCAATTTTCCTTTTACCACCACATCCTGGGAGATTCTTAACAATTCCATTAGCAGCAAACTTCTTGATAATATTGCAAACTGTGAAACAGGAATTCCAAGGTCTCTAGAGATGGCCTTATAGCCTTGTGAACGCTTATTTTTTGTGATAATGGTTTTTCTGACATCCTCAGACAGCTTTTTTCTCTTCACCATTGTCACAGAGGAACAGGGTAGCAGAGTGGACTGTTTTCTCGCTTTAACCCATTAATGCCCAAATTTTTCCCAGAGATTTCTAATATATGATCATTTGAACAACCACCTATATAAACATGTTGTGCAGTTTTCTTCACAATTATTATTTATTTTTTTCAAGCAATGATGATTCGAATTTTAGTGGCCGGTGGGCACATACCTTGTAAGAACCCCTATGCAATGTTATAGTGTATTTTGTTGAAAAATTAGAGTTAAAATGAGAGTCTTAGGCATATTGTGTCATCTTTTATCAATGAAAACTGAATACCAGTCATAAAACGTCTAATTTTATGGAACACAACCCATATCAGGGGTAATACTGTTCAAAATTAAAAAACAATATTCTTAAACATTAGAAAACCATTTAAAAATTATAAAACACCTATGAATTCATCTTGCGGCACGGTGGTGCAGTGGATAGCGCTGTCGCCTCACAGCAAGAAGGTCTCGGGTTCGAATCCAGGCCGGGGCCTTTCTGTGCGGAGTTTGCATGTTCTCCCGTGTCCGCGTGGGTTTCCTCCGGGTACTCCGGTTTCCTCCCACAGTCCAAAGACATGCACGTTAGGCTAATTGGAGAGTCTAAATTGCCCGTAGGTATGAGTGTGTGAGTGAATGGTGTGTGTGCCCTGCGATGGATTGGCGACCTGTCCAGGGTGTATTCCTGCCTCTCGCCCGGAACGCATGCTGGGATAGGCTCCAGCACCCCCCTGCGACCCTGACCAGGAATAAGCGGCTTAGATAATGGATGGATGGATGGATGGATGGATGGATGAATTCATCTTCTTTCAGGTAAAAATAATTAAAATATATTACATTATTTTGTCCTAAAAACAGACATGAATTGTGTGTTTTTTCATGTTTTTCATGTACTGTGTGCTGTGATAAAAGAAACTCAGAAGTCAACAACTGGGTCATTAGATCATCCATTTCAACATGTATTGTGCAGTCTTTAGACTTTCCCAGTTTCAGATTGGAGTGTGGAAATCCTTGAAACATTCAACGCGTAATGGAACATCACATTTCTCGCATGCAATAGAAGTGCACCCACCACACTTTCGGCACCTCTGGTACTTTCTCCCTGTTTTTGTTGGCCAGTGCTTGATGTTGTCGAATCTCCCAGCATCAATTATCTGCAGTGCAAAACTTGACCTCCTTCCATGCCCACGTGGCTTTTCCCCATGGCGTTGCAGAAGACTCTGGGCAACTCGTCTCTGAAAGCACAGCAGGTCTTCTTCTCCCTTCAAGACTGACCAATAATAGTACCAACTGTTGATCATTGCACTGTTCAGTGCCCAGCTGTAGATTGGCCACCACCACTTTTTGGATCGGATACTGATCCTGTAACGTGCCACACATTGGTCATGTAAATCAACACCTCCCATATGCATGTTATACTGGCTAATGCATGTTGGCTGGGGTAGGATTGCCATGGCATGTTTCTTTTTCTTCCATCTTTGAACATTGACCGTTGAGTTTGAGACTGTTTCCATGTTTGTCGCGACAGTAACCACACTGTTGTCATTCCATCTAACAAGAAATGTTCCTTTTTTAACAAGGAATTCAGATTCCCCTCTTTCCCTTCTCTTGAATCTCGGAGCTGGTGTCAGCGGGACACCAAAGAGACGGTTTTCACGGAGTGTGCCGCAGCTTCCATAGCCCCTCTTGCACATCTCATCAATCAATGACAAACTTGTAAAGAGATTATCATGATAAAATTTGCATCCAGGTGGGACATTAGCTTTCTCAGCCAAGCCAAGAACAACACTCGGTCTTTGACCCAGGCCAGTTTCAGCCAGTCATGTGTAGGTCCCTGCATATGGCTCCATCTGATAGACAAAGCCGGATGATGATGCAAGGCTCCATATCTTGTAGCCAAAGCGTATTGGCTTTCCCTTGATAAATTGCTTGCATCCATGTCTGCCGAGGTACTCGATCATCATCTCATCCACAGACAGATGTTCCACAATTGGCACTGCTTTGTTGATTTTGTTGAGCTCCTCAAAAATTGGACGTACCTTGAAGAAAGGGTCATCTGTACTTTTGGTGTTGTCCACCACATGTACAGAAGCCATGATGCTTTTATTCTGGCATTGGAGAGATCGTCATCTTCTGACCAGAGAAGACGTCGACGCGGAACAGAGTTGTAACCAGAGGTCAAAAGTATGCTATAGAATGTAAGCAGCTCATCTTCCCCCAGATTGAGTGAGGTTGTACACTAGACAGCTAAAATGAATTACACATTGCCTCACAAATCAGCAAAAACATTTAAACTAATCAGTAAACACTACAGTACTAATGTACCATTGTCTTACTATAAATCAGCATTTTGCAAGAGGGCGCCTGGATGAAACAAGAGGGTGCAGCACCCTTGTTACCACGTTTAGAAAAAACCCTGCTAGGCATTATACTGGATACTACTTTCATATGTATCCGTAACATTGATGCAGATGTCATCCTTATACTGTTTTAATCAAGAAAATATGAATTATGTTGATCAATAACCTAAATTAGTTAATCCTTGATACAATATGCCTCATTTACACCTTGACTATATACTTAAAAGGGATTTGCCCACCGGCCATTTTAGTTGCCGGGCGCATTTCCGAGTAAATATACAAAACAATATTGAACTTACATAAGATGTCTTTAGTTTGGCTGTTACTAGAGATGTTGCTTAATAGGAAACTACAAAAACATCACCAAAAAATACTTCAATTTTACCTTTTATTTGGAAGCTTCGCCTCTGCCATTCCCGCCCAGAAATCGTAGCAGGAAGTAAAAATGCCTCAACATGACCAGAAAGAAGTGTATTTTTCAGGAAGTTGTTTCAAGCTCTTCCTAAGTTGCATGCCAGTTGTTTTTAAAGCATCTATAGCCCTCCAAAAAATATTCACAGATGGAAAAAGAGAGGTAGAGACTTCGGCAACCTTAGTTGCCGGTGCGATAAAACTGGATAATTGGTTAATTTATAACATTTGGGCACCTGCAACCTGTCACAGGTGATTTTAATTACACTGAAAACGAGAATCTATTTCCTCCAACCAGGGCCGTGCACAGACATTTTGGAGGGCAGGGGCTAAAGCAAAAAAAAGGGCACTCACCCCACCGACATGCACTATTCCCACCCCGATGTTGTAATGAGTAATGATAAGATTCTAGATCAGCACTCCTCCTCTGACATGCTTGATACATAAGCCCCCTGCATTTGGGGATTCAAAACTTCCTTCTGTTTTCATGTTCTGTATCGTTTTGTTACACTGCATATATTTTATAAATGAGACATATGGTACAACTACTGAACTACAGTTTGATTTTAGTAACATGTTTTTGAGCATCACACTGAGAGGAAAAGAAACCAGTATTATATTATATTCAAAAACGCACGCACGTACGCGCGATTGATTGATTGAAACTTTTATTTTAACAGGGAAACACACTGCTACAAGCCCAAACAATAATACACTTTTAAACATCATGTTTTTAGAAAACTAGCTGTAAAGAAAAGGGGGTGACTACACTAAACTAGCAAAACTATGCAAAACGTAACTACCTGCTTCAGAAATTAATTGCATATTTGTAAGTTGTCCTGCATGATGGAGATAACGTCGTTTTAATGATAATTAGACTAGCTTACTTGCTCGCGAGTACCGAGGCTAGTAACGACAAAATTACAGCATGAAGATGGTAAGTCCTACTGATCTACTTCATAGTTTTTTTTACGGATATATACTGTAACATAAAAAGTAAGTAAGTGTTTTTTAATCGTGGTTTCATAATTAACAGTGCCTACCTGAGTGATATCAGTCACCGTAACCGAACTGGGGCTGGGGATGCGGTGGTTTTCATGACAAGTTGTATTCGGAATGTCGGAAGATGCGACGTTGATTGATTGATTGAGACAAAACCATTTGGAAGGCGGGGGGGATTGGAGAGTGGAGTACTTTTTAAATTGATACGGTGTATTTTTTCATGGATACTACTATACATTTCCCCCTTTATATTTGATAGAATTTCAATAACAAATAAAGAAAAAATAAAATACAATTAACACCAGCCAAAAAAAGGCTCTGAGGGCAAAAGGGCAGGGGCTCAAGCCCCCCTTGAGCCCTATCTGTGCACGTGCCTGCCTCCAACCAAATTTATTTAAATTGTTCTAAAGGGTGCCAATAATTGTGTCATGGCCACTTTTCAATTTTGAAGCCATAAAATATTTTTTTCAATTTGTATTATTATTGATCATGTGCTGTTGTAAATTAACGTGTGAACACCAAAAGTTATTTCCATTTTGCCCACGACTGCACGTGCCCTGTACAATTATGCATTTTATTTGTCTGTTAATATTGCTGGAATATTAACAGAGTGATACACACCAGAAAAAACACCTGAAAACACCTCTGATTCGAGGTGGCATTAAAACGTATACATTTTCTCAAATATGTAGTTCATGTATATATACACAATACAGTACCATCCCAAATTATTCACACCCTTGATAAAGATGAGCAAAGAAGGCTGTATATAATACAGATAATTAACTATATTGTACTTATTTGTAATTAATTAAGAAAAAGCTTTAGAGATATTATTTTTATTTGACATTATAGATTATTTTGTGTTGATCAGTGGCAAGAATTCCCAATTAAATCCATTTTGATTCCATGAAGTAAGAAAATAAAATGTGAAAAATCCTAAAGGGGATGAATACTATTTATACCCACTGTATATACAGAGGGTAGACAAATTAATGGAAACAATAAAACAATATATGAATATTTATTTACTAATAAGGATTTGGGCCACCCTTTGCCTTCAGAACAGCTTCAATCTTTCATGGATTATGTTGTTATACAAGTTTCCAGTTGCATATTGGACCATTCTTCAAGAAGGAAAGCTTCCAATCTACTCTGCACTCTTCAATGATGTGGTCTGGTGATTGGAGAGGCCATGGAAAGTGTTTGACTTCATCTTGGTGTTCATGAAACCACTCTTGAATCCGTTTAGTTAATGGCTTCGTATTCCATGGCCATGTTATTAAGAGTAATAATCGGACCTAATGATTTCCACAAGATGGCTGCCCATACCATAACAGATCCACCAGATGTAGGAAAAAGAGTAAAAGATGACTCATCAGACCATATTACTTTCTTCCACTGCTCAGAATTCCAAGTTTTGTGCTCATTACACCAGGTTATGCATTGTTGTGCATTGGCCTTGGTTACAAACGGTTTCTGAATGGTAACCCTACCAGCTTTGTGAAGCTCACGATGTACAGTTTTTTTTTTGAGACGAGGTCAGAGGTGTAGATTCAGTTCTGTAGTAATTTGAGGCTGTTTTGTGGTTTTCACAATTCACAGAAAAAGGCGTCTTGAATTCGTCACTACATCTGAACTACGTACAATTGGAACCATGTCTTGTGGTCAGATTAAACTAAAATCAAGTTATTTGGACATGCACATCAGTGTTATGTTTGGCATCCAAAGAATGCAAATAATGTTGAAAAGCACCTCATGCCTATGGTGAAACATGGTGGTGGATCTTTAATGCTTTGGGGTTGTTTTGCATCCACAGGCAAGGGGGCCCTTATTAAAGTAGATGGAACCATGAACTCCAGAATGTCCCAAGACATTTTGTCCAAAAACCTTGTTCCCTCTGCCAGGAAGCTACACCTTGGTCGCAGATGGGCCTTCCAAAAAGAAAATGATCCCAAACATATGTCCAAAGCAACTAAGAAATGGCTGACAGAGCACAGGATCAATGTCCTGACATGGCCATCTCAGTCTCCAGACCTGAATCCAATTGAAAATTTGTGGTTTGAACTCAAAAAAGCAGTCCACAAACGTTAACCCAAGAATCTGAAGGAACTAGAACAATTCTGCATGGAGGAATCATTGAGGATTCCCCCCAAGAAGTTCCATAACTTCGTTTGACACTACAGAAGGTGACTACTTGCTGTTATAATGGCCAAGGGAGGAACCACAAAGTATTGATAACAGGGGTGTGAATATTTGTGATTCTTGATTTTTCTGGGAAAAAAATATTATTTGTGAACCATTCGATTGTGGTTCGTGCCAATGCATTATTATTAAAGATTATTATTTTCTGCATTTTGTAAGCATAAAATAAAGGTAATTACTTATATAGTTTATTTTATACAATCTCTTTTGTTCATCTTTATCAAGGGTGTGAATAAAAATGGAGTCTACTGTATATATACAGGCAGGGTTGGGTTGTAACGGAATACATGTAACGGCGTTACGTAATCAGAATACAAAAATCAAGTAACTGTATTCAGCTCGCGTTACATTTGAAAAACGAGTAATCTGAATACAGTTACTTTAATAAACCTGAAGTGAATACATTTTGGATTACTTCTTGGAATTCTTGGTGGAAAGTTTTCCTTACAAACATTAATGAGCTGATATTCATTACTAAAGTTACAGCATGAAATCATCACGCCTACATGATTATCATCACACAGCTCACGAAAACTACAGCCGCTGCACAGAACCAAAAAACTGCGTTAAAAAAAATGCGTTTAAAAAAAAGCGCGCGCCCACACTCAGACAAACATTGATAGGGACAAGATGGAAGAAAAGTCAGATTTTAGTTTGTGGCGTTATCGACACAATTTCCAGTTTAAAGAAGAACATGGGAAAAATCTGTCGGTCCAGTGTACCTTGTGTCTTCCAGGAATAAAGATACTGTCGGCATCAAAGGACTCGACTTCGAATCTGGAAAAGCACTTGGTACTCCAAGTCGACGTTAGCTAACCTTCAGTTTAATGAACACAGTTCTGCAGTAATTTGCTGTTACCTGACCTTAGCCTACGGTTTGAGGCATCGCATTAACTGCTCTGCTAATTTTATACTGCTTTCTTTATTGTTGAAACGATGACATTTTATTTTATTCTTTTTATTTTTCCCAGTTTTCTCCCAATTTGGTAGACAATTGTACTCTACTATACGTCAATTACGTTATGCACTGCCGAGCATTCGCCGCTACACAGCCCGCCAACACTGGAACTTTTCTAAGCCATATCCCTTACAAGTCGCTGTTATTCCAGTGCCAAAAAAGTTTCAAAAGTTATTATAATATACGCCATTTAGCAGACGCTTTTATCCAAAGCGACTTACAGTAGTGAATGCATACATTTTCAGTATATGTGGCCCCAGTGGGGATTGAACCCACAACCTAAGCGTTGCCAACGCTGTGCTCTACCAACTGAGCCACAGAGAACCACAATTACATTGTTTCAGATGCTGTGTTTGAGTTATGCTCATGATGAGCCATCAAAACAGTAAAAGAACTTGCCTTTCAATATCCCTTTGCTTTTTATTATGATTAATTTTGAATCTGTCCATTCTAATTCCATAACATGTTAATGACGACGACTACAAAAAAAAAATGCAGATACAATGTTGCATATATTTAGCTAAATTGACATCTCAAATGTATTAGTGTTTATTATTAAATGAACAGAAGCTGACCTGACCTCAACACAGTGGAAAGTTGAACATGACATCCTTTTTCAAAGTGTAAAGCATAATAACTATTTAAATGTATTACTGATCAAATAAAAAAGTGAACATGGCGTGTGCAAAAGTTTGAGCACCCTTTTAGTACTAAGTAGCACCACCTTTGGCTATATAACAGCTTCCCAATGTCTCCTGTACCCCAAAACATACCCATCTGTGATGGAAAAAGTAAGTAATCCAAAAGTATTCTAAAAGTAATCTGATTACGTTACTTTTTTGAGACATGTAACTGTATTCGTATCGGATTACTTTCAGAGCCGTGTAATCAGTATTCAGGCACTAATTACATTTACAAAGTAACCCTCCCAACCCTGTATACAGGTATATACAGTATATATATATATATATATATATATATATACACTCAGCGGAGACTTTATTAGGTACACCTGCTCATTAATGCAATTATCTAGTCAGCCAATCATGTGGCAGCAACTCAATGCATAAAAGCATGCAGACATGGTCAAGAGGTTCAGTTGTTGTTCAGACCAAAAATGAATGGAGAAGAAATGTGATCTAAGTGACTTTAACCGTGGAATGATTGTTGGTGCCAGACGGGGTGGTGTGAGTATCTCAGAAACTGCTGATCTCATGGGATTTTCACGCACAACAGTTTCTGGAGTTTATAGAGAATGGTGCAAAAAACAAAAAACATCCAGTGAGCGTGTTAGGTTCACAAATTCAAAAGACCTTCAAAGAGGATAGAGAACACTTGCACCAAATGAGAAAACAGAACATTCAACCAAAATCAACAGAGTTTATTTAACCAAATGCATTCAGGGTTCACTGCCTCCCTGCCAGGCAATGAACAACTCATTTCCGGCGGATTTCTCTCTTATACACAATACTTCCATGTCAGATGCATTAGCCTCGCCCATATAACAGTCACAGTTATTTTCCCCATCTCTGACAGAACCTCGTAATCTTTTTTGGCAGGCCCGCGCTGATCCTGAGACTGTGGCGGTTTAGCTAGCTCACTGCAAACAGATTTAGTCAAAACATGTGAAGTTATTCAGAAACACTTTTAAACACAGAATTTCTCTATCAAGCGGCAGTTCTGTGGGTGAAAAAAAACCTTGTTAATGAGAGCAGTCAGAGGAGAATGGCCAGACTGGTTCAAGCTGACAGGAAGTCGACAGTAACTCAAATAACCACGCGTTGCAACAATGGTATGCAGAAGAGCATATTTGAATGTACAACACGTTGAACCTTGGAGTGGATGGGCTACAGCAGCAGAAGACCACACCGGGTTCCACTCCTGTCAGCTAAGAACAGGGAAGTGAGGCTACAGTGGGCACAGGCTCACCAAAACTGGACAGTTGAAGATTGGAAAACGTTGCCTGGTCTGACGAATTTCAATTTCTGTTGGGACATGCAAATGGTAGGGTCAGAATTTGGCGTAAACAACATGAATCCATGCATCCATCCTGCCTTGTGTCAATGGTTCAGGCTGGTGGTGATGGTGTAATGGTGTGGAGAATGTTTTCTTGGCACACATTAGGCCCCTTAATACCAATTGAGCATTGTTTAAATGCCACAGCCTATCCGAGTCTCCTTGCTGATCACGTGCATCCCTTTATGGCCACAGTCTACCCATCTTCTAATAGCTACTTCCAGCAGGATAATGAGCACAAAGCACACGTCATCTCAAGCTGGTTCCACGAACATGACAATGGGTTCAGTGTACTCCAATGGCCTCCACCAGATCTCAGTCCAATAGAGCACCTTTGGGATGTGGTGGAATGGGAGATTCGCACCATGAATGTGCAGTCGACAAATCTGCAGCAACTGCATGATGCTATCATGTCAACATGGACCAGAATCTCTGAGGAATGTTTCCAGCACCTTGTTGAATCCATGCCATGAATGATTCAGGCTGTTCTGGGGGCAAAGGGGGATCCTACCCAGTACTAGAAAGGTGTACCTAATAAAGTGGCCACTGAATGTATATATACACAGGTAGTAGCCATGGGAGCAGTCCAGCCCCAGTGTTTGTCAGCCTTGTCCTGCAGGATCAGCTGCCATTTCCCCTGCTCTAAAAGGTGGAAATACTTGGGTAAATGAGGGACCCAAAGTATATTGAAAGCAGGTGCTTCCACACAGGTAATGTTCCTGAGTTAAGGAAACAATTAGCATGGAAGGAAAGGAAACACTTGAGGAAACGAAGGGTTCTGGCAGCTCTGTTATGGTGTGGGTGCATGTTCTGGCATGGTTTAGGTAAAAAAACAATAAATACCAAGCTATTCTGAGTGATCACCTTCATCCTATGGTTTCTTCCAGGATGACAATGCCCCATCCACAGGCTACAAGTGGTCTCGTGGATCCTGTACATGGCCAGATGAATTATATCCATGTTTTTTCCCCTTGTATTTCAAGCAACACATACAGGTTTGTGTGTGTTGATGGCCCAGTTATTTATGCTTGCTGCAACATACAGTGAGTGATTTGAAGAACTAGTGTAGTAAATGTACATACCTGCAGATGGCAATGCAACCCTATTTTGTACTTCAAATAGAGGTAAATCTGTTATTTAAATATTGTTAAAAAGCTGTTCAAGTTTATTTGCAATTCCACATGAATATATGAATTAGTTGAAAATGAATGGATCGGAATGAGAGCACTCAAAAACAGTTGCTTTTCTGTATTTAACTTTGACTGCACAATCCCAATCTTCGATCTTTTTTAATTGACCGGAGACCAATGACAGTATGACACTCAGTGAGAACCTCAGTGAGAATAAAGCTTCAGGAAAGCCTTCTTCCAGACCCCAAGATTTTTATTAACATTTTGTAGAAAAAAAAAGAAAAAAAATTGATGAGACAAACTTGCTCACAAAGAAATATACAGTCACTTTTTTTCTATTTTTCCTTCTTTCTTTTTTCTGTTGGGAGGATTCATACATCACATGAAAGCACATATTAACAGTCAACACAATGGAGTTTCCAGAGCCGGCTTAGACCGATGACCACAGATCGCAGTCAGGGCCGACAAAATAGAAATACTAGATCAGGCATTCCACTGAAAGCATCAATCAAAAGTAAGCAAGCTGGGCAGCCACACTGGACTCTAAATAGGGGAGTACTCCATACGTTCATCCTTTCAGGACGTACGATATGTATCTTATACAATGTGTCCGATCTAGTAATTCTATGCTTACAGTTAAAAAAAGGCAACAGCTGACATTTTACAGTTTTATTTCCCCCCACAATGCATCTATTGATGGAACAAACATATCCTGAAGCTCACGAATCCGAGCTCCATCACTTGGAGGCGCAGCTCTTGTATAATGTTTAAAAGGCAGAAAGTGATGCACTGAGAAGTGCATATGCTTGGTAAAGAATAACAGTTGTTCATATCTCTCTTTTTTTTTATTATTTAAAAAAATTACAATTTGTAATCACTCTGCATTAAATTCTATGTATAATTTAAGATATAGGACTACTTTTTTTACTGCATCATAAAATGTATGAATATAAATCAATATTGTACATGACAGCAAAAAAGGAAAAAAAAACTAAACAAAGACCACCAAAGCCTAGCAGGAGTTCACTCTCATACATCACGTCACTCGGTCTCAGTACCATATAATACAAAACGTCAGCTTCAAAATACAACTCACTGTGCAAAAGGCATATTTACATAGTAATCACTGCCAATTACACTGTAATAATTTCCACTATGTCCTGTATAATTTAAAATAAATAAGTAAAACAGGCCTAGGACATGTGCTAGTGTACAGAGTATGCTATACTGTACGTGTACATAAATTGAGTCCTTATTAGTTTAGAGGTCATTGGAAGGTAAGAGTAGTAGTCTGTAATGCTGGTACCGATTTTTTCTTTTTTTCTGTTGACTGCAGTTTTAATGCACACTTATGAAATGCTCATGTTTGGGGTTAATTTAAAATTCAATCATGGGATACATTTTTTGCTAGATGTGCACATTTCTATTAGATCCACCTCTGTGATTGCATTTGCCCATTGACAGTTTATTCTCAATTTACAAGAAAGAGAGAAAGAAGAGGGAAGTAAGGTGGTCTCCAGAGCCAACGCCTCAGGTATCACGCCAAAATAATTAGAAAGAGTCCTGCACAGGGAAAATAAGAAAATGAGGACTCTGTCGGTGAAAAGTGTGAATCTTCCGTGACTACAGAGACAGCAGTGCACAGGTGAGCTTTAAGGCCTCAGTATACTTCAAACAAAATAGAATTTGGCGTGTTCGCACAGGCAAGATGGCGGGTTTGCAACCAAAACGAAGCGCTGCATTTGGCTTAGATCGCCACAGTGCGTGCAAGCTGGCTAGGCGAACTCCCAATACAAGTCGCCTGCAACTGGTCAACAATGTCACGTGATTGGTTGCGTTTTTAAGTAAGTCCGATTTACATCTTGTTATCGTCGTGTCCAGCTGTTCCTCTACATGTGACCCAAATGACAAAACCTTCTATCTAGCTGACATTTGTTGCTTTATGCCAGATATGGCTAACGTAGCTAGCTAGTTGCTCGCTAACATGGGCGGCTCAATTTTATGCAAAGTATAAAAGCCATCGTTGGCCACTACTACTAGCAAGCCCAGCAAAAGTTTTTTTGTTCCCTTCCAGTTTAGCAACCCATATGAATTGCTGAACATCCTTATTAAAAATTTTGCAAACTGGCTACCGCTATGAGCAAAAATTTGCCAATTGTTCGATTCTAGCTAGAAAGCTACGTGTTAGCTAATTCAACAAGGGAAGATAATTGGCTAGCTAGTTAGCTCATCAACGTAGCTAGTTGGATATTTTCCAATAAGGTCGCTAACGTAAGCTAGTGTGTAAATATGTGTATAGATGCGACGTGTATTTGCATTCTCGGTGGATGCTTGCTATATGTTATATGTTGTCACATATAGTTGATGTTTCTATTTATATTATGAGCTAGATAGCCCATTATGTCAGTTAGCTACATTTGCTGCTAGTTAGTTGATGATACAGTTCATAACATTTAGTCGGCTAGATAACTTGGCTATGTTTAGATATGAAAATAGCAGGTGGTTGTAAAATTTTAGACGTATTGCCGAGTAGCACTTATCTAGTAATCTGGCATACTTTTCCTACCCAATTAGAAAACTAGAACTAGTGTACTTAATGCTTAGATGGCTAGCAAGTTGCATAGCTGGGGGGAAAGGGTTGTCTGTTGTGCTGAGGGTTCAGTGCAGCGTAATCTTTATAGATGGTAAAAGGATGCGTCAATGGCTATCTGCCTCGAATGTTCGAAATGACCTAGCCTGATGTTTGCTTTGTTTTGGATTTCACCGTTGGTATTTATACACTATATGGCCAAAAGTCAGTGGACATCCCTACTAATTATTGAGTTCAGGTGTTTCAGCCACACCCACTGCCAACAGGTGCATAAAATCCAGCACACAGCCATGCAATCTCCACAGACAAACATTTAGAATTCAGAATGGCTCGTAAAGAGCTCAGTGACTTTAAATGCGGCACTGTCATAGGATGCGGATGTCACAGGGTTTGACGGATGCCAGGAGAACGCTACCTTCCAGAATGCATAGTGCCTACTGTAAAGTTTGGTGGAGGAGGGATAATGGTCTGGGGCTGTTTCTCAGGGTTTGGGATAGGCCCCTTAGTTCCAGGGAAGGGTATTCTTAATGCTACAGGATACAAAGACATCTTATCCAATTGGGCGCTTCCAACTTCGTGGCAACAGTTTGGGGAAGGCCCTTTGCTGTTCCAGCATGACTGTGCCCCTGTGCACAAAGCGAGGTCCATAAAGACATGGTTAGACGAGTTTGGTGTGGAGGAACACGATTGGCCTGCACAGAGCCCTGACCTCAACCCCTTTGAACACCTTTGGGAGGAATTAGAAGCCTTCTCGTGAGCCAGGCCTTCTCGTCCAACATCAGTGCCTGACCTCACAGATGCTTTTTTGGCTGAATGGGCACAAATTCCCACAGACACACTCCAAAATCTTGTGGAAAGCCTTCCCAGAAAAGTGGCAGCTGTCATAGCCGCAAAGGGGGGTCCAACTCCATATTAATGCCCATGGTTTTAGAATGGGATGTCCAACAAGCTCATATAGGTGTGATGGTCAGGTGTCCACTGACCTTTGGCCATATAGTGTATTTCCGGTTCCGTAGTCTAGCGACTAGCGAGCTCCTCCATCTGGCGTGGAGCATCATTAAACGACCAGATCTCAAGTCACAGGGAGTATACAGAAATTTGCTTGAAATGCCGTATTTGGCAGCAGTTCGGCAGCCTGTGCGAACACGCCAAATTCGATTTTGTTTGAAGTATACTGAGGCCTTCAGTGTCCCACATCTCACTCTGCTTTTCCTTCTCCGTTCTTCAGTGGAACACAGAAACAGACTTCCATTCCCTGGGTTTTCCGGAATGTGGGAGAACAAGCTGCTTCAGTCAATGGTTCCTACATGGTCCAGGCAAGTAATGCCGCTCTTTTAAAAAGCCAGTCCTAATGAGCAGGAGAAGTTGAGGTTAAGCACTATGACGAGGTTAGGATATGCTAACAGAGGTTAAGCACTATGACGAGGTTAGGATATGCTAACAGAGGTTAAGCACTATGACGAGGTTAGGATATGCTAACAGAGGTTAAGCTCTATGACGAGGTTAGGATATGCTAACAGAGGTTAAGCACTATGACGAGGTTAGGATATGCTAACAGAGGTTAAGCACTATGACGAGGTTAGGATATGCTAACAGAGATTAAGCACTATGATGAGGTTAGGATAACTGTATGTGGCTGGTGACATTGCGCCGGTCTGTGTGTTTATGGCGAGGTTGGGATATGCTAACAGTGTTTAATGGACAGGAAGCATTGATACAAAGTCCATAAGAAAGTTTGAGTGCCGTGAGACGGGGGTTGGGATATGGGATATTAGGGGTGTAACGGTACACAAAAATCACAGTTCGGTACATACCTCGGTTTTGAAGTCACAGTTCGGTATACGTTTTCGGTACAGCGGGGGGAAAAAAATGCAAAACATAAAATTGCTTTTCATTTATTATTAACTTTGTAAACAGCGACCAATTGGCCATAATTTGAACAAAGAACTGAAATGTGGACGAGAGGTAACTTCGTAGCAAATCCTGTGCTATATAAACACCTACGGCGTTTGTTATCGCTTTGCTCATTTGCGTTCACCATACTGAGTACGAAGCTCGGCTGTGCTAAGTTAATCTCTCTAGTTCAGTGGTGTACCATAGACCATAGATATAAAAACTTTTATATATACGTATACATCTATGCCATACATGTATGTGGGCTGAACGAACAACATCTGGCCCTTTGCACAAGTTGTGAGTTTTTAATTAAGTTCCGCACACACAAAAAAGTTCTGCACGTGCGTTTGTGCATTCGTTCGGTTCACATCGCGTACCGAACTGAAAGTCCTGTACCGAAGTTCGGTACGAATATGTGTACTGTTACACCCCTATGGGATATGGTTACTAAATCCGTAAGGAAGATTGAGTGCCGTGAGACAGAGGTTGGGATATGTTTACTGAATCCGTGAGGAAGTTTGAGCGCCGTGAGATGGAGGTTAGGATACGCTGACCGCGGTGCTGTCCGTGCTTTTCTCCAGGTTACAGTCTGTATTCGTGGGTGCTGTGGTGGCCTCTGTTGGAGACGACTGGCCGCTGGCGGGCTGTCCGGAGGTTTTGCTCACCGCGTCTGTAGTCGCCTCTGTCTCACACTCCTGCTGAGAGGCGGTCGCTGTGAGAGTGAGGAGAAAAACATGCACTGATGGTCACACAGAGAGTCATTAAAACCCCTGGACTGTTCAAGAGCAGGCTTTTCATAGTGATGGACTGAATGTCATTAAACTTCCATTAATCACTCAGTAAAGGCACTCGCCACAAGACTCTATGTAGACTTCCACTGCAACAGTACATGTGTATGCAGGGATTCCTTCTGCACTTTGTAGTCCTGCACGGCTGCCTGAACATAACGCCTAAACTAACAATTTGTTGAAAATCCGAAAACATGCATTAATTTATGCCCAATACCCGTATTAGCCAGCAGACGTTGCCGTACCACTGTTTGGCATTACACTAGTCTCAATAAAAACAAGCACATTTTTTTCCAAAAGACCACCGTAACTAACACTCCTGTGGGAAACCCTGGTATGGCCTGTGTACAGTGTGTGTGAGAAGTAGCTGTATGTGACACCTGATTGAGCACATGGTGTTTGTACAGTAGTGGCTGTGTGTGTGTGTGCGTGCGTGCGTGCGTGCGTGCGTGCATAGAGTGGCCGTGTGTGCTACCTGACTGCGTGCAGGACTTCATGTGCTCAGGCCAGTGAGCCTGCTGGCAGGGGTAGTCGCAATAGCTGGTGTTCCAGCAGCAATAGAAGATGGCCTCCTTCCTGCAGTTAGCGCACCATTGCTTCTTCTTAGTGTCATCCACTGCCTGCTGTTTCTCCACCTCCATCTGTTTCTTCACCTCAGCCACCAGACGCTCTCTCTCCTGCTCCAGACTCTGCCTCATCTCTGCCATGGTTAGCTCTAACACACACACACACACATCCATACACACACACGCACCCATCCATACACATGTACACACATGCACACATCCATATACACACACAGACAAACACATACACATAATCACAGGCACACATCCATACACATGTACACACATCCATACACATATACACACACACGCACGCACGCACGCACGCACGCACGCACACACGCACACACACACATCCATTCATACAGTTATCGTAACTTCCCAGGCCTTTCCTGCAATCCTGTTACAATGTTCTATTTGGCCAGATGTTGAATAGGATCTCAGAAAACAGATCTCACCTAAATTGTGCTTCATTTCTGACAACTCTTGCTGATGTAACCATTGCAACTTTTCGATTTCGATTCTCAACCGTCGAATCTGTAGAAATAAACGCAAAAAACATCAGATTTGTTTGGGCAGTCAGACCCCACAGTGTGCAAATTTAATTCGGTTTATCGTCCAATACCCACCTCTGCTACAGTATTTCCCGATGTATTCTTATTGAGATCATTGTATATCTCGGTCATTGTACCTTTAATTGCGTCCATTATCTGAAAAGCAATGTTTGAGAATGAATTCATCATCCCTTTACATGAAATGGCAGTTTGGTGATTGTCCTGGGGAGTTAGCTCACTTTGTTGGTGTACTTGGCTATGTCCGCTGCAACGTCAGCCGAGGTGGTGGGGATCTGGAAGTCCCCACTCCCAGAGGATGAGGGGGCGTTGCCCGTCATTGACACGGCTGGAGTGGCGGTTACCAAGGTTACAGTAGAGGTGGGAGTGGCCTGAGGGACGTCCTTCTGTTGAACAGCTGAAGCGAGCATCAGAGAGCAGCCCATTAGTGTGTTAGTGATCACAAACAAGATTTTCAATAACCCTTAATGGATAAATACATGATTTTCAATATCAGCACATTGCTTAAAGGGTGTGTACTCTCCCCTTTACTGTATATCCTGTACACGGATGACTGCAGGAGTCAGCATGAGAATAGACATGTCGTTAAGTTCGCTGACGATTCTGTAATCCTTAGTCTACTCCATGATGAAGAGAATGAACATGGCGAAGTTGTTGACAACTGGTGTAAATCCTCGTTTCTCGAGGTGAATGTTCAAAAGTCAAAATATATGGTTTTCGATTTTAGAAGAAGTGAAGGGGCACCAGTGCAGATGCTGATCGAGGGAAAAACGGTTGAGTTTGTCTACAGCTACAAATATCTTGGCACGATTATCGATGACAGAGAGGCAAATACAAATGCCATCAATGCCAAAGCTCAACAACGTCTGTTCTTATTGTGTAAATTGAACACTTTTGATGTGGACAGAAAGGTTTTAACCCTCTTCCATAGATCCTTTATTGAATCCATTTTAATGTTCTCAATGATTTGCTGGTATGGTAACCTCAATGTTAAGTGCAAATCTCAACGATTAAAATATTAAATGTGTTCTAAAATGACTGGGGTCAGCTCAGTCTCTCCGCTTTATACAATAAACATATCCTGTGTAAAGCCAGAGGTTAAAGCCTAGGTTTAAAAGCAGATAATCGCAAAACACTTTCATCCCCAAAGCAATCGCTGCTATTAATACACACCTAAGATTATATTTGGATACACCTTGTTGTTGCTGCTGCTGCTGCTGAGGTACTTTACTTACTGTGTACCATATATTATATTATTTATTTATTTATGCATTGTTTTATTGATAGGATTGCTACATAGGATTGCTACTTTCAAACCAGTTTAGAGTAGGTTTGGTAAACTTGTGAGGGAAAGTCAGAAATGATCCTGTTGTTTCTCAGGGAGACGGTAAAGTAGTTAGGTCTTTGTGGGTAAAGCCTGTATGTTATGTAAATTCCGATGTTAATACTGGCACCTGGACCGAGCAAGGTTGTTAACACTGTGCGTAAGGCAATCTGCAAGTTCGCGTCTACATGTTTAGGATTGGTAAGACTCTGCGAGTTTGAGTTTTTGGGGGGCTTTTTCCATGGTCAATCGTACTCCTAAGCTGTGCTCACCGTAAGCTCCACTGTCAATTAAGGGGAGCATAGACAAGCACGTGCTCCTCCTCCGAAACACATGATGTCATTCGCCGTGTCTTTTCACACTGCAGTAAATAAGTTAAGCTGCACAGACATGAGTGGGAGGAAGGAACTTAATGCACAGCTTTATACTGGCAGACCCCATGCACGGTCCCTGATGTGCAACGAGACACAGACAAACCCAGCCAACTGAATCCCCCGGGCAACTCTACCAAGTATGGGTCGCCCCACAGTGCTGCTGGCCACAGTAGGCACTGGCATGGTCTGGATTCAATGCCAAAGCGTGGGGCTCATCCACACACAAGCACAGCACCCTGAGCCACCCAGCAGGCCTGAGTCTTCAAGTTGACTCTGTAGTTTAGACTATTAGTGCACTTTTATTCCTCTTCAACAACAAATGTCAAGATTTTCTTGACCCTCCTGACTCTTACCTCATCAGACTCGATTTGTTGAGGCCCTTCTGTGGCTGTTTTTCTCTACATTTATTTATTTTTTCCTGTTTTTCTCCCAACTTGGTGGCGAGTTATACACTCTATTTTTTCAATTCACTCTCCCCCACCAACCCTGGCCGCAGTGTGCAACCTGCCCTCCGGGCGAGTGCCTTTACCGGTTGCGCTATCCCGGGGCCCTTCTGTGGCTGTTTCACAGAAACTCAGACCCTGTTAGTGTTGACCTGGTATCTATAAACAGCCCCTTGTAAAGGCACAGAATCTGTAGTGTGATTCAGAATGGTTGGCAGGTACCTTTCACCGCCTGCCGTGTTTGGTACCGTGTGCCGGGGGATGGCTGCAGCGATGCGCCTGAGGGCGACTGCGTTTGGGCCGGCGCCTGGGCCTGGGCCAGCTGCTGAGGGCTGCCCTGCATCTGTGCAGCCGGCTGCTGGCCCTGCTGCTGCCTCTGGACCTTTTGCAGGTGCCACTTCTGCGAGGAGGTCTGGAACTTTGTGGTAGGGTTCCACACCACGGCACGTTGCACTACGGGGGTGGTCTCCCGGGGCAGCAAGGGGCGCTGTTTCTTCACGGTGGACGGGGCATTGGGCAGCAGGGCGGAAGCTGTGAAGGAGACCATGTTGAGGGGGATGGTGATGGGGGGTGGGCAGGGTCTTTCACACTTGGGGTGGAGGAAGCTGGGTCGATAGGGGGCAACGGAGCTGTGCTGGAGGGTGCAGGGCCTTTACCTACAACACAATAAAATAATATTAACTATAAATAACACATTAAGCAAAATTAAAATTGAACTGTGTAAATAAACTATGCTATGCAACTATGACTGATTGTTCTTACTTTAAAGATAAGGGCTCCGTATGTGCTACTTTCCTTCAATGACATAACAGATCATTAGACATAAAAGGGGTTCTGTTCAATGTGGGGAATACTCCACAGACCCTCAATAGACTTAATTTAGGACTAAATTAAGGACAGAGCTGGAGGAGTTTACCAAGAAATAGCAATAGCAATTCACCATATTGTTCACTGATTAAAATAGTTAAGATTACAGACAGAGCTTTGGGGTTTTGTTAGAGAGATTGTGACATATTGCAACAATGTGTTTTCTTAACAAACCTTGTCAGTTAAACTGGTTATTCAATGGAGTATTCAATGTTTGCAATAATCCCTGACGGTGTGCAAGAGAAAAGATGGAGAGTTTGAGAAGCAGGAGGACACTCACTCACACTCACACTCACCCTCAGGCTTGGTAGCGGGGGCCTCTTTAGGGTCGCTGACCCCTGCTGACTCCTTCTTGCTCTTCTTGCGTTCCTGGCTCCCCTGGTCCCCCTCGAAGTCGATGACCAGCTTCCTCTCCGAGTCCGAGTCCATGTCCTGATCGTCAAGCGCCGGCCGTGGGCTGTCCCCCTTTGTGTGGGGCTTGTCCTTCATCACGGCAATCTGTGGCGCCCTGACCGCCTCCGAGGGCTCTTTGTCACCGTCGCCGCTCAGCTTCTCCTTTGCTGGTGATTCAGCTGCCCTTTTTTCGGCTGCTGGAGTGGCGGCCTCTGACACACCGTCTGCGCCGCTCTCCTTGCCTTCGTCCACGGCGGGCACCCTGAGCTTCTTCTTGGAGTCATTCTCGGCCTCGTCGTCTTTGTCATTGGCCTCGATCTCGCCCCTCTTCGGCCTCTGCTCCTCCTCGCTCGCGTACTCGCTGTCGCTCGAGTCCGACTTCTCAGAGTCCTCTGAGTCACTGTGCTCCACACCCTTGTACACGTCTTCAGAGATCTCGTCAATCCCTGCGCGGGAGATCAGAACTGAGAGTTTCAAACACCACCGCCAATGCATACAAGCAAACCGTCATGACTGTTGCCATATAAGAAGGTGTTCTGTGCTGATGTATGAGTAGGTGTTGCGACTGTGCAGTCATCTCAGAGAGCGGTTTCCCTGTGCGCTTCTGTGCTCACCCAGCTGTGCTTTGCAGCTCTCGATGGTCTTGTCCAGGTTGAGCTGGAAGCGGCTCCTGATCTGTCTCTTAGGAGAGGCGAGCACCACCGGGGCCACATGCTGCTGCTTCACGCTCTCACTCAACTCCTTCAGGTCCATCTCTGCCTTGCTCCGATCTGCACACACACACAAACACACACTGCAACGTCCTGTCTCTGCCAGCTAGGGGATATTCATGAGAAGTCCCATCCAAATCTATTGCTATTTGTTGCGAGTGACAAATACATTTAACATAAATAAAATAAAATAAATAAAGGAAACACTTGGGTAAATGGAGGGTTCTGGCAGCTCTGTTATGGTGTGGGGTGCAGTTTCCTGGCATGGTTTAGGTCCACTCAACCCCTAAGAGCAAGGCCGAAATTACCATATATATTGGGGGGGACACATCCCCCCAATATTCAGATATGCTCAAAATGTCCCCCCCAATATATAGCCTAGCTGATTTTTTTTTTTTTTTTTTTTTAAATGTCCCCCCCAATGTTGACTCCATGGTTACGGCCTTGCCTAAGAGGGTAAGGTAAATGCCAATAAATACAAAACCATTCCACCAGGAGTGATCACCTTCATCCTATGGTGAAGCATTTCTATCCTGATGGGAGTGGTCTCTTCCAGGATGACAACACCCCCATCCACAGGGCATTGAGTGGTCAGTAGCATGGCTGTCTCAGTCACCAGATCTCAACTCAATTGAACCCAAATGGGACACCACCATCAACAAAAAACCAAATTATAGAATGTCTTGTGGAAGAATGGTGTTGCATCCCTCCAATAGAGTTCCAGACACTTGTAGAAACTATGCTGAGGCATATTTGAGCTGTTCTGGTGGCCCATGGTGACCCAATGCCCTATTAAAACACTTTATGTTAGTGTTTCCTTTGGCAGTCACCTGTACATTCATTTCTCAATTGACAGATTGATTTGAATGTTGCAGTGCTCAGTAATGTCAAGCTGTGCTCAGCACTGTTCAGTAGCGTGGAGCTCTCACCCAGGTTAAGGTTGAGGATGCTGCCGGTAGTGGACGTCCTCTCCGGCTTGGGGGCAGTAGGCGCGGAGGGGGAAAAGGCCTTGGGGCTGTCCGTCACACTGCCTGCAGGTCCAATTTTAGCGGGTGCAGGAGACGCTGTAGAGAAAAAAACAACAGCTCAGCAGATGGAGAAGAAAGTGTGAATCAAGACTGTGCCCATCCATCCACACACTGTGTCTTAGCCATCCAGCAGCCCCGACGTACTTTTAATAATTTAATTTTTCCGATTTTACCCCGTTTTTCTCCCAATTTGGTAGCCAATTACCCGCTGTGCTTAGTTCAATCCCCCTACCCTCATAGTTTGCTACCGTAGTCCTGTGACCGGCAGTCACAAGGGCGAAGTGCTGCCTCCTCCGAGACAGCACTCGTCGTGCCATCAACTGTAATTCCAGTACCCCAGAACCACTCCTGTGCGCAGCGAACTGTGTGTGTCGGCTTCCCTCCCCCCTCCCTTGCCGCCCCGATGGCACTCCCGACCAGAGCCGGCTCTGGCGCGACGGGGTATTGAACCCCGGTCGCCGTGGCCAGCGTCGGAGGTTGAAACCACTAGACCATGTGGGAGGCCTGAGATGCTATCTGTTCATTGTAGCTTGTAAGGAGACTGTCCCAGGCCGTACCTGTGCAGTCCATCGACTCCTCCCCGGTGCTGAGGTGGCTGAGCATAGCTTTGCTGCCACCTTTCTCCGTGCCGTCCGGCTCCACATCAGAGCCCGTGTGGACAGAGGAGTTGGTGCTCATGGGAGAACGGGGCATGTCCGTCAGGGAGACCCGCCTCCCTCCGCTGCCCGGCAACGCGCCCTTGCCCAGGAGGATCTTGGGAGAGGCCGTCATGTCAAAGCTGAACTTGATCTTCTCCTGCTTCTCGGGCTTGACCGAGCCCACTGACGGATTCGAGGGGTCCAACAGCATTTGGAACTGGTTGTCGGGGGTGTAGGGTGTCCTGAAGGGGGCGTAGTTGAAAACCCCAAACTTCTTACGGCTGTTCTCCACGTAGATTTCCATTTCTTGCATTGCACTGTTGAAGATGCTCTTGGTTTTTTTCACAGAAAAAGGAATCTCTTTAGACATGAGGTAGCAGTTGTTCAGAGGGACCCAAGCACTGGAATAAAGAGAGGAGCCGTTTAATCTCCTGCACAACAGGTGGCCACAAGGACAAATGCAAGGAACAAGGTTTTTCCCCAGATGGTTCAGTCATTTATGTAGCAATGCAGTCAGTGAAACCTAAGTCTGCCCATGCTAGTAGCATAAGAACTGGAGCTTTGAAGAGCTTTGACCCACTAATTATGAAAAAAGAAACATTTAGCATTTAGCACTGTTTCACATGCCAGTAGTTGGGCTAATGTTTAGGGCAATCTAGCCCTAGATGATGTACACATTTTGTAAAAGGGGAAATGGTGTGGGGAAAACAGACTGAAGCTCTTCACCGGTCATGCTGCCCGAAAAAGCGAGCGTCCACCTGGCCGTCCTTGTCCCGGATGGCCTTGGCAGGCCAGAATGGAAACCCTTTGAGCTTGGCCCACACCAGGGGGTGGGGGTTACTCTAAACAGAACAGAAAGTCGTTTTCAGTAAACCCAGGAACACCAGTTATCAATTATAGCCATGTCAATGTTTCCTGCTCAAGTTGGCCAATTTTGAAATACAATGAGAGATTTCAGCCAACAAATCGAAGGCTCAGTGTAGAAAAAGTGAGTTTGGGGCTTACGCATGGTTCACAAAACCAGTTTTCCCTCTTTTGGCAAGCTGACAGATAGCACTCAGGGCACACTTCAATTTCATTCATCTGCAACAGAAGAGCATTTTCCCATTGATATTTGTGTTTGTGTGTGTGAATACGTGTTATTTTAACATGCATGTTTGTAGGATGGTACTCACTTCATGTTCACATATTTTAATGATGACTTTAGCTGTTGCTGTCAGCTTGTGATTACCTGAAATAAGAGTTTGCTCTTAATACTAATCTCACCACTGATGATAATAATACTACTACTAACACTTATAATTGTAATTAATTAATTAACATATTCCAAAATTGCTAAATTATAAATAATATGGGGCTACTTTTAAGGGGGGGGCGCTTTTTGAGACAAAGCTTTTTCACAACTTTCAAGGGGAAGATATTTTCAAGCATTTGCAACAAGACTGGCATGTTTTAAAATGCTTGGAGATTAAACAACATTATATTTATGCATCGCATTTTATAATGCTTTGAAACTAACCTCCATTATAAATGATGCAGTTGTGCAAGATCCATTTCACATCAGCCAAAAAAGCTTCTGTACAGCCATACATTTTCTTTTTGATATTCTGCAGAGAAAGCCACACATAAATCAAACACATACGTATTCATTTAGAGCAGCAGGGACATGAATAGTCATAGGCCAGTTTTCTGAAATATTCATTGGAGCTAAGGTGAATTTGAATTCATAGGCTTTCTGGGACAATCTGGAATTGAATGGCAAAAGGAGAAAGTGCTTCATTGGCCACACTAAAAGCACATTAACTGGCCTTCACAAGATACTCCACAAAGCTACAGCTCAAACAAATCATTTCCCTGGGTTTTGATTTTCTCACAGAATCACTTCAGATATTATTACTATTAAAGATTACATATAATGGAATATATTATTCAAAACAAAGTTAAATATATATATATATACTATATAAATTAAATATATAAAGGAACATTTCTGCAACTATGAGAAGACACAGATGAGAATGATAAATACCTTCTCTAAGGTACAGAGGTCCATGGGATGGAAAATGTATTCAGCGTAATCCGGGTGCTGTTCTAGAGACACAGGCTTCTGAAATGGTTCTGTCTGTTTCCAGAGAAAACAGAGCAGATCTGTCAAGCCAAGCCACACTGTCACTCAAAATCAGTAATGCTGCCAGCACACATTCAGGGTTCCTACAGCATTCTAATGCAAAATTAAATGATTTATCAATTTTCAAAGGTTTCAAGGAAGTTATTTTGAAAATGAATGTTCTTACAAAGGACTAAAGAAATCACAAGACATTTATTTGATTAGAAATCCCGCCCTCCCACTGAAGACGTTTATGGAGGAGACTGCAGGCTTTGGAACACAGGGCTTGTTTGGGCTGTCAGATGGCTTATCCAGTTAAAGCAGTGATGAGCCCCATGGACTGGTATGAAATCTTGATCGTGCCATATTTACATATGTACATATTGCGTCACCCAAGAAGGGAAGGTTTCATTGAGCAGGGTCTTCACTGCCTCATCACACAAGAGTGACTGCCTAGGAATCTGGCACCTGCACCTGCCTGCGTGAGCTCCCAGCAAAATGACTTTGTGGCATCATGCACATATCGAGCCACAACTCATTTCACCAGCATTTTGGACAACATGCATGCCAGTCTTGCATTTTCCTGAATTGATGCATCGATGAAACAGGCCAACAAATATAATTGGCCATTCCAAATTTAGAGGAACAATAAAAAAACAGTCACTTAAAAACTAAAAAAGAACATTGATGTAATTGAATTCCGACCAGTATGGATTTTCTTTGTATATAACAAAAAAAGAAAAGTTTCGTACCATGCATAAACCACCAAGGAAAAGCACCTTCGAGGTTCTGAAGGACCCGTGGGAACGCTGCACATGAGAGTCCAGAAGGAAGGTATGTAATTTGAAATGTTTCCAGTGTGTGAAATAGAAAAAGATTTCTATTTATTTAATTTTTTTACACAGTGAAAAGGCTGTTCAGCGTTGGAGAAGTGAGGGAGGGACCGTGCTACACGGTCAGGAGGGACAGATACATATCTACGTACTGAGCAATATGAGCCCTGACCAATCTGAGCCTGTAGCAACTCTCAGAATAAGAGAGGAGTTTTGTAACAAAAACAGATTAAACTGAACCAAGGACAGCAGCGCATGTTGGCGGAATTGCCACAATCTGTCCACACCTCTGGGAAGTGGAAGTGGGGATTTCATGGGTGAATATTTCATTAATACTGTACCACAGAGACACAATATCCAAAAGAGTAATCTTTTCTTCTTCATGAAGACGGTTTCTAACCTAACACAAGTACAGTTCCACCCCTGCTGAAAACCAGGAGCATGAGCATGACCTCATCTGATTCTACTGGGTGAGCCAGGGGTCAATCGGTCTGTGGCCTGTGTAGGCTAGAATGTGTGAGCTGATATGCAGCAGTGGAAGGATTGTTTTTCCTCAAAAGAACACTGCCCTGAAGAAGTCCGGGCTGAAAACATGTCTTTAATCACCAAAGTTCAAGGCCACTTCCAAAAATAGCGGCACCAGCTTTCATCAGTTGAAAGGGAGTTCGGTCTCATGAGTGACAGTTTGAGTGACAGACGTCCCCATGACGACTGAGTCTACTCCTCAAGGTCAGTAATTCAACAGGGTTTACCCATAACTACTTCTAAGAAAAACAATTGTGCCTGACTGTGGGAGTGCCTGAACAGAGTCAAACTCTGAATCAAGACTTTAGGATAAAGAAATATATAATATAATAATAATAATAAATATACCGTATCTCAAATATCAAAAGGCTATTAATCTTTGACAGATTAACAATGCCACTTGTTGTACTCGTGCGCTTGTTAAAAACACAAAACAAGCCACAGGGTGGCGTAACGGTAGGAAGAGGGGAGGGAGGCACGAGCTCGCCGCGTATACAGAAGGCTTCCCAGTGGGTATCGGAATCATGGTCGACGGTCCGTCTCGAAGGAGGCGGATCACCCGCCCACGTCACTGCAATAAAACATTTTAACGGCTGTCATAAAATATGTTCAGAGATATTCTTGATGAGTGTGTATTTGTGAGCACCTGCCTGTGAGTGTGTGTGTGTGTATTTGTGAGTACCTGCCTGTGAGTGAGTGTGTGTGTGTGTGTGTGTGTGTTTGTGCATTTGTGACTACCTGCTTGTGAGTGGGTGTGTGTGTATTTGTGAGTGCCTGTCTGTGAGTGGGTGTGTATTTGTAGTGCCTGTCTGTGAGTGTGTGTGTGTGTGTGTGTGTGTATTTGTGAGTACCTGCCTGTGAGGGGGGTGTATTTGTGAGTACCTGCCTGTGAGTGGGTGTATGTGTATTTGTAGTGCCTGTCTGTGAGTGTGTGTGTGTGTGTGTGTGTGTGTGTATTTGTGAGTACCTGCCTGTGAGTGGGTGTGTGTTTGCGCCTGTGTGGACAGTTTTTGATGAATGCAAATTTGAGTCAAATGTAAAAATGAGTTGGGGGTCAGGGTAGTCACACGCTCTCTTACCCCTGGCTGTTTCATCTTCTGGAGTGCAAACTTAAGCAGAAAAGACAGCTGGTCTATTGTTAACATGGTCATCGCTTTACTTTGAGTTTCTATGCACTCCGCCACTGTTATTTTCTGAAAGACAAGAGGGAAGAGCATTCACTTGAGGTTTCATACCTGATTTTTACCTGAAATCAGTATGCTTAAAATGTATTTCACTTTTAAACAAGTCTTGTTTTTAAACAAGTCTCGGTGGGGAGAGAGAGTGAGAGAGAGAGAGAGACGAACAGACAGACAGTATACCTCACACTCAGGACAGAACCAGTCGCCCTCGGGTTCAGCAGCCAGTTTAAGACACTTGGCGTGGTACACCCGAGGGCAGAGCTCGCAGCAGAGGACCTGGCCTTCACGGTGGCACACCCAGCAGTAGAAGTCATTCCGCCCATCCTGTGGCACAACGTCCACAGGCTCTGAGAGTGGCTGCTTCACGTAGTAAAAGGGACCATGCCTTAGCTCTGACTGAAATGGCAAGTTAGAAGAAGCAAGGAGGCCGAGAGTCAAAACGTGGGAGGGAAAGACACGGACACATGACCATTATGCACGCAGAGAGAAAGACAGATGCCAGACTAATCTGAGGCCAGAGCCATGGGACCAAGAGGGGACGCTGATCCCCGACCTATAAAATCAATGTGTCAAATCTACCCTTTTTTGTAAAGGCATACGAAATTCAGTAATGAAATTCAGTTTCATCTTATTTTCCCTAGTATGTTATTTGTGAAGTGAATAATAGAAGGTGCACTGAGCTCGACTGAGCTCCACTGCACCTCCACACTGGCTTCCATCTCCTCTGCTGCCATGCTGCATGAAACAAGCCTCCTGTATCTCATGGGTGAAAGGGAGAGTAGCAACCATAGTAATATATTATGATTATTTTAATTATTATAATCATTATTGTTGCTGTTTCATTCCACCACTGAACCTGCATTACTTCAGAAAAATACTTTGTCATAACAATCATTATTTTAACAAGGAAAAGTATGAATGAGCTACGCGAAAAAAAATATTTTGTTGGCGCCTTGACATGATCACTCTAGTGCTGCAACCCCAACAGAGCCCAGATCATGAGGTAAGATCTTTAAATGCACCAGAGTGATTTGAGGGGGAGAATTGTGCATACAAAATACAATGTACTCACAGATAAATACAACATAATACAAAATAACACTTGTATTGCCAAAAATGGAAGTTAAAACACAGGTTTATACAATTTTGGATAATGTTAATAATCATTTATATTGTCTGTTAATTTCACATTCATAATTTACTATTTATGACACCATTCCAAACCATTTTGCCAAACATTCAGGGAGAAAGTAGCAGCCTGCAGCAAGTGGAAATTCACTTCACATTGATTGAATATTGATTTTATAATAGGCAAGAAATCTATTCTTAGAAAGCTATTGATTGCTTATAAAGCAGGCAAAAAAACTAAAAATAAAACAGTCTGCATTCACGAGTGTACAACACACATTCCCCCTGCCGCGTGATTTTCTGAGCGAAGAAAATGAGCTTTTAACCCATATCTTACATAGTACAAGAATATATTCCAATGAGTAAAAAACACATATGAAATATTGTGCCTTTTCAAAATGGTGAATGGGAGGAATACAAAAAGAAAAGAAAAAACATTTCTTATGACATAAAAAAATATAAAGAAGGCATAAACAACGCATGCCAGAACCTGTTCAAACTGCTTTTTTAAATATTTTATTGGTTGCTGTTGATGGCATCACAAAGCAGCACACCTGCTCTTTACTGCTGTTGAGGCCCGGTTTCTTCTTCTTTTTGATGGGGCTGGGTGAGGTTTCTGAGGGGGAGTGCCCATTGGAGGAGTGAGGGGGGCTGGGTAGCTTGCGCTTCTGAGCTGACCCTTCCGCTGATCCAGGATCTGAAACTAGAGACAGACCTGGTGTCACATGCAAACACACAGCGACTGAACTGGGAATAATGGCATTCCCCCTGCCTCCACCAGGGGGCAAACATCACACAGAACACTGGTAAACAACAATCTCAAAGCTGCTGTCTGGAGGTTATGAGAGGAACAGCCATTTACTTGAACTCGACAGACTTTCGTCCTTATTCACATCAGGTTTCTCGTGTGATAAGGTGCACCTAACATGAGGACAGCGATAAGGATCGACATAAAATAATAAAATCTCACAACTGTCAGGGCTGGCAAACTGTCTGGCAAAACGTCACACATTGTGTTTTTCAACGATAATGGCATTGTTTGAATCCTGGACTTGAGTGCCAGGTTTTCTAATCTTCCTTGCTTAAAGGTGCACGAGGCAGAGGGCATTAGAAACTCGAAAAGACGAATGAAACAATTAAAGCTGATTGTGTCACTAACAACACTGTTATTTTATTTATTTATTTTTATTTAGTTTCTATGATTTTATCCCATTTTCTTCCAATTTAGCAGCCAATTACACCCTATATCACCGGTAGTGACAAAGGCAAAGTATCGTCTCCTCCGCTGTCGACCGTAGCTCCGGTACTACAGAGCCACTCCTGTGTGCAGCGAACTTCCTGTCGGCTTCCCTCCCTCCTCCCCTGGGGCGGACAGCCAATTGCCGCCCCCGGTGGCACTCCCGGCCAGACACGACTCTGGCGCGGCCGGGGGAATAGAACCCCGGTCGCCGTGGCCAGCGTCGGACGTTGAAACCACTAGACCACGCGGGAGGCCTTCAATAACAACACTGTTAAGGGCCAGATTGGGGTCAAACCCTGTGCTTTCCTCTCACCTTTGGACCGTGTGGCGATGTCCATCCCCTCTCCCACATCCGACTCCTGTTTAATCTCCTCCTCAGCCAAACTGTCGCAGGAAAGGAAGAGGGAAAAGAACAACCATGACCAGATCAACAAACAGCAGGGACAGCTCGGAGAGAGGTGACACCTGGGAGCCGCGTCACCTGACGTTTACTCCATTTAACCATCTCCACATACATGTAAACCTAGTTTGCCACATGGCTCATTCCTGTTCATATACACTACCGGTCAAAAGTTTTAGAACACCTCAATTTTTCCAGTTTTTATTGAAATTTACGCAGTTTAATGTTTCAATGTACTCTGAAATTAAAGCATAGAACAAATAAACAATTGGAGATAAAAAAAAGAAATCATGGAATAATTTTGTTTAACAAAATTTCATCAAAAACTTTTACTGATCAAAGTAGCCACCTTTTGCAGATATAACAGCCGAACACATTCGTGGCATTCTTTCTACAATCTTTTCGGAAAGTTCTTCCCAACACTGTTGCAGAAGTTTCCACAAATGTGTTGCAATTGTAGCTTGCTTCGCTTTCAGCCTTCTGTCCAGTTCATCCCAAACCAACTCGATGGGGTTAAGTCTGGAGACTGTGCTGGCCATTCCATGATTTGAAGCCTACCATCTTGTTCTGTTCTTCTAAGGTAGTTCTGACATAGCCTGGAGGTATGTTTTGGGTCATTATCTTGCTGTAGGATGAACCCCTGACCAACTAGGCGTAGACCAGAGGGTATTGCATGGCGCTGCAAAATGCTGTGGTAGCCCTTTTGGTTCAGTGTGCAAGTCGCCGACTCTGGATCCAGCAAAAGAGCCCCAGACCATCACGCTTCCTCCTCCATGTTTGAAAGTTGGTGTCACACACTGAGAAACCATCCTTTCACCTACTTGACAGTGTACAAAAACCCTGCGTGATGAACCGAAGACTTCAAATTTGGATTTATCGGTCCATAAGACCTTCCTCCAATCTTCAGTAGTCCACTGGCGGTGCTTCATGGCCCAGGCAAGCCTCTTTTTCTTATTTTGCCATCTTAGCAATGGCTTTCTTACTGCCACTCAACCTGTCAAAACCTGCAACTCGAAGTCTTCTCTTCAGTTGAAACTGAGGCTTCCTTACTTCGACCAGTGTTAAGCTGTTGTCCTGTGAGCCGCCTATCACGAGAGCTGTTGACTCTCAAAAACTTGTCCTCTGATTTTGTTGTGATTTTGTTGTCTGCCAGACCTCTTCCTGTCAGTTTCCAAGTGCCTTTTGATGTTGTAGGAAACTACTCACTGCCAAATAAATGACATTATTCTTCAGTTTTTGGTAACCTAAACTTTTTTTTTTTTTTTTTTAAACCTCTGGCAGTTTACCGCTCATCCTTTGTACCAGTTCAGGTTATTCACTGGACTTGAATTGCTTAAATTTCAGTATAAACTGGAAAAATGGGGGTGTTCTAAAACTTTTGACCGGTAGTGTATGTCAAGCACTTAGAATCCATTCCCCTGGTAACATGCTATTATGCAGACTGCCCACACATTGGAAAACGGGAGGATCCATCCAGACATTTTGTGTCTACAGTTTAATGGTCAGATTTCTGCAAAATAGGAATTTTCCACAACAATTTCCACAACCATTTCCTGAAACATTAATCTAACAAGATGATGACTAGTCTCTGTAGAAGTGTCCTTCTCAGGAATTCAATTCACAATTTGACCAAGTGTTTTGGATGACGGCACAGATCACTTCACCACATCCAAGTTCAAAGGAGACAGACACACCATAACAAGTTGCAACAAGAGCTTTGTTCTTCCATTAAATCCCTACAGAACATTATGGTTTGTTGTATGGTTTGTCACCAGTACCTGGTGCTTCATTAAAACTTGCATTATAAATGAACTCCCTAGCAAAACCTGAACTGCAGACAGTAACTTGCTAGCTATTTCATTTTTATCCAGCCTTGGCAATGATCTCAAAAGCCACCTTTTACCTCTTTGATCAAAGTCTGAATTTGTTTGTAAATCCCCAAAATTCCAAGACAAATGCTACTGAACTGCACTGCAAAGGTTTTTTTCAGAACCCTATCCAGGAAGAAAACGTACAAAAATAAAAATGCATAGCCACACTCGTGTACCCCCTGGCACAACAGACTTACAGAATAGAGAATCCTCCTTCAAACATAACTATCCCTTTGGAATATCCAGGACAAAAACAAATGATGTACAGATAAAAAGCAGGCAATAACTTAACCACCAAGGCTAGGACCTGAAGCGACGAACAGTCATCGGTGCCCTTTAAACACTAATTTAAAGGAGCGGAGGCACTGCAACACCACTCATCCCCTTGGATCCCTAATGCTACAGCCACATCCAGACACAATGACCACTCAGATTACTGGTCTGAAATCAAACACAAGACAGATCTACAGACAGAAATGTGAACTGTGGACATTACAGTGTTTAACAACCACCATCCACATCCACAGGGATAAATGTGACCTGTGGAGACGTGCTGTTAACAAACATGTCCACAGTCCTGCTGCCACTGCTGTGGTTATGAGGTCAACCCCCGCTTCACTTCACCCAATGAATCATGGAAACCCAGCAGATTTCCAACAAACTGGAATTCTCCACCACTACCCCTCCCCCACCTCAAACCCTCACACACACACACACAGACACAGACAGAGACAGAGACACAGCACACACACATGCGGAAACAGTCCCAGTGATGCCAAATGCTCTGCCTGTATTTTCTAGGGACTTTCCAATAATGAACCAACCATTTATCTGAAAAACCGGTTTGGTGCTCAACTGTATATTTTTAAAAAGGCCTAATTGATGTTGCTTTCCCCTTCGGCACATTCAGGTAGGAATAAACACACAGCACATGTAACGTAGATGTACCAAATATCGCTTCCTTTGAGTGGCTCGCTTCTTTAGTCAGGATGAACCCAGATATATCAGGAACCAAAGATTTTCATTTGATCCTGTCTTTTTTTGCTTTTGGATGGGCAGTGTTCCTCTGACATGGGCCAGTGCCCGTTGGTGGAGCAGAAGACAGCCTGATTCCCAAGCAACCCGCCCCCCGACTCAGACTGGGACTCCTCAGTGGGAGAGGGTGACGACGTGCAGCAGAGGAAAACACCTAGAGATGTCTCTGCCATAATGGCCTCTCTGCCTGCTTCAGCAACATGCACGGTGTCAGTGTGAAGCGCTGTGCTACTGATCAATGCACCACAGATAAGACATTATGAGAAAGAAAAAAAAGCTATTATCCATACCAGGTCTATCCCACCCCCGCCCCTCACCTCCCCCTCCCCCTCCACCACACACACAATCAACAGATTTCACAATGCAGAAAACTGACACATAGCAGCATACCTTGTCTTAAGGCACAGAATATACAACACAAATTCTTCAGCCGGGGCCTTTCAATTTTGGATGGCAGAGGGATGAAAACAGAAGGGTGCAGAATTTTCCAGAAGGGCCTTGCTCTCCCTTGCAGCTCCACGGCAATCGTCAATCTGTAACCTCGGCTGCTGATGCGATTGGTCTGACTGCGGCACAGAGGGATCTGATTGGGCGACACAGCTCACTGCTGTGCTCTCCCTCACAGACACCCTGCTGCAATGCAGGGGGAATTTCTCACATATAAAACAGTCCTTCCAGCCAAAATGAGCCTTTTCTGCCTCAAAATATTTATATATAGTATATACGTTTCCAGATAATACTAGCCATACCACCAAAAACTAGGAGGACACATATTTAATGCCTTCTTCCTATGTTCCAAATAGCCAGGCTCTGGTGTCCACAGAGAAACCATCCCTGGCTGTGGTGACCATTCCTGGCCCATTCCTGTTGACAACACAGCAGGTCAACAGACCTGAAAATCGAACGCAGCTCTTCAATAAAAAAGAAAAAAAATAAGTAAACGGGAGCAACATTCAAGACACATTGTCACAGGCCTCAATGAAAAGCTTTTTTCACTTGTGTCTCACTGATCCCCTTCATCTCATATAATCCATTTACAAAAATTAAAGTCGGTCAAAGACCATTGCTTATTAGTTTAAAAGGAAACATCTAAATTGAGCAATAACACAATGCTCATATAACCCCTCTCCCCAATAAACTAAAGGGCTGCCATGTTGTGTATTTTCCCCTAAATATATCAATCATCTTTGCAATAGATAAATCTGTAGCATTGAGTAGGATAAATAAAGGTGAAAATGAGAAAGATGTTGAACTGACATGCAGATATAACGGTCTGCATTACCACTCTCCGTCATTTAAATTCCTGATTACAGAATAGACTGAATTTATAATAATCAAGAGAATAATTCTTCAAGAGATTACTGACAGAAAAATTAAAATCACCACATTTCTGACACAAAGATTCTGTGTTTTTAAAAATAGAAATAAAGCTTTCCAAAGTTAATAAATTCTGTGGTGCAGTCAGCTGTTCAGGGTGCTTTCACATACGCCCACAGTAATCCACCACACCTCTGTTTACACTCAGCATATTAACATTTGGGCTGCTATGAAACCAGAGTGAATCGGGGGCATTCAGTTGCTAGCCCTCTTCTCGGAAGGTGCATTTGCATACAAATTTTGTAGCATACATTTTCTGAGCAGGAAGTAAGTAGCTCACACTCTTTACAGAAGCGGCAAACAAATGAGGTTTGGGCAATGTGAAACCAAACAAATTTCTCACACCTCATTTCGAGCCTAGGTGACACATCAGCAGGCAAAAGCCTGGCAATCGCAATGTCAAACATGCAATGCTTGTTGTAAGCAGGAGCCCTCTCAAAGTCACAGACGCTCATGAATGTACCATTGTGAAATGCCACACTGCCAACAGGTGACAAATTAAAACATGTTTGTCTTCTTGAACGCACGCTTGAGTTGCTACAAACTGCTTGAAGAATGTGACCAGCATGTGAAAACATTCAAATCAAATGCACTATTCGCTCAATCTGGTTCCAACTCGCCAGTGCTTTTCTGCAAGGGAATGGTATTTCCAAGGTCTGCTGTGAAACCTTCCTTCGATCCCATAGTTATTGGTACACAAAAGCAATTGCCGACGATTGAGGTGTGGAAAAGGGAAGCTCCCTATAAGGGGCACAATCCAGAGGGCAGAAAGCTGCCAGCTGATGTCAGCCCTCGGGCCACGTTCCCACTTCACATTCTTGGGCTCCCTTGGTTGCGAAATACTGGGAAAAATGCTGCGTTACTCAGTCATTCACACAAACTGTTCTCTTCGACATTAACTCTGAACGTGAGCAAAAAAAACAAAAAACAAAATATATTTGAAGTTGTGTGCAATACAGTACAGCCTCTCAAGCCAACTAAACAATGTGGGCTTGTGAGTGGCCTTGCTTTTTATGTTCCTTGTGGTCTCAATTTTAATCACGTTTAACGAATGTATACATATTTTTTTCTATTAAAAAAAAGTTTAAAAAAAGAAGCAGAGTCAAAAGTGGCCTGTTCTCCTTCCAAAACATGCCACCCACCCCACTACCCCCAACAATTTGGTTTTTGCTGTCAGCTTCCCTGGGACCCCCCTGCAGTGCTGTCAGTCACCTCTGCCCTCTACCAACTTCCAGCCTCCATTTTCCCCAGGCTGGCATGTGACCCAGGCTAACAATGATGCAGGCTCTCCGCTTACAGACATCCTCTTCCTCCAGCACCAGACACCCAACACCAAAGGCAACAGGGCAGAAAATGCTCAGTACACTTCTGCTTCTGTTTTTGTTTTGAAAGGGGAAAAAAAGGAAAAGAAAAAACCCAGAAGGATCTGGTCTGCCATGGCCACCTCTGCACTACAGTATGGAGAGAGACAGGCTGGAAACCATGTGATCAAAGACACAGCCAGCAGGGCTACAGAGAGCCTGAGCTTGCTCCGGCCTGGCTCCACTTCTGTGGCGTGGGGCCTGGCTGGCTTCTCTCTCTCCTGGAAAGAGCAAGGCCGTCTCTCTGCAGCAAATAAACATTACAGGAAGGAAGAGTAAAGGGAAAAAAAATCAGGCTTACCTCTGTGGATGCATGGCTAACACAGTGTTATGTCAATGCTTAAACAACATGGAGGACAGACTCAGTCCTCGCACTGAGCAGAGTGGGCTTGGCACTTCAGGCTCGGCGATCAAGGCCATCTGATAGAAGCCAGACCCTGAGTGGCCCCTATTCGCTGGCAGGATGTAAGACCGCAGCCGATTGGTTGAAACGTTTCCTGAGTGATTATCTTTGTTCGGCTCAGGCAGGCAGGCAGGAGCAGCTCTGTGCACACAAAAAAGAAAGCTAGGCCCAAACAACTAAATTCACATTTTAAATCGCATCTATGCAGAAAATGTCAAAGATTACAGTGTAATACTACAACTTAAACCTGCATCCAATGTATTATGTGTTCTTTGCTGGTGTATTTGATTTAAAATAGACAAAAAAGGGAAACAGGACAAATCTGCTGGAGCCTTCAGGCTGAGGAGAAGGCCTTTGTCTCAGAAATCCCTCCCTTTATTTTGGCCATCTCAACAGAAAACACTCTCAGGCAAATAAGGGTGAAGAGGGAAAGAAACCTTTTCCAGTCGATCCGCTTGTTTTTTTCTGAAAATACATTAAAAACAGGAAAAGCACAGAATTTAAGAGAACTGACCCTGACGTTGCGACAAAGATCATGTGGGAAAAAGATCCCAAATAAAAATCCTCAATGTACACATGATCAATGTATAAAAGATACATATAAAACTAAATGTTGGTTAATATACTTAAATTCAAGATAAATCCACAAGTGCTATTTTTCAGTGATACAGTAAATCTAACAGATCCAGTTGTACTTAGGGGAAAATACTGAACATTCATTTCAAATGCACTTTTCAAAAATGTCAAATGTTGAATTATCACTTGAATTTTTTAAATTACATTTGCATGTATTTGTATAAGGTGCCCAGGCTGCTATTAAGAGTGAATAAGCCATAACATATTTGCATTGTCATAAATGAATGAAATTCCATCTGAAATTGTCTTATGTGCTAATTTTGAAGAAAATACGTTTGTTTAATTTTTCAAAATCATTGAGAAAGCAGGAAAGTAAAAGAAACAGAGGAAAGAGAAAGAGTCACTTTGATTAGTTACTGATACTGCACTGAAAACACAAATCCTTTCAAGACAAATCCGAGGTGACAGAAAAGTAAATGGAACAGCTCACAGTCAGGGTTTTTCTTTTGTTTGTGTTTACTACTGGACCCTGCTTTGTTGTGCCCGTAGCATGATTCTCCTAAATCCTGTGCTTTAATCAACACCAGAACAATTCAGAATATCACTTAAACACGCTGAAAGATTATTTTGGCTCTAAATTGGTCAAATAGAGGCCAAAGTGGAGGTGTTAATGTAATCGGCCACTCTCCTCACAACACTGATTAGAGTACTTGTTTCTGTGTTTTTAAGCTACAAAATATTATAGTTTGTTTTTATTTGTATGTTAAGTTTTGATTATAAAGGTGGCGGGGGGGGGGGGGGGGCCGGGAAGGCTCATCTTCATCATCAAGACAACGATGACCTCTCCTGGACTAGAAGTGAATGGCAGCCGCAGACACAAAGGTCAATATTCTCACCTATGACCTCCACAATTGTGTGCATGTAATGCATGCTTACAAAAGACGTTCAACCCGCCAAAGGCCTTTAATCACTACTCTATTTCCTACTCTAAAACACATATTTGCAAGTGTTTCGCCATTTTCGTGCAGAATTAAATGCTAAAACACATATTTGCAAGTGTTTCGTCATTTTCGTACAGAATGAATGCTATAACGTACAACACATAGTTCATCATCATTAGTTACCCTGGGTGTAAATATCGGATGCCTCAAAATGAACACTGGCGTAATTTTTTGCTAACTAAATTATCAATATCTCTCACGTACATGTCATCTGTGGCCAATAAGAAAATGTAATAAAGAAAATATTTACAGAAGGGCAATAAAAATGGAGAAGAGTTTCATTGTAATTTTTATAGTTACGTTAGTGAGTCATGTCATTCCCTCGTGTTAGTAAACAAGGTCAGTTTAATTGCTGACCGACCACCTGAGACAGTGGTCAACACATGTCAGATCTGTAGTAATAAGGTAGCATTGCGTTAGCTAGACTAACCTCGGAACAATGACTGTGAACACTCGACGTTAAAATACCCAGAAAACGAGAGTTCGGGGACAGTAAATTCCCTTAACACCAAACGACGGTCCAAAGCCAGGTCAACAATGCAATGGACACGCTTTTGAAATCAGCACAGACATACAGTGGTTAACGTAGCTAGTAAGTTAGTTACACGAACTATCGACTTAACTGGTAACTTAACGTTAACAGTTAGCGACTTAATTCGTAGACTGACTGGAATACCCAGCTAGCTATCGTTCCTATATGTAACCTTAGCCGACAAGCGACCGTCAGTACTGGCTTGCAATAATGTAAATGCTCATCCGGTGGGATCGCAACAGTCAGGAGATGTCTTATTGCTAGCATACTTACATTATATCAACAAACTATATATATATATGTGTGTGTGTGTGTGTGTTTCGCTAGCTAGATAGCTAACGTTAGTCAATGGCTGTAAGTAGCGAAGTTACTGCTTAAGTAGCTTACGAGCGAGCTAGAAAAAAGTTCAAAAAGTTCGCGTCCTGATAGCTGGGCGGCACTAACGTTACACACCCATATCTCTTGCTAGCTCGATATAACTAGCGCTTAGTTCGGTACCGAACGTTACAGTATGTGGTTTGTGGTTAGCTATGCTAGATAAGTAGCCGGTTGATGTAACTTAACGGTAGCTAGCTCTTTATCGAGATGTGTATTTTATTTTTGTGCGAAGTAGCTTGAAACGATGTTGCGAACTTAACTAATGTTAGCAAGTCAGGTTTAGCAGACTTGTTATTATTTTCTTATTCAACAACAAGATGGTTATTTCAGTGTTCTGAAATGAAACGGTTAACAAACGTACTAATTTCATATGATAGTTCGGCTACTGAACGAGCACGTTAGCAGCCAGCTACAGTCATTTTACATTAAAGGCGCTTACCGGTGCGGCGTAACGTCAGGTTCCTAACATAGCTACGGGGAAGTAGCAGTAACCCTGGCAATTCCGCAACTTTTTTTTTTCATAGGACGTTTGGTTGTCACTCACATGAAAAACATTGAAAAGGCGGGACATTTAACTGTAAACGGCGCCTCGGCGGTACACGAAGTAGAACCCTGAATGCGCGAGCACCCTGAATGCGCGAGCTGTCGTCATGACAGGTTTGGTACCTTTGCGCACGGCGCATGTTTTCAATGGCAGCAGGAGATTCAGTTTAGCATGAATCGAGCAGTGGAAGTCTGAAGTGGGGAAAAGGGGTTTAGGCGTCAACACATATTTCAGTGTATAAATACAAAGAAAACAGTGGTTTATTTGAATTTGAATTTTTTATTTAACAGGTCACTGCAAAATATGCCATCATGGTCCAGTAGAATGTTATATGCTTTTGGTAAACTGCTACTAATATTCATAGAAAAACATAAGAACAAACAAAATAGACTGTATGACAGGAAGGTGCTAATGTATGTTTACCATCTTTAGGAGCTCCAGCAGGTCGATGAGCATTTTATCATTTGTATTTATAAATAAGTATGCTTGCTTGAAACCCTATCAGAATAATTTGATTAAATATATTGATCTAATTCAAGGGGAAACAAAGTCAATTTACTGTTTTATTAATTTATTTTCTAATGAATTTTGTTTCTTTGGTATTCAAAGACAAGCCTGGTCAAGGACATTTCTACTGGTATGGACCGAGTCCATGGTCGCTGTCTTCTTCTATGCGGTAACTGCCATCATGATGCATTGATGATGATCCAAGAATACATTCTCAATGCAAGTGATATGCTAAACGTCCCACGGAAATTACAATTATTTTTGAAGTTGTTGTTACCACCTGTTTTTTAAAGCAAAGATTCACTTTCTGAGTACGTCATGTATTTCATATTATATAAACATGCATACAAACAGACATTTATGCACTCTTTGCTGCTCAGCTTGGACCCTGAGTTGTAGTTATTCTGTTTGATCTCACTTGCCCACACTCTTGCACTCACAGCTCCTCTGATGGGACAGCCTATGTGAAAGATTCTCACTCAGCACTTATGGTAATGACCGACACTTTCTCTATACACTTTTCTCTGCAGGGTTTATGACCCATTATCCATTTTACCAATGAAGAAATGTAATGCTGTTGACAGACATGAGTATGATTGTAGATGTAGAACTTTTACTTTCAGTGCCTTCTCTTTGGACATGTAGTAAGATAAGTCTTTTAAAATGGTATTAATTGCTTTACTCTGGTTTAAGGGGAATTGTTTATTGTTTTGGTTGTTACTAAGCACCTCTAGAAGCTTCAATCACTGAATGACTGATATAAATGCTCCTCCAAAACAAAGGCAGTACCTTCCTTTTACATCTGGATGTCGATAAGGCACAAATGAATGAATGAATGAGTGATGAATAAAAATACTTTGGAGTTATTATTACATTGCTACAGCATACAGGAACATTAGGAATGAATGTCCTGTGTTAGCTGGTAAAGCTCTTATAAACTGTATACTGGTTGACCTGTTGAGGTGTGTCAGTTGAGAAGATCAGGACCTGGTTTTGAAACTGCACCCATAAGTTAGTTGTAATGTTGTGTACCTTGAGTTGTGATAATGTCTTGAATTTCCTACATTGCTGGAAGTTTCTGAGAACAATTGCAGTGTCAACGAACACAGCATCCTGTTGAGCATCGCATTTGATCTCATTTCAGAAAATGAACCCACGTCTTCATACCTGCTCTACTTCAGCTGGGGCACTAGCTCCTGTAAGTACATTTACATTTTACATTTTAAGCATTTAGCAGACGCTCTTATCCAGAGCGACTTACAATATGTGCATTAATACATGGTAGGAACAATCATAGTTTGCGCAACAGATCAGTGCAGTAATACAGCAATAGACATTGTTGTAGGCAGCTGCATACCATGCCTGTAACACTGGGAAGGAAAAGGTTAGTAAATTATTATTTTTTAAATGAGGAGTAAGCAGGGATACATATACAAGAAGTGTTGAACAAGTAGGCAGTGGTGATGACAATTGGCTAGATGTAAAGAATTCAGTGGTAGTGGAGTCTGAAAAGGTGGGTTTTGAGTCTCTTGCAGAAGATCGCAAGTGATTCCGTGGTCCTGACCAATTGCGGAAGGTCATTCCATCACCGAGGGGTCAGGACAGAGAAGAGGCGAGACCGCGAGGAGCGGCTGCCGGGTGCCCGGAGGGATGGGACAGTCAGTTTGCCAGAGGAGGCGGAACGGAGGGGTCTGGCTAGGGTGTAGGGTGTGATGAGTGTCTGGAGGTAAGGGGGAGCAGTTCCTCTTGCCGCTTGAAAAGCAAGCACCAGTGATTTGAATCTGATGCGTGCTGCGATGGGGAGCCAGTGCAGAGAGGAGAGTAGAGGGGTGACATGGGTGAACTTGTGCAGCAGCATTCTGGACTAGTTGCAGTGGCTTGATGGCACAGGCCGGTAAGTGAGGTAAGGGCTGAGCTCAGCTCCACCTGAACACAGGACGTGTTAAGAATGTGTTCTGAATATTCTGTTTACATGTATGCAAAATGTGTTATTGCATTCATACTTGTTGTTTACATGAGTGAACATACATTCTGAATAAAGAGAAGTTTGGACATGTGTTGTATCGTTTCCAGAGATGTCTTCCCCTGCACTGACATAGGGAGAACGTGTCAACATGTTTGCATATTTTGTTGATCAGTCTATCACACAGAGATTTCATATCTCAATGGGGCTTTCCTGGAAAATAAATTAAAATGAAAAACCAGATAACTGAAAAATGTGTTAATTTAGCTCCACCCATTTTGATGTGCATGAAGCCTCCTAAGTTCTGGTCTGTTTCATGCAACAGTACCTTTTCCTTATGTCCTGTATGTAACTCCTATTAATTAGCAAGCAAGTCACAGTAGATTTTTATGTGTGCTTGCTCTACCGGTTGTGGCAGGGTAGAGGAAGCACACAAAAAGGATCTGAAATATCACAAGATTATTGTCTCATTCTCTCCTCAGACATACAAAATCTTTCCTTCCTTTCTCATCTTTCCTGTCTCACTAGCTTCATTACAGATGATTCTAGATATCTGTGTAGTTGTATTGGGTGATATATGTTTTTAGAAAGGACAGCTGAATTTGTAACTCCTTTAACCACATTCCAGATCAGCTGTTGCATATGTAGTTCTCTCACTCATTTTTATTCTCCACACATTCTTAGCCTTCTCTACTTATCGCTAATGTTTATCACATTTAATTTATTCATTTGGCAAAAATGATTGACTTTTGTCCAAAACCACTTATCAGTTCAGTGTCCATGCTAGGCTGTGAAATATGTACACATCACTCAAATTGATCACAATTTTACATTGCAGTTTTCAGGTGAAATTGTCCTACATTTGCCAGATTGTCTACTGGCCACGTGCCCTGCCAGACCTGTGCTTTCAGAAAGTAAAAAAGGTACGGTGCGGGCATTGGGGAAGGGGGTTTTGTGTCCAGGTGTCCTTTAAATTTCCTACTGTGCTTATGTTTCGCATCTGTCATAGGATTACAGTCAGGTCCATGAATATTTGGACATTTACAAAGTTATTGTTATTTTAGCTGTCTACCACAGCATATTGGAGTTGAAATTAAATAATGAATATGGGCTCAAAGTGCAGACTTTCAGCTTTAATTTGAGGGTATTTACATCCAAATCGGGTGAACGGTGTAGGAATCAGGTGAACTTTTCATATGTGGTCCCCACCTTTTTAAGGGATCAAAAGTAATTGGACAATTGGCTGCTCAGCTGTTCCATGGCCAGGTGTGTGTTATTCCCTCATTATTTCATTTACAAGTAAGCAGATACAAGGTCTAGAGTTGATTTCAAGTGTGGCATTTGCATTTGGAATCCGTTGCTGTTAACTATCAATATGAAGAGCTGTCACTGCCAGGGAAGAAACCCAGCATCTGGTGATGTCTATGGGTTCCAGACTTTAGGCAAAGGATTTGCAACCAAGTATTAGAAATGACAATTTAATTTATGATTATGTTAGTTTGTACAATTACTTTTGAGCCCCTAAAATTGGGGGGGGAGGGGGGGCTATGTATATATATATATATAATGGTTGTAATTCCTACACGGTTCATACAATATTTTTGTCAAAACCCTTAAATTAAAGCTGAAAGTGTACACTTAAAGCACATCTTGATTGTTTCATTTCATGTGCTGGCATACAGAGCCAAAATGATGAAAATTGTGTCCAAATACTCATGGACCTGAGTCCAAATACTGTCCAAATACTCATGGACCTGACTCTATATGTCAGATTGGATCTAAGTGAAAAACTGACATTGATTATAAGGTACTCCAAATCATCAGCAGATATGCTCTGTGTGAGATACAACAGAAGTGTAACATTTGTTTTATTAAATTTTTTTATTATTTCATCTATGATAGCTGATGTGTTAAAACTATACTATACTACACATACACTATACACTCTGCTAAATGGCATATATTACACATGAAATGCAATGTGCAAAAACAAGACCATTGATAAGATGTATTTTCCTCATGCAATAAACAGTACAGTAGCCAAGCTGGCATTGTTATTGCACTGCTTGTTATCTTCATTGAATGATGTTGTTTAGCAGTGACCATTGTCAAGAATGTACCAAGTAGATGGCCTGTTGACGAAAATGTTGTGTCAGTGTCAGTACATGATTGAATGTAGTCCACTAGAGGGCGCCTGGGGGCTGCTTAAATTGAGGGTGCTGCAAGGGACAGCTGTCTGGAGTCCCCTGCTGCATTAATAGGTCATGCCACACTCATGTGAAGAGCTTTCCTTTCCTTGTAGAAATTCACAAACCAGAGGGAGAAAAAAGTCACACCCTGTGAAACTGGAATTTGGTTATCATTCATTTTCAATGTTGAAAATTAAGTCTCTCACACTCACTTTTTTTTGTCTGCATCTCCATTGAATTCTCTCTCTCTCCTGCTGTAAGAAATAATTATTGGAGTATTGTGACAAAAAGTCACCGTACCACAATCCTGCACAATTGCAAGTGTCCTCAGATAAATGTCAGCGCGGTGTAAATTTAACGGCCAACACAGCTGTTATTGTAGGTTTGTTGCCAAGGTTCCTTTGTCACTCCTTTCGCTCTCATTTGAATACAAGAAATATCCCAGTCTAGAATGGTGCAGATGGATATGAATTATGTCCATTAAACGTGGAGTGCTTTTGTATTTCTAATTCTAAATTTATATGTCATTTAATGCATTCTAACTAATAGCAGTGGGACCCAGGACATGGAGTTGCAGTGTGATATTAGAAGCCAGTTGGTCTGTTTTTCACGGTGTCTGGTTCAAGGGTTTCGGCAGAAATACAATGAGGGTAACAAGGATTATGCTTGGATCACACAAAAGAGATCGGTCATCGCTGGAAGGCTCCAATAATTCTGACATAAATCCAAACCATTTCCATAGGGTGTACCAAGACCTGGCACCCCAGTCTTGAGTGGAAGTATGGCAGAGAGGAGAGAATACATTGTCAGGTATGATTTGTTGAGCAAATTTTCTGTTACCATAACACTAATATTAGATGTGAAAAGTGGTGTGTCTGTGTTGACTCTCATATCTTTCACCACCTGGCATGCCTGACACTGTGCCACACAGCCGTTCCCCATACCCAGCTTCACTAATTTTCCACATCTCACAAGTGTTACAGCCAGAACAAATTGCTGGAAACCAGAGGCGATTTAAATAGATTTAGAGAGTTCCTATGATGAACACGTTTCATATAACCCTGTATAGACACATGCATACAGGCTCAGATGTCTCCTCAGAAGATATGTTAAATAAAGATTACAACAATTACAAACAAAAATGGGCAGAGCTACTACACTATCAGTGACTCCCCAAAATATGAATCATTGACTTCAAAATAGCCAGTGATTGATAGCCCATTGTAGTCCCACCCATTATGGGGTTCATGAAACCTCACCCCCTCTTCACTACTGTTCCCTCTCAACACCTGAGGTGGGACACCTGTGGACCATGGGCAGTGTTGGCCTCACATACGGACATGCAACACCTGAGGTTGATACGTAAATCAGAGCAGGGCATTACTTGTTGCCTTTGTCAGGCTGATATAGTCTTGTTTCTATCTAGTATTTGCTTCAATAAAATAAAATCCAACTGTGTGGATAACATGCATAACTGTACTTTCAGAATTACTCTGCACAAGAGTGTTCAGCAAACAAAATTATAAGAGTGGAAGTTGCGTTGTCAGTGAAGGCACATCAGTGGCAGCTGATGATCTACAAATAAAGGAGGCAGAGAGCTTTTTGAACTTGTTTTACATGATTAACAAGCCAGAATATACTGTATAAATAAGGCTCATGATTTCCTTTTGGACTTAATTGCAAATAGTTTTTTGCCTGCAGATGAGCTGTGAGCCACTGCGCTAATTTTCTGGAGGGTCTGTACTGTGAATCTAGGTCACTTGGTCATGGCTCTCTTTGAGCATATACAGTATCTCTCACTTTCTCTCTCTCTCTGCCTAGTTTCCCGGTCTCCCCCTTTCCCATCATGTCTCTGTCACATGCCACATGACAATCCCTGGATGGGAACAGAGCAGTCTGGAGACGGAGTGGAGTTTGCCGGTCTATGGACCAGATTTTTATTTTTTTCTATCTCTCCCCCCAAACATGGGAGAGAGACAGTGGGAGAGCAGGTTAACATAAAACAAACACGAACACAAAATCTTCACCCTACTTGCCACAAAGCTTTCGGGCAAAAACAAAGAACTAAAATAACAAGCTAAAATAATCAAAACTTACAGAACAGGATAGAACTCTACATCTTCACATTACACCGTGCCTCTTCGTCTGGAGTTCCCCTGGAACCTCCCCAGGCACACACATATCCAGTGACTTTTCAAGTGCTTCCCAAACCCATGCACACAGAGACACTCAAACTTTCCAGTCCGAGTTCTCTTTTACCCCAAACATACCGAGACCCTTGCCACTCCTCAGTGAGTTCTCTGGCAACCAGCCCCGAGACACTCTCCACTCTTCTCGGGCCGTTGTCCAGAGACACTCCACTGCCCAAGTGCGAGTTCTCTTCCGATCACACCGAGGGCGAGAGGCACCCTCTCGCTCCCTTTCCCACTCAAACAGGAAGCACTCTACTCAGTCACTTTCGACAAACGCACACAGAACTCAACATATATTCCACACAGACTCCGCCTCCCAGAAGCTTGGATTACAGACATGCACCACCATGCCCGACAGAGATCCACGATGATCCACGATGATCCACGATAATCCACGATAATCCACGATAATCCACGATAATCCACGATAATCCACACATGCGCGTGCAATCACACTCACAACAATGACAAGACAAGACTAACTGATTCCCCACTCGCCCCACCTGCTCTTAAATAGGCTTACTTTCTGCCTGGCTCAGGTGGGACTCGTGAGGCAATCACCCATCTATCAATCACTCAACAATTGACAGATCACACCCACTCACATTCTCACACACAAACAGGTAAGTGAATAATCACTTACCAATTAACATCAATTAAATAATTATTAGGCGGCACGGTGGTGCAGTGGATAGCGCTGTCGCCTCACAGCAAGAAGGTCTCGGGTTCGAATCCAGGCCGGGGGCCTTTCTGTGTGGAGTTTGCATGTTCTCCCCGTGTCCGCGTGGGTTTCCTCCGGGTACTCCGGTTTCTTCCCACAGTCCAAAGACATGCACGTTAGGCTAATTGGAGAGTCTAAATTGCCCGTAGGTATGAGTGTGTGAGTGAATGGTGTGTGTGCCCTGCGATGGATTGGCGACCTGTCCAGGGTGTATTCCTGCCTCTCGCCCGGAACGCATGCTGGGATAGGCTCCAGCCCCCCGCGACCCTGACCAGGAATAAGCGGCTTAGATAATGGATGGATGGATGGATAAATAATTATTAAATCAATTATGGCCTTTGGAGCAACCTTCCGAGCAACAGTTCTCTCACACGCTGTGAGAGTGCCAAACCTGCCCCCTGGAAAGTCTCCCTGCTCCAAAGGCCTCCACAACAAGTAAAAACAAAGGCAACCATGCCACTCCCATGTGGCCGAGACCGACGCCCTCCACAGTTTCTTAGCTTATATTCACCTGTCTCTCTCTTCTATACACACACACAAACACGTACACACACAGTCTGTTTTTCTCTCTGCGTGCCAATCTCTCTCTCTCTCTGTCTAACTCTACTGTCTCCATCTCTTTCTCTTTCTGTATGTTTAATGTCTGAGCTTGTGGCCATTCCTGTTACATGCGTAGTAAAATGTTTTCTCATGGGTTTGTGCTACATTACATATTGGCCCACATTTTCTTTCATGTTTGTGGTGCTTTCTGACACAGCATGTTGGGGGGACACTAGACATAATGTGTCTAAAGTGTGCTGTTTCACATGCTGTAGCACTACCTGTGCCGCTCCTACGAATGGCAAATAGTGAGACAGAGAAAATCCGTTTTTTAAAATAAACTATATATTGTGTACTTCGCCAGAGACTAAAAGTAGTTTCCTTCTGTAACCTTTCTACAATTTGTTGTACATAGTTAGTCAGGGTGGCTGCTTGCTTTCAGTCTAAATGTGAGTTTGGCCCCTAATTTCAGTTTGGTCTCATTCACTGCTGATATTGCCGTAGTATGAGTGCTTCTGATTCCATAGGGCCAAAAGGCATCCCCCTTTAAGCTTATTTATTTTTTAATGCAGCACTGTGGATCACCAAAAGACCAACATGAATACATACATTCCATATGGGAGGTACTTCCTGCCAAATTGTGAGCCACATCTGGAGTGGTCCCTTGTACTACCATTGGAAATGGCCCAAATTGGAGTGATTCACAGATAAAGAGCACATTTATGTATGACCAATTTAGTGAAACAGCGAGCTACTCCACACTTCAGCGCACTCTAAAATGGAATTTACAAAAGCCCCTTTAGTTAGCAACAGTGCTTTCTGGAAGGCCAGCAGGTAAAGACTTACAGAGCTGACAGTATGGCTATTAAGGGTAGAGAGTCCTTAATGCAGAAGATGTAAACCTCGTATTGTATGCATGGCAAGTCTGCTAGCATTAACTAGTGCAGTGTCAGAGCCTTCCCGTTCACCCCTACATACACCCCCATGCATGTCCTCAGGCAACCTTTATGCTCTGCCTGAAACCAAAGCCTGATCTGGCCAAGCAATATTTTTGATGCTTTTTAATTCGTACTGTACGCCTAATGACTCCAGCTATTTAAAGCATTGATCATTTGTGCTACATATTTTTCAAAATGTGAATAAATGGGAGTTTCATTATAACAGCCGCTATCATAGAAAACAGGTTGAAGCCCAAGCTATGAGAAAACAGAACAGGGTAGAGGTGGGGGGAAACAAAAATGCAGGAGGGGCAAGAGCTGAACTTTGATTTAATCTAAGGGATCACCCCCCCAACCCCCACCAGAGGGTGGCAGTGTGGCAGTGTGGCTTAGTTGAACTGGCTTCAGAACCACAGAGAAGTTGGTGCAATTACAACAGAGCAAGGTTCCTCTACCAAACCTGATTTTCTGCAGTAGACACCCAGCTGAATACATAGTGTGTATACTGTAAATGCAAGTTGTGTAAGTCACTCTAGATAAGGGCATCTGCCAGGAAAACATGTATATGGGTAACTGCTAATTAATATTACATTACACTGCATCCATTTACTGTATTAGATGCTCTTATTGAGAGCAGGTTACAAAAGGAGGAATGTACACAAGATCATTTAACGTGTTTATAAGAGCAAGAGTAACTTCAGAAAACAATAGTTAACAGTCTTACAGTGTGTGACAGTGCAAACAGAAAGTGCTTGTTTCTTCTGTTAGCATAATCAAATGTCCTGACAATGGATATAGTTTGTGGGGCTTTTTTGTTTCTCTTTTTGGTTCCCATGGTGACTAGGTAGTTGATATTCCTGGTGGCCTGCCTCATCCTATACATAGAAACTTTGAGCCTAGGCAGGAAATACATTAGTAGAGCCCTGGTGTAATGTGGGTGCTGACATCAGCACCACAGTCATGCTCTGATACTGTATGTCTTGCATCATGAGGTCAGAGAGGCAGTGCCTCGTGGTGAAGTCAATTCAAACCAACTTCTCAATATGCACAACAGTCAGTGCATTTATTAAACACTAAGGGAGTCTATTGACACAGCCTAGGGATAGTCCTCCATGCCACATCACTGCTGCCAATGAAATTCCTGTTTGACTTTGCTATTTGTTTTTGTATGTCAGAATTACCATGTCCAATATAATTCTAAGGTACCCCTGTTTCTTGGGCCTGTGCCTCTCAGGTGATAACTTTTAAACATAAAATTGAATGTCTCACCTTAAAGGTAAAGTTTTTTTAATGGAAAAGACTGTCCACATGCTTTCTTAGAATAAATCAAAACCACGTACATCCACTTAAGCATAGCTATTTCTCATGGCTGGATCTATACGAAGCAGAATACCTTTTTACAATAGACGTCTTTTCAGAAGACAACTTTTTTCATATTACAATAAAATACTTTAGATTAGAGAAGAAGACATCTTAGAGTAGAATACTTGTTTATTTCACAATAGGAGACATATGTAGTACACAAAAACTGGAGCTCTTTTAAAATGGCAGGAGACACCTTTACATGTATATGTTACAACTGAAGAGTGGGAGACAGAATAAAAACCTTTCTTTACCCAGTTGCAGAAGTACACTTTTTTGCATGTCACAGTAGATTTATTTACACTTATTTATACTTCATATTTATATTATTTTACATCTCACCTCACTTTTGTATTACCGCAGAATGCTTATTTTGTTAGAACTATTAATTTGCCAAGGTCTTTCTTACAATAGTAGATGTCTTCTCCACATGTCACAGAGGACATTAAGGATGGTGGACTATTGTGTTCATTTGGAGAAGCCAGGCTGGTATGGGAGAATCTCAAAGCTGGAGGGGAGGTGATTCTTTTCTCTTTCCTTCAAGTCAGTCTTGTGGATTTTTCCCCTTCTCCTTCCTCTGTTCAGTGATGCTGTTGCTGAACCTGTGGGCAGTAATTTTCCATTTCCTGGGACAGCTCTTCCCAGGTTTCGTACCTGTTTGGAATTTTAAACAACGCCCACCAGGCCTCTCACCGTGTTCTGGCACTACACCCTGGCACCTCTCACATCCCTCAAAATTCTAACCAGGGGTGTGAATTCCCTTCTCTTTAATGTTAATCTATTCTTTTACCTATCTTCCCTTCCTCTCAACCCCTTTGGGTTTTGAGTCCCTCTTTTTTCTGTCATTGTTTAAAATGTTCCATATTTTATCCATCACTGCATTGGTCTGTCTGGCTCTCAGTTCTATGTGTGTATCTTTGACTCTTTTTTATTCACTTCTGCTATGCATCTCTCTCTCATTCCCCATATGTGTATCACTGGTAAAAGCTTAATGAGTCTTCTGGACACATGTGTGGTAATGAAGCATGGTTGTAGTCGGTGTATGAACTGGCCATGTGTTAATTCACACATATTTTATTAACTGCAACTTCAATCCATGTCATGAAAGTTCTGACTCGCTGACTGAAATCCTCCCTCTCTTGGTGACACTACAACCAATTATAACCCCACCCACCCCCTTCTGTGGGGATACTGGCCACAGTCTGCCCTGGCAAATTCAGGTTTTGAAACTGTACCATGGAACAAGTCACTACACCAAAAACCAGGCAAAATGGCTTTGGAGAAACATGAGCTTGCCTGGAGGTAACTTTAAACTGAGTGGCCGATAACCTGGTCCTTGATGAGGCCCACTGCATCCAGGGCATCCGATGGTAGTAGCCAGGGGATTAAAGGAAGGGATTGGAAGGGGGGAGCAAATGAGATGTGTGCTTCTGCAGGTAGAGAAATCTCCTGATATGCAACAGTGGGGTTATCTCCTGGCCATGTTAGACTGAGGAGGGGGGGTGGACAATAGCATCTCCCCCACTCACTGACAGGGAGGACCTACTTTGCATTGTGTAGTGGGGGAGGGGGGGGGAGGGGGAGGGGGAGGGGGGACAAACAGAGTACTGTTGCGCCCTGATCTGTTTGGAGACAAACTACAATCTATGCATGAACATGCGCGCACACACAACCATGCAAACAAATAAATGAATGATCTCTCCCAGCACCTTCAGATATAAAGTTAAACCACTGAACCGTTTAAGAAATTAGCCATTTAAGAAATATGATCTTGTGGTGGACAACAGAGGAGCAAAGAAAAAAACCCTTTTTTATGGAGAGAAACCATAAAATATGGGAAAACGTATGGGTTTTGCTGCCACTTGCCACCTAATTTATTGGAGGTCTTCAGGTAAATGGTTTTTCAAGTACAGAACTTTTCAAACAAATCCTCACATTCAAAAATTCCAAAGTCCATGCTTTGTACGCCTGATATATTTTCTGAGCAGTTGAGTGTGCTGTGATTGTAGTAAAATATACTGAGACAGGAAGCTACAAGCAAGGGACTAATTATCAAGCGTTGCTCGCTTTCCCCGCAACCATCCCCCCTCTGTCTCCACGTCCCCTCCTTAGCACTGTCTCTCCCTCTCGAAGATCAGTTGAAATCTAACACTCGTGCGCCTGGAATCACCATGACGACAGGTTTGGTTCTTACTGTCTCGCACAGGCCTTCGGGCTCGCGGGCGCAAACATGTCTACCGCCAGACACAGACCTCCACGCCGCCGTATGGAACCTGCATATGCACCTCCTCACGAACATGACCGGCCATGCGTGCATGTTTTATTTTTTATTCATTAAACCTAAAGAGATGTGCTGTTTTCTTTCGTTTTTTCTTTTTTGCACGAGCATATTCCTCCGATTAAATTATGTAGATTGAAAAACCATTGAAATTGGCGCCTCAAAACGCACTGCAATTAGTATATTTTTTAACAGCAGAAGCAAATGTCACAATGCGGGAGTATGATAAGTTTGTTTGTCTAAACATATAGATCAGGTCTACCCTTCAATGCAATTATATAATTTGGAAGCAATAATTGTTCAACATGCATGGAATCGTACTTGCATCTTGCAACACATGATGCAGAAGTGGCTGTGATTAACTGTTCCAAAGAACACGTTCCCTCAGTTTAGACACACCCTTTCATAATTTGGTTGGATTTAGATTTAAAAAAATGGATAAGTACAATTTCCCTTAATTTTGCAAAAGCGTTTTGATAAAAGACAATAACTCAAAAGAGTTACTGTTGACTTTTTAAAAACTGTATTTATTGCCTGAACCTGATGAACATATATAATTAGCGGTGAAAAATAGCAGAGAACGACCAATTAAAAAAGAAAAAAGAAGAAAACCGGGAAACACAAAGTACAACGAAATACCCCAAATAAGTAGCAGTAATAAAAATATTACAAATATTAATAAAAACAAGTGATTTACCTCATTCAATGCTCGATATCACTGCAGGAATTTAGACAGCCAGATCAATTTATTCTGAATAAAGTTTCATTTAAAATAAATAAAGGTGAGACTGAAAATTACAGAATCCAATGATATGCTAATTGTTTTATCCCCCCACCCTTAGTCAAAATGAACTTTCAGCGTCCATTGAGGAGAAGCGACCAAAAGTCTACATTTAAATATAGCCTACTGTATGCACTGATCAAGTTTCCAGTAATTCTAAGAGTTGCTCTTTGGTTATCTAAAAATAAATGCAATACCTTTTTACTGTTACATTGCTACTTCAAGCCATCTCCACCAGAGGACTATTACTGTTCAGCGTGCATTCATGTACTTGTAGTCCAATCCAGAGTGGTCGACCGGAATTTGGAAGCCTGGGTGTGCGATGAATAACTACCTTACCCACAAATCCTATCTCTCTGGTACAAAGCTGGTTTCTTGGGCTTAGGGAGTGTTTTCCCATTTAAACAAACACAGCCCTGAAGATGGCGGAGAGTTAATAGTAGGGGGAAAGAAACTGGTGCGCTCTTAGGACTACATTGAAGCTGGTAAGTTTGCCACGGCAATTTTTTAAATATATATTACAGATGTCTACGCTGTTGTCTCTCATGCACAGCGTTGTTACTCATGATCAGTCACGAAGAAAACGCTAAGTCTTCATTTTGTCCACCTCATATGTTCTTGTTAGCTATCGCAAGCTAGCGAGCGTAGGTCCACAGATCCACAGATCCACCGCACCGTATTCAGAGCCGCGCGTGTTCGTTTAATTTTGATTGAGGATAATCCATTAGTTTGCGTTGATCGGTTATTCGAATTTGAGTTTGAACGGAGCGGAGTATGAGTGTATGTTCTGATTGAAACTAATATCTCGTTTTGCCTATAGTGCAACATTGATAAAGACTGCTTCGTGTCTCGCTAAATTTGATCAAATTTGGCAAAGTTTGTTGAGACAAACAAAAAATAGTATACCCTTCTAAATGTTCAGGGCGTCAAGCACTGTTGTCTTAAATAAATACACTGACCTGTTCATTATACACGAAGCTTTTAAATAATTTCGGCAAACTTATCGATACGAACTAGAACATGTTGCGTTCGTGGAGTCCGTGCCATTTGGTTGTGGCTACGGCAGCTAGCTTACCGAGTCCATTTAAATACCCCCTATCATTTGAAGTGATGATACTAAAATAATAATTAGGCTTCTACACTAATTTACGTGAGTTTGTTGCAAGCTAATTTGCTTGCCGGTCAAAAAGTTTGAGGGCAGAAATATTTTCTGTTATTGGTTATGTGAAGGTAGTCGCTCGTCCGGGCAATTCGGTATCTTGCTAACTTAGCCAATGGGACTCTGAATTAATTCGGTGCGTTTACCTTTCTGGAACTAAACTCTGGAATAAATGGAGTAAGCAATGTAAAGATACAGATACGACGTAAGAAAGAAATACGGAAAGCGCTATTTGTTGTTATCTGCCGTCATCTAGTCATGACGGGTGTATATTATCAGTTCGCGTGCCCTGGCTCTCTGACTCTAGGAAGCAAGTGCAGTCGGACGATCTTGCGCTGAGCAGACAATAAGCAACAATGCTTTAAATGACAAGTCATTTTGCGGTTGTGTTTGTAGAAAACTAGCCTACTAATAGGTTCTACGTAATAAATGTGTTCACAGTTGGTTATCCATGTGTGTTTAAGACGTAGGCTACTTGGGAGAGATACGTAGAATGGTTACTTTCATGACGCTAGGGTATGACCTCTTACACTGGCGACATTTTATCGCTTGTTTGTTGCGAATGTTGGTTGCTACTTATTCAAGTGTCCATTTATACTTGGTAAATAGCCTGTTCATAACAGTTCAGTTGTTCTTTGAATATTTTTCTCAGATCAGCGAGAAAAAAGCGTGGCAACTAAATTAATGCGGAAGTGATCGTTAACTTTAGGTATGAAATGTTCAGTGTCTGATTTGTAAAAACCGGATGGCTCACTGAAATCGAAAGTGACGTTGATTTCGTCGGGTCGGTTGTATGGGCAGCCAGTCAGCTTTTCCTAGTAGGTTACTTTCGAATTGTGAAGTGCCAGTTTATTAGCTTTTATTTTTATTGTGTAAGAGTATGTCAGTGAACGTTTAAAACTCACCTGTTGGTGTGTCGCTTTATCAATGCGGACACTATACACTTGAAAAAGTATGGCTTTCATCGTGACCCCTTCTCTTTTTTCCGAGGTATATTAATGATTAATGAGATATTTACCTTTAAAAGACTGATACTCACACAGATATTTAGTCAGTGGCTTTAATGTATCACACATGACCATATTCTCTCATTCATCGTCCCTCCTCGTGTTAGAGGGGGTTTACAGAACTCCTGTCAATTATCAGAAAAATGTCAGGTGTATGCTACTTTATTCGTTCGTGCTTAATGTGAACAAATGTATTTATCGTTAATTGAAGGATTTCATGAAATCGTATTAAGTGAGGGCTTTGAGTTGTGGTCATATACTTTGGGCTGTATTTTGACGGTATAGTTAAACTAGCTTTCTAGTTAACTAACTATAGTTGATATTGTCTGACTTAACGATAATATATATACATAATCATTTCATAAGTAACATAGCTGAAAGTATGACTATTGGCTCTACCCCAGACCACCCTCATACCTGAAATGTTGTATTCAGTCCAATTTGTTCTCTAAATATTTTATTGATCTGACAATAGTCATTGAGTCTAGAAACGAATACTACACAAACTGTATAATCTTTTACTGGTTGATAGTAGGCATGTTATTTTTATTCTCATTTGTTTTAATCATCCACCCGGGACACACTGTTGTGTGTTGACCAATTTGTCTGCCTGACCACTTTTTTGGGGAATATTTCAGTTTAAAATGGGTTTCAATAAGAGCAAAAAAAATAGCATTACCAGACCCAGTAGGTACTTGGCTATACTAACTTAACACAGGGCTTGCTTCCACACTGTTACTGAGCTCTGTAAGTGCTGTGAAAAGTGCTCTCGCATGCCAGCAAAAAATTGTTAGCAAACTTTATCATTCTAGTTTGTGGTTGATATAGGATGTGCTGACTGCTCTCAGAAGTAGTTGAAAGTCCTTTTTTTGTTATACAGTATAATAATAATTATTTTTGTTTCAGTTCTTTTCGAAAGCATCAAGGAATATAGTGTAGGTTTGGGTGGAGCCCCTAGGTGAGATGTGGTGAAAGGTGTGCGTTTCCCTGGCAACCTGCAGTTTCCTGTTGATCCGTTGCTGAGAGGACTGAAGGGGTGGGATTGTTACAAAGAAAGTGTTTTTCCCCCTTTCCCTCGAGCGGCTGCCTGTGACAGATTTATGCTCCTAAAAGGCAAATCGATCTGCCACTTGTCCCTCAATTAACAAACAACAGCTTGTTTTTAATGGCCTTTAAAAGTTGGAGGGGGCTCCTAAATCAGAGTTAATAGACCTGATTGGACACGGCTGTGCTGCTGGGCCTAAAGGCTCACACGGGGGAGGGGGGGGGGCTAAATGAGTGAGTGAGTGAGTGAAAGAGATGAATGAATAAAGAGCAGGGGTGACAGTGATGCATGCTGTAAATGCACTGAATGGGGGTTGGGTGGGAAAGAAGGTTTGGGGTTAACAGGACAGCCATTCTGAGGTACCTCAGCACGGGTTTGCCTTCAGGACAGATGCGCAGAGCCCTTTGGGGCACGTCTCCATTACCATTGTCTGCAGAATGGGCACTGCTGGACGACGGCAGGACGACCCAAATGTGCTGCCATCGCTCTGATGATCCAAAAAGGGTGCCCTCCTCTCAGCGTGTTGGTGTGCATTACAAATAAATTCATCTTGGGTGAGATTCTGAGATTTCCACTACCCCCTGCCCCCGCTCTCCTTTTTTGGAACCTTCTCTGATAAGGTGTGGGGAAAATGGCAGGCCTGATGTTTGCTGGGTTTGGCCATGCCTGGTTGTGTGTTCAGCACAGGGATGAGCATTGACATCTTGACATTGCAAATAGCCTATGGTTACCAAGTACTTTATCCCGCCAGATCCCTTGGTGTTAAGCAGTGGCTCGCAGTGAAGGGGTCTGTGTTCACACATTTTCAGCCAGAAAAATGAATAACCACTATGAGTTCTCATGAAATGCAGGGCTCTTAGGCTGTGTAAAGGTTATTACACATAAACAGTGGGGCTTGCACATTGTGCGTGCGCGATGCGTGATGCTTTTGTAGGGGATACTTACTGATATTTATTTTTTATGCAATATGTTTTTGTGAATGCTCTCTCCTGCTGAAATCTGAGCGTGTGTAATAGTAATCAGTTGGCTGCGTTTAGGCCTGTGCTGATTGCTGATCAGAGTTTGACGGTTTTGTTTGAAATATGGTGTGGTAAGTAGTGTTTCACCTGACCCTGTGTACGTGACCTTCAAACCTATCTACAAGAGATTTGCCCTTAAGGCTTGCACAAACGTCAGCCTCCTGGCCGAGGCGGTTTTGGAAACGTCCCTTGTTGTCTTGAAAGTGCATGGCGATTTTGATAACTCCCTCACAGAATCGCAGTGTTTTTAACGTCACTGGTGTGAAAGAAGCCTGGGAGAAGTGAGGCGGAATATTGTTGGAGGGCGCACGCTGTCCGACCATCACCCCTGACTGCAGCTGATGGAGGACCCTTTTCCGTTGGTTCCTGAATGCACAGCATTCCTTTGGCGTGGCGTCAGGGGTGGACACTAGTGACTCGGACAGGGGGGTGAATGAGGGGAGGAGTTGAAAGCAAAGACCGCTTGTTTCCTAATTGAAACTTGATGCCCTGGCAATTGGTGGCTGAAGTGAGCTCTGGCTTATAGAAAGAACAGACCTACAACTTTGGTCATTTCTTTCCCTTTCTTTCTGTTGTTCTTTCTTGATAAACAGGTTTAAAATGTTTTTGTCAGGAATAGCATGCCCTGCTGTGCAGTTAAATCATTAGAAAGTGCCCAAGCTGGTTTAAGAGGGAGCAGTCCATTTCATTTCGGCTAGTTCTTTTTAACTGTAGCTTGTGTTGTATAGGGTGCCTTTTGCTGAGACATCTTTGACAAAATTTCAGACTAACTTGTCTAAGCTAGTTCGAGAGCAAAGACCTTTCCTTGCTGTGAATTAGAAGATGAGGTAATATGAGGCTCTCTTTCCTGCATACAGTGTCTTATGTACACTTAGAGATGCATACACATGCACACACGCACACATGTATGCAGGAGACAGCCTAAAGAGACTCAGAAACCAACATTCGTTCTCTCACTCTAAAGTTGTTCTATTCATTCCCACAGTGTACTTGTATTAATAACAACAAAAACATTTAAGCATTCTGGTATTAATTGACAACACTTAAGTCCCAACTCAATTTTAGACTTTGACAGAACAGAAATGTGCAGGGACTAATGGCAACTTATTTCCTAAGCGGGTTCGCTTTTTTTAAACTTTGTATGAGCTGCATTTAAAGCAATGAAAGAAACTGTGCAGACTTGCAACCGTGCAGCATGTTGCTCTCCCAAGCGTTGGCATGATGATCTTGTAGAAAGTACTTATTGAATAAAATAATATTTAATATCACTATGTTTTGAGAATGCTTTTTCTCCTGCAGAAATTGTGTGTATTCGCAAGCACGCGCACACGTGTGTGTGTGTGTGTGTGTGTGTGGTATCCAGCTGTTACTGGCTGTGCAAAGAGACGTTGCCATGGTAGCAGAGTCCCACATGCAGGCTCAAGGTCGTTCATCCAGTGATGCTGAACTGTGCCTGCACTGATGGGGCGCACACACATGCCGCACTCGCTGGGAGTGCAGGAGAAAAATGAATCCGTAACAGCCAATCTCTGGCAGTTCCTCAAGAGCAGTAGATTAACCTAGAGAGAGGAGAGACTGAGAAAGACTGAGGATTTTTGGACTTTTAAACATTTTCCCTCTTCTAGTCTAGTACTCCTATGTGCTGTGCATGTTCCTGTGTGGTGAGTTGATGTAGTACATAAATGAGCCAGCCAGCCAGCCAGCAGTTGGGATTGAATGGTAGGGCAGGTGCTGCCAGGAAAGGGGGCTTTTCAAAAGGAGAAACATGGGCACTCCTGTCTCTCTGGGGGCCCCGTCTCTTTGTGGGCCCGTGTCTTTCTGTGCGGCCCTGGCCCTGTCTCTCTGTGGGGCCCTCCAGTCTCTCTGCGGGGCCCTGGCCCTGTCTCTCTGCGGACCCCTAGCCCTGTCTCTCTGCGGGGCCCTGGCCCTGTCTCTCTGCGGGGCCCTGGCCCTGTCTCTCTGTGGGGCTCTTCCATCTCTGGGGGACCTCTCGTCTCTTTGTGGGGCCCTCCCGTCACTCTGTGGGGGCCCTCCTGTCTCTCTGGGGCTCTGGCTCTGGTAGCCTCTGATCCCTCAGCACAGAATTCTTGTTAATTGAGTTCCCTTGAATGAGGCGCTGGGGGATGGGGGTTTTGCTTTATTTTTCTCTCCAGGCTCAGAGGTTCATTTACATGCACAGGGCTCGGGGAGGGGAGCTGTTTGAGGCATCAGTAAACCTTACCAGATGCTTCACCGATCGTGCACTTCAACTCTGTATGAACCTCGCAGCCGTTACCTGACCTTGCGGGAGCTAGGGCCCACCACTTTCTCCGCTGCCCTTTTCATGTTGCACTGAGGTACTCGCTCATGGCCATACTCGTACCCGTGAACCAAGAGGGGGCAGCGTGGACAAGGACGAGGTTACCACCAAAGCAAACGCAAACACATCGCTGAACACCAGCTCAGCCACGTTGACCGCTCAGCAGCTTTCAGTTTTCGACATCTTCTTGAGCGGGTTCAATTGTGAGGCCAGGGGCCAGAGTCCTGGACTTGGAAAGACTGGCAAATGGCTAAGTTAGTTGTGGTCCATAGTTTTTGGATGTGTGACCCGAAGAGGATAAGTTGCAGGCTGGCCATATTGCCCTCCTGTGGGGTTTGGTGTAAAGGAGTGGTGGGGAGCCTGGGAACATGTGCGCTGAAGTGTAGTGTATTTCTCTACTCGCACACTTTGCTATGACCATTCTATTCACCCATGTCACAATGAAAAGAGGGGCTTTCTCTTGTGATTTATCAAAGCGCATTGCTGGGGAGGCACAGTTGCTGAGCACATATTTTGAAGGCCTGTGTTAGTAGTATTAATTGACTTATTATTCTTTTTTAAGGATATATTTCTTGTCCATTTGTTGCATGAAAGCTGCACATGAACCGAAGGGCCTGTGGGCACAGGTAGGATTCTTATTTGAAGGCCCCTGGTTTTGTCTTTCTGTTATGGTCTTTAAAGATGCGCTTGTTCTTATATCCCGGTTATTAGTCCACCTGTATGCTGGACTATATGCTGTTATTATCATTATTAACCCCGTGCTAAGTCCTGTTCTCCAGGCTGTCACCTGTAGAGCCACTGATCTCTCTAGACACTTCTCTCAGCATACAGGTGGACTATTCGTCCCGATGGTCCAGAAATTCCTGTGCTTCCTTTCACCTGTACATCTCTCTGCCTGCATGCCAAACCTGTGTGTGTCTGTCTACCTTTTACTAGTTAGAGTGTGGTCTTCCCCTGCTTCCTCTCTTGGTCTCTCTTGCTGTTTGACAGTCTCTTTTTTTCTTTTTTCTTTTCTTCTCCCCCCCCCTCTGTCTGCCTTATTTCGATAACACACAAGTTTTAGAACACCCCCATTTTTCAAGTTTTCATTGAAATTTAAGCAGTTCAAGTCCAGTGAATAACCTTAAATGGTACAAAGGTAAGCGGTAAACTGCCAGAGGTTTAAAAAATAAAATAATAATAATAATAATGTAAACTTCAGAGTTATATAAAAAATAACAAAAATACCCTTTTCAGGGAACAATTAATTACAGCTGTTCTGCAGCAATGGAAGTCAATTAAGCCTTGAAAGTTGATGCAAACAATTCCTACAGGTCCTTTTGTTGACTACTTACAAACCCTTTGTCTGTATAAAAGCAGTGTTGGAACAGACTGTGTTGATACACCCTCTGAAGCATTATTTGGACAATATTGCACTGCAGGAAGTAGTATATTGCTATCATAATGGTGAGAAAAAGGCAATTATCAAAGGAAGACAGACAGAACATTATAACCCTTAAAAGTGTAGGTCTTTCCTTTAGAGAAATTGCAAAGAAGGCCAAGGTGTCAGTGAGTACAGTTTCCTACACCATCAAAGAACCAAAGCCACAACAAAATCAGAAGACAAGTTTCTGAGTCAACAGCTTGCGTGATGGGCTGCTCAGTGAAGCACCGCCAGTGGACTACTGAAGACTGGAGGAAGGTCTTATGGACTGATAAATCAAAATGTGAAATCTTCGGTTCATCCCGCAGGATTTTTTTGCTGGATCCAGTTGCCGACTTGCACAGAGTGACTGGCACCCTGAACCAAATGGGCTACCACAGCATTTTGCAGCGCCATGCAATACCCTCTGGTCTACGCCTAGTTGGTCAGGGGTTCATCCTACAGCAAGATAATGACCCAAAACATGTCAGAACTACCTTAGAAGAAAAGAACAAGATGGTAGGCTTCAAATCATGGAATGGCCAGCACAGTCTCCAGACTTAAACCCCATCGAGCTGGTTTGGGATGAACTGGACAGAACGGTGAAAGCAAAGCAACCTACAAGTGCAACACATTTGTGGGAACTTCTGCAACAGTGTTGGGAAGGACTTTTCGAACAATGTTTGATTTCGGGTAAGATTGTACACGGAATGCCACGAGTGTGTTCGGCTGTTCTATCTGCAAAAGGTGGCTAGGATTCAATTTTGTTAAACAAAACGATTGTTTATTTGTTCTATGCTTTAATTTCAGAGTACATTGAAACATTAAACTGTGAAGTTTCTATATTAAAACTGGAAAAATGGAGGTGTCCTAAAACTTTTGACCGGTAATGTATATTCTGATTTATTTGGAAAACAGCCTTCCTCGTGCAGAGGAGACAGTCATTCTTGCGCACGCACACTGCTGTGATCACACAATGATCATGATATCTCGCTTTCTAGGAAGGGTGGAGGGGCTTGTTCTCTAGGGCTTGTTCTCTTGGGAGTGGCTTTGAGTTGGAGCATGCGTACAACACGCACTCAGGCATACACACACACACACACAGAGATACACACCCTCTGACAGTGATAATTGTCTTTGTAGGAAGGGTGGAGGTGCTTGGTCCTTATTTGGTGAGCGTCTCCTGAGTTGCACTATGCACACACAGACAGACGCATACAAACCCTTTCCTTACTTACTTGTTCTTGTACCTGTTCCTTCCGTGGCTCTGAGTTGTTGTCGCACACGCCGCCATGCGCCGCATGCAGGGTGAGAAGGGAAGGGGTGAGCGCCCAGGGCTTCTGTGACGGGCAATGACGTCTCGGCGGTTGAGGCCTGTTCTGGAGGTGAAATGTGCCGTGGAAAGCATGCTGTTCCTCGGCACTCGTACAGATAAAGAGAGATCTTACTATAATGAACGTTATTACCATTTTTCTGCGGGCTAAGTGGAAGGGATTTAAGGCGGTTGCTCATTTGTCTGTTTACTACACCACATGCTAACGTGTAGTAGAGCAAGTATTGCTACTATTGTTGTATTCAATATTGACTTCGTTTTTCTCATTGATGTTTGTTTCGGCTTTGGTGGCACCTATTGTATGTCATGCCAATAAAGCGGTGGAATTGAGATGCGGCAGAGAGAGCCGTAGTCGACAGGGAGCAGCGTCTGTGCTTCAGGGAGGGAATGGAGGGGGGGGGGGGCGGCAGCCTGTAGCAAGGAAGCGCTGCCAAATGGGCGTTGGCGCTCTACAGGGACAGGTACGGCTGTATCTGTGCAGAGCCACGTCCCATGTTACCGGATTGCAACCGATCACTCATTTAGCCAGAAATGGTCCCAACAGGAATGTGCATGTGGATGTGAATATTCACCCTTCTGCTCAGTTGGAAGGGGAAATCTATATATTTAGATTGTATTAAAGCTGAAACTTCAGAGAGTCTGCTGTGCTATAAATACCAGCGCAGAGCAGTCTGTGTGAGCTGAGGAAGGAGCAGCACAGAGGGAGGGTGGGGGGGGAGAGAGGAACCACGACCGCGACCATCAGTAATTCACCTGAAGCCCCAGGTGTTGTTTGACCTTTCAGGAGCTGGCCGGGTGTTGGGCCGTGGCCAGCTGCAGGCATGGGTGCCCGAAACCCTAAACCCTGATGTTAACGAAACGTGGCCTCCGGTCTGGCCACCTCTGGGGATGTGTCTCACAGCCGCCAGTCCCTGCCCACACAGCGGCAGTGCTAGTGCCCGCCATCAATCACAGGACGGGCTCCCAATGCGTTCTGAACAAAAGGCGATGGTGAGTGGGGGGGTTCGCGATGGGCTGGAGCACGTGTTTCAATGCGTGAAACTCATAGAATTTTTGCGCCTCGTTTTTCCCCTCAGTGCCTTCTCGGTAATGCGTGCTGCGCACGGAGCGTTGTGTTTTTCCGTTAAGTGCAGCAATGTGAGGTCAAATCTGATTGCTTTGACCGCGTGGGGGTATGGTGTTTCGGTGTAGCCATGGTGCCGTGTCGGTACTTCACGCCTTCTCCGCTATGTCACAGTGGCAGCCCTCCTTTGTGTGGACAGTTGTGATGTCACAAGCCGGTGGGGCCGTGGAGCACCGAGACACAGTCGGAGATTTCGGTGAAGTACATTTTGTGGGTTTAGGACTAAAATGCAGCCAAGCTGCCTTTCAGTCTCCGTTGGCATCTCGTTTGAACACAGCTGTTCTCCGACACCTTTGCATCTTCAACGGCCCTCTAGCTTCTCTGTTTCCAAAGGCACCTGTTAGTTGTGCTAATTCGACATCGTTCAAACTGGCTTTCGTCGGCTCTTACAAATCGTGCAAAAGTCTGTTTTTAGCCAACCGATGATTCAAATAACCTCCCCGTGTGCAGAAAATAAACACGACGCGATCATTGTAAGTGATCTTAAAATGTCAAAAAAGTCATTTTGGTTGTATTTGAGAGAATACCCAATTATGCCTCCTGAGTCAAAGCTGTGCCAGCCGCACCCGCACGTGGAGCTCTGCGGCTGAGGCGTGTGCACTTTGCCCGTGACCGTTTTACACACTGGAGAACTGGCGCTGCGTGGCGTGCGTCTCACTGACGATGGAGAAAAGCATGCAGCAGTGACCTGACGATCTCACCCTGCAGACGAAGCCAGCCCCATCTCGCCCAGGACAGGGGATTGCATTGTGTTAAAAGTGCCAATAAAGCTTTCGTCGTGTTCAGTTCAATCCATGTACGCCCTGAAAATCCGAGATTGAGAGAGAGAGCCCTTTTGATTTCATTTAGGTAAACGCTGATCTTGAAAATTCTTTTGAGTTTACAAAGTCACTTTTGATGAAATCACCTTCACCTTCAGTCACCTGAAGAGACAATAAACGATGGAGTAAATTAACTGTGTGTGTGTGGGGGAGCGCTTGAGCGACTGTCCTTGGGGCTTGTTACAAGAACTGCACTTATTGGCAGGCAAGTAGCTGCTCGCAATCTGCCATATTGGTCTTTGTGCAAGTCTGCGAAATAATCTTAGCCTTATCGACAGTGGAACAAATCTGTGATCTGACTTCGGGACAAGTGACATGAGCGTGCTAACTGGAGACGTGCTCCCGGCTGTAATCCCGCCCCTGACGGAGGTGGAGCTCAGTGCCTGTCCCGGCCTGGAATTGGTCGAGTTGCTCTTGCCAGTTGAACTGCTGTTTGCCTTGCTTGTTTAAACCGGGAAAGAAAGCCACGCCCCTCCTGGCTGAAACCCGATCAGCCATTCTCTGCTTAGCCTTCTGGGCCATTTAAAGCACCAGTGATCTGCCATACAGTCCGCTTGCACTAGTTGTGATTAAAGCGTAGTCCTCCAGTGCAGTGGCTGCCCGGCTCAGCAGAGCGGAAGGAGATGGACGGTAGCACATTTGCTTTTGTGCACTTTTCACATGTGAACTGTTCACTCCTTGTTCCAAACTGGAGATTTGAGCACTGGACAGGAAGTGGCCTCTGTATTTTGTATTCGTTGTCTTTATTTCTTCTGGCTTTGTTTTTATAACCTCCTTTATAAAGTTATTTGTGTCTGAAAGGCCACGTCCTTTTGACACGGTGCATGAGCAATTTGCTTTCCCTGTTGGCGATGCAGCGTCGTGCTTGCACACCTCATGCTTCCGTCACATGATCAACGCCAAGAAAACATTTAGTCAGCCCATCCTGCCTGCTACAGCGGGAATGATCAACCGCAGTTGGGCAGATGTATGCCATTGTAAATTAGGTTAATTCTTAATGGCATATTAGTCATGATGATATAGTAAAAACTTTACTGAATATAGTTATGATGATGATTTTTTATATTGGTGCCGAGGAAGCCGAGCTGGGAACAGAGACATGGCTCTCGCAGTGCATCTTTTGCTGCAGCAGTGCAGTTGTGCAAAGGTTATTGAATGTTTTGCGCATCAGCTGTGGCTTTTCTGTGCGGTGGGCCTGCATGTTCCTAACTGCCCTGCAGGTGCGTCTTTCAAATATTGACTAGTGTCCGTCCTCCACCCCTTTTTTATTTTTTATTTTTTTAACTGGGACAAGCCCTCATAACCAGTCCATAGAATGCCAGGAAGTCATTCAAATGAAAACCTCCTGAACTGAAACACTGCTAACACTAAAAGTATATTTTCAGCTGCTTTTGTCACCTACACCTACTGTCTGTGTCATGACAAAACCTTTCACTTTGGGTGGGACATTTCCCAATGTTGTGGTTGAGGTTTGAACATCTCAGAGCATGGGTATTCATCACTGCTTTAAGTCTGTATGAAGCCAAAATGGATGCTTTTTAAAAATGTATTTACATTTTGTTTCCGATTTTTCCCTGTTTTTCTCCCTAATTTGGAAGCCAATTATACCCTCTATTTATTTAGATTAACCTCGCCGCCGGTCTGTACCCGGCAAGCTACACTCCGAGGCCAGCGATGATCCGCCTCCTTTAAGACGGAACTCACTGATCCCCTTTTCTGGAGACACCCATACGTGCTTCACAGCGAGTTTGTGCCGACCAGACTCGTACAGGACCAGCCAAATACGGGTGCGTTGGAGCACTACGATATCCACCAGCCCCAAAATGGACACTTTTAACACGGCAAACTCACAGGCTGAGTGTTCCCTTCAGAGTACTGGCAACTGTGCGGACAGTTGGGCACCGCGTTTCCTGTTTGCTGCTTCAGACATTTCCTTTGTTATCATACTGTATATGTTTTTACTATAAAAAGATTCGGCCTCAGGCCCTTCCACAGCACTTGATCTCGCTGTTTCTGTAAACAAATCGAAGGATCTTTGTTTTTACGGTTACGTTTTTTTTGTGCTGCTCATTTTTGAAGCTTGTAGTTTAAAAATATATATATTTCTCAACTGTGAGTCAGCACCACTCCACTACATTCCAGAAAACATTACTAGACTAGAGTTTGCTGGACATGGATGTGCGCTTTCATTTGCAAGCCAAAAATACACTAAATGATCGAGTGGGCTCACACGAGCAGCTGATGAGCTGTCCGGTAACAGGGGGAAGGGTGGAGATTATGCCTCATTCTGCTGTTTTAAAGGCGTAGGCTAGCTGAGCCATACAATTGTCCCTGTCCCCTTCAAGTGCACCTCAAGCTGTTTTATGAAAAAATTCAAAAGAATGTTAAATACGTATACAAGAGTAATTATTAGTAACAATACGTTTTGGGCGAATGTAGGATTTGGCAGTATATAGAAGCTTGTTTGTCGACACACGATCACTTGGTAAGATGTGAGGATACTGGGGCGAATGCACACAGCCCTGACAGCTCTATTCAGTCAGCCCTATAGGTCATTAAATGAGGTTAGCCTGAACTTGGTCGTTGTGGACTTTTGAGTGTTTAAGGTTGCGAGTCCCACCTTTGAGTGAGGCCCTGGATGGGGAATAAACCCATTTATGTGAGGGAGAGGTGGAGGTGTTTAAAGGCTAGGGCCAGGATGGCTGCACTCTCACACAAGAGGCAGAATGCTTGAAGTGAAATGGAATCATCAGCTTTTTGGAATCCTCTTGCCCATTAATTATAAAGAACAAAAACCTCTGGATTAGAAATATCTTGTGTCAGATAGTTCTGTGCTATTCCTTGGCAGTGCTCACTCTGAGCAGCGCCTGTTGCTGCTTTTCCTGCGAGCGGACCAGAGCCTGCTGTTGAGCCTCCTTTATGGCAGCTAGGTGGGATGCCAGCTGAGAGAGCAGGGAGCTCTCCATGGCAGCCAGTGGTGTGCTGCTCTGTTCCTGGGTTTCAGCACCAAGCCTGTCACACGCTGTATGACACACCCCGGAGGAGAAGGGAACAGCAGGACACGGAGTGCAGATGGTCCAGGAACCGTATTTTATTCAGTTTCCCCTCCGAGAGAGCTTAAATTCAAACAAACGTAAATAAACAAAGATCCTAGCCTTTTCAGGTAACAAGTAATGGGTTAACAACTTACAGCTGTTCTGCAGCAATGGAAGTAAATTGAAAGTTGATGCAAACAATTCCTACAGGTGTCCCAAATCTTAGGCTACAATTAAAATGCACATTCGTGTGCCTAAAACAAGAAGGATACAATATAGGCTACATGAAAGGGGGTGTTACTCATGTTAGTTATAAATATATAAACCATACAATTAGCAAAACGCATTTATTATAAAATGTTACTTTTATTAGTTTTGCAGAATTATTCACAACATTACTATTACCTTAACTGCCTAATATAATTTAAAGAGAACATATGTAGGCCTAGCTATTTTAAGAGTGAAGGACTGTCACTGCCATACCCGCAGCATCCAGAATGGATTATTCTACTGACAAGCACCCCGAACTGTGGCACGAATCTCGGTGTCTCATGCTGCGTGGAGAATTTTTTTCCGCACGACTGCTCGACCAAAATAAATCTCGGTCGACCAACAGCCCATCGACCAAACAATCGATCAGTCGACTAAATGGGGTCAGCCCTAACAGGTTCCTACACCATCAAAAGGCACTTAGAACCTGGAGGAAAAGGTCTGGCAGACCCAAAGCCACAACAAAATCAGAAGACAAGTTTCTGAGACTCAACAGCTTGCGTGATAGGCGGCTCACAGGACAACAGCTTCAAGCACAGCTTAACACTGGTTGAAGTAAGGAAGTCTCAGTTTAAACTGTGAAGAGAAGACTTCGACCTGCAGGTTTGACAGGTTGATGGGCAGTAAGAAAGCCATTGCTAAGATGGCAAAATAAGAAAAAGAGGCTTGCCTGGGCCATGAAGCACCGCCAGTGAACTACTGAAGACTGGAAGAAGGTCTTATGGACCGGTGAATTAAAATTTGAAATCTTCGGTTCATCAACCGAAATCTTTGTTTTTTTACGCCGTCAAGTAGGCGAAAGGATGGTTCCTCAGTGTTTAACACCAACTGTCAAACATGGAGGAGGAAGCGTGATGGTCTGGTGCTCTTTTGCTGGATCCCGAGTCGGCGACTTGCACAGTGACTGGCACCCTGAACCAAAAGGGCTACCACAGCATTTTGCAGGACCATGCAATACCCTCTGGTCTACACCTAGTTGGTCAGGGGTTCATCCTGCAGCAAGATAATGACCCAAAACATACCTCCAGGCTATGTCAGAACTACCATAGAAGAAAAGAACAAGACGGTAGGCTGATTTGTGTTCTGTGAGAGTGTACATGTGTGCATGTGTATGTGTATTACATTGTGATTCGCGTTGTGCCTGCGTGTGTGAGTGTATTACATCTTGCTTCGTGGTGTGCGTGTGTGAGTGCATTACATCGTGATTCCTTTTGTGTGAGTGCGTGTATTACCTCGTGTTTTGTGTGTTCGTGCGTGCACTACATTGTCCTTGTTGTGTGAGTATTACATTGATTCCTTTTGTGAGTGTGTATTACATCATGATTTATGTTGTGTATGTGTGTTTATTACATTGTTATTTGTGTTGTGTGAGTGTGTATTACAATGTGAAGTTTTTTCAATATTGTAGAAAAAGGAAAGTATTAAGAATAAGGAAGGAACTTTGGTTCATAATAATAACAAACACACTAAATGGTTACTTTATTGAGAGCTTTACTAGAGAAGAGGTTATAAATATGCCTAAATGTGTAGCCAATGTACAGAATGTTTTGGAGGACTTTGAGATAAGGGACGTAGAAGTATTACAAAAACCTAAGACAAGGCAGCAGGCCCTGATGGGATATATTCCAGAGTACTCAAAGAACTTGGGGAAATTGTATATAAACCATTAACAGATATTTTTATGCAATCCATAAACACTGGAGAAATACCAGATGACTGGAAGCAGGGTAGTATAATTCCAATATATAAGAATGGGGACTGTACTGATCAAGGGTTACATCTTGATGTGTGTTGTATGTGTGTGTGTGTGTATATGTGTATATTACATTGTAATTTGTGTCGTGTGTCAGTGTATGTATGTATTACATCTTGATTCGTGTTTGTGTGAGTGTGTATTACATCATTTTTCTTGTCTGTGTCTGTATTACTTTGTGATTCGTGTGTGTGTATTACATTGTGATTTGTGTGTGTGTGTGAGTGTGTATTACATCTTGATTTGTGCGTGCATTATATTGTGATTAGTGCGAGTGCGTGCGTCCGTGCGTGTGTGTTACATCGTGGTGCGTGTGAGAGCATGGGTGTGTGTTGCATCGTGCTTCGCACTGTGCCTTTTCTACTTTGGGTTTTTAAATGAAGGAGGGGAAAGTGAGGCAGAAAGGCGGGGGCAGATCTCTGGAGCTTAATTCTTCCAGCAGGTCATAGTTCAGTTGCAGTGGCAGCGTGAGCTGTGATTGGCTGAGGAAAGGTGAAATTAAATCCACAGTAAACTTTTGACCCCGCCGGAGCTCAGTGCACACGCCCAGGACAGGCATGGAATGGAATCGGCTCTTTCCCTCTCTGGCTCTTTCTCTCTCTCTACCTCATGGATTTATACAGGGCTGTAATGGGAGGGGAGGGGGGAGCAGAAGAGAAGAGAGGAGACTGGGGGAGAGGAGAGGAGGGGGAGGGGGAGGGCGAGCATTGGAAGAGGGGAAGGGAGAAGGAGACATGGAAGCAGACAAAAGGAATGCACGCCATAATTAGACACACAAGACCAGCACACTAAGGGCCGTGCTGATGCTTTTACGCCACTTTTGCGAAGTCTTAATAAAAGAACAGGACATGTTGCCCTCGATGCCCCTTTCTCATTTGAACCCGCAGCAGTATCTGTTTGACTGATCGCATGGGTGGATAAATGTATACCATTCAGGATTGTGTGATTGGAATGCTTTGTGCTAGAAATTATGATGATGATGATGATGATGATGATGATGAGGAGGCTGATACATTTAAGGAAGAACAGGTTGTGACCAGTGGAGGCAAGCATGGCATGGCAGTGGCCCCTCTGTCGCTGCCAGTGTAAAGCACCATATGGTCGCTTAACGGATGGATTTCACATTAGCTGTCCCCTGGACATTTTTGTTCTTGAATCCAATTAGGCTACTCCACCCATAGGAGCCGGTCCATTAGATACGGAGTCCCAGAGCTCAGTGCTAATGGAGAGGGAGCCTGATGCCAACCACAAATACAATGATTTCAAACACCCTCACTGTTATACCTGTTTTCTGTTCACATTTAAAGTCGTCAATGGTTTTATTCCTCTGTTCTGTAGGCTCGGTTGGAATATTTGACATTGATGCAAAGTTTCTCAAAGAAAGTGTGCGTGCGTGTGTATGTATTTGTGTGCGTGTATTGTGTATTTGTGCCTGTTAGCACACACTCGCGTGTGTGCGTGCCTTTCCAGGCAGTTATCTGCCCTCGCTTTTGTTTGAGCTGTTGATTGATGAGTGTCAGTAAAATGTGATTTGGATTCCCCAGAGGTTAAGATGTTCTGCCACACAACCTGGTCAGCCTAATCTGCCTGTTTTCTAGCCTGTTATTTTCCTTTTCCTCATACCCCCGGACTGCTCAGTTTGACGTGGACAGAAAGAAGGTGCATGGGTCTGAGTAGATTGTGAACTTTGAGTGTTGTGCATTTGGGAAAGTGGGAGGTTGAGGATTGGATATTAGACATGCTTTCTCAAAATGCAGCCTTTATTCTCCCCTCCGAACAACCTTTCCCTTCTCCCCATGTTTGCAAATCCCCTGGAAGGAGCGGTCCGCTGTGATTGGCCCATGAAAGGCTCCGATTGGCTGTCATTTCTCTGCCTGTGACTGCAGGCACCACAGGACATCCCGGGCTTGTGAGGGCTGAAACGTCCGTCCTTGCTGGTGTTCGCTGGGTTAGGGTTTTTTTTCCTTCTCGACTCTGCGCATCTTTATACGTGACTGAAAACTAAAGCATATTTAAATGAAAGAAAAATGTTAAATTGACAGACCAACAGAAAAAAAACAACTAAGTCTTAGTCTCCAAGGGCAGGGCTTTTTTGTATGCCCATCAACTTAAGCAGGCTGTTTAAAAATAGAGCTGATTCACACTAGTACAAGAAAATCCCCCCCCCCCCTTCCCCCGCCACCAAACGTGTGCGCGCGCGCACACACACTGCACAGTAGGGCACCCCCCTGTTGTGGAAATGGATGGTCGTGCTCCCCCTGCAGATGCCCAAGTACCTCACCCAACCCGCTTATCCTAATGCCAGTCATTTTCAGCCAGGGGGGGACCATTGCTGTGGGCCAGTGTTTTTCAGTGCTGGCCAGCAATACCACTAGTTTCCTAATGATGCTTAGTATGTGCAAAAATTGCAACAGACTACAGTAGGTGATGTTTTTTATTCACCATGTTTGGTGATTTGAAATAGTTGCTCTTGTGCATGGCCATTTAGGGCTCAGGGGTCCTGGTGTTGCCCTTGGAGGGTTGCTGAGTTAGTCGGGTGAGCTTTCAGCTGTCGAAAGGGCCGCGCGTGTAAAGTTGTAAGCGCTCTGGTCCACCCCACCCCATCCCAAGCGGACGGGAGTATTCCGTGTGAGTGAATAATGTGCGCTAGCGGTAGGACTTCCTGTGCGTGACGCTCCTGCAGTAAAGGTGGAGTGAAGCCAGGGTGCCTCTCCGTCGCCATGGTTAATGTCAGCCCGACCCACACTGGGGTGGGGTCAGGCTGACATTAAGCCATTGTTGGCACATGATGCACACTAGATTTATGGGTAGGCATTATAAATGTAGCGTGCAAGGATTATCTCTTTTTTCTTTTTTTTTTTACATGCTACTTTTTGTAGGTAGACAGCAGCAGAAGATTTGGTCCAGATGTTCAGTCATTTCAATTTAAAAGTCTAAAACTTCAGTGGGCGTTAACCCCTAGTTCTGAAAGTTCTGTGTACAGTCTTTTCAGTCTGTAATCCAGAAGCCGAGGTTACTGTGCTGGAGGACTGAGCAACTGATGCAGATTGCAGGCAGACTGCAAGTGCCCGAGCTCTGAGAAAGCGATGTGGAAACGTCACCCAAGAGTGCAACCACAGGGCATTTCTGGCACGTCAGCACATGGCGAAATTTACCTAAGATACCATAGACCTGTAGTCCATTTTCATAGTAGCGCAAGGACCTAGGATGTTGTAACTCCCCATGTATTCTTCTTTTCTGTACCCTTTTCGCAGTGACTGGAGATTTTGTCCCCCACCCGATCACTTACTGCTTTGCAAAGTGCGCAGCTCCTAAAATGCACTGCCCCCAGCAGTGTGATCATGGCGCCAGTGCTATTTAGTGCAGATCTGACTGAGGCCTGTTGTAATGACCAACCGCTGTGGCTCACTGCTAGCACAGTGCTGTAGGACATGGGCCCTGTCTGGTCGCAGGATACATCGATTGACCCCATTACAGTAATTAGGTCCGAGATGCCTCCAGAGACGTTGCCGGCCTCTGGCTTAAAAGCCATAAAATCGCTGCCCCGTCCGCCATTCCATTCACATCCTGTAATTACATTATAAATAGTGGCACCGAATGTTTTGAAGCTGTGTAATTTTCTTAGGAGGGGTATAATTTTCTATTCCTGATTGAGAATTGTTAGCAAAAGCCCTAAATTACAGCTCTGCATCAGGGGTGGGGGGAGGATAAACCCTAGTGCTGTGCACCTTGTCTGGGGACTACTGCCACAAGTACACACACACACACACACACACACACACACACACATTAACTGCTCCAACTCTGAGGTTGTCTTGTGATGCTAACATCGTTAGCGTTCCATATAATATAACTGCAAACTATGAAATGGTTGTTGTTCAGAAAACACTGTTGGATTTATTTAGCCTGAACTAAGGTGATGGAGGTTAGTGGCACCACCCCAAACTCACATTGAGCCTGGTACAGCTGGCCACTGCTCGTTGTCAGGAAAAGTCACCACTGCAAGAACATTCAAGCTCCAGTAAATAACTTTATTTCAGCCACATGCACACAACATGGGCATCAACAGGTCTAGCATGACGCCAACAAGTGGTAGCTTAATAACCACTGCTTAACTGGCTTCTTGTCCTGGAGTAATAATAAACAATAATATGAATAAGGGTCATATAAATGGAAATAAGTTGTTGAGCAATGACTGGCAAACGCTATTCCACAGTTATAAAAACTTCATCATAACAATGACCTCCCTGCTTATTAAACAGTCAACACGACTCACAGAAAAACAAATTTACAACAATGTAGTTCAGGGGCCCAGATTAGCAGTCGTCCTATCGTCTCAGACTACAAAAATTAAGAAGGACGACCTTCGATTTCCAAGTGATCGTCCTGCTGACGACTGTGAATTTAGGATTTTATCATTTTTTTAATTAGCTAACTGGAACTATTTCTGTTTTACACTCGCATCGTAACAAACATGTCATACGTGGATATTCAAAAATATTTCCAATAAGTTCCAAATGGGAAAAGCGGCACATTGTCATACGCATGCAGTCTGTGCTCACCGTGTTTGTTGTTGTTGCTATGCCAGACTCTGCAGCAGTCAAGCAAGTTTGCGGATCGTCGCACATAGACACTACAGTGAGAACCAGCTAGTTAGTTAGCTAGGTAACGTTAGCGTTCACGGATATTGGGTTTTGATATCAGCGATATCAGCTAAAATCTCAACAAAAATATGATTCAGAGAACAGACATCACACTTTCCAGGAAAATTGGAAGGTGAATATGGCTTGGCTTGTCAAGACCATGGCTTGTCTGGGAGGAGGAAGGGATAATGAGATGTAGTTGGTGCATTCAAGCTAAAGAAGTAGACAGAAAAATAGGCACCAAAAATATGCGTACTGTATTCAAAATCAAATATTTGATGTACACGGTCTTCTTTGTTGCTCACCTACAGCGCTTGCAGCTATGCGTGTAGGACAAGTAACTTTTAGGAAGGGCAAGTATCTTAGAAAAGATACTTGTCCGCAGCAGATTGCCAGGAGTGACCCGGCGTCCTCTCAATTTGGAATCGAGCCGGGCACTTTGTAACTTTTATAATTGTTCAACCCTTAAACCTTATTGGTCAAGAGGTCAGAGGTCTCAGGGGACTGATAGGGCAAGCTACAAATGGTGACTAAGGAGCTGTCCTAGTTTGGTTAAATGGTTTTCCTAACAGGTGAAGGGTAACACAAAAGAGAGGGATTGTGTGCCCAGGCATGTCCTTTGAAAGCAGACAGACAGAATCTTCCCAGGCTTGTAGATCTACAGGCTGTTTGTACAATCGCAACGATGCAAAAATCGAGGTCTTAAAATAGAAACCAAACAAATCTGTGTATTAATTGCATTTTCTTCCCAATCTAAAACAAACTGGTGCTATCACAAATAGCATGATCTTGTGGCTGACTAAATGGTTGTACCTTACTAAATGGATGGAGTAGAAGTACAGTCTACATACTAACTTTAGCCAAAAGAGTGAGCTACACTTTTAAATCAGAAAGAAGTGAAAGAAGACCGCGTTTGACTGTTTACAATGTTTTGGTTAACTTGCAAACATTGACTAAATTCCTTTCAAATGGTAAATGATTAACACCCGTACTGAGAACATCACCGTATTACCTGAGAAATACTGCTCTTTGACCGCAGCCCACAGTCTCACACGTTATTTTTGTTCTTAACAGAGTAGAATAAATGTCAGGATTTTCTCACATTCCCGTCACACTTGTGCACTCTGAGGCTCACTGATACGAACACTCCGGCACACACTACTGCACGTACTCACACACACGCACATGTAGTCGCACACACTAGTGCACATACTCACATACACTCACACACTAGCGCACGTACTCACACACACACACACGCACACGTGCACACACTAGAGCACGTACTCACACGCACACACTACCGCACGTACTCACACATGCACACATGGACGCACAGATACTCCCACACGCACACACACACACGCACGCTAGCGCACGTACTCATGCACACACTAGCGCACATACTCACACGCACACACTAGCACATGTATTCGCACACACTAGCGGTCCCGCACATACACACACGCATACATACACTTGCTTGTGTGCACACAGGTTTTTGCATGGCTTTGCCTTTACACACAATCCCAGGCCAGGCTTTGAGCCTCAGCACCGCATCTGTGAGCAGCAGGTGGCTGCATGTTGTGTAGTGCTTAGAATATAGGACCCTGGAGCCGAGGATTATGGGTTCAAATCCTCAATCAGATTTGCCTCAGTGAAAAAAAATATGGGTTAGTAAACGTTTAAGATATTGAATTTCTCTGTGAGAAGAGTAGGTTAAGTCAGTCCATATTTCTGATGTAAGATAATCAGTGTGTTTGGGCCATAAACTCTCATTAAAGTCCCTAAATGGATTGGCTGGTCACACAGTGGCTGGCTGTGGAAGTGGAGAACATGTTTGAAGAGTAGTTTAGGTGGACATGAATGTGACATTGGTATATTTGTTGTATGCATGCATCTATGTGGGTGTGTGTGTGCACTCAATTTCTCCAGATGTGGAAGCCCAATCCTACCCTCCCCTGCTTCCAGCCGCGCTCTCTCTGGGTGTGGAGGTTTTCATCAGTCCTCAACTGTAACCTCTGGCTTCTTCACAGCTAAATGAGAGCGGACAGAGGGGCACATCTTCCTCTCCTGGGATTTGGCACAGTGTGTACCTAGTGGAGTGGATAATGCAGCCTCTATTCCTCCTTACACTGCTTTGCTGGCCCTGCACATGTACACATATGCTTGGCATGTGTGTGCAAGCTCTGGCTCCTTCTGCCCTCCGACCTCCCTGTCTTTCCCTCCATCTCTCTCTTTCTCTCTCTTGCTCTGTCTCATCTACCATTTTACTGTCCATTGTTTCCCCATCTTAAATTGAATCTTAAGCAAAATTCTTTAAAATTGTTGAAAGGTAAACAAAAGCCAGTGAAATGAACGGACATGACTGGATAATCTGAGTGATAATCTATAATATAATGTATGCCATTTATCAGACGCTTTTATCCAAAGCGACTTACAGTAGTGAATGCATACATTTTTCAGTATATGTGGTCCCAATGGGAATCAAACCCACAACCTAAGCGCTGTTAGCGACATGCTCTACCTACTTAGGCACACAGAACCACATAATGATCTGAGTGAAATATTTGACTTCTCCACGTGGCTCTCCGTTGTGTGGTGTGTCACCGGGGCCTTTTAAATGGTGTCTCATTAAAATGTATACAACATATACGTCTCAGATTGAGGGGGAAAAAGTGTTCGGGCCCTCCGCCCACGTGCTTCAGGGGCGTGCTCTTCAAAGGACCGCAGGGCCTTCACCTTCATTCAGACTCTGAACCTGAGGTCAGCACAGACCCCAGCTTCTCATGTGCTTTCTGTGCGCACACTCAAATTCAAATTCAAATGTGCTTTATTGGCATGGCAACAACACCTATATGAATTACCACGAAATGAGAATAGTTATGTAAGTAAGAGCAAACAAGAGCGCGTGAATTAGTACTGAGCAATAATGTGTGTAAACGTAAGAAAAACAAACCAACAATGGAGCAAAAAAATCTTTCTCTCTTTTACTCATTCACTCACTCGCACACAACACACACTTACTCACACATCTATACATTTACACACTCACTCAAGGGCACTGTGGGGTTTTCTATTTAAATAATGCAAAAGGCCTAAATGACACCCAGGCCTGTTGTGTTGAAACGCCATAGTTATTTAAGTTTAAATGAATTTGAAGTGAATGAAGGCGCTGTGGGGGACAGCCTTCACTCTGAACTACATACCACCTCACTGGTGTTTTTGCCAATTCTGCCCAACCAAAAGTTATTCCTAGGCTTTATTATTTGAGTCATCTTAGTTGCCTTTTAATAAACAGATTTTAACCCTCTTTTTGGATGAATAGAACTTACCAAACCCTATACCTCTGTATGTGAGGTAAAGTACAGGTAGAATAAAGGAAACGCCAACATGAAGTGTCCCAAAAGGGTGTTTTGCCACCTGAACAGCTTCAATGCACCTTACCATAGATTCTACAAGTGTGGAACTATTGGAGGGGTGCAACGCCATTCTTCCTTGAATAAATTCCATCTTTTGGGTTTTTTTTTGAAGGTTGTGGAAAATGCTGTCTCAGACGACCATTCAGTGGCTCGTGCCCTGTGGACATTATCATCCTGGAAGAGACCACTCTCCTCAGGATAGAAATGCTTCACCATAGAATGAAGGTGATCACTCAGAATGGCCTTGTATTTATTGGCATTTACCTTGAGTGGACCTAAACCATGTCAAGAAAATGCACCCCACACCACAACAGAGCCACCAGAACGCCTAATTTACTCAAGAGTTTCCTTTATTTTGCCAGTTACCTGTACATATAGAGAAAACGGTTGTCTTCGAAAGACGTGAACCTAAAGACGGCGCATGGTGGAAGTTTTGAGAACCATCAGTGACTCGACTAAATTGCACAAAGCCTTGCTTAGCGACAGCTGCAGTCTTTAGGGTCAAGCCACACGCCTTTTAGCATCAAGCCATCGCCCAGAAACTTCCTCCTGGTATCTCAAAAAACCCGGATCCCACTCACTAACAAGTCAGTGGCTGACTAACCGACCATATAAAGACGGGAAAGGACCCTTCTCCCAGCTGAGAATAGGACAGAGTACACCCCCCACAGGGAGCGCTCACTCCGTATTCTTCCTTCCAGCATCTCTGATCCATGTTCAAAAGGTTCCATGCAGCATGCATCACTGTTGGACAAGCATTTTACTGTCAACATTCTCTTTGTACATTTGGAGGATTTCATCCATGCTTTGTAAAGTTTTTGCCTGAAAAACAATATTATATTTACTTCCGGTGACCTGACTGAGATGCACCCTTAAGCAAGAGCTTGTGCTCTCAAGTTCAATTTGTAATGTTTTCACTTGAAATTTAATCACCTTCAATTTGCAAACATCTTTCGGAATGGCAGGAGCACACGGACAAAAGCTCAAATTGGACAATGATTCAAAATCTCCAACGAAAAATAAGTTCAAAGGAACAACCACTCCGTAGGCAAAGTACTTTCACTCTGCCATTGTGTCTGCATTAAAACAACAAGAAACGGGCCTGCATGCAATGGTACAGCAAGCGGTACGGGAAACTCTAAAAGAGGTACTCTGCGGTGAATTAGCCACACTTAGAAACACAATTGAATCAGCTAATATGGCTATTCAACAACTCAGAACAGACAGGACACGATACAGATGCAGGTTGGCACAATTAAAAAGGACGTGCTGACAAACAGAGGAGATGCACCAATTGTGGACCAAACTCGGATATGGAGGATAGGGCTAGATGTTTAAATCCCTGTCTGGTCGGCCTTCCACGGAGCTCCAACGCTATCGCCTTCCTCCAAGAAAACCTGCCGAAATGGATCCCCTCTCTGCAGGGGGATACAATTGAGATCCAGAGGGCCCACAGGCTGTACAACAATGCCACCCCAGGCAAAACGACATCACGCACGCTAATCTTCTGCTTATTCCATTATGAGGACAGGCAGAAAATACTGAAGGGTTCCAGGGCTCTGGAATCCCCACCGAAACATGGAGTTGGCACAGGAGAAGGTTGCCCGCAGACTTAAACCCTTCCTCATCTATCCCGCCATACTAAAAGTTCACCACAATGGCCACCTCTACCAGTTCCATACAGTTAAAGATCCCGAGGAGTTTCTTGCACAACAGGGCACCTCTCCAAACTCTGCGCGATTCGCTTCTGGAGGTAACCCAGTCACGCGACGCGGATCCGAAACCCAGTTTGAGTGGACGAGATTCTGACACTGTCTGCATGGACACAACTACACCCGAGTAAATTACAGTTCCAGCTGAGTATTTGGTCACTATGATGTCTTGATATGTGGTTAAAGACAGAGTTGACAGAACTTTTGTTTCTCTTGTGAGTTTGGTATGTAAAAAGTTTGAGCAGGCTGTTGCGATCGGTTATAATCGCTTAATTTGTTACTTAAATATAGTTTGACTAAGTTCAAATTTACATCCGCATTTATAAGATCTACTTAGCAGAGCTGGGTTAACGTTAGTGTTGTTTCGCCGGGCTAACTGGCTAATAAGCCGTGTTGCTGGTGTTTTAAGTGTTGGCAGTAGGCTAGGTTTCAGCTGGCTGGCTAGATAGTAAAACTTATGGCTAATAGATTTGAGTTATGTTTTTAGATGGCTAAATATTGTTTGCTACCAGAAGCTGAGCAAATGTATAATTGGTTTAGCAATATTGATTATTACTGTCAGTCTTGTATGACAACACCGTTAGGCTTGAGACGTGCATTTCTTTTCATTTTTATTTTACTTTTCTCTTTTCCTTGTTCAGGTTTTTCGTGATTAGGTTTACATCAGAACCTGCTTGTTATAATATGATGATGTCCCCTCTCCTCCCCCCACAGCTCAAATGTGAAAGTTCTAGGTAATCCCATTGCTTTACTCCATAATGGCAAATAATATTACTGTTGTTACATGGAATGTCCGTGGGCTAAATTGTCCTATTAAGCTGACTACATATCTCGAATTCCTTCATCGCAAAAGGGTCTCCATTGCTTTAATACAAGAGACACATTTGAGAGGTACTTCAAATGTGTAGCGTCTTCATGTGCCAGTAGCAGAACCAAAGGTGTGCTAATCCTCATTGACAGGAAACTGTGTCTACCGCTTGATACCTACGGTACAGATGATTCTAGACTCTTCGTTTATATAAGTAGTTATTAATGGTACCAAAATATGCTTTAGCTCTGTTTATGCACCCAATGACTGACTCCACCTTTTTTGGTAATATCACTAATATTCTTCTAGATTTTCCAGATTATCACCTGGTATTAGGCAGTGATATTAATCAGGTATGTACCCCTGCTCTAGATTGCTCTAGTACCCCCCACTCTTCTACTGGTGATCCACGCCATTAACTTTCTACCTTTTATTAACGACTTAAATGTGCTTGATGCCTGGTGAATGAGGAATCCATCCGTTATATTTTTATATAACGGATAAATCTGTTTTGTCCAGTGAGATACTTCCCATTACTATTTCTGACCATGCCCCAGTAATCTATCACTTTTCATTCAATTCCATCGAAACCGGGCGCTGTACCAGATGGCGGTATAATACGACACTACTACAGAATGTGGATTTCTTGAGAACTTCCCATCAAGGTGAATGAGTTTTTGCAGTTTAATCTTAATTCAGCCACAAATCTGTAATCCTTGTGGGAAGTTAACGGAATGCTTTTTAAGAGGTTATGTCACTTTATCTTTGCATCTCATTTGAGTTCAACACGGAACAAAAGAATAACACGGCTGGAAAATGAAATGACTTTAATTGGCAATGAACAAAAGTAAAAATTCTTGGAAGAACGTGCAAATTCCTTAGCAAATATTAGAAATCAACTTAACTCCCTCTTACAAACCAGTGCTGAAATCCACCGTACCAGAGTAAAGTACTACTCTGATGGGGAAAGAGCCAGTAAGATTTTAACCTTAAAATTAAAACAATCAGAAGCACTATCCGGTATAAATGCAGTTAAGGCTACCACCGGGGAATTGACTCATAATCCTAAAAAGATTAATGAAACATTTAAATGCTTTTATTCGCAGTTATACTCATCAGAGTGTGATCCAGATCCTGCAGCATATGAGGCGTTCTTGGCAAATTTGAATTTACCTCTACTTGCTGTTAATGACACCCAGTCCCTTGATGGCCCAATCGCCCTTGAGGAGCTGAAAACTGCAATCCTCTTGATGAGGAAAGGCAAATCCCCAATACCCTAGCCTCAATCAATTATGCAGTTCAGAATGGCTCTTTTCATAGAGACCAGAACATCTCCCTAATTTCAGCATTACTTAAAAAGGATAAAAATCCTCACGAATGTTCCAGCTACAGACCAATATCTTTAATTTCCACTGAACTCAAACTTTTTGTGAAAGTTCTTAATGGAATGGAATCTGTGAAATTGATAGGATTTGATCAGACTGTTTTTTTGAAGGGAAGATTGGCTTCTGATAATATGAGATGATTATTGCACATTATCCATGCTTGTGAATCTGATCAGAACCCAGCAGCAATATTCTCCTTGGATGCTGAAAATCAATCAATCAATCTTTATTTTTGTATAGCGCCATTTACAAACAGGTTGTCACACAGCACTTCACAATTGGCATTTTCCAGAGGGAAAACCATTGGAGCCAATGTAGGAAACTGGAAAATTATTCCCTGACCCCTTAAAAGGCGGTCGAGATGAACTCCTGGAAAATTGTGGGATACAGAGAAAAACAACACAAATAGTCCTTGAGGCTCATGTGGCTTAACAGACCACTGGAAGGGCATTCTAAGTGTAGGAGTGGGGTGGACCTCATCCCTCCAGATACCAGGGCAGGGCGGAGGGATGGAACCAGCAGCTAGGGTCTGGGCCAGCGGCATCCGGCTAACACATGGCAGGGGTGGGGGGTTGACTCTGGGGCAGGTGAGCTCCGGGCAGGTGCCACGAAGCCGGGGAGAAAAGAGGAAAGGTGCAATTATGACTATGATAAATATCACACCGGATCAGGGGGAAGAGTAGTGATAACACTTTTGCACCAGCAGAAGTAATCTAGGGCAGCATAACTAATTAGGTGAGTGGCACAGGAGCACGCAGCCATGAGGGCACTCAGAGACCATCCCACCACATCATCAGCAGTCCTGATAGGGGCGGATCATCACTTATGATTGGTGACAGTAAGGATAGCTCATTGCACCAGAAGGCTCTATTGCTCGCCCCTCCACATCTGCACCTAATGACTATAAGAGAGACTAAAGAGATGCGTTTTTAACCTAGACTTGAAAATTGAGACCGTGTCTGACTCCTTCACAGAGATGGGTAGACTGTTCCACAGTAAAGGAGCTCTATAGGAGAAAGCTCTGCCACCTGCTGTATTTTTGATATTCTAGGGACTACCAAGTTGCCTGCATCTTGTGAGCGAAGTGAACGTGGGGATTGTACGGATGAAGTAGATCCGTCAAGTAAGAGGGTGCAAGTCCATGCAACACCTTATAAGTTAAGAGGAGTACCTTATAGTCTACACGGTAGTTTATAGGAAGCCAGTGAAGTGACGCTAACACAGGACTAATGTGCTCATATTTCTTTGTTCTAGTCAGGATCCTTGCAGCAGCATTCTGTACGAGTTGTAGGCTCCTGAGTGAGGCATTGGAACAGCCAGACAGTAATGCATTGCAATAATCTAATCTAGATGTAACAAAGGCATGTACCAATTTATCTATTAATGACAGGAAGCCCCTAATTTTGGCAATATTCCTCAGGTGAAAAAAGGCTACTCTGGAAATGTTTTTGATGTGGCTATCAAATGAGAGACCAGGATCTATAGTAACACCAAGGTCTTTTACCACCAAACTTGCAGCAACAGAGCAACCATCCAGATTAAGAGATAAATCAGATAACCCTCTTCTGAGGTTTTTGGGCCCCAAGACCAACATCTCTGTTTTATCAGTATTCAACAATAGAAAATTATCTGACATCCAGTCTTTTATGTCTTTAAAACAGGCCTCCAACTGTTCGAATTGTCCTTCGCCAGGTTTCATTGATAGGTATAATTGTGTGTCATCTGCGTAGCAGTGAAAATGTACGCCATGTTTACGAATGACATCACCAAGTGGCAACATGTAAAGGGAGAACAATAATGGCCCCAAAACAGAACCTTGAGGGATACCGTATTCCACCTTGATGAGAGCAGAGGGCTCGTCATTTAACTGCACAAATTGATACCTATCTGATAGATAGGATTTAAACCAGGAGAGTGCCTGTCCACGCAGTCCAACTAGGTTTTCAAGTCTGCTCAGAAGAGTTTGGTGGTCTATTGTGTCAAACGCAGCACTTAAGTCCAAAAGCACAAGAATAGAGACTCATCCACAGTCAGCTGATATCAGTAAGTCATTGACAACTTTAATAAGAGCAGTCTCAGTGCTATGGTGTTGCCTAAATCCTGACTGAAAAGTTTCATAGATGTCATTTGATGTCAGGAACGAAGTCAGTCTCTGAGCTACAGCTTTCTCTAGAATTTTTGAGAGAAAAGAAAGATTAGAAATTGGCCTGTAGTTACTGAGATTTTCTGGGTCAAGGTTTGGTTTCTTTAAAAGTGGCTTAATTACTGCTACTTTTTGAGAATTTGGCATATAGCCTGATGAAAGAGACAGATTAATAATGTCTAGCATGGATTGCCCCATAACAGGAAGAAGTTCTTTAACAAGTTTTGTTGGGATTGGGTCTAATTGACAAGTAGATGGTTTGGAGGACATAACCAATTTAGAAAATTCAGTCCACTCCAGAGCACTAAAAAACTCGAAGAGTAGCCATAGGACCCCTGTCCTGGTAAGCCTGTGCTTTCTGATCAGTGTCCGCTACAACAGAAGGTGCCATTTTAGAAATTTCATCTCTAATTTTCTCAATCTTCTCAGAGAAAAAGTTCATGAAATCATTACTATTATGGGCTGCCGGAGGCTTAGCATTGGTTTCAGTCTGGTTCTTTGTCAGTTTGGCCACTGTATCAAAAATAAATTTTGGATTATTCTTATTATGCTCAATCAGATCAGACAAATAGGTTGACCTTGCGGAGGAGAGAGCATATTTGTACTGTACCAGACTGTCTTTCCAGGCAGAATAAAATACTTCTAATTTAGTGGATCGCCACTTACGTTCCAACTTGCGAGAAGCTTGTTTAAGAGCACGTGTGTGGTCAGTATACCATGGTGCAAGCTTCTTTTGGCTAGTTTTTTTCTTTTGAGAGCGCAACAGCATCAAGTGTGTTGCGCAGGGTGTAATTTAGATTGTCCGTCAGCTGATCAATAGATTGTAGACTAGTGGGATCCTGATTAACAGTAAATGATTCTTGGAACAGGCTGACAAAGTTAGGTATGGTAGAGGAATTTAGGGAGCGACTAAAGTAGAACACTGGTTTTGATCTAATAGCAGTGGTAGCATGAATTTCAAACGTAATAAGGAAATGGTCAGAGAGCACAGGATTATGAGGAGAGACAACTAGATTGCTAATGCTAATACCATAGGATAAAGCTAAGTCCAGTGTATGTTGATGACAATGAGTCGGCCCAGACACATTTTGGACAAAACCAACGGAGTCAAGAATAGAAGCAAAAGCCTTCACTAGAGAATCGTTTCCATTATCAACATGAATATTAAAGTCGCCTATAATCACAACTTTATCTGCCATAACTGCTAGGTTTGATAAAAAGTCAGAAAACTCTGAGAGGAAAACAGCATAGGGTCCAGGGGGTCTGTAGATAGTAGCTAGTATAAAAGATGAAGTAAATGCAGATCTATTATCTACATTAGTCTGTATGGAGCCCAGGGAAAGCACTTCAAATGAAGGGAATGTGTTTAAAGATTTCTTAGTAAGGCGTAGTCTAGTGTCAAAAATAACAGCCATGCCGCCACCTCTGCCTGACTGTCGAGGGTTGTGTCAGTATCCAACTGGGGTAGATGCATTTAATGCTATGTACTCATCAGGTACAGAAAAGGCCTTTGATAGGCTCAAATGGGCTCGAACTGATCTCTGGTCAGTACTAAAACATTTTGGATTTGGACCTGGTTCTCTAAGATTGATAAAAACACTTTATAACTCTTATTCAGCGTGGTACGCACCAAGGGTGCCCGCTATCCCCTCTTCTTTTTGCGCTTTCTTAGGAACCACTAGCTCAAACAATCCGACAGGACCCCTTCATTTTTCCTATTTCAAATTAAAAACACAAAGCATAAAAATGTACTATATGCAGACGATATTTTGTTATACATGTCCAATATCACTAAATCAGTCCCTCAAACTTTAAAGGTTCTTAATCAATTCGGCATACTCTCTGGTTATAAGGTCAATTGGACAAAGTGAATTCTTATCCCTTTGAATAGGCCAGCTAGAACTTTAGCTTTACCGACCGCAACACCTGTTCAGTGGCATAATAGTATTTTTACCTATCTAGGTATATGCATCTCCCCTAATTTTGCCCTTGTATATAAAGAGAATTATATTAAGGTCAAACTAAATATTACTTTGGATCTTCAGAGGTGGTCTTCACTATCCGTCTCATTGCAGGAAAGGGTGTCGGTGATCAAAATGAATGTCCTTGGAAGGCTGAATTTTTTTTCTTCAAAATATCAAAATTCATTTGGAATGGCAAAATACCTCGCATTAGTCTTGCTAATCTCCAGCGTCCCAAATGTATGCATTGCGTTTCTCTGGTAATTTCAGGTTAAGTCATTGGGTGCATGGTTAGATGTTGCCTCCCCTGTTTACCTTCATTTTAAGGTAATGCATAAGGCCTATGCTACTCCCTATAGGCGTTTTCAAATGAAGCTGATACCAAGCCCAGCATGTTCTACACCCATGGCCAAAAGTTTTGAGAATGACACAAATATTAATTTTCACAAAGTCTGCTGCCTCAGTTTTTATGATGGCAATTTGCATATACTCCAGAATGTTATGAAGAGTGATCAGATGAATTGCAATTAATTGCAAAGTCCCTCTTTGCCATGAAAATGAACTTAATCCCCAAAAAAACATTTACACTGCATTTCAGCCCTGCCACAAAAGGAATATCTGACATCATGTCAGTGATTCTCTCGTTAACACAGGTGAGAGTGTTGATGAGGACAAGGCTGGAGATCACTCTGTCATGCTGATTGAGTTAGAATAACAGACTGGAAGCTTTAAAAAGAGGGTGGTGCTTGAAATCATTGTTCTTCCTCTGTTAACCATGGTTACCTGCAAGGAAACACGTGCAGTCATCATTGCTTTGCACAAAAAGGGCTTCACAGGCAAGGATATTGCTGCTAGTAAGATTGCACCTAAATCAACCATTTATCGGATCATCAAGAACTTCAAGGAGAGAGGTTCAATTGTTGTGAAGAAGGCTTCAGGGCGCCCAAGAAAGTCCAGCAAGCGCCAGGACCGTCTCCTAAAGTTGATTCAGCTGCGGGATCGGGGCACCACCAGTGCAGAGCTTGCTCAGGAATGGCAGCAGGCAGGTGTGAGTGCATCTGCATGCACAGTGAGGCGAAGACTTTTGGAGGATGGCCTGGTGTCAAGAAGGGCAGCAAAGAAGCCACTTCTCTCCAGGAAAAACATCAGGGACAGACTGATATTCTGCAAAAGGTACAGGAAATTGGACTGCTGAGGCCTGGGGTAAAGTCATTTTCTCTGATGAATCCCCTTTCCGATTATTTGGGGCATCCGGAAAAAGGCTTGTCCGGAGAAGAAAAGGTGAGCGCTACCATCAGTCCTGTGTCATGCCAACAGTAAAGCATCCTGAGACCATTCATGTGTGGGATTGCTTCTCAGCCAAGGGAGTGGGCTCACTCACAATTTTGCCTAAGAACACAGCCATGAATAAAGAATGGTACCAAAACATCCTCCGAGAGCAACTTCTCCCAACCATCCAAGAACAGTTTGGTGACGAACAATGCCTTTTCCAGCATGATGGAGCACCTTGCCATAAGGCAAAAGTGATAACTAAGTGGCTCGGGGAACAAAACATCGACATTTTGGGTCCATGGCCAGGAAACTCCCCAGACCTTAATCCCATTGAGAACTGGTGGTCAATCCTCAAGTGGCGGGTGGACAAACAAAAACCCACAAATTCTGACATACTCCAAGCATTGATTATGCAAGAATGGGCTGCCATCAGTCCGGATGTGGCCCAGAAGTTAATTGACAGCATGCCAGGGCGAATTGCAGAGGTCTTGAAAAAGAAGGGTCAACACTGCAAATATTGACTCTTTGCATAAACGTAATGTAATTGTCAATAAAAGCCTTTGACACTTGTGAAATGCTTGTAATTATACTTCAGTATACCATAGTAACATCTGACAAAAAGATCTAAAAACACTGAAGCAGGAAACTTTGTGAAAACCAATACTTGTGTCATTCTCAAATCTTTTGGCCACAGCTGTACATGCAACAGTGGGGTCAAGGGAACATATCTCCATATGTTTTGGGACTGTCCCTCGGTCTTTAACCTATGGTCACTCATTTCAAAGACACTGACTAGTAGGGCTGACCCCATTTAGTTGAGTGGTTGATTGTTTGGTTGATGGGCTGTTGGTCGACCGAGATTTGTTTTGGTCAAGCAGTCACACAAAAAACAAAAAAACAAAGATGTGGACAAGCTAGTGTTCCTGTGCCATTACATGAAACGACTGGGGAAGTAGGCCATCGGATGGTCTCCGACTCGAGTAAGTAATTTTTGATAGACTATAGCCACTTTATGTTCAGCTTTAGGCTACAATTTAAGACATTAGGCTATGTGTGATCATTCGTTTGTTAGCTTATTTTTTTGCAAAAGAGATTTTAAATCCCAATGAGACCAACCTGGTTAATTAAATAAAACATAGCCTATGCATTAGAATGTGTTATGGTTGTGGTCAAATAAAGGCATCAACCTATTATGTGGCCATACCGCAACTTCACAAGCGCAACGGCAGAATCTGCAAGGAGGCTCGGAACGGAGACGTTTGTTTTTTTCCAGGTAATCTTGAACTCCGGCTCCATAAAGTCATTGTCACTCATTTGTGTCATTCACTTAAGAAAGTTATAAAACATGAGACAAGCGCAGTGTGCATATAGTTGTATTTATTAAAACAAATAGGGTGTGTCGTATAGAAAGAAAAAAATCGGAAAAAACTGACAACTGTTGGTCGACCAAGATTTGTTTTAGTCGGGGTGTCTTGGGTGTCCCTGTCCCAACACATCCTCATTTGTTTCTGCTAAATGACTCTCTCTTTCTCTTTCTCTTTCTCTCTCTCCATATCTCAGTGGCTGGCGAGTTTCAGAGACATTGTTTGTATTGAACGTTCTATTGCAATAATTAACAAGACTCGCACATTCAAGTATGGGATATGACATATAATATACTGAGCGCCACACCCATGTGAACTTTCATTCCAGTGACCTTCCACCTGCATATGCGTATGTATATATGGCTATATGTATTTTTATCTTATTTTTTATATTATCATTCACTACTATTTACCTCTACATTTTATTTCATTAGCTTACAGGCTCTGACACAATCTGTATTATAGTTATTCTGTTCGATGCCTCAATGACCTATTTCTCCTCCTTTTTTATTTTCTTTCTCACTCTTATATTATTGCTCCTTATTGTAAATTGTATGATTATTTATTTTACTCATAAAACAATAAAAACAAATGGTCACAAAAAAACAACAACAATATCATATTGTTATAAGTATGTTCGCAGATGAAATCAGTGTAACATTCTGTATCTGTTTATAAGCCTTCTCCTCCCCCAGCCTAAAAATGCTCTTTGTTGAATAAGAGGATCCTAAAGGCTGAATCTGGTGCCATTGCAGCACTCGCCACAATGTGGAGCTTCCAACAGGTTTCACTTATTTACTTATTGGACAGTAACCACCGTTTCAGTATCGATGCCTCAACACAGCTGTTTAGTAAAGAAGTTACTAAAGAAATAGCAACGTACAATTCTTTTTTCTGCATCTTTTAAAAGATAGCAGAAAATAGTATGAAAACCAGATCTGTTTCAGATTTGTAAAGTCAGAATGCCTGAGAGTTTTGGCCAGTTCCCTTGTTGCCAGGGTTTTTGTCATTTGGGCTCATTGATTGGTTGCAACCGCACTTCCTGTCAGGTTTTAATTGGCTCCATATGATGTCTGTCATTTTTGCTACACAAAGCCTTTCCCGGGTTGTTCTGGGCTGCCAGACTAATTAACCCAAAGGAAGAGGGATGTCCAGTGTCCTCAAGACAAACGCCTTTGTGGTTCGTCCTGGTGTCTGGTGCGCAGATGGGGCCCATCTTTATGATGAAGGCAGGAAGTGACTCTGCATCCCAAATTCACTCCAGGCAGCCATCTTCGGTAATTCCTGTGTGTGTGCACGCTTTGGGTGAGAATGCAGACGAGGGCTTGGGCCGGTGCCTCAAAGTTGCTAGCTCATGTTTACATTCCTGCAGATTCCATTTGTCCTTGTATTCCTCCTTTCCATGATAACCCCCCAAAAAAAAAGTGTGGTTTCTTTGTGTTCCTGCGTTTGTGTCATTGAGAATATCTCGAAAAAAATCTGTTTGCACACAAGTTTTAGTGGTTGATGGAATGTGGAAATGACTAGTCAGGTGTACTCTAAATGGGAAGCAGTACTGCAGGAATGCAGTAGGGGGCGATGGGGGCGGGGCAGTGAATTGGTGGTAATATTGTGAAGCAGATTCTAGGGAGTTGCAAATCTGTATGCGTAAGCTGCTGTTTTTATCGTAGAGCATGGAAATCATGTCCAACAGCACATTGGAATTTTCCCGTATCAACAGTATACTTCTTCCCTTTTCCCCTAAACCCCAACCCCAGGATCTCTGTGGCTCCTCAGTGTCACAGATTCATCAGGTTGAGTGCTTCCTGGAGATCTGCCTTTTCATTTGGAGTGAAGCCTGCAGTGTGCATGTGGCTTGCACTTTCTAGAGCTACTGTTCTTTTTTGCATCTCTGTATACGCCTACCATGGGCACTTTTGCCCGACACGCCTATGATCACCCTCTGCAGAACCCGTTCTCTGGCCCTTTTCTCACTGCACGTCATCCACTTTGCATATTCAACACCGTTGGTGTTCAGCAGTAAAGCTGAACTGCCGTTTGCTTCCCAGCTTCAAGCGAGCGCTGTTAAGTTGGATCTGGAGCGCAAGTGTGTTTTGAGTTCAGCTGCAGTTGGAGCTAGACAGCCACGAAAGTGTAAAACGTGAGGGACGGACAGTGCGGTCTTTATTAGTCACACAGGTTTTATGTGTTCTGTAGGAGACCGATTTGCATTTTGTGTGACTGCTGTTTTTATTGGAGGGCCGAGCTAAGTGAAGTCACTCAAAGTTCAAACAATGAATGTTGGGTGGAAAAACGAGCGACCGAACTTCCTGCTCCCGTGTGCGTGCGCGTGTGCGTATGAGATATTGGCTGCCTAGATCTTTTTCAGCAGATGAAAATATAGGCCATTTGCATGCAGGCAGCACTGCTGTACCAGTGTGGTGTGTTTTGTGCAGGTGCTGTTATACCGAAGCATCATTAACACTGGCCCTCTTATTCAATTATTCAGGAGAATATTTGGCTCTGTTTCAGTGCAGGACGTAGATGAGGTCCTGCATGCTGGATGGAGGCGGTCTCATGCTACCCCCCCAGTCTGGATCCCCCGCTTAAATCGCCGTCAGCATGCAGTCCTCCTTCCACGCCTCCTTCCACTCAGCTCATGAATATTTTAAATCAAAATCGATATTCTTCTCCTTAAACAAGCTGGCTTCTCTATGCACAAAGCTATTTTAACCTCCTGAGGTCGACTGGATCGCCAACGATCTGAGCAGCAATAAAAGTATATTACTATTTCTAACGTCGCGAGATTTTATCATACACACGCGGCAAAAACATTGACAGAAACCTTAGAATCGCGACTTTCCGATTTGAGCACTGGCAAATAATATGAGATTGTGAAAGAACAGATTGTCTCACCATGTTTTAAACTTATTTTTTTTCTGTCTTCTGCATGGCTCACTGATCACTGGCTTACTCTGATGGCTTTTGTCTTTGTCTGATGGCCTTTGAGAGAGAGATGGCCCATCTGACAGATCTTAGAGGTGTGGACAATTCTCAGGTGTGGATCATGAATATTCAGGAAAATTAGCATATAGCCCTCCCACAGCCTGAAATAAATTTGACCACTTCTGATAAAAACAGGTTTTTAGCTATTTAGATCTCAGATGTGCTAAATTATTTTGACATCCTTACATAACCAAGACATTGATGAACAAACTCATATTGGCAAAACAATTTGTCACTATAGTTTAGTGTGTGCTTTCACAACTTTTGTGACGGCAGAAAACTTACTTATTTTTACTTACTCTTTATAACTTGTGTGTTTGTAGATCTATTTACAAGCTGCATATGATACTGACCAACCTATTGATGGCATATAAATGTAGCTGTGATTGTCCTTCAAATAAAAATATCAAGCACTTTGGAGTAAGTGTGTGTTAAGTTGATGAAATTTAGATAAATATCAGACCACACCAAAATCACAAAGCTTCTCTGAGCTAAGCACAGACCTCAGGGGGTTAAGAGGGTGAACTATGGGCTGCTTAACCGTTTGACTGAAGCTGTCATTTACAAACTGTAGAAGTGAGTTTTTGTGGAGCCAGTTCCCTTCTGGCCTGAAATGGATTAGTTATAAGCCCCTCCCCCAGTCCCCCCCAGTGGGTGAAAATGGTATTTCCTGTAGCCGGGTTTGTGAACGCTCTGTGTCACAGTTACCTGATCAATGTTGACAGCCCGCACCTGGGGTGCAACACACAGTGGCACACAGGCTCACGGAGCTGAGCTTGTGGTCGACCAGGACCCAGTGGTGTGGCCAGGGGTTTCCACACATATGGCCCAGAAAACCAAGCTCACATGTGGAGTCCCTACATCTCTGTGGCCCCTGAACGGTGCCTAGCCAGGTGTTCTGGGTCAGGTGGGGACACACGGATTGGCAGCATACGGTTTCAGATGCAACTGAAGCCAGGCTGCTGGAATGGTGTTTCCTTGGTTACAGTCATGCTTGGCTGCTGGTGGTAGTCCTGCATTGGTCAGGCCTTCCATTGACAGGCTGCTGATGCGTTGTGTAGAGATGTCTGTAGATGCATCTCTACACAACTCAGTGTTATTGCAAAGTATTGTGTAGTGTGAGAGGGAGTAGTTCTGAACTGCACATTAAGTAGCCCCCCCCCTAACCTTACAAATATGAAAGACCCCTCTCCTGTTGTAAATTCACTCATGTTACTCTAAACTAATTTTGAGATGGACATTTTTTCTTTTTAAGAATTTGTTTCTGATTTCATCCCATTTTCTTCATATTTAGTAGCCAATTACACCTTCTATTTTTCTATCCCCCCCTCATATTATGAGTTCGCTGCCATAGCCCTGTGATCGGCAGTGACAAAGGCGAAGTATTGTCTCCTCTGAGACAGCTGTCGACCGTAACTGCGGTACTCCAGAGCCACTCCTATATGCAGCAAACTTCCTGTTTTTATAGCATTCATATAGCGATAAATATGCTAATAAGCTAATAATATGCTGCTATTATGCTTCAGACACGTATACATTTATTTTATTTGAAATTATACTTGAACCATGTCTGTACTAGGGATGCAAATTTGGGCAATTTTTTCTAACCGATAGTTGACCCTCATTAATCGGTTATTGGTTATAAGCTTAAATGGGCTATAAACAAATGGACGTAAATCCATGAACCATACAAAATACAGCTGCATATTCAAACATAGGCTGTCAACCCTGCCGCGCTAATCTGATAAGACCGCTGTAGTTTAGGCTAGCCTATTCATTAACATTTTAAAATAGCCTAACGGGGAGAAAAAAGTAAAATTACCACACGTGCAACATACGTAGATTCTGCTATCGGTCGGAGTTACACCTCCTGCTGTGTTTCCCCCCCAAATGTAGCTATTGTCCTCTTTTTTAAAAACTTTTAACACTAGGCTAATGTTATAGCAAGGGCAGTGGGTGAAAGCAGTTTTTTGGAATAAACATGTCTGCACTTTGTTTTCGGGGAAATTGATTGCTCAGGTATAGGTTGAATTAGCGGAAAGTGAGATGTCAATATGTCTATCCAACTTATATTCACAGCAAATGCCTAATGCATAAAATAGCACGCTTGAACTAAAGGCTATTTGACATACACTTAGCCTACACTTCTGCTTCTTGTCAGTTCGTTTAGACCAGGGGTCGGCAACCCGTAACACTCAAAGAGCCATTTGGACCCGGTTTCCACGGAAAAGAAAACACTGGGAGCCGCCCCATTTCTATAAATGTAATTTCTTAATAAATTAACAAAAAGAAAACTTAGGCTAGGCCTGAACATACAACGAAATGTGAATTTTATACAAATTAAACTGTCCTTTCCATTTACCCTAAAAAAATAACAAAATGGATTAGCCTTTAACAAATTAACAAATACTGATTTACAAAAATAAAACTTAGTTTTAGACAGCCTACCTTCCAGCATAAGCCAACAGCTACACATTTTTGTTCAAAAATATCAACATGTCAACATGCTGTGGAGTAAGTCTGGTGCGCAGTCTGTTGACTGTGAGACCGGCGGCTGAGAATACCCGCTCAGAGGGAACAGATGTCGCGGGAATGCACAGGTAGCGTCTCGCTGATACTGCCAGCCTCGGGAACCGTGTTTCGTTAACTTTCCACCAGTCGAGGGGATTGGTATCCAACGATGGAGGAATGTCTCTGAAATAGTTGTTCACCTCGCCTTCGGGGTCATTGGGCTTGAGGGAGGCTGTAATCGTCTCCCAGAAGCAACATCATGGCATTGCCCTGGCGCTGGCGTTCGGCTCCCGCCTGTCCCGGGGCAGCTGGCACTGTTGTTTCCTCATCTCCACTTGTCGCGGCAGTGGCAGGCTCATCAGCGATGGGCACATCAGTGGTCACCTCCAGAGTTGTTACAATTTCTTGTAGTTTTTCTTTTGCGGCTGCTCTCTCCATTGGTGTAAGGAACCGGAGATGTTTATGGTGAGGGTTGAGGATTGAGGCGATCAGAGACTGTTTGGATACCAAGTCATCTGTATCAACCTGCAAGTGAACAGTTAAATTAATGCAATTAAATTTGTGCATCTCAAGTTTACATTAGGCCTATTATAGTAGTTTAAGGTGACTTTACTCATTATAATGCAGAAATAGTCGTGGACATTTGGCAAGAAGTTATGTAAAAGTAATGGTAACGTTCTGGAATTTCATTGGTAAAAATGAGTGGGGAAAATAGCCAATAGGTTATATTTCAATAAACAGGAATGATCATGCTTACCCCCATGCGTGTGCTCAAGGACTGTCAAACCTTCGACTTGAACTCTCACACTCGTCGGCTGTCATCCTCAGATCTCAGGAGGTGTGTTTTAAGGAGGCTGAATATGATGGGGTAAATGTTGGAGAGGGAGACCTGTGTTTCCGTAGACATGACGGTCGTCGTACACTTCAACGTTGCCAACACAGACGCAATCTCCTCCATGATCAGTCAGTATTCATCCAGGATCTCCAGGGTCCTGGCGTCTTGCAGCTTTGTTATTGTTCGGTCAGACAGCACAGCTGTAACTGCCCACCGTTGTTCAACCAGACGATCGAACATGTCGCACACCGAGTTACACCTTGTTTTGCAGGACTGAATAAGGTTGTGCTTGGGCAGTTGCATCTGCTCTTGTTTGGCTTCCAGTGCTTTGCTTGCAGGGGTGCTGTGATGAAAGTGCCTAACAAGTCGTCCTGCAGCAACAATAGCCTGATGAACAAACACATTAAATCCATCGTTCACTGCCAGCTGCAGGGTATGGGCAAAGCATGCAACAGAGTCCCAATTGACTCGTTCAGGCGAGTTGGCCGCCACAATGTTGCTCGCATTGTCATGGACACATGCAGCCACTCTTCCAGCGAGTCACCAGGCATCCACTGCATCGTTGAGGTGTTTGGCGAGGTTGTCAGCTGTGTGTCTGCCAGGCATACTCTTGAGTTAGCAGAACTGCAGATTTAACCTGCCAATCCGCATCAATATAATGGCACGTAATCGTGACATAGTTCTCAGTTGTGAGCGCTGTCCAGCTGTCGGTTGTCAGAGCCACGCTCTTAGCAGTGGCTAGCTGCGTTTTCAGTTCTCCTGTTTCCTCCTGAAAATGCGCTTCAATCCGACTTGTGATGATGCCTCTAGATGGAATTTTATAATTGGGTTCGAGGTAGCCCAGTAGCCCTTGAAATCCTTGACCATCGACCACACTAATGGGCACCATGTCTTTTTCGATCATGGACCACACTCGTTGTGTGATCTCCTCAGACCATCGCGCATCGCATCGTCTCCCGGCAAACATGGAGGAGACAGACCGTTGTCCTCCATCATCGGACATGGCTTGTGGATGTTTACTGTGTATGTGGTACTACATTGTAGTAGTGCTGCTGCTAAATTTTAAGACCGCATCGCACATTTTGCAGCGCACTTCATCGTAGTTTTTTAACGAAATGGTCCCAAACCGAACTCCGTTTTGCTCGCTTCATTTTGTTCTCTGACTCTGTGAGAGCTAACGTTGCCTACAAGTAACATAGCCACGTGAAAGCTAAGGAAACGAAACGTAGGCATCTGAAGGTTAACGAAACGAAACCTAACCTAGCCGATATCTTGTGTTGGATTTAAGAATTGTTTTCCCCCACACCCCAGTTGATATGCATGGGAATTCAAATTGCCAACATTATGCTGTGATTTGTTTAAAATTAACTGTTTAACCGATAAGATTAATCGGTTAAAATTCCTATTGTCGGTTAACAGTTATTCGGTTAACCATTAACATCCCTAGTCTGTACCCTATATAATTCTTGAGATAAGCAATTATTTATGGGTGCGTTATTCCAGGCAAACATTATAAACCTTGGTCCTTAACGAGTGTTCAGTCGGGGATATAGCTCAGAACCACCATAGGACAGGAAGTTGAGGGAATAGGTGGTGGTGTGCAAATGGCTGCTCATTGCTTCCTGGCACTGTTAGTTTTCTTCTCTCTGTCTTAATGTGCTGAGGTGTTCCTTATCCTGAATGTGAGAGAGGTGCTAACAGGCCGGGGAAGGAGAGGGAAATGGACCAATGTGACCATCGATGAGTGAGAGAAATAAACATGCAAATAAGGAGAGTTATCCATATTTACATTTCCAGGAAGGTAATGGAGATTGAGACTTTCTGACTGTGAGGGAACGCAAACAGGAAGCTGCCTTTCTGCTGCTTCCTGTTACCTTTCTCTCCCCCATGAAGTTTCACATTTTTTCAGTTCAATTCAGGGACAGGAAGAGGAGGCTGCAATTTTTTTTCACTTGTTTAAAAAAATAAAGAATAATGTATTTCCCTTTTGCCAGTAGCCAATCAGATCCCCGCAACGGGAGAGGCTTCGGCTGGTAGCCAGTACAACCAGAGGGCTGGTCAGTGTCGGGGTCAAAGCGCATGCAAGGCTGCGCTTCATCGAGAGCCCCAGGCGTGGTGGGGGGGTACGGGAGGGGTGAAGAGAGGCAGTTTCAAATCCTCATCATTATCAATCATTTGCTGGGGGAGGGCAGGTTTAGCTATTGTGATTTGATACATAGTTATATCTTCTGTTATTTTTATTAGAACAAGTGGTGAGGTTCAACAAGTTGTGTCCCATGGATGGATTTGAACTTGTGACCCTTCTAATCAGAGATCATAGAGTTGAAATGGGGGTGGGAAGACCGAGACAGAGGGCTGCTCGTACTTTGATGGAATGTACACTATTGGGTATCCTGGGTCTAAATGAGAAGGAAACCCCAACTGGAGCGCTAAATGTGAAAGTGGCCACAGGATCTGCTGGGCAGTGTATAAATCGACCGCCTTCTGAAAAACATCTCCTTGCTCATTCACAAAGGTTTCGGCACCTCGTGCACTGCCTGGGAAAGAAGAACCGCGAGAGACGCTCACTGCGATAAGAAGGACTGAACGTCGATCTTATCACGTCTAACTGCCCAACGCTGGGTTTCAACATGGCCTATCTTGCTTAACATCTGAAATGATCATATACTTTTTGTTTTTCATATTATGGATGTTTGGTTGCAGTCATTTGTTTGTTGTCAGAGAAGACCCTTTGGAGTGTGTTGGATTGATCAGGGCCCGTATGTACAAAGATTCTAAGAGTAGGAGTGCTGATCTAGGATCATGTTTCCCCTGTCTATATCCTAACCATATCCTTTATGAGCTAAAAGGCTAAAACTGATCCTAGATCAGCACTCTTACTCTTCGAATCGTTGTACATACGGGCCCTGATCTTTTAGATCCACAGTGGTGGGACTGACTTTGTCTTCTTTCTCTTGTTTCCCTGGAAGGAGGACACCAGACGGCTCTGGACAGGCCGTGGTTGAGCACGGATCACCCACACGCTAGGGCAGGTAAATAAGCCATTAAACACCCGGGTGTTTTCTCCTCGTTGGGCATGAGCGTGAGGATCATAGCTTGTGCTGAAGATGGGTTAACCTGAAGCTCTCTGAACCTGTCCGAGTGCGACTGTGCTGTCCCAATGGGAGAGCATTCCCTCTGTGGGCGATATGAGGGGTGGGAGATATGACCCATATCATGATATTTTCCACTGTCCAGACGATATCGATATGATATCACGATATATGAGGAAAATAAATCTGAATCACATTTTAATAGCCCTTCTTAGTCAAATGACATTAGTTAAGGCAAAATATGTGAGTGAGGCATTGGACATAGTATGCACCTGAAAAGTTTTTTTAATTGTGCGATTGTTTTTCCTCAAACATGCAACATGAGGTAGGTAGGCCTATATGAATTAAATTAGATATTATGTCAAATTAAATTAAATATTTCAAGAACACAGGAGATAAAGAAAATTGAAGCATTTTTTGCTACATGGAAAATAAGGTAATTACAAACTCATATGTTAAAAACTGTAACCTTTTCAAACTAAACCTTTCAAGCCTCAACCATCAAGTATCAACCAATCTTCACATCAACCTTCTTCACAAGTTCCGTGCCAGGAATACCAGCATGTTGACTGTTTCTGGCTTCAGTGCTGCCCTGTGACATGTGACCACATTGCCCCCAGTGCTGAATGCCCTCTCAGAGGGGGAACTTGTGGCAGGGATGCATAAGTACTTCTTTGCCAGACAACTCACATGTGGGAAATTAGATCCGTCACTCCAAAGGATCAGACTCACTGTCTGCTGCCATTCCCAGAATGTAGCTGTTCAGCTCTTGCTTGATGATCTGCCTCTGTGAACATGAGGCAGGTGCACTGCTGGTCTTCTTAAAGAAGCTCCCAAGGCTCTTTTTGGGCTTCTTGGCTGATTGTGGAGCAGTGGCAGCTTCTTTCTCCCTGTCAGTGTGATCCTCTGCAAGAGACGATTCTCCCAGGGCTGTGTTCTCCACCAGGAGGGCTTCGGTCTCTGAGGCAGCTCTCGCCTTAATAATAAAACTTTATTTGTATAGCACCTTTCATACATAAAATACAGCCCAAAGTGCTTTACATTTGAAACAATAAAACAAGAACAAATAAATAAATACCTTAATGTCCTCCAGTTTCTCAGTGGACATGTACCTTGTCTTGAATCTTGGGTCTAGCAAGGTAGCCATGGAGAGCAGCTCATCTGTTGCAGGGTCAATGAACTTGTCATTCAAGTCATCGAGAACCTTAACCGTGATCTCCTGGGTCACTTCTATATCGCCCTTGTTCGGATTCAGAACCTCTGCATTTAACAGATGGATGACAGGCTTCAAATAGGACACGCTCACATACGCTTCTCCTGACAGGGCATCTGTAAAGTCCTGGAGTGGCTTCAGTGCTGCTGTGACCGATTCCAAGACCTGGATGTCTTGCCAGGTAGGTACAAGGTGCCGTGTCTTTTTGTCTGCTGCCAGGACTTGTGTAATGGACTTTTCCTGCTCCAGGACTCTTTCCATCATCTGCAGACGAGATCCCCACCTTGTCAGGGATTCTGTGATGAGCTTGTGCAGGGGCAGGCTTTGTTCATTCTGTCTCTCATCAGGGCCTTCTGCTTTTTCCAGCTGTATGAGAACGTGCTAACTACCTTCTTACACACCCCTGTGGCCCAGGAAACCGCACACCCCTGTGGCCCAGGAGCGTTTTGGACACTCCTCTCTGGAAATTGGAAATTGGAAATAAATCAAAATAATAGGGTGAAAAATAATTACATTTACATTTTACATTTTAAGCATTTAGCAGACGCTCTTATCCAGAGCGACTTACAAGATGTGCATTAATACAAGGTGAGAACAATCAAAGTTAGCGTACAAGATCAGTGCAGTAAAACGGCAAAAGACATCATTGCAGGTGTCTGCGTATCATACCTGTAACATTGGGAAAGAAAAGGTTAGTGGGGTTTTTTTTTTTTTTTTTTTTTTTTTTTTTTTTTTTTTTGAACAAGTAAACAGTGGTGACGACAGATTGACTAGATGGACAGTGTTCAGTGGTAGTGGAGTCTGAAGAGGTGGGTTTTGAGTCTCTTGCGGAAGATTGGAAGTGATTCCGCAGTCCTGACCGATTGCGGGAGGTCGTTCCACCAACGAGGGACCAGGACAGAGAAGAGGCGAGACCGCGAGGAGCGGCTGCCAGGCGCCCGGAGGGATGGGGCAGTCAGTCTGCCAGCGGAGGCGGAGCGGAGGGGTCTGGACGGGGTGTAGGGCGTGATGAGTGACTGGAGGTACGGGGGAGCAGTACCTCTGGCCGCTTGAAAAGCCAGCACCAGTGACTTGAATCTGATGCGTGCTGCGATGGGGAGCCAATGCAGAGAGGAGAGTAGAGGGGTGACGTGGGTGAACTTCGGCTGGTTGAACACCAGGCGAGCAGCAGCGTTCTGGACTAGTTGCAGTGGCTTGATGGCACAGGCCGGAAGGCCTGCCAGCAAGGAATTGCAGTAGTCCAGACGTGAGATCACCAGGGCCTGGACCAGGAGTTGAGTGGCCTCAGGGTAATTACAATAGAATCACAATACAATAGCAATCACAATACAATAGAATCACAATCTGCTATAATTACAACAATGTAATGTGCAACATGGACACTGGACATTACAAATCTAATGGATACATATATTTACATTCAACTGTTACACATTTTACAAATGTGATGCGCTTCGATTTAGCCTACATGACTGATGTGAGCTGTATTTTTTCTTAATAATAAGCATCATACAGGGTAGGCTACAGTCTTGAAACTTACCAATAGCATTGTGCAGCCTGTGTCCGAAACACCCAAGGTTTGCCCACTTGTTCAGCTGCAATGCTTTGATCATGTTCGATCCGCTGTCGGTCATCATACATACTTGACACAACTCTTTCAAGCCCCAGGACGACAGTGTGTCCCTCAGCTCGGCTGCGATTATTTCCCCGGTGTGGTCGTCTGGGAAATAAGAGGTCTGTAGGCATTTGCTTTGCAGTTTCCAGTCACCGTCAATGTCATGGACTGTGAGGCTTATGTATGATTCTGTGGTACGGCTTGACCATAGATCGGAAGTGGTGTAGAAGAATGCAACGTTACTTATTTAGCTGTAAACTCTGTCCCGACATTCGGTGTAAAGCTGTGGCAGGCATTTTTAGCTAGAATATTTACGGCTCAGGATATCATATCTTGGGTTCAGAGTTTGAATCAACTTTCTGAAACCCTCTTTCTCCACAGTTTGAATGGGTACCAGGTCCTTCGCTTTGTGATGTGTTATTGCACCTTTTATGTCTTTCCATTTTTTGCTTGTCTTGTCATAGCGAGTACTGGCAGCGATTGATGACTTGATTGATTGCTGAGTGGGAGTCTGGCTTGTCTTCGGGCGAGCTCTTGGGCTAACTGTTTCACGCATTTGGGTGCATTCCTCATATTCACGGACATGCATGGTTTTCAGGTGGGTAAACAGGTCGCTGGTGTTTCCACCTTTGGCTAAAAACAACACGGCGACACAACTTGCATAGTATTGTTTGTTCGTCGAGGTCGGAGATTTTGGACCCAAACCAGTTCCAAACGACAGAGGAGCCCCCTTTCTTTTTAACCAATTCGTCATCATCCTGCTCTTGAGTAACATCACTTTCTGCGTGTTCGCTCATTTTCGATTGTTCACTTTTGCACTTGTAATAGGCTATATATATTAGTACGTAGTCTACCTGCTAACTGCAGCTGCACGCTTGTTTGTTGCTACATGCGCGCAACAAATGCATGCAACGTCCGCTCAGAAAAATAGGTCAACATATTAACATGCTTCTTTTTTTCCGTAAGAACCTAGAGATTAAAATAAAAAATAGATGTAGCTACTAACTACTATCACTAAATTGAAATTTTGAACAAAACAATATGAATGCCAAATTGGAATTTATGAATATATAACGGTATCCACGGTATAGCAAAATCCATATTGTGGCGCAGCATAATACCGGTAGTTACTTTCATACCGGTATAGCTCCCACTCCTACTCTCCCTCAGACCTAGAACATTCCTTGGAAAGTAGCAGGATCGTCTTTGGTGGCATTCATCTCTGAAAAATTCAACTGTGTTCAGTCGGACATACCAAGCATTTCTCAAACTCTCAACCAGCTGCATAGAGATTTTTTTCCTAAACAATTTGGAATGTCCAGTTGTATTTTTAGGCTCATCTCATTGCTTCAGTGTTTTGCGTCAATTCAGCACTTCAAATAATTTTCTGGGTCCGTTCAAATATGCGTTTGGAATGATGATACGAAGGTGAAGTTCCGATGGGTTGAGAGTGAGCAGGTGTTAACGTGCCATAAGCACCTGTGCTGGGTTCGAGAAGGCCTGTGCACGTTTCTCCTGGCAGTGTAAACACATTCTGCCTTACATCTCTGCTTCTGTGTCATGGGCAGGCCTCCAAGTCCACATCACTTCATAAACAATTTGATCAATTCCATTGCAACCAGACTGATTTAATTCTGTTCAGAAACAGGACCAAACCCAATGCCCCACACACAGGCATGGTTGAATATCTTCCTTTGTTAAGGTTATTTCTTTTAGGATTTGTTATGTCTACACCACACACATACGGAGAAATGTCTGTCTGTCTGTCTGTCTGTCTGGGACTCAGCAGGGAGGTGGATGGGGATGGAGAGGTGGGGGTGCATTTGAGGGAGGAATCGAATTCTTCTCCTCCATCCACCTGCTGTTACAGGGACAGAAATGGGGCATTAATCTTTCTCCCGTCTGGAGGTGTGACAGCCCCCAGGGAGTAAATGTCTGAAGGAGGAGGGTGGCGTTGTGCGTTTGCAGTCAGATGACAAGGTTTTTTAAATATAAAATGTATCTGTGGCAATAGGAGAGGGAGAAAACGCTAGTTTAAAAGAAAAGAGAAGGGGGGGGGGGGCGGAGAACATGAAGACCGAGGAATGCTGAAAGGAGAGGGAGATTCTTAAGAAAAGGGAGAGAGGCAGTAATTAGGACGGCTTTCTCTCAGACACGCGCGGGGATGTGTCACTGGTGACTAGGGGTGTTGGGAGAGCCTGGGTGAGTCTCGCTGTCTTATGCACAGATGCACACCGTCTAATAAATGACACGATGCCTCTGGACCTCCTGCAGTTTGCCATTTCTGAGCGCTGAGCTCACACTGCCACTGGTATGCATGCGGAACTGCCCATGTTTTCCCAAGCACACAAATTTAGATTGTGTGTGTGTTTGAGAGATAAAAATAATGAGTGGGGTGGGGGGGCAGAGTTAAGATGGGAGAACTAGAGGAATGGGGGGGGGGTTCTTATGTGTTAAATGGGACAAACACCCAATAGAAACCCTGCATGCAGAATTGTACATATACAGAGGAAATGTCCTAACAATGTGTACAGGAGAGCGTTCAGCCAATAGCCATTATTAATGAACTAACATCAAAAATAAAGAAAGTTCCAGAGCCAACTAAAAGGGTGACCGTGACCCAGAGCTGAACCCACAGGGCGGTCTCCTCAGCCAGCCGGTTCTGAGGCTCAAACAGCCCCTGGACAGCACCGGCCCACAAAAACAATGTGGAACACAACATAAGCAAAATGTATTGAAACATCTTGTGCCATTTTGTCCTGTCCCATCATCTCTCCAAGGTGTAAATGGCAAGCCCAGATGTCTCTTAGACACATAATGGTACAACCGGTATCACAGAATTGGCAACGATGTGCTCATTTTCTTGCCATTTCATCATTTGTCTTTTAATGGTGGTTCTGTGTGGCTCAGTAGGTAGAGCATGGCACTGGCAACGCTTGGGTTGTGGGTTTGATTCCCACTGGGACCACATATACTGAAAAATGTATGCATTCACTACTGTAAGTTGCTTTGGATAAAAGCGTCTGCTAAATGGCACATATATAATGAAATAAACCCGAATAAAAGATATTATAATGTGCGTTTCTGCGCGTCTTTGTAGAAGTAGTGTTTTCGATAAATCAATCAATAAATCACAATGATTTGTAAAAAAGGCAGGGGTTAGCACCGGGCTGTTGAACATCTGGTAGTCACATTTTCACAATGGCACATTCATTCTGATAGTATGTGAAACTGAGATTTTTTTAAACTTTTTTTTTTTTTTTTTTTTTTTTTTTTTTTTTTATAAAAGAAGAGCGTGCACAGCATAAGAAAGGAAGTCGAGCAGTGTTGGTCGGTGGGGGACTGTGGGGGATTGCTCCTGTTCTCTGGTGGCTAATCAGGCACATCCCTGGCTGTGGAGATGGTGAACCTGTGTAAAGACATGTTTTGAGGTGATCCATCATTTGCTGCTCACCGGGTTGCAGTGGTTCCTTTGTTTGACAGCTGTTTTCAAACCGTTTTCAGTCGCAGCCCGAAAGAGTTAAAACTGGGAATGTCATTTTTGTCTTGTTTTGAGTCTCTAAGATTGAATTGGCTGCCTGTTCCAGAGGCCATGTCACATAGGCATTGTGAATTTTCAAAAAAAATTCCCCTTCTACTTGCCTATAATGTAGGTATGTATCTATGAAGGGTAATTGTTAAGTCTCTATATATAATGTGTAGGCTGCTGTTACTGATACTGCTGATACTTCTACTACCACAAATACAACTAGTACTTCTACCAATACTATTAAATATAATAATTCTGTGATTTCTTCTGTCTTCAAATCTATATGATGTTTGTATCCTTAAATTCCCTGTCAATCTTTGGCTGTAACATTTCACTGGTGTCTAGGTTTTCTGTTTTGAGCAGACTAAAGGAGGATTTCCTCATAGTAGTATGTAGTCTACTGTAGTCCTCAGCTGTGTGTGTAGCTCTGCAGCGAATTATGTGCCGTCCATGAACCATATACTGGCGCTATTCTGCCCCTAGAGCAGTGCTTCTCAATTATTTTCTGTTACGCCCCCCCTAGGAAGAAGAAAACATTTCGCGAAAAAAAGCTGAGACCAGTTCGTTTATTTTGCGGGGGGCTGAGACCAGTTTATGTGCTACGCGCCCCTCGGAACCGGTCCACGGTGCTAAAAAGTTTTTTTTTTTTTTTTTTTTTTACGTTTTCTTCAATTTTGCGCCCCTCTTGCACCCCCCACGCTACGCCTCTGGCCACACGCGCCCCCCCTGGCATCGCACCGCGCCCCACTATTTGAGAAACACTGCCCTAGAGGCATTTATATATGGCCAAAGTTAGGACTTTGGGTATTTGCGATCCCATTTCAGGATACAATCCCACAAACCTGTATGGCTCAGTGGGTAGAGCTTGCCACTTTCCACAACGATTTAAAACTGCTGTTGTGAAACCACTATTGAAGAAATCCAATTTAGCCTATAGTGTATTTACAGGCCTATATCCAACTTACCCTACATCAGCAAGATACTTGACTTGCTTAACTTAACTTTATAAATGAAAACAATATTCTAGAGAGGTTCCAGTCAGGTTTCAGGTCTAATCACAGTACAGAGACTGCTCTAACTAAAATAGTCTGTGGCCTTACTCAGTGTTACTGCAAACAAGTTCTTATTCTCTTAGATTTGAGTGCTGCATTCGACACAATTGACCACAGCATTCTAATCAGTCATCTAGAAAACTGGGTTGGTCTCTCTGAATGTGCTCTGAACATACACCGATCAGCCGCAACATTAAAACCACTGACCGGTGAAGTGAATAACATTGATCATCTCGTTACAATGGCACCTGTCAAGGGGTGGGATATATTAGGCAGCAAGTGAACAGTCAGTTCTTGAAGTTGATGTGTTGGAAGCAGGAAAAATGGGCAAGCGTAAGGATTTAAGCGACTTTGACAAGGGCCAAATTGTGATGGCTAGACGACTTGGTCAGAGCATCTCCAAAACGGCAGGTCTTGTGGGGTTTTCCCCGTATGCAGTGGTTAGTACCTACCAAAAGTGGTCCAAGGAAGGACAACCGGTGAACCGGCGACAGGGTCATGGGCGCCCCAAGGCTCATTGATGCGCGTGGGGAGCGAAGGCTAGCCCGCCTGGTCCGATCCCACAGAAGAGCTACTGTAGCACAAATTGCTGAAAAAGTTAAAGCTGGCTATGATAGAAAGGTGTCAGAACACACAGACAGTGCATTGCAGCTTGCTGTGTATGGGGCTGCGTAGCCGCAGACCGGTCAGAGTGCCCATGCTGACCCCTGTCCACCGCCGAAAGCGCCTACAATGGGCATGTCAGCGTCAGAACTGGACCATGGAGCAATGGAAGAAGGTGGGCTGGTCTGATGAATCACATTTTCTTTTACATCATGTGCATGGCCGGGTGCGTGTGCGTCGTTTACCTGGGGAAGAGATGGCACAAGGATGCACTATGGGAAGAAGGCAAGCCGGCGGAGGCAGTGTGATGCTCTGGGCAAAGTTCTGCTGGGAAACCTTGGGTTCTGGCATTCATGTGGATGTTACTTTGACATGTACCACCTACCTAAACATTGTTGCAGACCAAGTACACTCCTTCATGGCAACGGTATTCCCTGATGGCAGTGGCCTCTTTCAGCAGGATTATGCACCCTGCCACACTGCAAAAATTGTTCAGGAATGGTTTGAGGAACATGACAAAAAGTTCAAGGTGTTGACTTCAAACACCTTGAAGTCAACACGTTGAAGTGTTGCCTCCAAATTCCCCAGATCTCAATCCGATCAAGCATCTGTGGGATGTGCTGGACCAACAAATCCGATCCATGGACGTATCACCTCACACCTTACAGTACTTAAAGGATCTGCTGCTAACCTCTTGGTGCCAGATACCACAGAACACCTTCAGAGGTCTTGTGGAGTCCATGCCTCGACTGACTGTTTTGGTGGCACGAGGGGGACCTACACAATATTAGGCAGGTGGTTTTAATGTTGTGGCTGATTGGTGTATATTATATACATATTATAGAATAGATTTTAAGGCCCTTGCATACAAAGCTTTAAATGGTCTAGCACCCTCTTACATCCCTGTTGTTTTAAGTCCCTTCACGAGGGGACATTTTGTATTTTTTTATAATTTATATTATCCCAATTTGGTAGCCAATTAGACCCGCTATTTAAGTCAATCCCCCCGCCCCCCAGTAATGTGAGTTTGCTGCCGTAGTCCTGCAACCAGTAGCGACATGCGACCTGACGCCTCTTCCAAGACGGCACTCGCCCAAGTATCAACCGTAACCCGGTATATTGCAGGGCCACTCTTATGCGCTGGGCCACGCGGGAGGCCTCTGTAGCATGTCTTTTAAATGTTCCAAAGGTCCCCCAAAATAAAATTGGGGAAGCTGCTTTTGTCCACTACGCACCTAAACTTTGGAACTCCCTACCAAAAGTGGGCTCAGTGGACATTTTTAAACGGCAACTGAAAACACACCTTTTTAATCTATCTTATAATTAGCAACACTTTGTAATTTCAATTATTTATTTTATCCACTTTTTATTATTTTTAAATTGCTTTATTCCTTTTCTTACATGATTTTCTATATGCCATTTGGATTGAGTATTTAACTATTATTATTATTTTCTCTATTTGTACTGAAATGTAAAAGCACATTGAGCTGCATTTTGTATGAAATATGCTATACAAATAAAGTTTACTGTTATTAATTAGGCAAATGAACACGGCTTCAACTCATTCATTTCAATAGAGGCAAAGCTACTGTATATTCAAGGGACATAGGGACATTTTGAGTGTGAGGAAGCCGCAATTTAACATGGAGCGTAAGAAATTTTAAGTTTTCAGAAGTGGAATTTGAGGTCTTGGTCTGCTCCTTTGGAAAAAAACAATTATGACCATCATGGCCAGTTTGATTAATAATTAGTGCATATTTTGTGCTTTGTAATGAAAAAACGAGTGGTGTAATATCAAGGGAAACCTGTCCTATATGGACAAAAAACTTAAATATCTGGTCAGGTTTGTAATGATAGTCAGTGACATGATGATCATTTCAAATAATTACTTTTTGAGGAGGTTAAATATGTATATCTCATCATTTTGAGGTGACTTGTATAGCACTGGCCATTTCTGGCCGAAACACTATTCATTGGTTAAACATTGAAACATAATACAAGGGTTAAAGTAATCCGATAATGACGTTACTATAATGCCACAGTGATATTTTAATTGAATATACATGTTCAACATAGGAGAAATAGCTCATCAACTTGGTCCTACTTTAGGTCTGTATATTCTTGCCATTTTCCAAAAAACACAATTTAATTACCTTTATTTTTCTCAAATCTACATATCAAAAAAGATCATGTGTTTACTGTGGCATTTTAGTAACCTACACCAAATACATGAATTCCCTATAAATTCAAAAATATACATCCAATCGTCCTGCCAATTAGTATTGTTGACTGGAGGCGTTGTTATAACTTATCTACAACAAATGAAGCATGTGACACGTAAATCCCTTAAAAATAGCAAGCACACATCCCACCCTGCTTTGAACATAAGGTGCATGCCTTATCATGCAAGTTTGGGTCATTTTTTGGGCCGATTTTGAAAGTCAAAATTTAACCTGTAAAAATGAAAAGCGAATAGCTTTTAATAGATTTTAGGTGTGACTAGCCAAAATATAAATCACACAGTCAAACACACTTCAACCTAAAATGACAATTGTAGTACCATTTTATAGAGGAAGATAATGAGATAATGAGATTTGCTTTTTTTAAAAGCAAAATATTACCAAATTACAACTGAAAAGAGGACATGTTATTAAAATGCCACAATTTTCTTCTTCGAGAGAGAGAGATGGAGATATAGATAGATAGATGCACACACATGCATAGTTGTGAAGAGTGATGTATCAAGGCATCTCCCTCATTCAGTTTGCTGTGATGGACAGCGTTTGGGGCACTAGTGTCATAAGCCCCATTTATTCCTTTAAGATATTGAGTTGTGTAATGCGGTTATGGCCAAAAGCATGGTCCACGCTTATGATGGGGGAGTCGTAGTATTTTGCTGTGGACAGAGTTTCTTATGAATTCGTGATTAAGTGATTGACAGCGCATGGTTGCCCTCCATTATGGGGTTCATGAAGCTGACCCCCGGTCCATGCACTGATTAATGTGCGTCTTACTCTTGCCCCCTACAGGTGCTGATATGTGTGTACAATGAGTGGACTGGGGGAGAACTCCTTGGAGCCGCTGTGCTCTGACCGGAAACGCAAGCTCTCTACCTGTGACACACCTGGCCTCGGGTGGGTATTTACCTCCTTACACACCGCCCACCTGCTGACAACAGTCATGACACATATACCCCCCCCCCTCGATCACTTCTTGTTTCTTCACTGATCTGATTCCAAGTTGGAACACTGCAGCATTGGGTAAATAATACATCTGTTTATATGTCAATCAAGACTGTGGTGAATTAGAAAACACCACAAGAAAACACCAAAAGAACCACATGCTTTTTGGGGGGGGAAAAAATCTGCTTGGCAGTTTTTCCTGTCTCCAAAGTTAGAGGGTTGGGGACAATCCGATTTCAGTGCAGTCAATTCATAAATAAATTCTAATTAAATTAATGAATTGAAAAATGGCCGTAATGTTGTAAGAGGATTTTTCAATAAATAGTTGAATTTCAGTGGAATTGAGCCCAACTCTGTTGTAATTTGGTTACTTACTCAGTATCCAACACACTGAGAGCCTTGGCTTTCATGCTGAAGCTGGACCACATGGCTGTTCGTGTCACAATGTTTTGTTGTGAGAATGTATTTTTTATGTTGGCTAAAAAATAGTTTGAGCCTCTAAAGTTATTTGACATTTGATGGGCTTATTTTATTCATTAAAATCCTCCCATTTTCAATGTTTGTTACCTCAGTCCTGTTTGTATACATATTGAGAAGTTGTGTTCGGGTTTTCCTCTGTAGGTGCGATAAGAGGAGGCGGGAACAGGAGACCAAGTACATTGAGGAGCTGGCCGAGCTGATCTCCGCGAACCTCAGTGACATCGACAATTTCAACGTGAAGCCAGACAAGTGCGCCATCCTCAAAGAGACGGTGCGGCAGATCCGACTGATCAAGGAGCAAGGTAGGGGTCTTTAGCGCCCCCTTTCTGCTTTTTCAAAATCACTTTTAGCACAATTTTGATCAATAAAAAACCCCCCCAAAAAAACCCAACTATATTCCCCAGTTTGGAATGTCCAATGGTATTAGCAGGCCCATCCCACTGCTGCAGTGTCCTCCGTCGGCAGTTGTTTTCACTCCGCAGTCCACCAGCTGAGCAGTACAGTCATTGTGTGTGAGGAGCACACATTATGGGCTGCAGGTGAGGATGTGATGACGGTTCTCAGTCTACGCCGTCTCTGTAGGGAGGGGGAAGAGCTGTGACTTTGTGGAGAAGGGTCCCCATGGTTACAGGAAGTGAATAATAATTTAATAATTGAAACTGCACACTTTTTCCTTTCATTCTCTCGCTCTAAAGCTTCTCTCATTGTTTTTATTTTGATCATACTGCCCTTATCCTGTCACGGTACCAGACAAGCACACCCTGCCCCACCGTTCTCACCTCCGCTGAACCAGCTGGCTTATTATACTCCTTTCCTACTGAAGAGCTGGAACCAGGCTGGCTTATTATACCCCTTTCTCACTGTAGAGCTGGAACCAGGCTGGCTCATTATACCCCTTTCCCACTGTAGAGCTGGAACCAGGCTGTCTCTGTATACCCCTTTCCCACTGTAGAGCTGGAACCAGGCTGTCTCTGTATACCCCCTTCTCCACTGTAGAAATGAACCAGGCTGGCTCTGTATACCCCTTTCCCACTGCGAGTAGAATAAAATGAACATCAATATTCTGATTAAAATAGTCATGATTTGGCATTTGGAAGACCTACCCCCAAGTCTTACTATCAAATGATATCATGTTTTGATGACAAACTTGTCTATTCTGTCTATGAATGAGCTTCTGAATAGTGCTGCCAACCAATAGTTGGTTTCTCATATTGGAGCAAGTTAGGGAGAGGGAAGCAGAGAGACTTTTATTTATTTATTATTATTTATTTATTTATTGGCTGTGAGGCTGGAACCCATTTTTTGTTTAGCCTCTGATGAAAGCGTCATGTGCCATAACTAGGTGATGATCCGAAAAACTCACACTTACAGAAATGACATTCACTCCAAGACCTGGGGAGAACAACACTGCCACCCACCAATTCCACCACCACAGGTGGCGCCGCTGGCTGCGAAGAGGCTAAATCCTCCCCTACACCTCCCGTTTCTGTCTGCGTCCTCTCCCCAGATGCAGTCTTCCTCAGTACACTCTTTTTGCCCACTGTGCCCTCTTCCCCTTTAAACCCTGTCTTTGTTGACCTTCTAACTTTTTCCTCGCCTGAGCCCAAAGCTGATACACTATCGTCAGGTGGAGCGTCATTCCCAACCACCACTGTACTCACCCCAGGCGCCTCTGACATTTCCCCCGTATCCTGCTTCTCTCCCTCATTATCACTCTCCATAGCTCGTTCGCCGCTTGCTGTATCCGTCTCCAGCCTCGCCTCCTGGGGCTCCCCACCAGAACCCCCCTCCTGGGGCTGGGCCTTGTGTGGGCAAGCGAAGCTTTGGTGCCCGATATCTCCGCACTCAAAACAACGCAAACTGTCAGTCGAAGCAAACACCACGTACGAGTTTTCTCCACGAGTTTCTGCAGCAAAAGGTTATATCAAGGGACTGATCATTGTTGTTTAAAAACATAACAACTTGTCTTCTAAAAGACAACACGTTTCACCGCTGTGCTTTTACATCCCAGCGGAATCATTTTTAGGGAGCTGGCAAATTTCTCAAACCACAACAATTCCCTTCCTATCACCTCGTTCTTTATAAACAGAGGTACGTTCGAAACCACCACTTCTGTTGCTGGCGCTGACAGAGGGGTAACAGGCACAAAAATTCCCTTGATATAGATGAAGATGTGCTCACAGCCCACCTGTTCCCTGACCACGAGCAACACGTCCTCCACTGTCGCACCGCTCTCTGGCATGCACCTGAAGCCATAACGGAGAGAGAGCGAGAGATCCTTAGAAGGAACGTAGTTTCTTAGTATGAGCATAAAGTAGTTCTCTGAGTGATCAAGATGCCAGGAGAGGGAAGGGCTGAAGGCACTAATTGATGACCCATTGGCCCATTGCACATGCTCAGTTCCACACTGATCTGCACATGCTCAGTTCCACACACTCCTTTCCCTGTTGCACACACTGCATTACAACTCATGGCATCATGATCACTTCTCCAACAGGGTAGTCTCTATTCATCTGACTGTTGGTGTGATTGTCATTTTTGATTGTGGAATATTGAAGAATCTTGAATGGCGGTAATCACCCAGGGACTGGGTAACAAGGACATGATTTGTGTTTGCTCCATCCAGGGAAAGCCTCCTCCAATGACGATGACGTCCAGAAAGCCGACGTGTCCTCCACGGGCCAGGGGGTCATCGACAAGGACCATCTGGGGCCACTGCTGCTTCAGGTGAGCCTGGGTCAGGGGTCATGGGAAAGTGGTCAATTGAAACCGGGGACAAGGCTGGGTACGCGTGGAACAGGAAACCTACATTCCTCTGCAGGCCTTTTTGACCAATCACCGCTATAGTGTCATTATATTAACTGTATTCTGTTCTGTTCCATAAGGCAGGGCTGTTCAATTTCAGGCCTCGAGGGCCGCAGGGTCTGCAAGCATTTGCTCCAACTGTAACGGACTTGTTACTGCCTGCAGCGAGTTTCGAACCGAGGATCTCGACGCGACAAAAGAGTAATTTAGCCCGCTGAGCTAAAGACTCAAGTCTCTACCTCCGGGAACTAATCACACTCTTATCGACGTCACATTCTGTAGTGGACACTCACATACCAGAACTCATCCGCTACACAACCACCGACTACGCTACCTAATTTCACTGATTAGCTGAGCTCCTGGACCAAGGATCAGGTTGGAGTAAATACCTGCAGACACTGTGGCCCCCGAGGCCTGGAATTGAACAGCCCTGCCTTATGCAATAGAACAGAATTCTGGAATAGAAGAGAACTGTTCAACTACAGGCCTGGAGTTGAATAGCCTTGCCATAAGGAGCCCTGCATAATCAGTGATTGGAGAGTAGGGGTTCAGGTGGAGCTTGCCTGTTTGAACCAATCATAGTGCTTTGATTCTGATTCAGTTTAGTTTAACCCCCTGAGGTCGACTGGATCGCCGACGATCCGAGCAGCAATAAAAGTATATTACTATTTCTAACGTCGCAAGATTTTATCATACACACGCGGCAAAAACATTCAGAAACCTTAGAATCGCGACCTTCCGATTTGAGCACTGGCAAATAACATGAGATTTTTTTTATTAGGTTAATTAGACCAAAAGTAAACCTTGCCTTTCACTCTCTGTTTTACTTGGAAGTACCGTCCCCCTTCTATTGACATGGTAACTAGGTGCTAGTTTCAGGGAGGGGCGTGGGGCCATGTGTGAAATCGCTGTGTAAACAAATACAATGTCCCGACATTATATAGCCTAGCATCTTGTCTGTGTTTACGGTTGCGATCTGCCAGCAACAGACTGTATGCTGATATTTATTTTATTTCCCATGTTTTCAAATACTCGTGAAAATATATTAATTCCGCGTCTTGTGACGCTATACGGAAACAATCAGAATCATTGCGGACTGCTGCGAATAATTAACGGGAGGATATTTAATCAGCTGGCATTCTGTTTCGGCACTTGGACATTATCTAGCTTAGCTTGATAATACCTATTGTGATGAATGTTTCTTGCCTCTCGAGAACTTGTTTGTTCGTGTGCTTATTGTTGTTTAGATTCCCAGTGTTTAGTTTATTACGAGTTTTTGGATACGTTTTGTTTGTTCCTGATCGTTGGTTATTTTGTTTTGTTTTGTTTGTCTTTCCGTGTCTTCGCAGACACGGATTTTGCTTTCGTTTTCCTACAGACGTTTAAAGATAAATATCTTAAACCCAGAAAACGGGCTACTTTTGATCATGTGCCTGTGCCCACTACCAAACAGACTCTGGATGTTGGCAAACTGGCTTCTGTTGGTCACAAGAAATGCTTACTCTGATGGCTTTTGTCTTTGTCTGATGGCCTTTGAGAGAGAGATGGCCCATCTGACAGATCTTACAGGTGTGGATCATGAATATTCAGGAAATTAGCATATAGCCCTCCCACAGCCTGAAATAAATTTGACCAGTTCTGATAAAAACAGGTTTTTAGCTATTTAGATCTCAGATGTGCTAAACTATTTTGACATCCTTACATAACCAAGACCTTGATGAACAAACGCATATTGGCAAAACAATTCGTCACTAGTTTAGTGTGTGCTTTCACAACTTTTGTGACGGCAGAAAAATGGCATGTGTGTTTGTAGATCTATTTACAAGCTGCATATGATACTGACCAAACTATTGAAGGCATATAAATTCAAGATTCAAGATTCAAGATTTTTATTTGTCACATACACACACGGGGTGTGCAGTGAAATGAAAAGTGGCAATGCTCAACGAAAAAGTACAAAAGGGCAACAGTACACAGTATTTACAGTAAAAGACAATAGAATTGAATGAATTATTACAATAATTACAATAATTACAGCAACACAATAATATATATATAATCATTACAATAAGAGCTCTTATATAAAAAAACAACACAATATATACAGTAAGAGCACTTGGAAATGGAGGGGAAACATACTATAAATTATGTGTAGTCATTAAGTGTGTGTGTGCTGTGTGATTGTCCTTCAAATTAAAATGTCAAACACTTTGGAGTAAGTGTGTGTTAAGTTGATGAAATTGAGATAAATATCAGACCACACCAAAATCACAAAGCCTCTCTGAGCTAAGCACGGACCTCAGGGGGTTAATATGGCTCTGCCGCCCCTAGACCATCGCTTTAAATGGATGCCGTGAACCCAAGTCTATTTCACGGCTTTATTGGTGTTCTTCCTCCTGTTCAGGCTCTGGATGGCTTCTTGTTTGTTGTCAACCGGGATGGCAGCATTGTGTTCGTGTCCGATAATGTGACGCAGTACCTGCAGTACAAACAGGAGGAGCTGATCAGCACCAGCGTCTACAGCATCCTGCACGAGGACGACCGCGACGAGTTCCACAAGAACCTGCCCAAGACCAACCGTAAGAGTGCTCACACACACACACGCTCACACGCCTACGAGCTCACACATGGTCACACACACAAACTGACACACACGCGTATATCATTCTTCTCAAGTTCATGCTGGATTAACAAATGTATGTGTGTGCCCGCACAGTGAACGGCGTGTCTTGGGGTGGTGAAGCACCTCGGCAGAAGAGCCACACCTTCAACTGCCGCATGCTTGTGAAGTATGGCCATGGGCCGGCAGAGGATGGGGCTGGCAGTCCGCGATATGAGACCATGCAGTGCTTCGCCCTCACACAGCCCAAAGCCATGATTGAGGAGGGGGAAGGTAAGGTCCACTCTCCTGCTCCTGAGATGAGGCTAGTAACCTGCTCCTGTGATGGGGATACTCTCCCCCTCCTGAAAAGCAAGTCAAATGAACGTGTGTGAGAAATGCCGTAGCCAGAAAGCATGATCTTCAAGTATCATCAATGGTTCATGCTAGAAAATAAACGTATAGCTCCAGTGCTGGATCTGCGTATAATTGACATAATTCACCAGGGTGTTTCTCCACAACAGGAATAACAATAGTGCAAGCACCAGAATTTCATCCTCCACCATAAGCAACTAATCAAATGGACGCATTTTGCAAGCTATCTCACTTGTATAATTGCAAACAAATGTGTAGTAGGTACACTACTGGTAAAAAGTTTTAGAACACCCCCATTTTTCCAGTTTTTACTAAAATGTAATCAGTTCAAGTCCAGTGAATAACCTGAAATGGTACAAAGGTAAACTGCCAAGAGGTAAAAATTTTTTTAAAAAAGTTTAAGTTACCAAAAATAATGTACATTTCAGAGTTCTAAAAACGGCCCTTTTCAGGGAACAAGTAATGGGTTAACAACTTACAGCTGTTCTGCAGCAATGGAAGTAAATTAAGCCTTGAAAGTTGATGCAAACAATTCCTACAGGTGTCCCAACTTTTGTTGATTACTTACAAAACCTCTATCTGTATAAAAGCTGTGTTGGAACAGACTGTTACTACACCCTCTGAAGCATTATTTGGACAATATTGCACTGCAGGAAGTAGTATAGTGCTATCATAATGGCGAAAAAAAGGCAATTAATAAAGGAAGACAGACAGACCATTATAACCCTTAAAAGTGTAGGTCTTTCCTTTAGAGAAATTGCAAAGAAGGCCAAGGTTTCAGTGAGTACAGTTTCCTACACCATCAAAAGGCACTTGGAAACTGGAGGAAACTCTGACAGGAAGTGGTCTGGCAGACCGAAAGCCACAACAAAATCAGATGACAAGTTTATGAGAGTCAACAGCTTGCGTGATAGGCGGCTCACAGGACAACAGCTTCAAGCACAGCTTAACACTGGTCGAAGTAAGGAAGTCTCAGTTTCAACTGTGAAGAGAAGACTTCAAGCTGCATGTTTGACAGGTTGAGTGGCAGTAAGAAAGCCATTGCTAAGATGGCAAAATAAGAAAAAGAGGCTTGCCTGAGCCATGAAGCACCGCCAGTGGACTACTGAAGAATGGAAGAAGGTCTTATGGACCGATGAATCAAAATGTGAAATCTTCGGTTCATCACGCCGGGTTTTTGTACGATGTTGAGTAGGCGAAAGGATGGTTCCTCAGTGTGTGACACCAACTGTCAAACATGGAGGAGGAAGCGTGATGGTCTGGGGCTCTTTTGCTGGATCCAGAGTCGGCAACTTGCACAGAGGGACTGGCACCCTGAACCAAAAGGGCTACCACAGCATTTTGCAGCGCCATGCAATACCCTCTGGTCTACGCCTAGTTGGTCAGGGGTTCATCCTACAGCAAGATAATGACCCAAAACATACCTCCAGGCTATGTCAGAACTACCTTAGAAGAAAAGAACAAGACGGTAGGCTTCAAATCATGGAAGGGCCAGCATAGTCTCCAGACTTAAACCCCATCGAGCTGGTTTGGGATGAACTGGACAGAAGGGTGAAAGCAAAGCAACCTTCAAGTGCAACACATTTATGGGACTTATGCAACCGTGTTGGGAAGAACCTTCCGAACAATATTTGATTTCCATTGTAGAAGGAATGCCACGAGTGTGTTCGGCTGTTGTATCTGCAAAAGGTGGCTACTTTGATGAGTCAAACATTTTGATGACATTTTGTTAAACAAAACGATTCCATTAATTCTTTTTTTATCTGCAATTGTTTATTTGTTCTATGCTTTAATTTCAGAGTACATTGAAACATTAAACTGTGTAAATTTCAATAAAAACTGGAAAAATGGAGGTGTTCTAAAACCTTTGACCAGTAGTGTATGTGCAGGCAGTACAAGAAAAGTTCTGTAAAAGTTCAGTAGTAACTTGACCAGCAGGTGAGACTCCCAACCAGTTAAAATCTGAAACCTGCCACACTGAGTCGCAATGAAATGGCACAGTTGCAGCTCAAGGCAATGCATCCTTCTCCCTCTGCAGACCTACCGTCCTGCATGATCTGTGTGGCGCGACGCATTACTGCAGTGGAGCGGACAGAGAGTTTCAACACCAAGCACGAGCTTTCAGGTGAGCCCCCTCACTCCTCCGCAGTCCCGAGGTGGCCCTAGATGGCGCTCCAGCCTGCCGAGTGCAGAGCTCTCTAAATGTGGTGTCCCGTGGCAGGCAAGCTGATCCAGATTGATCCGAACTCGCTGCGTGCGTCCATGCGCCCGGGCTGGGAGGACCTTATCCGGAGGTGCATCCAGATGTTCCTGCACCACAGCGAGGGCCAGCCCTGGTCCCATAAGCGCCACTACCAAGAGGGTATGTCCGTCAGCTCTGCTTCTGGTGCTTTTGGGTTGTGATGGGAGGTTCCAGTGCCAGCACACACTGCAACAATCTCCAGAACCTCATAATTTATTTGTCTACATCCCTTTCTGAATGTTCAGAATGAGAAGGCAAGTCAACACAACAATGGCAGATACTGAATATTCCATGTTTGGCACACAAAGCTTAATATGTGTTCAGTAAATGCGATGTCTTTCACTGTTCCTTGGAGTTCCCTTAGACGGCTGGGGGTTCATTAGCTAAATTAGTTCAATATATGTATTCATTTAGACTCACATTTCCCCAAATGCAGTACTGCATACCAAGCCCTGGAGCATACGTGTATGTGCAGTCTTCAGCTGTATACATATATATTTTTTAAACACACCCTGGCCTTCCAGATAATGCTTTTGACACATAATATGTTTTATGTTTTGGAACTTGCCCCAGCAAAGCCTGGATAACCACTGTGGAGTGTTTATGACTGGCGTGAGAGACCCACCTGTAATGATTTGAGACACCATATGGTGTTTGTGATTGGCTGGTTTAAGTTGATCAGACTGCTTTGCGCTCCACAACAAGGCATTTTCATTGGTAGTAGTAGCCACCTGCTCTGTTCATATGGGTCTTCATTTGATAATATATAATATATGCCATTTAGTAGACGCTTTTATCCAAAGCGACTTACAGTAGTGAATGCACACATTTTCAGTATATGTGGCCCCAGTGGGGATGACAGGATTGGAGTCACTTGCACAAAACGGTTGATGTGGGGACATGCAGAAAGCATATAAAATTTGTTCAGACTGTTGGCCTATTCAGGGCTTGATCAACACCAATAAAGTAACAGGTGTCGTCGTTATCACTGATGCAGTTGTCATGGTTTCCTTGGCATGTCATGGTATATGTGATTGTCATGGTTTCCTCCCGTGTTCTTAGCTTTCATGCAGGGTCACGCCGAGACCCCGCTGTACCGCTTCTCCCTGTCAGACGGCACTCCGGTCACGGCGCAAACCAAGAGCAAACTGTGGCGCAACCATGTGACCAATGAACCGCAGGGTTTCATATCTACTCACCTGCTTCAGAGGTAAGCGCCTGTCCACCGCAGACAGACCAAACCAAGTCTGACCGCAACCGCCTCTAAAACGTGGTTCAACTCCGCAGCCTCTGCAGTTGTGTATAGCTGACACATGGCTATGAAACATGTTCATGCAACTTCAATGTATGAAATGCAAACATTGGAGCTGCGGGCTTCCCCCCCCCCCTCCATTGCCCAAGAGCGACTCCTGGCCAATCGAGCACCTGTGTTCTACCTGCACTGACCACTGGTGGACTGCAGAGTGAAAAGAAGTGGTGGTTGGCAGGACACGCTGGAGTGTGTGCTTGTCTTGCTCTCCTGGACTGACGGAGGACAATGCAGCCATTAGACAGGCCTACGAATAAAATTGGAAATTCCACATTGGGAGAAAAAAAGGAAAGAAATCCAAACATTGGCTGCATTAACAGTTCACATATGGGTTTAATATTGTCATACATTGCCCTTGCCATAAACGGTGATAAACACTGCTGGTTAAAGATGTAAGCACAAACTTAGTTAGTGCATTTACCTTGCTCTGTTTCAGGGAGCAGAACGGATATCGCACCAACCAGGGTGGCATGAGGCCGCAGGGCATGGTGAACACCAACTCTAATGCCCAGCCTGGGGGAGGCGTGGCAATGGGTGGGAACAGAGCCTATGGCATGAATGAGCAGGGTGGCATTGGCCAGATGGGCAGCGGCACGTATGGCGGCGGGAACAGGATGGTGCAGATTAATCAGATGAATCCCATGAATCAGATGAATCCCATGAATCAGAACAATCCCATGAATCCCATGAATCCTATGAATCAGGTGAATCCCATGAATCAGATGAATCCAATGAATCCGATGAATCCAATGAATCAGATGAGCCACCCTGGCCCTGGCATGCAGCAGCAGCAGCCCCAGCCCTCGTTCCAGTGCGGAGGCTACGGCCTGGGCATGAACAGCCCCTCCCAGGGTATCCCAGGCATGAATGCTCCCCAGCAGAACCTCATGGTCTCCCCCAGAATGCGAGGCAGCCCCAAAATGCCAGCCAGCCAGTTCTCTCCAGGAGGTATGTGGGGAATGGTCTCTTACAAATTCAACCTGATCGCTCTTTCTCCCTTTCTTGTCTCTATTTTATTCCTCAAACACATTTGCAAATCCGACTGAGGATGGAAATGCATTATTTTGGCTTCAACTGTAAGAAACAGTATGGAGTATTTGTATTCACTCACTCACTGACTCATTGACTCCCTAACTTCACTGTCTTACTAACTCACTCACTCAGCTGATATTTCCACGTGCATGCATTAGAAACACTTTATTCAAATGTCTTTCCTTCTCCACAGAGATTCATGTGTGTGTTTCTTGTGTGTTTCTGCCCCAGGAATGCCCTCTCCAATGGGCCCGGGCAGTGCTGGGGGTGTGGGCGGAGGAGGTGGCGGCGTAGGGGGTGGAGGCAGCAGCACGTTCTCCAGCAGCTCGTTAAATGCCCTGCAGGCCATCAGCGAGGGCGTGGGCAGCGCCCTGTCCTCCGCCCTGACCTCGCCCACCCACAAATCCGACAGTTCGCCTGGCCTCGGCCCCTCCCAGCAGCAGCAGCAGAGTCAGTTGGGCAAGTCTGCCGCCACAGACTCCAAAAGCCCCACGGACCCACACCACCACCACCATCATCCTCACCAGCACCACCCCCCAACGGCGGACGGAGGTGGGGAGAGGCCCGACAGCCAGGCCGGACAGCCCAGCAGCAAGGAGAGCGGGGAGGGCGGCATGGCCGTCTCGGAGCCCTCCAGGCGCGTGCTGGACACCAAGGGGCACAAGAAGCTGCTGCAGCTGCTGACATCCCCTACAGACGAGCTCGAACTGGGGGGAGGAGGGGGACACCACATGGTCTCTCCCAGAGCCTCCACGCCCTCTGGGCCAGATACCAAGGAGCCCACAGGCTGCATCACCAGCCCCACCTCCTTGGGCGTATCCTCCTCTGCCGGTTCGGGGCAGCAGGGAGCAGCGGCACACTATGCCAACTCCCACTCCCTACAGGAGAAGCACAAGATCCTTCACAAGCTCCTGCAGAATGGGAACACCCCCGACGAGGTGGCCAAGATCACCGCCGAGGCTACTGGGAAGGTGACCAGTGGAGGGGCGGAGCTGGTGGCTGGGGCCATAAAGCAGGAGCAGCACAGTCCCCGGAAGGAAAAGACTCACGCCCTGCTGCACTACCTCCTTAACAAGGATGAGCCCAAGGAGGCCGCCGACATCCAGCCAAAGGAGGAGCGGGAGGGGAAGGGCACACCGGGAGACTGCAGCAGCGCCTCCACTGACGGCACAGAGAGGAAGGTCAAGACTGAGCCCCCTGATGAGGTAATTGCACACTGGCCAGCGTCTGTCTGGTTGAACACCTTCCACCTTAACCAATGGTGGCACTCATACCTGCTTATAACACAACATGCCCAGTCCATCGCAGTGTCAGCGTGTTGTTTTTCTTCCCTTTTCATGCTAACGTAGCTATCACAGATCAACTTTTTTCAGCCCTTCGTTTCATGCACATACGTGTGTCTGCGTGTCTCTGCGTGTGTATATACACCCCGCTATATATGTTTATATGTGTTCTCTGTGTCCTCCCAGTTGAATAGCCTGGAGACAATCCTCGGAGGCCTCAGGAACACAGGCTCCAGGTTTTACTCAGAGCCAGGAATGGGAGGGGCCAGTGAAGGAGGGAGCAAGCAGGGGGCTTGCCTGGAGGACTGCGTGCACGGTAGGAAAGGGGTGGGGCACATCAGCGCATCTCTCTGTTTGAGGTCTGTTCGTTTGTGTCCCTCTCAGTGCATGCTTATGCAGGCCTGCTGTCAGTTTGAGCTTTTTAACAAGCAAGGGACAAAGCAGTGCATGGGATTATGGACAGGACTCGATTTGTGTCCAGAAGGATGCAGCTTCATATCACATTCAAAGAAAGGGAATGCTTTAATAATGCTCTTTTGGATACACACATATAAATATAAAACATATAAAATAAAAATGTGTGTGTATACATGTCTGTATATAAGTCCAGGTTTTAATTTCAGACTGTAAGGCAACAAAAGGTGAAATGTTTGAGATGGGGTGTAGACTTTAACCCATTTAGACCTAAAATGCCTGCTAAAAACGCCTATTAAAACCTAAGCAATTATTCTACACAACCTCTTAAAACCTGAGGGTTTTCTGGAAAAAATTTCCAAAAAAAAAGCCGACACCAACGTGCACTTCATTTCCCCCACATCTATTTCAGCGAATCACAGCGCATTTCATTAATCGCAAAATCGAAGCGACCTAAACGTCACTCCAGGTCTTAATGGGTTAAAGGGGTACTGTGTATATATATATATATATATATATATATATATTACTGCTGTGATTAGAAAGTGTGCTTGCCCTTGTGCTCCAGACTCCAGCAGCCCAGGACCGCTCCCTGCCCATCGTGCACCCTTCCAGAGGGCCATGTCTGTGGACAGTAAGCCCCCTGTCGGGGGAGGACTGGCGGGGCGTCGCAGCGCCCCCTGCCCCATGCTGGTCAAGCAGGAGAGCATGGATGACCCACGTGGGATTGGCACGCCGGCCAACGTTCCTGGGAACATGGGTGGGTGTCCACAGGGAGCTGGAACCAGTGAATGATGTTGTTAATGAAGTCATCAGGATAAAATGTAGAATAAATCAAATAAAAAACATAAAATATGACCATTTCAGTCAGCTCGACCTGCCTAAAGACTCAATCACCCAGTGAATGATATGTGATGTATATATAGTACATGCATTGTTTCCACTTCAACCACTTTGCAGTGGCAAACCTAAATTAGTTCAAGTGCAAAATAATTTTTCAAAGTTACACAATTTGTTGAATGGCCGAATGTCTGTGCCCAATAGTTGTGGTTCACATGATTTCGGAAATGTTTCATCCACCAAAATGATCAGACAAGCCAATTATGTTAACTGCTCATATCAAACAACCAGAATTGTTTTTAATAAATGGAAGAAATAAGTTGCTCTGGATAAGAGCGTCTGCTAGATGCGTAAAAAGTAAATGGAGAAAGAGAAAGAAACCTCAGCATGTCATCACCAGGTGATGCCAAACCTTTAGCTTCTAATGCTTAATGTTGGGCATCTCCTCAGGAATGCTGAACAGGGGAATGGGAGTGGCTCAGCGCTCCCCGATGGGGGGCTCGGGGGATTGGGGGATGGCGAGGTCCAGCAGCAGTCCCACAGGGCCAGCAGGACACCCCTCCATGATCCGCCCTGGGATGGAGTACGGCCCCAAAGGCATGATGGGAGGGCCCATGGTCAGCAGGTCCAACAGCGTACCCAGCAGCAGGTCTATGCTTCAGCAGCAACTGATGGATATGGGTACGCAGCATGGATCCTACTGTGTGTGTTTGTGACAGAGAGTGTCTGTCGAACTGAGTGAGTGAGTGTGTGTTTGTGTGTGTCTGTGCATTTCTCTGTGTATAGCAATGAAATTGGATGCAAAGGCTAAGACTTCAAAAAAATGTAAAGCCCTTTTGTGAGACTTGTTAACTGTGGTCCAAAATAAATTAAAATGTGTGGTTACATGCACACATATCAGGATGATAATGGTTAGTGATGATAATTATGTTGTGGCTCAGTAGGTGGAGCATGGATCTGTGTGGTTCATAGTGGTTCTGTGTGGCTGAGTAGGTAGAGCATGGTGCTGACAACGCTTAAGTTGTGGGTTTGATTCCAATTGGGGCTACACATACTGAAAAATATATGCACTCATTGCCGTAAGTCGCTTTGGATAAAAGTGTCTGCTAAATGACATATGTCATATGTTTTGTTAAGTTGATGGTAATGATAGTATTGGTGAGGATGTATCTGTCGCCTCATGCAGGCTGGCCTTTTTAATGGATTGAGCCATTAAAAATGTAATTCAAATACATTTTTTGTTCATTAAATTTTTTTTATTGATTAATTTCTTTTAATGAACCTTTCAGGATCGAACGAGGTGAATGTGGGTGTAGGGCCCTTCAGTGGACAGCCCCCCCCCAGTCATTCCCCCTCCTGGCCAGACACTGGGATGGGGATAGAGCCTGGCCCCCCCAATGGACGTGACAGGTAAACCCTCTCCTGCTACCTGTTCTCCACCTGGGGCTCCATAGCTCAGCTGTGTACAAGCAGGTTACTATTTTGGGGAGGTGCCATAGGTGTCATCCAGGTTGTCATGATAACTGTTCTGTCTGTGGTGATGGTGGACTACCGGTCAAATGTTTTTCCAAGTCCAGTGAATAACCTGAAATGGTACAAAGGTAAGCGGTAAACTGCCAGAGGTAAATAATATATATATATATTTTTACGTTTAGGTTACCAAAAACTGAAAAATAATATACATTTCAAGAGGCCCTTTTCAGGGAACAAATAATGGGTAAACAATTTACAGCTGTTCTACAGCAATGGAAGTAAATTAAGCCTTGAAAGTTGATGCAAACAATTCCAACAAATGTCCCAACGTTTGTCGATTACTTACAAACCCTCTGTCTGCATAAAAGCACTGTTGGAACAGACTGTGTTACTACACCCTCTGAAGCATTATTTGGACAATATTGCACTGCAGGAAGTAGTATATTGCTATCATAATGGCGAGAAAAAGGCTATTAACAAAGGAAGACAGACAGACAGACTATTCTAACCCTTAAAAGTGTAGGTCTTTCCTTTAGAGAAGTTGCAAGGCCATGGTGTCAGTGAGTACAGTTTCCTACACCATCAAAAGGCACTTGGAAACTGGAGGAAACTCTGACAGGAAGTGGTCTGGCAGATCCAAAGCCACAACAAAATCAGAAGACAAGTTTCTGAGAGTCAACAGCTTGCATGATAGGCGGCTCAAGTACAGCGTAACACTGGTCGAAGTAAGGAAGTCTCAGTTTTAACTGTGAAGAGAAGACTTAGAGCTGCAGGTTTGACAGGTCGAGTGACAGTAATAAGAAAAAGAGGCTTGCCTGGGCCATGAAGCACCGCCAGTGGACTACTGAAGACTGGAAGGTCGTCTTATGGACCGATTAATCAAAATTTGAAATCTTCGGTTCATCACGCAGGGTTTTTGTACGCCGTCGAGTAGGCGAAAGGATGGTTCCTCAGTGTGTGACACCAACTGTCAAACATGGAGGATGAAGCGTGATGTTCTGGGGCTCTTTTGCGGGATCCAGAGTCGGCAACTTGCACAGAGTGACTGGCACCCTGAACCAAAAGGGCTACCACAGCATTTTGCAGCGCCATGCAATACCCTCTGGTCTACGCCTAGTTGGTCAGGGGTTCATCCTACAGCAAGATAATGACCCAAAACATACCTCCAGGCTATGTCAGAACTACCTTAGAAGAAAAGAACAAGACGGTAGGCTTCAAATCATGGAATGGCCAGCACAGTCTCCAGACTTAAACCCCATCGAGCTGGTTTGGGATGAACTGAACAGAAGGGTGAAAGCAAAGCAATCTACAAGTGCAACACATTTGTGGGAACTTTTTGCAACAGTATTTGATTTCCATTGTAGAAAGAATGCCACAAGTGTGTTTGGCTGTTATATCTGCAAAAGGTGGCTACTTTGAGGAGTCAAAAGATTAGATTACATTTTGTTAAACAAAACAATTCCATGATTTATTTTTTATCTCCAATTGTTTATTTGTTCTATGCTTTAATTTCAGAGTACATTGAAACATTACATTGTGTAAATATCAATAAAAACTGTGAAAATTGAGGTGTTTGACCGGTAGTGTACATTTACCCACATCACTGAAACCTCACTGAAAACTGTGAACCTCAACAAAACATGCTCTGGTGTTAACAAAGTTTTAATTAAAAAAAAATATTTTTATGGATCATATAGTTTTAAGAACATAAGAATACATAATGACGAGTACGGGCCTGGACTTGAATAGCCCAGTGTTTCTGCCTCTACTACCTGACGTGGCAAGCTGTTCCAGGCATTGGCAACTGTCTGTAAAGAAAAACTTCCTAATATCCATGAGGAATTTGCCTTGAACTAATTTCCACCTGTGGCCTCTTGTTCTGCTAACCAAAATTATCTTTAAAAATCTTTGGTCGTTCACTTTGTTAATCTCTTTTAGGAATTTAAAAACCTCAATCAAATCCCACCTAAATCTCCGTTTGCTAAGCTTAAATAGGATACTTTTTGCTATGTATCCCAGCATCCTATAGGCCTTTTTCACTGCTGTAGAACACTGCTTAGATGCAGATATACTTTAATCAATTACAAGTCTTTTTCAAATTGAACACCTACTAATTTTTCTCATCCCATAAAATACTTATGTTTTTAATTCCCACATGCATAACTTTACATTTGGCAATATTGAATGTCATCTGCCATGTTTGCCCATTCTTGGATTTTGTTTAAATCATCTTGGATTACTTTAGTCGATTCCAAACTGTTTGCTAATTCCCCAAGTTTAGTATCATCTGCAAATTTAACTATTTTGCTACTGACATCCCTATCAAGATAATTTATGTAAATAAGGAAGAACAGCAGTCTCAGCACCGATTCCTGCGGGACTCCACTGCCCACAGCACCTAGGTCAGATATGACCCCAACTACTGTTACTCTTTGTATTCACCCTTGCAGCCAATTATGAACCCACTCTGAAACAGCTCCTGTAATTCCTACTGAATTCATTTGAACAATGAGCCTCATGTGGTATCTTGTCAAATGCTTTTTGAAAGTCCAAATATATAATATCATCAGCCTGGTTCAGGTCAAAACATTTTGTAGCCTCTTCAAAAAAAGTCCAGGAGGTTTGTTAGGCATGACCTCCCCTTGAGAAAACCATGTTGGCTCTCCTGTAAAATACTATTATTTTTCAAGAATGATTCCAACTTGTCCCTAACAATACATTCCAGTATTTTACATGAGATGCAAGTTAAAATGACAGGCTTATAGTTCCCTGGGTCAGTACGGTCCCCCTTCTTATATATTGGAATGATACTACCCTGCTTCCAGTCATCTGGTAATTCTCCAGTGTTTATGGATTGTATACAAATATCTGTCAATGGTACGTACCTTATCTCAAAGTCTTACAGAACATACTGTACATTGGCTATGCATTTAGTCATATTTATAACCTCTTCTCTGCTAAAGCTCTCAACAAAGTAACAATGCTAGCAATATTGTTATTATTATGAACCAATGTTCCCTCCTTATTCTTAATGCACTTCACCTCATCATTAGCTTTCCCTTTTCTGCTACAATATTGAAAAAACTGCTTAGGAATTCAAACTGCCTTTTAGCTGCTCTTATTTACTTTTGAGCCTTAGCCTGCATATTACAATAATCTACCTTGTTTCTCTGAGTTTTCCGTTTTATGTTCTCTGTACAGTCGCTTCTTTTGCCTCAAAATCTCCCGTAAAGATTTAGTCATCCACTGTGGAGACAGTTTTTCCATTTGTTCCGCCGAACCTGTGTCTATGTCATTGGCTCCAACATGGACCATGACCACTGGATCCCACCCCTGCTCTGGCCAGGAGCTTGTCTGCGTGTTCCAGGAGGTCTCTTATGGCAGCATGCCATTCGAGACTCCTTTTCCCATGAACTTTTTATACTGTCTACACCTCTAATTATTGAGTCCCCCACTACTACTAATACCTTTTCTGCTAGGGTGCCCTGGGGCTTATCAGTACTCCCCTTTCTAAACGGCGTACTAATATGTTCCTGGAGCTCTACAAATTCTCCAGGGCTGTCGAGACTATCAAGTTGGGCTTCGAGATCAAGAATCTAGTTCTCGAGATGCTTTTACAAACTGACAACAGTTTGCTCTTGGATTTGCCCCTGAGAGGGCGAAAAAACACAAAAAACCTCACGTCGGCCAGGTGTAATGCCGAATTTGGTAATATTTGGTAATCTGGTTAGCTTTTTAACAAGCTTGTCGAAGCTCGACGGGGAAAAAATTTAAAATTCCCTTTCTGTCCCCTAATGGCAACAAAAGTTAACCTTAAGAGCAAATCCGCTTACCCTTTTTGATGATAAACGCAAAAATACAATCAAAAATATAAAATACAATTCCAATAATCTTAACGACTGAAAATAGTACCAAACAGACTGCTCAAATTCTCTGTACGAACGTCCTCATTAGGTAAGAGCAGTCCCGTCAGGCAAAGCAGTAGCAAAAATGCAATTGAGTAGCAAATAAGTATAAATATGCCTAAAACCTTCACCACTTCACAACAATGGACACTAAAAAGACGAAGCCAGCAACTTCATATTCAACTGCGCTTTATTCCTCCACCTACAGGGGGTGGTATGATGTCGTTTACTGTTGTGAATAGATCTGGAGCTAATGCTATGCTTGGTTATCATAAGTGCCCCACCAGGCCAAACTAGCTCAGCACCTTTGTTCAGATGTCAGTCAAATTCCGAAGGTATTGTCCCACAGCTTCAAACCACAATGCACCTCTAATCAAAGTGTCTAGAACCATCCAATTGGCTTTAAGCATTACATTTGGCTGCGACAACCTACCCACCAGAGATTTCTCATCAAGAAACAATTTTAGGGGTTCTAGTCTGGGATAGAAAGAGGGGAGAGTCACTGAGCCTCTGCTGGCTGTGTTTCAGGCGACAGTTCGGGACCCCCCTGGACGAGCTGCTCATCCCCCCCTCCACCAGTGAGCGGCAGAGTGATGAGCGCATCCTGCTGGATCAGCTCGACTCCCTGCTCAACAACACCGACGTGATCGCACTGGAGGAGATCGATCGAGCACTGGGCATCCCTGACCTTGTCAGCCAGGTCAGACAGTCACACCGCACGCCGCATGCACGGCCCCGTCTCCATGGTTACAGACGGGCTGCAGTCTGGCAGTACAGCCTGATGCTTTATCACTGTTGTTACTTTCTTCTCTTAAGAGCTGCACTCGTGGCACTACGGGGATGGAAACAAAAATATTTGCCCCTCAGTGCTAGTGATGAGAAAATGAGGTTTCATGAACCCCATAATGGGTGCAGTTACAATGAGCTGTCAATCACTGACTTGTTTGAACTAATCAAGAGTCTGCTCTGCATGAAGAAGGCAATGATTAGCTCAAATCAGTATGCCACTGATGGCTTATGGTAGTTCAGCCTGTTTTTGCTTTCATGACACCTCTATCTCCCATCGCTACCCAATGCATAGCCATTGAGCTGTTTGAGCCGTTCCAGGTTTTACAATGTGCAGATGAACATCCTGAGCGGAAGCAGCTTAGCCTTAGTGCATCTAGGTTTCCACCCAGTGCACTAACCTGCCTCTATTAAGACCTGGAATGGCTCACACTGGATGGCTCTGGATGAGAGTATCTGCCAATTATTCGTTCATAAAAGGGAAGAAAGAAGACACATTTTGTTAGGAGAGAGAAAATCTCTACTCTCGTGTGTCCATCGAGTGACGATAGTGTCGTGTCGTCCCCCCCTACACACAGGGTCATGGTGGGGAACAGCCTCCAGAACACTTTAGGGGGCCGGACTCTCCCCTCCGGATGGAGCAGAGGTCTATGTACGGTCAGGGGTATCCCGGCCCCCCCAGCATGGCCGTGCAATCAGCCTACGGGGGCAGCGGCTCCATGCCGGGGCAGCCTGGAGGTTTCCCCCCGGCCATGCTGGGCCCAATGGGGCAACAAGGGGGTTTCCCCCTGCAGGGCATGCACCCACGTGCCAGTGCCATGCGGCCACGCATGATGAGCGCCACAAAACCCATGAGACTGCAGCTGCAGCAGAGACTACAGGGCCAACAGGTAACCTGAGCCTGCCATACCTTTCACACCCTCTGCCCCCTCTGTACCCACCTCACTCTTCTTACCTGTCCCCCATACTACTTTCCTTCCCTGTCCCCCATACCACTCTCCTTACCTGTCCCCCATACCACTCTCCTTACCTGTCCCCCATACCACTCCTTACATGTCCCCATACCACTCTCCTTACCTGTCCCCATACCACTCTCCTTACCTGTCCCCATACCACTCTCCTTACCTGTCCCCATACCACTCTCCTAACCTGCCCCCCATACCACTCTCCTTACCTGTCCCCATACCACTCTCCTTACCTGTCCCCATACCACTCTTCTTACCTGTCCCCATACCACTGTCCCCGTACCACTCTCCTTACCTGTCCCCATACCACTCTCCTTACCTGTCCCCATACCACTCTCCTTACCTGTCCCCCATACCACTCTCCTTACCTGTCCCCATACCACTCTTCTTACCTGTCCCCATACCACTGTCCCCGTACCACTCTCCTTACCTGTCCCCATACCACTCTCCTTACCTGTCCCCATACCACTCTCCTTACCTGTCCCCCATACTACTTTCCTTCCCTGTCCCCATACTACTTTTGACTTAAGTTCCGCACACACAAAAAGTTCTGCACGTGTGTTAGTGGTTAAAGCAAGATTGCATGCGTTTGGTTCACAGCGAGTACCGAACAGAAAGTCCTGTACCGATCGGTTCGGTGCGAATACGAGTACCGTTACACCCATACTCCTTACTCCTTACTACTCTCCTTACCTGTCCCTCATACTACACTCTCCCTACCTGTACCTGAGAGAGGGCAAGAGAGTGAGTGAAAGAGGGATAATGTGTGTGATTGGCTCTCCTCTCTGATTTATGCTGATATATTCTTTCTCTCCCTCCCTGCAGTTCATGAACCAGACTCGCCAGAGCCCAGGGGTGAAGATTGAGAGTGTCCCTGCAGGAAGCCCCGTGCTTCGACCAGGCATGCAAGCAGGCTTGAGCAGCCAGGTAATTTCACGTTCACTTTGTTCACCTGACACTACAGACTGAACTGTGACCACATGACACGTCCCAAAGGTCACTGAACTAAACGCAAGTGAACTCCCTGCTGCTGTAAAGTAACGAATGTAGCTCATTTTTGCAGTGCCAGATGTTTGATGGTTTATGGCCTGTTCGATCACGACACAAAATGTTGCCGTTTTCCAGAAAAGAGCACTTCATTTGTTCTGAGGTGTATAAAAGTGACAATGCTTTTAATTCAATTTCTTAGGAAATTACCCAAACCCTAACTCATTTACATCTACCAACAGTAATGACTTTAGTTTTCAGGTGTTGCCCTAAACAGTACTCCGTAAAATCAAATAATTCATACATAGTCAGTAATACTGCATAGAGCATTCACTCTCCTACAAATGGCAATGGTCAATTCATTTGAACTGCGATGTAATTTTCTGTGATGACGGACGTGTGGAACCCAACATCCATGGTGTTGAGTGTCCTGAGTGTCCTGCTCGGGGTTGGTGCTGGCGGTTACCTCCCGTGATGGTGGGTGTTTTTGTCTTCCCTGCCGGGTCAGACCGGGTTCGTGAACGCACAGATGATGGCACAGAGGAACAGGGAGATGGCGAACTACCAGCTCAGGAGGCAGAGAATGATGATGGCCATTCAGCAGCAGCAGCAGCAGCAGCAGCAGCAGGCTGTTGCTGGGTTCAGCCCCCCTCCTAACGTCACAGCCCCCACTGGCATGGACAACCCCATGACGGCCCCCCCCATGAACCAGCCAGGGCAGCAGACCTTCCCTTACGGGGGGAACTATGGTGAGACCCCCCCCATTTTCTGCTGAAAGCTGGCTAGTGGAGAGGTGGCCAACGTTGGTTCTAGAGGGCCGCAGGGTATGCTGTTTTTGTTTTCTCATTGAAATCGGCAACCAATTTAGACCCAAGAAACCAGGTTAGGGGAGTTTACTGTGTAATCATTTGATCAATGTAAGTGCTGAGAAACAACGAAAACCAGCATGGCCTATGGCTCCCCAGGGCTAGGGTTGACCACCCCCCTGGCTAGCCTAGTCATTACTTGCTAGAGACCTGAGCCTGGTATATGGGTATCTACTGCCATCTGGTGGACATCTTTCACATGTGCATGCAGTCAACTCACTGGAAAGTGTGCAGTGGTAAACAGGTGTACATTGGAAAATTATGCTGAAAGCATCTGCTGTTTTATTCCTCCATATTGAAGTCACAATGTAGTTGATTAATCAGAACACGGCCATGTGTAGCAGCCACAGTTCTGGTCTGCTTGCTTATTCCCCCCTCGTTGGAAATAACCTGGAGTGCATTTTGCCATGGGTACACATGAGCTGGTGAAGTTATGTCACCTCTAGTTGTATAGACTGAAACGTCATGTCGAATAATATTTTGCAGAAAGAATTAAGGGAATGTAGGTCTTCATTTTTAAATTTAATTTGATGCAAATGTCATTCCTGGCACTAGGCTCAAGATATTACAGTATATTTGTATATACTGTGTGTATACGTATATATATACACTGTCCGTCCAAAAAATAAAAAAGCCACACACACTAATATTTTGTTGGACCACCTTTAGCTTTGATTACGGCACGCATTTGCCGTGGCATCGTTTCGATACGCTTCTGCAATGTCACAACATTTATTTCCGTCCAGAGTTGCATTAATTTTTCGCCAAGATCTTGTATTGATGATGGGAGAGTCGGACCGCTGCGCAAAGTCTTCTCCAGCACATCCCAAAGATTCTCAATGGGGTTAAGGTCTGGACTCTGTGGTGGCCAATCCATGTGTAAAAATGATGTCTCATGCTCTTTCACAATTTGAGCCCGATGAATCGTGGCATTGTCATCTTGGAATATGCCCGTGCCATCAGGGAAGAAAAAAATCCATTGATGGAAAAACCTGGTCATTCAGTATATTCAGGTAGTCAGCTGACCTCATTCTGTGGGTACATAACGTTGCTGAACCTAGACCTGACCAACTGCAGAAACCCCAGATCATAACACTGCCCCCACAGTACGGTTGGCACTAGGCATGATGGGTGCATCACTTAATCCGCCTCTCTTCTTACCCTGATGCGCCCATCACTCTGGAACAGGGTAAATCTGGACTCATCAGACCACATGACCTTCTTCCATTGCTCCAGAGTCCAATCTTTATGCTCCCTAGCAAATTGAAGCCTTTTTTCCGATTAGCCTCACTGACAAGTGGTTTTCTTAAGGCTACACAGCTGTTTAGTCCCAATCCCTTGAGTTCCCTTCGCATTGTGCGTGTGGAAATGCTCTTACTTTCACTATTAAACATAGCCGTGAGTTCTACTGTTGATTTTTTACGATATGATTTCACCAAGCGTTTAAGTGATCGCCGATCACACGATCATTCAAGATTTTTTTCGACCACATTTCTTCCTCGAAGATGATGGTTCACCACTATCCTTCCAGGTTTTAATAATGCGTTGGACAGTTCTTAACCCAATTTTAGTAGTTTCAGCAATCTCCTTAGTTGTTTTCTTTGCTTGATGCAGGCCAATAATTTGACCCTTCTGAAAATTAACATCTTTTCCACGACCACAGGATATGTCTTCCGACATGGTTGTTTAAGAAATGAGAAGCTACTCACTGCATCAGTTAGGGTTAAATAACTTGTTGCCAGCTAAAACATATTAATCACTGCAGTAATTATCCAATGGAAGGCTCTTACCTATTTGCTTAGTTAAATACAGGTGGTGACTTTTTTTTCTATATAGTACTGTGCAGAAGTTTTAGGCAGGTGTGAAGAAATGCTGTAAAGTAAGAATGCTTTCAAAAATATACATTTTAATTGTTTATTTTTATCAATTTACAAAATGCAAAGTGAGCGAACAGAAGAAAAATCTAAATCAAATCAATATTTGGTGTGACTACCCTTTGCCTTCAAACCAGCATCAATTCTTATAGGTACACTTGCACAAAGTCAGGGATTTTGTAGGATTATAGTCAGGTGTATGATTAACCAATTATACCAAACGGGTGCTAATGATCATCAATTTCATATGTAGGTTGAAACACAAGTCATTAACTGAAACAGAAACAGCTGTGTAGGAGGCTTAAAACTGGGTGAGGAACAGCCAAACTCTGCTACTAAGGTGAGGTTGTGGAAGACAGTTTCATGTCACAGGTCTTACACCATGGCAAGACTGAGCACAGCAACAAGACACAAGGTAGTTATAGTGCATCAGCAAGGTCTCTCCCAGGCAAAGATTTCAAAGCAGACTGGGGTTTCAAGATGTGCTGTTCAAGCTCTTTTGAAGAAGCACAAAGAAACGGGCAACGTTGAGGACCGTAGACGCAGTGGTCGGCCAAGGAAACTTAATGCAGCAGATGAAAGACACATCATGCTTACTTCCCTTCAAAATCGGAAGATGTCCAGCAGTGCCATCAGCTCAGAACTGGCAGAAACCAGTGGGACCCAGATACACCCATCTACTGTCCGGAGAAGTCTGGCCAGAAGTGGTCTTCATGGAAGAATTGCGGCCAAAAAGCCATACCTCTGACGTGGAAACAAGGCTAAGCAACTCAACTATGCACGAAAACATAGGAACTGGGGTGCAGAAAAATGGACTGATGAGTCTGGACTGATGAGTCAAAATGTGAAATATTTGGCTAGAGAGCGGTACAATAATGAGTGTCTGCAGGCAACAGTGAAGCATGGTGGAGGTTCCTTGCAAGTTTGGGGCTGCATTTCTGCAAATGGAGTTGGGGATTTGGTCAGGATTAATGGTGTCCTCAATGCTGAGAAATACAGGCAGATACTTATCCATCATGCAATATCATCAGGGAGGCGTCTGATTGGCCCCAAATTTATTCTGCAGCAGGACAACGACCCCAAACATACAGCCAATGTCATTAAGAACTATCTTCAGCGTAAAGAAGAACAAGGAGTCCTGGAAGTGATGGTTTGGCCCCCACAGAGCCCTGATCTCAACATCATCGAGTCTGTCTGGGATTACATGAAGAGACAGAAGGATTTGAGGCAGCCTACATCCACAGAAGATCTGTGGTTAGTTCTCCAAGATGTTTGGAACCACCTACCTGCCGAGTTCCTTCAAAAACTGTGTGCAAGTGTACCTAGAAGAATTGATGCTGTTTTGAAGGCAAAGGGTGGTCACACCAAATATTGATTTGATTTAGATTTCTCTTCTGTTCATTCACTTTGCATTTTGTTAATTGATCAAAATAAACTATTAACACTTTTATTTTTGAAAGCATTCTTACTTTACAGCATTTTTTCACACCTGCCTAAAACTTGCACAGTACTGTATATAAACATCAAACAAAAAACCCACATTCTCAGCTGTGCTGCTCATCCCACAAATGCATGTTCCTTACAAATGGGGCACCATTTAAAAGGGAAATAAACAGGCTTTCCAACGGTATACAATTTATTGCCAAGAAGCATTGTTACAACAGAGAACTGATCTACCAAACACAAATTTCCAAACTTTTTGTTCGATGTTTATATATATATATATATATATATATATATATATATATATATATATACACATATACGTGTGTGTGTGTATTTCTTATTTTAGTATGTTTAATCAGAAAAGTAAAGTTTGTTTCAAAATTGTGAAACACTCCTATTGGTGCCTTTGCGATTACAGGAATTAACCAGCAGGGGGACCCCTCATTTCCACGCTCAGCTGGCAGTCCTCCCAGCAACCTGATGCCCAGTCGCCTGGGTCCTCCACAGAATCCCATGATGCAACAGCACCCCCAAGGCAGCCCCATGTACCAATCAGCTGACATGAAGGGCTGGACGCAGGGCGGTATGCCCAGGAATAAGTATGTTATTAACATACTTCAGCCATAGTGTACATTAACCAGCATAAACACTCTGTCTGACAAAGAATGTGCTCCGTACCCGACATCCATACCTCCCACAGCCTGCCAGTCACTGTGTGTCTGCGAGAGTGTGCTCTGTGTGTCTGCATTTCCACGTGTGTGTGAGTGCTCTGTGTGTGAGTGCTCTGTGTGTGTCTGCTCTGTGTGTGTCTGTGTTTCCACATGTTTGTAAATGTGCTGTGTGTGTGTGTCTGTTTCCACATGTGTGCTGTGTGTGCTGTGTCTGTGTGTCCATATGGGTGTGAGTTTAATGTGTTTCAGTGAAAGTGTAATCTCTGTTTGTCTGTGAGCGAGAGCAGGCTCTCGGTTTGAACATGTGAGTGAAAGCGCTTTGTTGAACCGTATTAGTGAAAGCACTCCCTCTGTGTTTCAGCATGTACCCCCAGCAGCAGTTTGCCCAGCAGGGTAACCCGAGCTCCTATGGGGCCGTGATGATGAACGGCTCCATGCCACTGAATGGGGGCAATGGTGCACACATGGGGCAGATGCAGGGGCAGATGGGCATGAACCCCATGGCCATGGGGCGGATGCCGATGGGGCCTGAGCAGGTGTGTCTTTGTTTGCCTGTGTGTGTGTGTCTGTGTGTCTCTGTCTTTGTGTCTCTGTCTGTCTGTCTGTCTGTCTGTCTGTCTGTCTGTCTGTCTGTCTGTCTGTCTGTCTGTCTGTCTGTCTGTCTGTGTGTGTGTGTGTGTGTGTGTGTGTATACACTACCGGTCAAAAGTAGAACACCTCCATTTTTCCAGTTTTTATGGAAATTTACGCAGTTTAATGTTTCAATGTACTCTGAAATTAAAGCATAGAACAAATAAACAATTGGAGATAAAAAAAGAAATCATGGAATTGTTTTGTTTAACAACTGTTGTTTTGCCTATCATGCAAAGCTGTTGACTCAGAAATGTGTCTTCTTCAAACCCAGCTTTGAGTCTGCCAGACCTCTTGCTGTCAGTTTCCTCCAGTTTCCAAGTGCCTTTTGATGGTGTAGGAAACTGTACTCACTGACACCTTGGCCTTCTTTGCAATTTCTCTAAAGAAAAGACCTACACTTTTAAGGGTTATAATGGTCTGTCTGTCTTCCTTTGTTAATTGCCCTTTTCTCGCCATTATGATAGCAATATACTACTTCCTGCAGTGCAATATTGTCCAAATAATGCTTCAGAGGGTGTAGTAACACAGTCTGTTCCAATACTGCCTTTATACAAACAGGGTTTGTAAGTAATCAACAAAAGTTGAGACACCTGTAGGAATTGTTTGCATCAACGTTCAAGGCTTAATTGACTTCCATTGCTGCAGAACAGCTGTACGTTGTTAACCCATTACTTGTTCCCAGAAAAGGGCCTTTTTTTTTTTTTTTTATAACTCTGAAATGTACATTATTTTTCAGTTTTTGGTAACCTAAATTATTTTTTATTTTTTTAACCTCTCACCGCTTACCTTTGTACCATTTCAGGTTATTCACTGGAGTTGAACTGCTTAAATGTAATAAAAAAACTGGAAAAATGGGGGTGTTCTAAAACTTTTGACCGGTAGTGTGAGTGTGTGAGTGTGTATAAGTGTATTTGTGTGTGTATGAGCAGGGGTACACATAAGTGTACAAAAACAATTAGGATGTTAATGAACTTACCAGTGATGGACTGATTAAACTTAAAGTCGCGTATGTTTCAAATGTTTGTCATCATGCTTGGTACGCAATTAACGTTTTTAACGTAACCACAAACCTTTGAAACATACGTGACTTTAAGTTTAATCAGTCCATCACTGGTAAGTTCATTAACATCCTAATTGTTTTCTTGCTATTTTAGGTGCAGGGTGTATGTTTGTTATTTTATTGCTAAAGGATTGTAGTTGAGTCCCTCAGCTTGGATTAGATACTATGATTGTTGCCAGCGGTTTGCTATAATGAAGGCTGTATGCACTGCACTTAAGTGTCTAAGGAGTCCGGACGCAAATAAAACCCCCTTTGAGGGTGTCGTTTTTGCTAAATATCCGTAATGCACATTTTTACACTCATTTGATGGTTGGGATTTTAGTTTTGGACTTTTTGCTAGGTTTCAGCTGATTGGTTGATTGATCATGACTCTGTTCCTTTTGTCTCCCTCAGAAATATTGCTGACCGCTGTGACTCTGTGAGTTGTGCAGACGGACAAGGCAGCCGAGTCTCTTGTTATCTGTGAGCTGCAGCCAGGCTACTCTGCCTCTCCTCCAGAGATGTAGGGATCAATGTGGTGCTGACAAAATGCCTCCCTGAATGTCAGACTGAGACACGCATGCATGCACATACACACACATACACAGACGGATGCACGCACATACACACTTAAATAGACACACACATACAAATACACACACACACACATACACAGACATGCATACGTTTACAGAAGCGCATGCTCTCACACGCACATCCACACCAGCTCACACATGCTTGCACACTCACTAACACTCACGCTCACGCTCACACATGCACACTTGAAAAGCATGCAGACACACATACACACCGGGGGTGCGTGATGCTCATTTTCAGTCTAGGATGTGTATTCATGTAGCTGTGCTGGGGTTGTCACGCTCTGACCTGTGTGTGTTTCGTTTCCGACTGGAAGAACCTATCTTTGCTCTCTGGACCAAGCAGAACACCGTCTGTCCCTACAATGAAAGCAGAGGTTTCACTTCATTTGTATTCCATTAGACAGTGTAGACATCATGCAGTATTTAACCTTTGTTGTGGAAAACACTCTTTGCTTTGAAATATGTTGGGTTACGGTACGATGCAAAACTATTTAGTTGCGATTGAATTGCACTTTATAGAAAGGCTGATATAGAAAGGACCGTTGCAATATTTCTTAGTCATTATAGCCTTATTCAAGAATCAGTGCACATAGCAAAAGCTTTTCTTCTGTGCGTTCTTTATCATTTAAAATGTTCATGGAGAGCAGTAAGCTGATATTTCTATATTATGCAGATTTAAGCAATAAACATTCTTTAGACTGAAGCTGAAACAGAGCATCATTCACTCAAAGCAAAGGTACTTCAGTATTAGATGTAGGCCAATGTCACATTTTGGAATTTCTCGTCTGTGTATATGAATTGTAAATATGCTTCAAATGTATATTATATATGCTTTTGTAGGTCACATACCATTTTTTTGCACAGACTGTAGGGCTTCTTCGTACTGAAGGTATAATTTTCCTATTCTGTTTATTTTTAGATGAGCTTTTATTCAATTTTTTTGGTGATGGGGGCAAGGGTATGGATTCTTTGTCCTGTTCTAATTTTTGAAAACATTTTTAAAAACCTGTAAAGCCACCATTTTTTAAAAGAGGCACTTTTATTTCTGATACTGAAAAAAAAAAAAGGTTTTATTTGTTAGGATGGCTGTAAAGGTGAGATGGTGGTGTGCTTGGAAGTTTGAATTATAGTAGCATTTTAATGAAGTTCCTCTGCGTAACAGGAAATAAATAATGTCTGAGGAACACACACACACACACACACACACACACACACACACACACAGAAGAGGGACACACACACACACCAGCCAAAGGGCTTTCCTGAGGGAACTTTATCCATACGCAGAGTCTGGACACAATAGACCTGGGGTGGGCATGGAGGGGTGTATCCGTGTCTGGATTTCATGCAAACTTTTGCTTTTATTTCATTAGCCCAATCATTTACATGATCTGAACCTTTAGCTAAATTTCTTGTTAAGCTCATGAAGTACAACTGAACACTGTTCTTGTGTCCCTGTATGTAATGACTTACTGTGGTATCTACAAGTGAATTGCCATTGGTGCGTATAGCCAATTGGCTAATTGGACGAAACAAAAACCTGTATTCCAGGAACGGAATGCCCACTACTACACTAGATTGTGTAGGAGAACTTCATACAGACTTTAAACATTTCAAGGAAACACACTTGTTGTCACTACTCTCCTCCATATTTTTTAAGGCTTTTAAGGCTCTGCCTCCTTTTGTGAACCTGAAAGAGATTAAGTCAAGTGGCAGCATCCCAAAGCTGACCTCCATTTCATCGGGTATACGAAAAACTGGTTAGAAAGCAGTTTTGTAAGTAGCATCTTGGCACGCACAAAATGGTAGCATTTTTTATTAGTGGTGCTGAAATGTATGTGGGGCAGAGGAAAAGGGTGTGATGGCCTATTGAATAGAATGGGAAGTGATGGCTGTAATTATTATCATTAGTCTTTATTGAGGATTAAAAATATATATTCTATGCTTGATTTTCATCAAGTGATCTACCTGGTAAGACATGCGCAATCCAAAGATTTATTTTGTTCCAGTGCTTTGAAGGGTTTCTGATATTGACAGTGCAAATGTGTATTTGTGTTGGTGTGCACAAAATTGCACACAGATATAAATACATGTGATATGAATATATATTAAATTAATGTTGTATATTGTATTATACATTACAGAAAGAGTACAACCGTTTCCTGCTCAGCAACAATTCTTTTTTTTTTTCTTCTTTTTTTTTCTGAAAAAAATGTGGCCAGTGGGGATTATGTTGCAGGAAATTGTTTCTTTGGAGACCGTTCGGGAAGGTTTAACTTTTATGTCTTCATATAGACACCACTATTGTGAAATTGTTCCAGATGGAGAAAATCTATTTAATTAAATGGTGTTTGACATGTTTGTCATCAACTTATTTTTCAAGAGGCCAACATTTTTTCAAGCTGACTGATAGTGAGGATTTAGAGATTTACTTTTAGTACTATATTAATAGCCTAGAGATTTTATTTTATTTTTTGTCTTGATTGGATAAATTAAAAAAATAAGTCCGTACACCATGCAGGGCATTTGTCCCTGATCCTGCTTTTATTGTGAGAAAAAGAAAAGTTCCCTTTTGCTCTGTCCTCTTTATTAAATGAAAAATAGAAAATGAATATGCTGTTTCCAGGATGTAAATTGCTTTTTTTCTTGTTTCGCGATGTTAATATTGATGTAAATACAAATTTCTATTTAAACATTTATGGCTTTTGTCTTCTTTGTTGTGTGTTCCATGTTCACAATTTCATACAGAAATGTATGCATGAAAATTGGTCAGGACTTGATCACAGTGATCAAATCCTGACCAATTTATATGCATACATTTTTGTATTCAATCAAAATGTTAAAAAAAAGTAATATTTTAAAGTTACATACTGCAAAATATCCATCTTGTAATAAATCAATAAATGCTGCGCTATTGCTGTTAAACAATGAAGAAAACACTGTTTTGGTGACTTCGCTCTCCAGGGATGCTAAAAATCATAATCACAAGTGATGCCTGTGTCAAACTACTAAAACCTCGTAAAGTGATGGAATTAATAATAATAATAATTGTCAGGTTAATGTCATTAAGCGAGGGTTGCTGGTTTCAAAGAACTTGCACACTGAAGTTTGTCCGTTTGTGAATTTTGGTACCAGAAACTGAGGACCGTAAGTCTAATAGTTTACATTTTACATTTACATTTTAAGCATTTAGCAGACGCTCTTATCCAGAGCGACTTATAGAGCGATTCTATTTGTAGAATTAGATCTGACGATATGATTGGTTGAAGTAGACGTTGACCAATGGGCGACTTACAATTGTTGCTTGCTTTACAGACCTAAATGTTCACTAGCTACACAGCAAGCTAGCTAACCTCCATGGGTAGTGAGGGGAAACACCAAACAGTAGATGGTTAGCTAACTGTAACAATAGTTATGTCACTGGAAATCTAGGAAATGTGTTGTTAATGAAACTAGGAGCCATCAAGCCAGGGTTAATGATGGCATATGGCACTGGTGAGCAAGCTAAACTTTTGTAGTTTTATTGTAAGTTAACTACTGGAAGCTAGCAAACTAGCTAGCCAGTTGTTTAATGAAACTGTAGCTAGGTCACTAGCCAACTGTACAAATGAAACCGGACAGACATGGCTTTCTACCTATCTACACCAACACGTTGTTTTAAGAGTATTTTTCTTGGCCAAATATACCTCTATAAGAAATAGTTTTAATTTTTGTTTTAGTTAGCGAGTGAGTCAGCTTCCAGACAAAACCCATTTCGTCCAGTACGTTTTTTTTTAACATGATCTATTGTCCGAAATGGCATCACATGCTTATATTTAAAAATAATAATTAAAGTTTTCCCTATGTGTCCTGCAATTGGCAACTGAAGAGATGATATTTGTAGAATTAGATCTGACGATATGATTGGTTGAAGTAGACATTGACCAATGGGGAGAATTAATCATGGGGCTATAGAGGATTTCTGATGTAATTGGTAAGAAAATTAAGGAGAAGATAAAAACACAAAATAACTCAAGTTTGGGGCTTTGTTGTGTGACTATGAAGAAAGATTCTGTGTGTTTACATGAGGTCAGAGGGAACAGTAGTTAATGCTTGTAAGGATTGAGAGTCTGAGGCTATTATTTACCCAGTGCGCATAACACATTCATGATAGTAAGCGGAAACCTATCATTGTAAAGGATAAACCATTAGCTAAAACCAAAGACAATTTTCAGCATATATGGTGGGAAATAGTATCAGTTATGCCCCTGGATCATGCCACATATTACTGGTGGTGCTGGTTGCAATTCAGGGGTGTTTGTTTGGCCAATACTATATCGGAGAATGACTGTTGTGGGCTTATTTTGTAGCAAAGATTTACCATTGTGAGGATACAAAACTTTGTATTGTTGAAAAGAAGATTCCACCTGTTCTGTGCATATAACATGTGCATATGTTCTGTAAATTTTACTGATATTTAGAGGAGAATGTGTTATGTGATGTAGGTGACACGGCGGTGTGTCTGGGTGTTATGGGTGTTATGGGTTTTACGGGTTTAAAAAAATAATAATTACATTCCCAAACCAAAATAAAAAAAGCATTCATGTACACAAAAGAGCCAACAATACATTTTCCACAAGGACAGGGGTACAAAACGGCATGTTCAAACAATAAGTATAAATCCCAAACAATGATGCATGTGGGTTCATAGGGGGGAAAAAAGGAAATTACCCAATATTGAAAAGAAAAAACTGAAAGACATCCAAAACAGGTCATTTTAAATGAGACCTACAAAAGGAAAATCACAAGAGTTTAAAAAGACAAAGGAAAGGTTCAGTGCTCAGGCTCCCAGGTGTTCCAGAGTGCCCCTCCTCTTGGGGGGGTGAGCTATATAACCAGTTCTTTACAGTGGCTCACCCCCCATTTCTCTCTCGCCCTTCTCTCATCCTTTAAAAAGTTTGCCAAAATGCCATCCTGGAGGAGGTTTTGGATCCTACTCCAGAGAGTGTCAAGGTCCACCGCTTGTTCTTGGTAGACCTTGATGTTCCTCGTCTCCCATAGGACCTGCTTAATGGTGTTAATGATCCTCCACTGGTGCTGGAGCTCCAGGGTCCTACATCCCTCCGGGGGGCCGAACAGGACTCTCCTCAGGGAGGGTCTCAGCAAGGGCCTGTTAAGCGAGACAGAGGAAACAAGGCCCCAGACCCGTCTGGCCACGGAGCACTCCCAGAACAGATGGTGTTCATGTTCCAAGTCAGTGCATCCATGGGGGCAGTTCTCGGTCAGGGCTAAGTGCCGTCTTAACAAGAATGATCTGGTGGGGAGACAACCGTTGAGCAAACATCCATGAAATGTCTTTCTGTTGATTATTTACAGCATTGCGTGTGATGTTCTTCCAGACTGTTTGCGGGTCTGGGGCCAGGCCGCCCCTCGGGAGTGTCATAGTCTCTCCCGATCTTAAAAAGGACATCATGTTTTTATATGTCCAGGATGGCAGCCCAACTCTGAACAATCCCGTCCTGAAGGCGAAATCCCTCAGGGCTCTATAGACGTATGGGGGGTCCCAGCTGCATGGCACAGTGAGGTCCAACCCACAGACCTGAGGAAGGGAGTGGCGTAGTACCTGGCAAGCGTACCAGAGGCTGACTCCCCCCTCTGCGTGCTCCGAACCAGTGCGGTCTGATGATGAGTCAGACTGATGCTAGAAATGTCTGGGAGCCCCCTGCCCCCTTTCTCTTCCTCTTTCATTAGGGTTGTCCTCCTCAGCCTCTCCATGTCACCCCCCCAGACAAAGTGAAAAGCCATTCTCGCGATAATTTTTCTAGTGGCCTTGTCCAGGGGAAAAACCCAACCAATATAGAGTAGGCTGGGGAGGACTAGGACCAGGATCTTACCCGTCATTGCTCCAGTGCACCTCCCAGCTCTGGCTCCCCCTTGAACTGGGTTCTGTACTGTGGGGTGCAGGACTGCATGTCTTATTTTTACACACCACTCCCGAGCCCCTAACGTTTGCTCTTGAGAAATTGAAAAAACACCAAAATGTACTACCCATTTGCCGAATTGACATAACATTCCCTTGAGGCGTGGAAAGGTGGAACATTTTTCTCTGTCCCTTATAAGGTGACAAAGGTACAACTTTAAGAGCAAATCTGTCTCACTGTCCTGTAGGTGTGGCTGCTCAGGCTGCCAACATGGGGGGAAAAACTCCCAATTTGGAATGCCCAATTAGAACTGTAGTCCTGTTCCAACACTGCAGTGCCCTCTGTCATTTCAGGATGGCACATGGTAGCACTCGGGCTGTGGCTAATCATGCGCTGCCTTAAGGGACTTCATTTGGAATGCTCAATAGCAATTGTAGAGCCAATTTTGCTATTCAATTCAACCTAACTCCATTGTCTTATCCAAATTCCAGTTAGGAAAAAGGTATAACAGAAGCATCCTAACTTGCTGTAATCCTATTTAAAGTGTTCTAACATATAATAATTAGGGCTGGGACTTTAACGCGTTAATTTCGATTAATTAATTACAGAAAAAATAACGCGTTAAAAAATTTACGCATTTTAATCGCACTATATTTTTGCACTCCAGACACCACGGAACGTTTCTCAATGCTAAACATGTTGCAGCTAGCGTGGAAGCCAGAGCTAACGCTGATCAGGCTAACGTTAGTCCTAGTACGAGCAAGCAGAGTCGCCAACCCACACTCGACCAGATGACGGGGTTCAGAGCCAAGATGAGTAAGACCACGTCTAACAAAGTAACCAACTCACTGGCTCACTGGATTGCCGTGGACTGTAGACCACTTTGGGTGGTCGAAGATAAGGGGCTAGAAAAGGTGCTACAGATTGCGTCGTCTGACACAATTTATGAACTGCCATGCAGAAAGACAATTTCGAAAAAATCCAGCAGCTTCTTCCAAAGGTCCTTTGCACTATCATATTCCTAAAATTGCTGCACTTTGTTAAAAATTGCACTGGTCTGTGTAGTAGCTAAAATAAACAAGATTTTGCTGCTTAAACTTATGTATATGTCTATTCATTGATTCACTCGTATACCAAAATCCATTTGAATTGAAAAATGTTGCTTCTCGTGTCAAATATTGATATGCGATTAAAATGCGATTAATTTCGATTAATTAATTACAAAGCCTCTAATTAATTAGATTAATTTTTTTAATCGAGTCCCACCACTAATAATAATTCAAGATAACATCAAACTCAAGCTAATTCAAAAGCCATGGCTCCTTTAGATACATTTTTTTGTAGACTTGCACCCCTTACACCAACACTCAGATTGGCACTTAATTGTATAATTAGTCTTGTTCATTTGAGTAATTGCCACTAATTACTGAAAAGAGTGCCTACAGCAATGCCTTGAGGATCAGAAAGGAACTGAAGCTTCTTGAGAGAGGTGGTGAAAAAACGCATGCCCTTACTTATAGGTCACCAATCATGGTCTACAATCAAGACCTTGATTAGTTTAATCCGTTGTTTCGTGCTGGGCTAGAACAAAAGCCTGCACCCACACTGGCCCTTCTTGGATAAGATTGGACACCCCTGTTATAGGGGATACATGCAGGGCCATTGAGAGGAAAAAGTTGCCCCAGTCTGGATGCACAAGACTTGCCATGGGCACCAGACCTGGGGAATAGGCCTTGGTCTTGGTGGCCATATCCAGGGTGCAATCAGCCAGGAGAAGGAGAACAGCATTCTGAATTACAGGCTGTCCAGGCTGCGAGCAATTGTTGAAGATGCCTTGGGCATCTTTACAAGCAGGTGGCAAGTTTTCCAGCATCGAATAAAATTCTCCCCGGTGAAGGTGGATGTGATGGTTATGGCAACATGCCCGCTCCACAACTTTATGATGGACAGTGTTGAGAGAAGGTCACTGGACAAGGTGACAGCAGCAATCCATCACTGCAGCAAGCAGTTCGAATTGGAGACAATCACGCATCCAAAGAGGCTTTTTCCATTTGAGAACGCCTCTCAGGGTATTTTTGATGCAGGGTGTGTGTCATGGCAGGATGCCATGTTCGGGCGATATTGATAACCTTGGGGGATATTGCAACCTCCATCACTTCCTGCCCAGGCTGCAACATCGTCAGTCTCCATCACTGCCTACCTCGGCAGCAGTGCTAGTTTAAATGTCATTTTAATAAGCATATGACTGAATAGTTCTACTGAGTGACATTAGTTGTAGTATGTGTTCATTGCATTGCAAATAGACTGGTTTGAAGGATGAGGAAGCAATAAGATAAATAGTATTTGAACCATGCCAAGGATTTCTAGTTTTGCCAGTTAGGAGTTAAGCTGGTAGAGTGTTTACACCATGATCTGAGCTGTTCTATCAGTCTGAACTGGATTTATACCACCTCCCGAGGTTGAGCATTTAATGTGGTTCACGTGCATTTATACTCGCGTTTTGAGTCGGATTAAATATTACCAGGCCGGCATGTTTGCATTTAGCCAAGAGGCCAAACGTCAAAAATGGGCCCGCCTGATCTGTTCACCTTTGGTGAGTTCGGTCATGCGGCCTATACAAATGAAATAAAAAAAGATATAATAAATAAACTGTCCGCCCCAATGGAATCAGTCTGTAGATATTTTATGAACACTCCTTCAATGCCCATTCATTTTTGTTATCCAATACAGTTAATCTAATAAGAAAAGTATTTTATATATTTTTTTCTGATGAAGGTGATTATGATGATTATTATTTATATTATCATTCAAGATTCAAGATTCAAGATTAACTTTATTGTCCCACAAAGTGGAAAATTTGGCTTGGGCTTTCACCCATGCTGCAGCCGTAAAAAGACAGACATTCCACATACAAAAAACATACAAAGTTCTGCACAAATCCCTTTAATAAAACAACACAAAGATCCTCCAGTGTCCATCCTGGCCTCTGTTTAAAAGTTTTAAAAGCTATTTAAAAGTTTTATTGACACAGGGATAAATGAATTTTTTAATCTATTTAATCTGCAACGAGGGACTCTGAACCTCCTCCCAGAGGGCAGTAGCTGATACTCAGCGTGTAGAACACGACATCATTGTCATCATCGTTACTGCTGCTGCAAGTTCTATTACCATAAGTATTCATTTTTTACACCACAGCTTGGTTAAATACTCAATTCTAATTCGAGAGGGTGTTGATCATTTTCCTGTAAACTGCATGGAGATGCATAAAGGACGGCTATGAAGTTCCAATGAAAATGGCCTTATCAAGGTTGCAAATTAATATGCAAGCCTCTTCAGCATTCTGTTTCAACTGAATATTCTATTTACAACTTGAAATAAGGGCAAAAATTAATAACATAGCACTAGAACTATTTTTTTTTATTGAAGTTGAGTGTTGAATTATTTCTGATGTAAGTTGCCATGGTATAAGTTGAATAAACCACTCTGGGCTGTTCAGTTGTATGAAATTAAATCACTTCAGGGTGGTTAATGGCCCCTGGCCTTTGCCTCAGGATCACACCACCCTGTAAAGTTCATCATGGTTTATTCCTTACATGTTCTTGTCTGTTGACTATCATTAATTGTATGTATGCTGCATAAGCTCTTGTTCCCATAGCTCAGTTGGTAGAGCATTGCACTGGCAATGCCAAGGTTGTGGGTTTGATCCCATGGGACTACATGTCTGTTGTTTAGATGGGACGGTAAAAACCGAGGTCCTGACTCTCTGTAGTCATAAAAGATCCCATAAAATAGCTTTTTGAAAAAGAGTAGTGTGTTAACTCGGTGTCCTGGCCAAATTCCCCAGCAAACAACCCCAATATATATACATTCATTCAAAATTCATTCATTCCCTCCCTCCTCACCTTTCCACTGTGTATCTGATGTGCAGTGAGTTTGTACTGGCACACTATGGCTGCCGTTGCGTTCACCCAGGTGGGTGCTGCACATTGGTGGGGGTTGAGGTTAGTTGTCCCTATCATTGTAAGCGCTTTGAGTTCCCTGGAAGAAAAGCGCTATATAAATCCAATGATCATTTATTCATTTATAAGCTACTTCAGGCTACTTCTGTCATTTGTTTTTATTTTATTTTTTATATTCAGGTATCTTCATTGCGCTACTTCTGCGCTATGATGTCAGGTGAGCTACTTTGACATTTGTTTACCATCGATGCTGTGAGAGCTGAATATGTCTCATGCTTCTGTCCCAGTGTAATTACTGTCATAATTATACCCTCTGCCCCCCTGCCTAAAGAAGACCACACAAACATATTCTACACCACTTTACTGGCCTACGTGTTTGGCCTGGGGCTCACCATATTTGTCATGCACACCTTCAAACATGCACAGATGAGACCCCCCCGCCATAGCTCAGACACTAAAAACCATTCTCCTATTCCACTCCATGGATTCCGATTGGTCCTCTGTTTTCTCTTCTCAGCCTTTAATTGCCTTTAATTTCACAGTGAAATGACTCCTGTCATTAATCTGTGTTTACAGATAGGCAGGTCCCCCCAAGTGGTGCCAAGTCATGTTTTTAATGTAGAGGTGTGTTTGCATAGCTGACAGCCTTATCCAGGAACAATGTACATAGCTGAAGTGTTATTCATTTAAATAACTGGATATATGGAATAATGAAGTTCAGTTCAGGTAATGTACCAGGAATACAAGAGCTTCTCGTTTATCACCACCCATAAGATATTGGAACACCCTTATATGTGTGTATGTGTATGTGTATATATATATATATATATATATATATATATATAATCTTTGTTTTTCTTTTTTTAATTGTGTTCTTCAGGCCCAGATTATCAGCTACTGCAGTTTGCCAGAATTAGTTTGCTCACATTGATGAGGATTGTCGGCATTGTGTTTGTTTCAGAGAAGCATTGTGTCAGAGAAATATGATTGTCCAAACATGACTGTTTTTGTCTCATAAGTCTTCTCCTGCAGAAGTGCTACAGTTGAGTGGATGGTTTTATGGATTTTAAAGGGATGTGGTTCCGTTTTGGATCATATTTATGGATTGATATTTAAAGCTAATCTGTTACATGCTTTGTGAGGTATGTGTTGATGTGTTCTATGACTTTCTTGTCAATATTATTTTCTCCTATTGTATCAATACAAGTTGAGGCTAGCTTATTTTGTTGAGGAGGAGTTTTGCAATAAATGGTGGTGTCTCTGTCTGTCTGCCTGCTTGCCCATCTTTTGTAATTGTAGGTACAGTATATGTGAATATTTATGAGTTTTATGAGGTGGCATGGTATGAATTCTGTGCAGTTTTAGCTTTTTGTTCAGTTTAAGTAAGGTTTATAGTCTTAGAAATAGTGTTTATAGTCTAAGAAAAGGTGTCCCAGCATGTTTAGCTTCTCAAGTAGCAGCTGTTGGGATGAAGTGAAACTGCATTTGCATTTGCAGTGCAAATGTGATTTCTTTTTTCATTACATCCTTGTCAGATACCGCTGAATGTGATTCCTCTTGTGAGTTATTCCCCAGCTGCAATGAGCGTTCCCGAAGGTGACGTGGAGAATGCGTTTGATCTGGTCGCACCAGATGTACGATTGAATAGGGGTGTTCTCTCTCCCTTGGGGTTCTGAAGCTGTATGCTGTCTAGAAGTGCCTAGATTGATTTGAAGTCGCTATTCGATGCCCCCGTGAAGCAGGCGTTTTTCTGTTTCAAGTAAATACACTGGTGCTGGGCTAAAGTGGGGGAGATGAGAAGTAGTCAAATGAGAACGCAGTCCTTGACGTAGTGTTGCGAGTAGAAATTGAACAATTGTAAAATAATTGAAACAGAGTTGGAAAGAGCTTGGAGATCAAGCACAAATGGAGAAGGGCATTTTGGGCCACGAAGTGCAGCAGAACTGCAGGTCCGTTATTCCTTGGCATAAATCAGATACTTTTAGGCCCTTTGAGATTGTCGAATGCTACAGGGCCCGCAATTTAAGCATCTTAAAGTCTTTGAAAAACGACACTCTCTCAACGCTCTTGACGTCTCTCTCTGCTCTTAACTTTCCACCAGAGGAGAGGAAAGGGGGTGTGGTAGTACATGTTGATACGGAGGCGCCCTGATGGCTCGCAGCAGAAGTTGTACTGATGGGAAGTTCGATTATTTTTCCTGACTCGTTCGCGATTCGTCCAGTGAAACGAACGAGTTCGATTCGTTCACTTGATTCAGTAATCCCCACTTCCCCAGAGCGCATAGGAACCCCCCTACCGGCGAACGAAGACTGTGATTCTCGTTCAGAGCCGGCTTTACCGTTCGAAAACGATTCGTTCAGACACGTCTCATTCGTTCAGTGGAGTGGATATAGCCGTTCTTTGGCGTTATAGATGAACTTGGCCCATGAGTGCTAAACCATTGCAATGCATCGTTATGATAGCAAACACAACTAGATAATGTACCCGATTAGAAGAACTCAAAAGAGTTGTTATTCTCGAGCCCCGAAAGAGTTCTGATTGTCGTTCATTTCGTTTAGTAGCCTAGGGTAATGCCCATTCGTTCACTCTTAAAACACGAGTTTAGGCAGTCAGCAGCTAATGGGTTTACTTTTTGTTTTACAGTTATGTCCTGCAACATTGCGCTACATGCTTTTGCACAATGCGATAAATTATTGGGAGCAACCAGCTTAGCCACATGAATGCTCCTAGCATGGCTACATATTCGTAGGCCGCGCGCTACGAGGTCATCACTTGCCCCAGGGGCCCTTGCGGCCAGCTAAACTTGTGTTCGGGGTCGGCTAGTTATGTTCATAAATGTTCAATTATGAAAACCAAGATGTTGTTTGAGTGGAAGCCCCTTTTTGCTAAATGGCGTATATTATTTTTCCCTTGTACGAATGATGTGTGTTTGAGTGTATGTGACATTATCACCTTCACTGGGTGTGTATGCGTTGAGAATGACCTCAGTGTGATTTCGATCCATATGTTGTACTCCCCTGTACTACAAGCTCGTAACTCAAGAAGTAATATTGAAATGGAAAAGCAAAATCTCTCGACTCTTAATTCCGTGTCCGGTTGACAGCAGAGTGCGATGTATGAGAAGCCGCTCACTCAATCGAACGAGTAAAATTAAGGACTCAACTGAGAAAACAAATCATTACTCGCGATTCAGTAAAATGAGTTGTTCAATTCGAACGAATCGTTCGCGAACTGCACATCACTAAAAAAGTTGCCGCTAAGCATAGATACAGGACCAACTGATCATACCCCAATCCTAACATTAACCATTAGAGAGAGAAATTAAAAACTGACCTCAGATCAGCTACACCACTTCGAGGATGCACTTCAAACAACAAAAAATTCATATGTTCTATTCTATTTCTATTTTATTTTAGGGATTTTTTATAGACTATTTAGAAAACTTTATTCTAAAAAACAGAGAAAAGAAAGATCTAAGCATTTTTCGTTGTTAGGAGTGAGTTCTCTATTTTTGTACTTATTAATTGGCCTTTCAGATGATTTGGCAGTCATAACTCGGCTCTCAACGTGCCTTTTTTATTGCCCTCATTTACAAAGGGAAAACACCCAGGAGATGAAACCCTCATGCTTCCCCTGCCTGCATCCCCTGCCTGCATCCCCATGTTCTCCACTGGGCCAAATTCAATTGACAACCACTAGAGTGCGCCAAACATTTGAGTACCGTTCCGGTTATACGTAAGAACGAGTAGTGTTTCAGTCCACTTCATTTCATGGTATTGAATTAATGGTTGTAAGCTAATGACTTGTAGGGCATTTCTTCAGGTCATTCATTGCATCATTGCATTTGATATTTTAATGTGCAGAAATTCATAGCAGTTTTTTGACAGATGGCACTGCAATTCCATTGTAATGCACAGTCATTAAATGAAAAACAATATTATTGCCTCCATTTACCTTAGCAAATGTATCTCTGTCTCACATGAATCACTTGGGCAGGTCTCTACAGGGATAGAGCAGACAGCAATACATATAGCTGTACAAGACACAACATTCCAGAGAGCTGGTAAAAGGCATTGTTGTGTTGCTTTATTACTTGCTCTGTAGGTTAACTGTACTGAAAGCATTACTGTTTCTCAGGGCTCAACGTGGTATTGGAGCCAGCAGGTTTGAACGCGAAAGCCTTTATGCAGTGGGTCTGATGAAATGTGATTTTATGCTGGTACCACCAGAGAGCAGCATAGTCGGTGCAGTTGGTGGAAGCAAAGATCCAGGGGCCATAATCATAAAAATGTTCCATTTAAATGTCATTAGAAATGACATGAAATCATTAGAAATGACATTTAAATTGTTGTAACCCAACACCAAGTGATTGAATCAGGTTTTGATTGAAGACCCTGATGAGTTGATTATTTGAATCAGGTGTTGTGGTGCAAGGCTAAAACAAAACCCTTCTCGGATAAGATCGAACACCCTTGCTTTAGAGCAGGGTTACTCATATCATGGTCCTTGTGGGCTGAGCAGTGCTGTTTTTTCACCCTCCCTTTACCTGGGAGTCAGGTGTGAAGACACTCTTGCCAATCAGTTGCACTAATTGTTCAATTACCTACCTGATAGAAAAGTAAACCAGGACCAAATTTGTATTTGTGGACCAGATTTGAGGAACCCTGCTTTAGAGGCTATTAATATTGTGCTTTACTAGGCAATAGGCATTTCAGAGGGACATGAACTGAGATGATTAGGAAAAACCTCTGTGTGAAATGTCAACTCCAACATTTCATACTCTTTTTGGCCTTAGTGCATATCTGGGTACCGTATGTGTTATCACTATGTGATGAGAGCCTATGCAGCTGGATGATTGAAATCACTTGACCCAGCTCTGGGATCCCTCCATCCTTACTTTGAAAGCCCATTGGATAAGCCTGTTGTCCAGTCAGGTCTCTCCAGGGAAAAAAGTGACAGGTTTTAAGGCTGAGAGCATGAGAATACTTGGTTCAGCAGGAACATGAGTTCATAACCGGGTCACTTCCAGATCCCATTCTGTTGACAGTCTCACAGAACGCCAACGATGACAAGAAAAGCATACTGAAACAGAGAGAGAGAAGGACTCAAATATTTCCCTAGACTCCCACAGGTTTATTTTAACACTGCGCCTCCCCTTTCTGTGAATATGAAACACATTCAAGGGAATGCACCTCTCTGCTCTGTCCAGAAGACATGCTGTTGGATTATCTATCTTCTCTGAAAGATGTGATTCCACAGTGATGCTGTTAGTGTTGATGAAGGTTAAAAGGTCAGAATTGTGTCTCTCCTTTTCGCTCGGACTGCCTGCCAGGAAATCACAAGTGTGATGTGATCACAAGTCATGCTCATTATCTGCACGTCGACCAAAAGTGCATGCACCGGATTACATAATCACACCCTAGGGGATGATGGGAATGAGAATGATGGTAATAACCCTGGGTCATGTGACCTTGAGCAAATGCAGTGATACTGTTTTTATTTCCCTTGGACCTCGAGCAGTGATCTTATCAAGCCCACCCCCTGTGAAAACAACCATGTCTTCATCAATAAACAGACAGTTCTCTCCTCTCAAAACAGGATCAGTTTCCAAAAATAAATGTGATAAAAAAGCACTTACCGTCATTTACTTGATCAACGGAATCACAATGATGCCGATATTTTTGATCTCATGTTTTCTGTAACCTGTTTATCCAGCTGGGTTACCCTGTAGTAATTGAGGTAATGTATGCTTCTCAATGAAGAAACACCCATATTTCCCATCCCGGATTTGAATCCACTGTTTGTAATTTCTTAATCAGCCCAGTTGCTATGGTTGGCATTTTAAAAAATCCCCTTTTTTTTTTTTTCACTCAAATTTTGAATCATAAGTTAAGCCAGTGACTATTTTACAACCTACAGTCTACATCGCACTACAGGAGAGCCAGTGCCAATTGGAGGAGAGGGGCATCTCTTACTGATGACTGGTAGGCTGCGGGCTCCTGGGATGTCAGTGGGAGGAACTAATATAGTGGTAGTCCAAGGATGCCTGGCTAACTGAAACAAACCCCACTGGCTGGTGTGTGAGTGAGTTTTATTCTTGTTGTCTTGCTGAAATGTAATGTTGTAAAAATGTTACAGGAACATTAAGAGAAGGTTATGTCTGGGAGATGGACAGATGTGTGGGTTCAGCTCGATAGTATGGTTTTTTCTGTGATACTCTAATGCTGTGATGGTAGACCAGAGTCTCATTATCAGCCCTGAGTAACTTGTCTCATATCCCAGGATTCCCCAGATCCTAGTCAGAATTGCTATAGCAACAACAGAAGCCATCCCCAGAGAAAAGTGGTGTGCATTTAGCCACCTGTGGAAGTGATGTGGGACTGAGGGGTCTGGGATCTTTATCCTCAATTCAATGCAGAGAGAACACAAGCACATGTACACACACATGTACATACACCAATATTCAGCATTAACACCTGCCTGCATGCCTAAATATTGTATTACGCTCTTCCCTCCACTCTGCTTTAAGTGCCCCCCCGCCTTCACTCATTCTACAATCTGACTTCAAGTGAGTTTGGCTGTTTGGTCTGGTCTCAATGAGCTCCCCAGAAATACAGGTGGTTTTCAGAGAATCATTATTCTCAATGAGCTTTCAAACCTGGCTCTGAGTCACAAATGGGGGAGGCAGAGAACTTTCCTTCAAAACAGCCCTGAATGGGGCGGTGGATAGCGTATCGGTCTAACACACCGTATTTTGAATGGTCCGATACGGTGTGCACTGCCTGTCAGGGACGCGGTTCAAAGCCCGTCTCTACCAGACCAGTCCTGGTCATCAGCCCCAATCGGGGGCAGCATTTGGCGGGGAGCGGGGAGGGTGAGCTGTAAAGCATGTAAGGGAGTCTCCAGAAGCTGGGTGGGAGAATTCTGTCTCGAAGGAAGCTCGTGGTTCTCTGTGGCTCTGTGGTAGACCATGGTGTTGGTAATGCTTAGGTTGTGCGTTTGTTTCCCATCGGGACCACATATACTGAAAAATGAATGCGTTCACTACTGTTAAGTCGCTTTGGGTAAAAGCGTCTGCTAAATGGCGTATATTATTATATCATAGTTTGCTGCCCTCTGAGAATTAGCTTGCCTCGTAGAGATGAGCAGCAGACTCGTGTGGGGAGGGTAAATCGAAATAAATAGAGGGTGTAATTGGCTACCAAATTGGGAGAAAAACTGGAAAAAAATCTGAAACAAATAAAAATAATTTGTTTTAAGTTTTTAGTTCAGTTTGAGAGAGGATCATCCATCAACAGCTGATTCCTTCTTACATAATAACATCTGATGAGGAATTACAACCATTGTTCATTTCACTTTTACTTTCACTATTTATTGTGAAGTTCATCACATCAGACACAAAAAGATAAAACAAAAATCAGCTGCTGATGAGTGATCCTCTCTAACACTGGATAATCCATCAACTAAAACCTTCTCAGCCACAAAATACTGAATTCAGGAGAGAGAGAGAGAGAGAGAGAGAGAGAGAGAGAGAGAGAGAGAGAAAGAGAGAAAGAGAGAAAGACAATGGGAGACGAGAGCGGGAAGGAAGGAGGGACCGGACACCCATCGGAGGTCAGATTTCAAAGTGCCGGGACATCTGAGGCTCCCCAGTGTGGCTCTCGATCTTCCTCTCTCTTTCCTTCTCTCTCTCTCTCTTTCACCCTCATCCCTGTTTCCCAGAATTCTTCTCACTGTGTGTCCACCTGCAGGTGTGCTTTACAAAGCCCTGCATAGAGCTTAAGTCCCTCCCGGCCATGTCATGGCCCTCGCCCCCCTATCCTAAAAACAAAACAACCCCATTCTCTGTGCATGGCCTGTTGCTTGGCAGTTACTAGGTGCCCACTCCTAAAGACTTATCCTAGCAACCTTTGGCCACACTGACCCCCTCCCCCCTTGCTGACCAGAGGAATGGCCCAATGATAAAGATCACTTTTGGTCTCAGAAAAAAGATACAAAACTAAAACAATGCTGTTACTCAGTGGTCAAAAGGGATCTTTCTGGCTGCTAGATCTTTCAGTTTTGTTTTTTTAATCATTTGTAATGAAATAATACATTCTAGTCTTATTCACAGAACAAAAGAGCAGGACCCTTAAAGTTCCATTCACTGTCAGCAGTCGAGCTTGTGTCTCAGTAACTGTCATTGCACATTTGACTGAACTGTACGAACAGAAGTGTGATGCAGCACTGCTGTGTAGAGGTTAAGGAAGTGAGCTTGTAAGGTTGCAGGTTAAAATCCCAGGTTAGGCAGTACAGCTGTGCCATTTACTTCAGTAATATATACATATCCAGCTGTATAAATGAAAGAAGTACAAGCTGTGTAAGGAGGGCTGCTCAGGACAAGGGCACCCTAAATACATAATAATACTTTCACTTTGATATTTGATGGAGAGGATTTCCGCAGCTGAGAGGGACACGAGACAGGAAAGAACACACTTCAGACACTGTTCTGATATTTTTTTATGAATTACTAATAAATTCTTACAATTTACCATTTCTCACCATTCGTTTTTTCAGTTTTGAAAATCCAAAAGGGTTGTGATATGGAGCGAGTGGGGAAAAAACAAATCATTCACTGCCTGAGTTATGTGAATAATAAAAAATGGATGTCTTCTATTAACATGCTGACATTTGGGTTTATGACTCATTTGTTTGTGTTGCATATGTTTCAGCGTGAGGAACAACAGGCAGAGACCACATTATCACGGGCAGGGTACCAAACCAACATCTGCCATAAGCACATACATCAGCACCCCACAGCTAACGCAACACAGTAACAATGTTGCTGGGACGTAGCACCAATGTTCTGAGAACACTCTGTGCTGGCAGGGATGATCATCGCCACTCACCACATATTACTTGACTTGACTTGTTGACTTCTTTGGTAGCACTTTTTTTTAAAGGAGTACACATACATACTAGTCTGCATTGTGTATACGTACATGTACTTACATGTAAACACTGCATGACATGTTACATAGGATTCAGCAATATTCCTTCCAGTTGACATCACAGAGGTTTAGTATATTACTTTCTATATCAAAGGGACATTAACTTGTATATCAAATGGCACGGGTGTCAGCTGACATCAATTTATCATATGGTGTGACATCTTCAATGGAAAATGTACACAGCAATTTATATTTGTATGCTAATTGACTGAAACTGTAATAGTGATATGGTATATCATTTACCATGTCAAACTGACACTAAGCGATATTAAATAATGAGAGTTTGTAGATGGAAGCTTAGGTGATTCATTGCAGGTAAGGAAACCATGGGTATCACATGTCAAGGAAAACGTTTTGCCTTACAAATGAGAGTGATCAATTTTAGGATATGGGGATTTTGTGTGTTGCGTGAGGTGATTGTTATGAATGTTTCCTCCTCTTCTGATTTTAATCTTCCAGAGTTTAATATCAGAGCCAGCGGCATCCAGATGTGTGTTTTGAAAAATGAGTTTTTGGCTTGTCAGGGTGCATTCTATTCTGGTGTAGTATAATCATCGGCAGTCATCTAGAATCAGTAAGTAACCAGGTCAACGGCTTCATTGCAGTAGCTGTTATTAGATTGAAACCTAACTGTTGCAGCATTGTTTTGTTTTAATTCTAACTTGCTCATTATCAGTTAGACTTCCATGTTGTGTGTTCGACATTCAAGTTGTGCAACCCTACTTTGTGATCTGTTTACGCAGTTCTGTGGTAATTTTGATCCGTATAACCTAATTGTTGCCTCGTTTGGTTTTCATTCTAACTTTAGACGACTGTTTGCCATTAGTTTGAAGTTGTGTAACTCTAATTATCTGTTTACGCTATTCTGTGGTAGTTTCAAACCATTGTTAAAAAGGCAATCTCATTAGTCATTTTTGTCCTACATTAGTTGTGTGCTTCTGGAGTAGTGGGCGGTACCTCGAACTAAGTGATTTTGGGGCATTGTCTGCACCTGATAGTCGGCGCTACGTAATTACCCTAGGTATTTTAGCACCTCCTGTTCTGGTAAAGCGGCAGCTTTCTGCAGCAACCCCACCTTCTGTGCCTCACCGTACAAAGACTCACTGTACAAAGACGTGAAAGGCTACCTGCAGGAGTCAAGCTATGGTCTATGCTGCATGGTAAGTACCATAATTTGACTCTTCTACGAGTAGTTTTTGCATTTATACATCTTCTAACACCATGTGCAATCTCCCTATCCCTGCCCATGTCTCCTCTCCTAGATTCCCTAAAAGGAAGGCTGCAACCCACACCCGCAGCCACTCCAATCTGATCCACCCTGCTGTATCCACCGGCGCAGACTTTGTGGTAGCAGGTGGGCTATGGAACTGCCAGTCCGCTGTCCAGAAGGCTGACTTCATCTCAGCCTGGGCCACCCTACTCTTCCTGCAGTTCCTGGTGCTCACTGAGACGTGGATCACCCCTCAGAGCACGGCCATCCCTGCTGCTCTCTCCACTGCCTGCACCTTCTCCCACACTCCACGACCCACAGGTAGAGGTGGAGGGACAGGCATACTAATCTCCCCCCTGTGGAGATTTGGTATTGTTCCTCTCCCTCATTTCTCACCCTCCTCCTTTGAATATCATGCTGTCACTGTCACTATCCCATGTAAACTGCACATTTGGTTCTGTATAGTCCACCAGGTCCACTGGGGAGCTTCGTAGATGAGATGGATGCCCTACTCAGCTCCTTCCCTGAAGATGGCACCCCTGTCCTACTCCGCGCTGACTTAAATCTACAGCTGGACACCCCTCAGTCCTCCAGCTTTCTCCCCTTCCTCCAGTCCTTCAACTTCACCATGGCAGAGTCCCCACCCACCCACAAGGCCGGCAACCAACTAGACCTTGTCTTCACCAGGAACTGCACCTCGCCCAACCTTACAGTTTCTTCTCTTCATGTATCTGACCATTGCTTTCTGTCTTTTTCACTTCCCCTTCCCTCTGTACCCAAACCCTCTTCACTGTCTCTGTCCGTCACAACCTCCACTCTCTCTCCCCCACAGCCCTGTCATCTATTGTTCATCATCTCTCCCCCCTACTGATACCTTCTCTCAACTACCTATTGAGGAAGCCTAATCCACTCTGCTATCCTCTCTCTCCTCCTCCTTTGATTCACTCTGTCCTATCTCCACCAAACCAGCTCGTCTCCTACCCCCCAGTCCCTGGCTAACTGACTGCATTTGTGCTGACAGACTCAAACTGCGAGTGGCAGAAAGGAAATTGAGAAAATCCAAATCCCCTGTTGACATGGCAGCCTTCCACACTCTCCTGGCTACCTTTTCCTCTAACCTCTCCTCTGCTAAATCTGCATTTTTCTTCTCTAAAATTAAATCCATCTAACCCACACAAACTGATTTTCCTCTCTCCTCACCCCTCCTCTCTAACTGCGGATTACTTTACATCCTTCTTTCGCAAGAAACTCACCTGTCCTGTCCCTCTCCTCTCATTCCTATCCAAGACTGTAGAAAGGGCTGTATATAATCAACTCTCTCTCTCTCTCTCTCTATCTCCTACAGAACGACCTGCTTGATCCCAACCAATCAGGCTTCAAGGCAGGTCACTCTACCAAAACTGCTCTGCTCGCGGTTACTGAGGCTCTCCACTCGGCGAAGACACAATCACTCAGATCAGTCCTCCTCCTGTTCAAACTATCAGCTGCATTTGACACCGTTGACCACCATATCCTGCTCTCATCTCTCGCCAAGATGGGAATCTCAGGATCTGCACTGGCATGGTTTGAATCATACCTGGCTGACCGGTCCTACCAGGTGGCCTGGAGAGGACCCCTATCCTCTCCCCACACCCTCTCTACCGGTGTACCGCAGGGCTCGCTGTTAGGCCCCCTCCTATTCTCCCTGTATACCAAATCACTTATCTCTGCTCATGGTTTTTCATATCACTGTTATGCTGATGACACTCAACTCTTTCTCTCCTTCTAAAACCCAGGTCCCGACACGTATCTCTACATGCTCGGCAGACATTTCTGCTTGGATGTCCACCCACCACCTGAAGCTCAACCTGGGGAAGACCAAGCTGCTTTTCCTGCCAGCAAAAAGCTCCCCGATGGATTCCTCAGTCACCATGGAAGGCTCCATAGTGTCTCCGTCCCAGTCTGCCAGGAACCTTGGAGTGACCCTGGATGACTAACTGTGCTTCTCGGGGCACATCACAGTGATCACCCGGACCTGCTGATTCTCCCTCCACAACATTCAGAGAATTCGTCCATTCCTCACCCATGAGGCCACATAACTCCTGGTCCAGGCTTTGGTTATCTCACATCTGGACTACTTCAATTCCTTGCTGGCAGGCTTACCGGCCTGTGCCATCAAGCCACTGCAACTAGTGCAGAATGCCACCGTACGCCTAGTTTTCAACCAACCCAAGTTCACACGTCACTCCACTACTCACCACAATGCACTAGCTCCCTATTGCAGCACGTATAAAATTTAAATCACTGGTGCTGACATATCAGGTCGCAAGGGGAACCGCTCCCTCCTACCTCCAGACACTCATCACATCCTGCACACCCCAGCCAGACCCCTCCGCTCTGCCTTCTCTGGCAAACTGACTATTCCTTCCCTTCGGACATGGTCTCCCCTCTTCTCTGTCCTGACCCCCTGGTGAATGATCCTCTACACTCGGTCAGGACCACGGAATCACTGGCCATCTTCTGCAAAAGACTAAAAACCCACTTCTTCAGACTCCACTACCACTGATTCTATACATTAATTAACTGCCATCACCACTATTTACATGTTTAATAATGTAATAAATTCAAAATTCAAAAATAAAACACTAACTTGGGCTGGCAGATAGGTCTAACGCACCCGTATTTAGCTGGTCCTGTACGAGTGTGAGCTGCCTATCAGGGAGTTATTCGAAACCCATCTCTGCCAGACCGGCCCTGGCTGTTAGCCCCGATTGGGGGCGGCATTTGGCTGTCTGAGGAAGGGGGAGGGTGGTTGGCCCGAACTCGCTGTGAAGCACGTAAGGGGGTCTCCAGAAAGGGGGTCGGTGAGTTTCATCTCAAAGGAGGTGGATCATCGCCGGCCCTGGAGAATAGCTTGCCTTGTAGAGACAGGCGGTGAGTTTGTGGGGGAGGGTTAATCGAAATAAATGGAGGGTATAATTGGCTTCCAAATTGGGGAAAAAAATAGGGAAAAATCTGAAACAAAATGTATACAACAAAACCCCAAAACACTAACTTTTCTTTCCCTGTGTTACGGGTACTACTACTACTGAGTCGTCCTCAGACGGGCCTTCCACCGACGTCTCCAGCCAACCCGATCCTCCATGCATCCTGCGAGCTCTCCAGTAGTTTCCACTCCCACATCTATCTTCAGCATGTCCACGTATGTTGGTGTGGGATGCCCTTGTGATCGATGTACGCGTGCTTGTGATGGTTCCCACAGTACCAGTTTGCTGGCTGGTAGCTCGTGGTGTCTGTGGCAGTGACCGGCCAGCCTCATTCTCCTAGCTGCTATTTTGTTACTCAGCCTTGGTAGCTCTCTGTACAGATGCTTGTTGGTAACGGGCTCGTTCTGGTTGCTGTTTAGTACTGCACGCAGCATTCTGGTGTAGCACCCATCCAGAGACTTCTGCAGGGCGAGCTTCAGGGTCCAGCATTCACAGCCATATAGGAGAACGGATTCCACCGTCGCATTGAAGAGGCGGAGCTTGATATCGCGAGGGAGGTTGTATTTCCACACACTGGCCACTGGTACTATGCGGCTGCCAACAATAATGTCTATTACAGTGTTAGTACACTGATCTCTTGTACTAACCACGATTAATCTTACCATGTATAAATGCACTTAAATAAAGTCGCTCTGACAAATGCCTAAAATGTAAAATGTAATGTAATGTAGTTTTTATGAGCTGTTTAATGGAAAAGCTCAAAATGGTCGTATATTACTTTTTTAAAATATATTACGTATATTTACTTTTAAATTACTGTAGCAGCTCCTTTAGGACGACACTGACATGTTCATTTCAAACAGAGGCTGCTTCCCTACGTTCAACAGAGGCTGTTTTCTCAAGTTGCGAGCCCCTTTGGTCGTTTTTGCCTACAGTGGGCAACAGAGGGAGCCAGGAAAAAAAACCTATCAACCATATGACTCTGCATGTCCCTCACCTTTATATAAGATGCCCTTATATTTTGCAGTTAGAGGGAGCTCTAACCAGTAAGAGGCTGATGCAGGATGGCTTTGACTGCAAATCACTCCTGCATCACATGTCAGTATCAGCAACCGCTTCATGCCTTCTGCAACACCTCCCAGCAGTGATGCCCGGTGGACCGCATCGTGCGCAACATGCTGTCCAAGCTGCAGATAACCTGTGACAACGCCGAGTTTGTCTGCAAGGCGGTGCTGCGTTTGGACCACAAGGTGAAACAGTGAAAGAAGCAAGCTCTGAAAGTGTGGTGCGGTATAGTGTAGTGAAACATGAGGAAGATGGCAGCACGTGATGTGCAGTGCAGCTCTGACCTGCATGATCACCACTGCTGTAGTGCAGGCTCAGATTTGGGTTTTTTATCATATATTTGCTATGGGTTGGAAAAACAGGACCTTGATGGACTCCAATAGGTCATGCTGCAAATGCAATACCTCTACAAATGTTAATTCAGGTGGCATGTATAATCAGACCAACTACTGTCAGGTTTTAGAGCTTGGAGTACAACAGTGCACTGTTTCTCTACCTAAGTCCTGAGGGTACATTATGTATGCTTTTAATCAGTTAGGTGTGTTTTTGCGGTTTGTTTAATTTGACCTGTATGTCCATTCCCACATAATGGCTAAAGGTCTTGTGTGAAATAAATATGCAGTTGGAGCTCTGCAGCTGAAAATATAGAAGTTTATGGGTTTATTCAATGTACTTCAATAATTAATTAATTACTCTGATCAATAATCTGCCCCTTACACATGTTCTTTTCAATTAAGCCTAATTATTGGTTGTTATTGTTTCTGATTAGTTGTTCAATTAATTGTTATTGGTCAGAATACAGGACAACTGATTCATCTTATTTAATTAAGAGGAATAAGATGAAAACTATCACACGCATGTCTAAAGACTGAGGTGAAACGTTAGTTTAGTTAGTTTGTCCTTCATCCAAGGGACAGAGGGCGAGAAAGGCAGAGAAACTTGAAACTTATTTTCCCTTAGCTACATGTGCAAACTTAAATGTTATATTTTTTGTTATTACTGTTTGTTGATCTGTCACAAATGTTTATGGCTGGCACATGTATTTCATGTTAATAACATATTTTAATGGAAATTGAATTTATCTAATTATAAAGAACTTATTTTTTCTGACAAAGAATGAAAAGCGAGGGAGAGAGAGGGAGAGAGGGAGAGAGAGAGGAGGCACTTTAATGTTGATTAAGCACAGCCAGCTATTCAAACAGTGGCCAGTAGGGACAGGGGCACAGGGCAGTGTTAGAGGCCTACCATAGAGCCAGTAAGTCTAGACTCCAGATGTGTGCAGCTGGGCCATGCGGCCCTCTCTACATATCGTCAGCAGATGCCATTGGTTCAGGAGTAAATTACAAGGAGGAGGGTCGCGGGAAAAAAATTCTGGGGCCAGGCCCTGAACGCGTTGACTGTTGACAGCCAGACGCCAGAGAGTCCGGAATGTGACAGAGAATGATTCCTGACTTCTATTCCTCCTCCTTTGTCCTTCGGGGTAAACATGCCTGTGTTTGTGAATGCGTATGTTCCCGATTGTGTGTTTATGTGTATGTATTAGAGTTGTGTGAGTATGACTGTAAAATCCACATTTAAATGCATTTAATCTCATCTTTGTCATACTAAATACAATGTGCAATTTGTTAGTATCGATATGATCGGCTCTTTGCATTGTTGATTTGCGACTGGTTTTCAGACCGATACAGGCCACACTGCGCATATCAATGCAGTTGTATGGTTGAAATTGAAATCAATGCATTGATGGAAGCAATTAATCATTACACTCCTACTTGTAGGGTCTAGTGTTATGTGGTGAGCTATGCAAGTTGTCCTCGGTGTAGGTGTATTAAAGCAAATGGCTGTAATAATGGAAAGCAAAGAGGTGTGGTTGTGTTTTAGGACACAATGTTGCACATAAGATTGCAGATGCACTGATCTTTGCGTCATGGCTCAGGATAGCTCCACGTCCCATTCACCAAGTGTCCACCAAATCAGCCAACCCATATGGCATAGAGACTAGTGCAGGAATCAGTTGATCCTCACGGCATATAGATCTGTGGGAAAATCTGCTTATCCATAGAGATCACTGCATCTGTGCATGAAGCTGAACCAAATCTTGATCCTGTTAATCTGAAGAACTATAGGCCCATTTCAAATCTGCCCTTTTTGTCAAAAATGTTAGAGAAATCTGTAGCTCAACAATTAACTGCTTTCCTAAAAACTAATAATCTGTATGAAACACTACAATCAGGTTTTAGACCAAACCATAGCACTGAGACAGCACTTATTAAAGTTGTAAATGACTTACTGTTAGCATTGGACACTGGTTGTGTTTCTATTCTAGTGCTCCTTGACATAAGTGCTGCTTTTGACACTATTGACCACCAGATTCTCCTTCATAGGCTAGAAAACCTGGTTGGTTTGCGTGGACGGGAACTCTCATGGTTGAAATCATACTTATGAGACAGGTTTCAATTTGTGCAATTAGATCAAGAGTTCTCTGACTACTCTCAGGTTAAATATGGTATTCCACAAGGCTCAGTGCTGGGACCATTACTGTTCTCATTATACTTGCTACCACTGGGTAATGTTATTCGTAAACATGGTGTGAATTTCCATTGCTATGCAGATGATACACAGCTGTACATATCAATGAAACCAGGTGAAATACTTAAACTCACTCAATTAAAGGCTTGTATCTCTGGTATAAAGAATTGGATGACAGTAAATTTCCTGCTTTTAAATTCAGATAAAACAGAGATGATGGTTTTGGGCCCCAAAAAATTAAGGAACAAGTTGGATCTGCAGTTAAATGCAGGTGATTGCATAGTTACATCAAGTCTTATGGTTAAGAACCTTGGTTTTATTATTGATCAGGACCTTACATTTGACACTCATATTAAAAACACTTCCAGAGTAGCTTTCTTTCACCTAAGAAACATAGCTAAAATTCTGCACATTCTGTCATTAGAGGATGCTAAAACCTTGATGCATGCTTTTGTCGCATCGAGGCTAGACTATTGTAATGCCTTATTATCCAGCTCCTCTAGTAGCTCTCTAAAGAGTCTTCAACTAGTACAGAATACAGCGGCACGTATTTTGACTAGATCCAACAAGTATGAGCACATTACTCCAGTGTTAGCATCACTACATTGGCTTCCTATTAAATATCGGGCTGATTATAAAGTACTGTTGCTGACTTTTAAAGCAGTAAATGGACTTGCACCTTTATATCTGACCTAAATGATTGCCCCCTATAAGCTTCGTTCACAAGAAGCCGGCCATCTATTACTCCCTAGAATTTTGAAAAGCACAGCTGGTGGTAGAGCCTTCTCTTTTAGAGCTCCTCTGTTGTGGAATGGTTTACCAAGGCATGTTAGGGTTTCAATTTTTTTTCAATTTCAATTTTTAAGTGTAGATTAAAAACATATATTTTCAGCCTAGCCTACTGCCAAACATAGTCTAGGTGGAGAGATGGAGAAGGCCGTGCCCTAGTGTCTTATGGAGTGAGAAACTTTCCATACTGTCACCTCCTCAATGTGTTACCACCACTGTTATGCTGGTTATCCTTGATCAGGTGTGGATGGTTTGGAACTCTCATGGCTGCGTGTTTTCTCTGTCCCTCTCCTAATAGGTATGCTGCCATAGCTTACACCTGTTGGGGCTATCTGTATATTTCCTATGCTTGTGCTCCCCTGCTCTTACATAATGCTACTGGCTATAGCACTGCTTTTTCTGACTGCATGTTCTATTCTCTGCCTCGGCACCTGCCCCCGAGCCCTAGATCCTGCGAGAAGTGTGAGCTGCCCCCATCAACCCTCACCCCCACGCCAACCCCAGTTCCTGGATCTGGACCCTCTCCGTGTGGTTTAGCCCCCCCCCCCCACTGACTACCTAACTCAGGAGGGGCAAAGTCTTTCAGCCCTGAGCCACCTTGGACTGACCATGACATGGTCTTTTTTGGACATACCCTGTGCCGGCCAGAAGAGGATGGGCTCCCCCTTTTAGTCTGGTTCCTCCCAAGGTTTCTCCCTACCAAGGGAGTTTTCCTTGCCACTGTTGCCTTTAGGCTTGCTTTTGGGGGGTCTAGGCCTGGGTTCCCCCTCTGTTAAGCGTTTTGTGACAATTCTATTGTGAAAAGCGCTATACAAATACATTTGATTTGATTTGATTTGATCCACACAGTGCAGAAATCAGTGTATCTGGACAGTATCAGCCAATTCACGTGACACTGTAATCACTTTGAACAGCACACCCATCTTCAAAAACAAACTCATGTGTCTGCCCCCCATTTTACCACCCTGCAGTGCTGCAGTGGGCCTCATCACCACTCTGTCACCTCCCACACACAGCCTGCAGCCGTCCTGAACAGCTGTGCCCCTCCACCCCCCGCCTTCCAAAGAAAGAGTGAGGCAGAACATACGCCACAGCAGTGCTCCGTGCGTTCTTAGGAGACTCTGCCTGTAGAGTCAGGTTACGGATCAGGCCCTCTGGTATGAACCCCCACAGCGCCCATGGCCTGCTGTTCTGTGTGTTCTGTGGCCCAGCAGCGGCCAGACCAGGGTTTAGAGTGTGTCGTCGCAGTGGGAGCTTCCCCGGTGGGGTCAGGGTGGTCCCACCACACACTGCAGTCACGTGGGGACATCAAAGCGGGGCATTCCAGACTGTGCGCATTGAGGCTGGTTCCAGCGGGTCTCTCTAGCTCTCAATAATTGTAATAAAGTAGGTTATCTATCAAAAATAAAACATATCTATGAGCTCTGTGTGAAAATAATGTATTACAATGATCTCAAAGATTTTCCACATGTGCTTTGAGGAGAGGAACGGTAGATGACAGGGTGAGACGGGCACGGACGGCCCAGTAAAAGAAAAGATAGGACATCAGGTTTAACCTGGGACTGCAGATACATGTACATTTTTGTATCTCCAGCTCATTCACTGGTTTTTATATTGCCATCAACCTCACAACATGAATCAATGATAAGGACTTTGAGTTCTTAGACACAGTATTTATTTTTGGTGTGAAATAGTCCTAATGGATGAACATTAACAAACTTTCTAATTTGCCAAGCAAACGTAGCTGTCCTAAAAAGCAATGTCCGTGTTGCACCTAACTGAGTCGACTCCGAGTGGTAACTGAGCAGTAAGTCGCTATTTTGTTTTATTGGTTGTTGTTTTTCCCTCATCCCTTTTATATGCAAATGTTAGAGTAACCATGGTGTGTTGTATGTTGTTCAGTGCCCCGGGTGTTGTTTCTGTCTCTGTGGCATGTTCTTCTCTGCTTGTTAAGCTTATTAGAATGTCTAATACATTTGATAGCAAGGTGTTTACCCCTGAGTCTTGAGCTGGTTATTCCAATGTGAATGCTACAATATTAACACATGCAGGCATGTGCACACACACACACACACACACACACAGCCTTTTTGACAGGCAGACCCCAGGCAGTAAGGGTGGGCACTTACACCTCATCTTACCTGACCCTCAACACGGGCGCCCCGCAAGGATGCGTGCTCAGCCCGCTCCTATACTCCATCTACACCAGCGACTGCACAGCCAAGCACAGCTCCAACGCTATCATTAAGTTTGCAGATGACACAACGGTGTTGGGCCTGATTACCAACGATGACACCGCGGCCTATGCAGACGAGGTGATGGCGCTCTCAAGGTGGTGCCAAGGGAACAACCTTGAGCTCAACATTGAGAAAACAAAGGAGCTGATCCTGGATTTCAGGAAAGGGGTGTGCACGTGCCCATTACATCAACGGGGCCGCTGTTGAACGGGTCAGCAGCTTCAGATTCCTCGGAGTCCATATCTCAGAGGATCTGAAGTGGTCTCGCACGTGGACACGCTGGTGAAGAAATCCCAGCAGCGTCTTTTCCACCTCAGACGGCTGAGGAAGTTTGGCCTGCCCCCACCAATCCTCAGGAACTACAGGTGCACCACGGAAAGTGTCCTGACCGGCTGCATCACCGCCTGGTACGGCAACTGCACCGAACGTGACCGGCAGAGGCTGCAGAGGGTGGTGCGGTCAGCCCAGCGGGTCACAGGCGGTGCACTGCCTAATCTGAGGGACCTGTATACGGTGAGGTGCACGACGAAGGCCAACAAGATCATCGCCGACCCCAGTCACCCTAGCCATGGCCTGTTTATCAAGAAGCTGTCCAAGAGGAAGCCTGGCTATGTCAGCATAGCAGCGAAGACCAACCGCCTCAAGGACAGCTTCTACTCCCAAGCTATCCGCATGCTGAGCTGAGACCCCTAACCACTGCCCAGCCCCACCAACAACTGAACTGTCCCCTCCCCCTCCTACCTCCTCACACCCCACTGTATCACTGTGTCACTTATCACTTTAGCACTCATCACTTTATACTGCCATCCAGTGATGTGCAATATTGTACATCTATCTTACTTATTATATTATATATATATATATATATTATATTATTATATTATTATATTATATATTATATTATATTATATTATTTTTATATATTATATTTTACTATCTTACAATTTTTTTTTTTTTACAATTTATTACTGTATTCTTATTGTGTACTGTTGTGTTGTGTTGTGAAGAGAGATCCATGGGAACAACAAATCTCACTGCCATGTACGCATGTGTACGTGATCAATAAAAAAAACTTGAAACACACACACATGCACATGCGCGCGCACACATGAACACAGGGAGATGTACACACTCACTTTAAAAGTGAAATGAATTGGCCAAGACCCTCTGAAAGTCTAGGACCCTCAAAAAGACCCAATAAGTGCCCACGCCACCAGTGGTTGCCCTGTCTGTTGTGAGACTGACTGAGTTAGCTCAGAGGACCAGAGGACTGGCGGCAGTGAGGATGGACCAAAACAAAGCTACGGGCTGCCAGGCCACCCATATTCCTCTCCTCACTCTTGTGCAATGGCCCATTCTCATCCCCTTTCCAAAAACACACACATATTTATATACTGCATTTATATCCAGAGCGTAAACGGAACATGCTCCGCTCTGCGTCATTTGCAGCGGCGAGAGGGATGAAAAAAGAAAAAATGCAAAAGAAGAGGAAGGCTAAAAACAAGAAGAACAAAAAACTCCTGACAAAAGCAGAAAGTGGATATTATCTCCCCACTGTGGGCAGCTGCGGTCTCCCACAGGAAGTGAGGCCTGAGTGAAGCCTCTTCAGGAGCCAATCAGAGACGAGTAGCAGGAAGTCACACAAAATGACAGGAAGTCAGTACTGGCTCCAGTCAGTCTGGGGCCTGGGTGTGGAGGAGGAAAGAGAGAGCCCATCAGGAAGCAGATCACAGAGGAGAGAGAGAGAGAGACCGCCTCTTTCCCAAGGCAAGGAGGGGCTTCCCCCCTGCAGCTGTGTGTCATTTACTCATGAGTACCTCGTTAAACAGGCTAGCACCGGGGGGCACTGTATACTGTCGCCATCATGCCACGCTTCACTTCAAACAGCTGTGTGATGTATCACCAATGCCCTCTACCCCCCTCTTACACTTTACAAGCAACTACACACTTCAGCACGTGCTGTGCATGCCACACACCAACATGTGCCCTTTCAGTTCCATACATACTCATGGTCTGCATGCACATGAACATTCATTTTTTACGGTTTAATGACAAAAACTGGCCATTCAGCCCATCTAAGCAAGTCATTTTACCTAGAGTCATGTTCATTGGGTCAACTGTAACAGCCTAAAGCACAGGTGTCAAACTCATTCCATCGAGGGCCGAGTATATGCAGGTTTTTGTTGCAACCAATGCACTGCACCAGGTGATTTCACTAATTAGCTCACTTCTTCAACTAAGGAGGGAACCTAATTGAAATCACCTGGTGTAATGCATTGGGTACAACAGAAACCTGCACACACTCGGCCCTTGATGGAATGAGCTTGACACCCCTGGCCTAAAGGGTTTTGAGAGTGGAGATCAGTAGACCACTCTAAAACTTATTTGAACAGTTCAGTGGTCTAGTGGCCTAATCTTTAAAGTTGAAACCCCTGCAACCCCTGTTTGCTGCAATTGGCCAACTTTGTATACACAAACATTTTATATTTGGGCACTGGATGCATCCCTTGATATTTTAATGAAGGTTGCTGAGGGGAAGTTCACGCCACGGCCTGATCTTGGGCGTGTCTCCATTTGATCTGGAAATGGCCTGCAGGTGCCACACACTGACAGGAAGTGACCATTTAAAATACACCCAAGCTCTTCCTTTGAGGAATTGTCAATGCACCACTGTACTGTTATAATTTAATAAAGTCTGGTATCATTTACTGGGGTTTGAAACTTAAGTTCTGGTAAAAAATATCATTTGTATTTGATGTTTAAACCTAGGGAACGTGTTCAGTTGGGTGACTCAAGCCTGCACAAGGTAATATGTACAATGGTCTGTGCGTGGATTGCTAAATGTTGGGAACATCTAACTAAAACATTTTCCCTGGGCTTATTCTAATCAGAGAGCAATCCCTGTGTTCCTACTTAAACAGTCTGCTCAGTGTTCTCTGTGTATTCCTGCCCCTTTCTCACACACACACACACACACACACCGCTGTGCAAACCAGGTGATTTCTATAAAATGGAATGTGGAAGGTGTCACTTCCTCTCCGGGGACCTCTTGTCTCTATTGATAGAGGCCTTGTATACACATACTTTTAAAACAGGTCAAATTCACTGATTACACCTATTTGTCTCCTTAATACAACTTTGTCCACACTCACTGCCACACCAGACGCAGGTTAAGTTAAAAGCAACATATTTGTGAATGCCCTCCATGTTTTAACCCTGTGAGTGTACACAATGCAGTAGTCCTCAATATCGCTATAGACGTGCTGTACTGAATGATGTGACAATCAATTGAATGACACCCATCAAGCTTTGTGACCTGCTTTTATACAGTAAAAACATGAAGGAGAAAGAGAGAGACGTAAGCATACAGTATGCCTGGGAACTCCTGTAGAAGAATTGTGAGCGATGTTGTTTGATTGCGCTTTCAGTTTTTGCACTGAAGATGACACCCAGCATAGGCTTGAAATTAATAGATGAAACAGAACTGTTTTCCTCTGAACTTAGCAAGGTTGTGTGAGGCTCACAGTCATTGTCCATTATCAAATACGGTATCACTTAAAGATTGGTAGTGTATTCAATTATTTAAAAAACCAAGCACAGAGCCTTCATGATGCTCGTAAGTTAAAGGTTAAAATGTCCTGAAATGTCTACGTATATATGGAGCCATAGAGGAGGAGGGGCCAGAGACTCAGGTAATAATTGGATATTGGTTGTTTGCCAAAAGGGACAGAAAAAACTGTTGAAGCATCACACTCACTTGTTTGTGTTTTGCATACTTAATCAGACTTGTGGGTGAATTGCAATGACCTTGACCTTAGGTTTAAACCTCTGGACCATTGCTGTTAGAGCAGGAGCAGTCATTACTGGTCTGATGGAGTTCAGAATAATTAACCATAATTTAACTCATCTACTAGATCTTGAATATATACAGTACATCTAACACCATGTGCAATCTTCCGATCCCAGTCCGTATCTACTCTCCTAGATTTCGTAAAAGGCTGCAACCCACACCCTCAAGCTCTCTAATCTAATCCACCCTCCTAGATCCACCGGTGTAGACTTTGTGGTAGCAGGAGGGCTATTAAATTACCAGTCCGCTGTCCGGAAGGCTGACTTCATCTCAGCCCAGACCTCCCTACTCTCCCTGCAGTTCCTGACGCTCACCGAGACGTGGATCACTCCTCAGAACACAGCCACCCCTGCTGCTCTCTCCACTGCCTACACCTTCTCCCACACGTCATGACCCACAGGTAGAGGTGGAGGGGCAGGTATACAAATTTCCCCCCTATTGTTCCTCTTCCTCATTTCTCACCCTCCTCCTTTGAATATCATGCTACCACTGTCACTGTCCCATGTAAACTGCACATTGTTGTTCTGAATTGTCCACCAGGTCCACTGGGGAGCTTCCTAGATGAGATGGATGCCCTACTCAGCTCCTTCCCTGAAGATGGCACTCCCGGTGACTTGCAGTGACTTCAATCTACAGCTGGACCACTCTGTCCTCCGGCTTTCTCCCCTTCCTCCAGTCCTTCGACTTCACCATGGCAGAGTCCCCACCCATCCACAAGGCTTCACCAGGAACTGCACCTTGCCCAACCTTACAGTATCTCCTCTTCATGTATCTGACTATTGCTTTCTGTCTTTTTCACTCCCCCTTCCCTCTATAGTAAAACCCTCTTCACCTGCCCCCACTGTCTCTGTCCGTCGCAACCTCTGCTCTTTCTCCCCCACAGCCCTGTCATCTACCTTCTCCCAACTATCTGTTCACTCTGTTCCATCTCCACCAAACCTGCTCGCCTCCTACCCCCCAGTCCCTGGCTAACCGATTGCATTTGTACTAACTGACTCGGAAGGAAATCCAAAAGTCCAAATCTCCTGTTGACCTGGCAGCCTTCCACACTCTCTTAACTACCTTTTCCTCCCTCTTTACCCCACCCCTCCTCTGTAACTGCAGATGACTTTGCATCCTTCTTTTGCAAGAAAGTCAATGACATTCACAACTCCTTCTCCCCAACCCCTCCCGCACCTAACCCATTTTACATTACATTTTACATTTTAACACATGGTAAGAACATTGTTCGCAAAAGAGATCAGTGCAGTAATACAGCGATAGACATTGTTGTTGGCAGCTGCATACCATACCTGTAACACTGGGAAGGAAAAGGTTAGTACTTTTTTTTTTGAGGAGTAAACAAGTATACATATACAAAAAGTATTAAACAAGTAGGCAATGGTGATGACAATAGGCCAGAATTCAGTGGTAGTGGAATCTGAAAAGGTGGGTATTGAGTCTCTTGCGGAAGATCGCAAGTGATTCCGCGGTCCTGACCGAGTGTGGAAGATCATTCCACCACCGAGGGGTCAGGACAGAGAAGAGGCGAGACTGCGAGGAGCGGCTACCGGGCGCCCGGAGGGATGGGACAGTCAGTTTGCCAGAGGAGGCAGAGCGGAGGGGTCTGGCTGGGGTGTAGGGTGTGATGAGTGTCTGGTGGTAAGGGGGAGCAGTTCCTCTAGCCGCTTGATAAGCCAGCACCAGTGATTTGAATCTGATGCATGCTGCGATGGGGAGCCAGTGCAGAGGAGAGTAGAGGGGTGACATGGGTGAACTTTGGTTGATTGAACACCAGATGTGCGGCAGCATTCTGGACTAGTTGCAGTGGCTTGATGGCACAGGCCGGTACGCCTGCCAGCAAGGAATTGCAGTAGTCCAGATGTGAGATCACCAGGGCCTGAACCAGGAGTTGTGTGGCCTCTTGGGTGAGGAACGGTCGGATCCTCCGGATGTTATGGAGGGAGAATCGGCAGGTCCGGGTGACCAGGATCACCCAAGGTTGCAAAGACAAAGAGCGATACATAAACAAACATGGTGGCAAACTTCATCGCTTCATGGCGAGCTAGCTACCACTGCTCACTACAATAGCTACAATGCTCTTTAAAATTTCCTTGACACAACAACTTATGCTGCACAGCAGCAGCTTTGTTGTTTATTTTTTCTTAGATTTTCTATTTTTGCTGTTTATCCCCTTGTTTTCTCCCAGTTTGGTACCCAATTATACCCTCTCTTTTTTCATGTTAATAATCCCCTCCCTCATATGAGAACTCACTGCTGTAGTCCCGAGAGCGTTGCACCGACTCCTCTGAGCCGGAACATGCCTAAGCCAAAGCCTGTCTCAGTAAGCTCATTCGGCTTATATCCCTCCCCCCTCCCTGGGGCAGACAGACAATTTCTGCCCCCGAGTGCCACTCCCAGCCATAACCGAAACTGGCGCCACTTGGTGGAATTTAGCCCCGGTTGCACTGGGCAGCATCGGACATTCTAAATCAGATCTTATAAACTTATAATCACGTAGACAATCACAAAGCTCCGCTGCCATCAGTATTTAAATTTTTTTTGCAGGCTTTTTGAAGAATTCGCTCATTCGTTTTTGAGAATTAAAAACACAACAGCTCAATCAATGGTTACTTCTTAATAGCTAGCTAGCTAACTCGCTTGCTTGCATTGCTAGCTATGTTGATACAGGTGGGGTTTTTTTTGGGCGCCTATCAGGTTAGTCGATCAAATGTTTTTTTCTTATGAATTCTTTTTAACCTCCATTCAGAAGCTCCATTCAGTACCCTCCCGCAGTTTCACGCCAATTATGACACATGGACACTAATTTGTGTCTTTATTGTAAATATGATATACTTATACTATATAAGAAAACTGTTCATGACAGCGGATATTCCCAGACGTATGGCTCTCTGGGAATCCCAGCCATAATCAGTACTGGCATGAGCTGGATTTGATCCAAACCGTACGGCACGTCACTGCACTAGCACAACACAGCACCTCAACTGGAGAGGCTACATAACAGGCCCATTGTTATACATTATACATATACATACATATATTTGTATTTAATATATCTGAACATCTCTTTGCAATTGATGAACAGTAGTTTTAGCCAGTTATGCCATGTGTGACATCATCAATAACTTGCAAAGTTAAACAACAGTTTGTTATATTACATTACAGTTTGTGAGAATATCATGACTGATTACAAATAGTACAACCATGCACCTGTATACTTGTCAACTGGTTGTGGTCGCAGTGGTGTGTATAAAAAAAGATTGCTGCTACTCAGTGTTAAGTGTACAGTGTAAGGCACATTTGTTTTTGAATAGAGATGATGTAACTTCTGAAAAAAAGGGTGGTTTTCAATGGAAGCATGGTAGAGGGCCATCCTATCTTGTCTCAGCTTGTGAGCTTGTTCTTCTGTTAGCACACCATGTGCAAAGTTGGGATAGCCTTACAGAATTCAATGTAATATTGTGTTGGGGGGGCGGCCCAAGGTGGCACAATGGTAAAGGCAATCGCCTGGAGTGTCTGTTAAATGGCATATATATATACAGCACAGTGAGAGTATTGCACAAGCTGGAGACCCACCTGCAGAGTTTTGGCCGCTGTCTAGGGGCTTGCACGTGCGCTAAAGGAGAGAGACCTCCACGGACCAGCAAACACCCCTCTGCATTCGTGATTGACAAAATTGTGTCTGTAATAAAATAAAAGGGAAATCTTTACAGTCAAGTTATTATTATTTGTATCAAGATTATTTATATGCATGTGAGATAAAGGCGGGTTGGTGAGAATGATGCGTGCTGCTGTAAGGGGAGAGAAGGAGCCAGGGAGGGAGCAAGCGAGAGAAGGAGGGAGAGCGGAATTGTCCCTATGACTCACCACCTCGCCTTCTTGCCCCCAGTCCAGCTCACCCCGCAGCTGCAGCTGCTGCCCCCACGTGTTGCCAGCGCTGCTCTCGTTATTTTGCAACATCTTTCCTTCCGTCCTCGGAAATTCCTTTTTTTCTTCTCTCCTCTCCCGTCCTCACTGTGTCGAAACCCGCTGACTGTAAAGCAGGTGCAGGAATTAGTCATGACCGCTTTTCCAGAGAAGCCTGTGTGGGGGTGGGGTTACTCATCACAGCCTCGAAAGGGATTCGCCCTGATGACGTCATTAACTCCTGACCACAGAGACTCACTGGCCACAGGTAGGTGTGATCATCATCCCCTTGAGAAAGCCTGTCCTGTAGGCTCCCAAGAACACCCCACCGCCCACTCCCACTCCCACACACACACACACACACTCTCCCAAACCAAAGTTTGTCTGCGATAATTTGTTTATTTTTATCTGTCACAACTGTGTCCACATCAGCCACATGGTTCTGTGTGGCTCAGTAGGTAGAGTAGAGCATGGTGCTGACAACGCTTAGGTTGTGTGTTCATTTCCCATTGGGACCACACATACTGAAAAATGTATGCATTTACTAGTGTAAGTCGCTTTGGATAAAGGCATCCTTCATGTATGAGGCTGTTCGCCTATTGAACTCCAGTCTCCCCCTGCCCCCTCCTTCTCCCTCTCCTAGGACAAAACCCCTTACCTATCAGCCCGCCACCAGCAGCCCCCTTACCCATCGGCCTGCCAGCCACCCACTCCCTTGCATAAAGCAATTTACAGAACTACTAAGTTATTTATTATTGCCGGACTAAGTCACTGTCTGTTGTCATGTACTGTCTTCATATGTCTTGTCTGTAATGTCCCCTTTTTTACTATGCTTGCCTCAGGAATTGCCCCTTAGGGATAAATATACATTTTTGAATTGAATAAAAGCATTTGCTAAATGGTATATATATACAGTTATTGGCACCCTTGCATTTTATGTAGATAATGTACAATATCTTTTGAAATAATTGGACATTCAATCAACTTCCGTCACAGATTTTTTATTGAAGAAACAGAAAGGCCTTGACAACATTATTGGCACCCTTCTCTAATACGTATTTGCACAGCCTTTAGCAATGACGACTGCTTCCAAATGTTTCTGATAACCATCAGAAAGCTTCCTGTACCTTACTGCTGGCAGTTTCTCCCACTCTTCTCCTCTCCCTCGCTCCAGTTCTTCAATGTTTGAAGGATTAGTTAGTTAGTTTTATTTGACAATTGAAAAAAATTGATATACACAATGCAAACACACATACCCTTGATGCATGGCATCACATTAATGCACATCACCAATTGCCAAGGATAACACAAAAAGGTTGGCAAAAAGCCAACTTATTTCCATTGTGGTCCTCTAATCAACTTCCTTTGATTCCTTTGATCAACTGCAGATTTCAGGTCTTGCCATCGGTTCTTAATGGGATTGAGATCAGGACCCATCACTGGCTACTCGAGAACACTCCAAAATCTTCTCTTGAACCATTCCTGGGTGCTTTTGGATATGTGTTTTGGGTCATTGTCCTGCTGGAGGACCCATGACCTTCGACTGACACCCACTCTTCTGACACTGGGTAGCACATTTTGCTCCAAAATGCCTTGGTAATCCTCTGATTTCATAATGCCCTTAATACTGTCAAGGCGTCCAGTACCAGAGGCTGCAAAGCAGCCCCACAGCATTATGGAACCTCCACCATATTTGACTGTAGGTAGGGTGTTCTTTTCTTTAAAAGCATAATTACATCATATGCAAACACAGAACGGTCCACAGAACATTTTCACAGAAGAATTTAGATTTGTCTAGGTGGATCTTAGCAAAAATAAATTGGGTCTTCTGTTGTTTCTCTTTCAGCAGTGGGGTCCTCCTTGGCCTCCGACTGTAAAGCCCCTCTTGGTTCAGTGTCCGGCATATGGTACGGGCTGAAACCATTACCCCAGACCTCTCCAGGTCAGCCTTGAGATCTCTGGATGTCATGCGAGATGTCTTTCCTCTTACCACCTCGCCCTAGGGGATTCTTAATAATTCCATCAGCGGCAAAATTATTGATAATATTGCAAAATGTGGAAACAGGAATGGCAAGGTCTCTAGAGATGGCTACATACCCTTGTGAACGCTTATGTTTGGTGATAATAGTCTTTCTGACATCCTCAGACAGCTCTTGTTTCTTCACCATTGTCACAGAGGAAAATTACACTTACAATTACACTGCAAACGAGAATCTATTTCCTCCAAACAAGTTTATTTAAATTGTTCTGAAGAGTGGCAATAATTGTGTCATGGCCACTTTGAAATTTTACATTTTGAATTTTGAAAAAATGTATTGTATTATAATTTTTTTAACTCCATGAAAATAGCCCATTGGTGCGGACGCCCTGTTATCTGACAAGTTGTAAGCACATTTCCTTCAGATGCTAATGGGGCTACTCTCTCCATCCTCTCTTTAGCATGACAAAGCTGGGAGAATCGTGGGCCTAAACTCTCCTTCATTGTGTGTCCAGTGAAAGCATTCCTGCACCTTCAGGACAAGCTGCTATGGTCATTGTGCTGAACTAAAACCGAAACGAATAAAAAAATCAAAGGACAAACTCATTCATTTTACATTTTAAGCATTTAGCAGACGGTCTTATCCAGAGCGACTTACAAGATGTGCATAAATACATGGTAGGAACAATCATAGTACGCGCAAGAGATCAGTGCAGTAATACAGTGATAGACATCATTGCAGGCAGCTGCGTACCATACCTGTAACACTAGGAAGGAAAAGGTTAGTAATTATTATTATATTTTTTTCATTCCTAAATAGACATTTCACAAATGTATAAAGTTCTCATTTGTGTTGCCAGTGAACTGTTAATAATAAAAACAAATAGCCTAGTGACCATGTTAACCTAGTGCAGCTTCGATCTCTCTAAATAAAAACAGTTCCCAGCTCTTGCATATTGTGCCTAAGTATAATATATTTACATTCTTCAGTGGGTTTCTTTTTGAACTTAGATTTTTATTCCAGTTTATGTTGTGGAATATATTGTCTTGTAAGTGGTCTGGTATTTACTGTAAAGAAATGTGACAGACAGACACTGTGGGAAGAACCAGAGAAAATCACACAGGAGACAAATGCAGCAGAAAGAGACAGCAAAAGGAAAAAAGAGAGAGAAAGAAAGAGAGGATGAAAGAGGGAGAGAGTGAGGGAAAGAGAGGAGAGGAGGTATTTAGAGATAGAGGGGCAGAGGGAAAGTGAAGGCCACTGTTCTCACAGCAGGGATTAAAAGTGAAAGGTTCAGAACACTACACTTCTATGTTTTACATTTTACATTTTAGGTATTTAACAGACACTCTTATCCAAAGTGCATTTATACATGGTAAGATAAAACATGTAAGTGCAAGAGATCAGTGTAGTAACATTGTAATAGACATTGCAGGCAGCTGCACACCATACCTGTAACACAGGGAAAGAAAAGTTAGTATTTTGTATTAATAATACTAATATTAATAAATACTAGTATTAATAAAAAATGTACATGTAGACAGTGGTCTCACCTCATCTTCAGCCGCTTATTCCTGGTCAGGGTCGTGGGGGGGCTGGAGCCTATCCCAGCATGCATTGGGGCGAGAGGCAGGAATACACCCTGGACAGGTCGCCAATCCATCGCAGGGCACTACATACACCATTCACTCACACACTCATACCTACAGGGCAATTTAGACTCTCCAATTAGCCTAACGTGCATGTCTTTGGACTGTGGGAGGAAACCCAGTACCGGAGGAAACCCACGCGGACACGGGAGAACATGCAAACTCCACCCAGAAAGGCCCCGGCCGGGATTCGAACCCGGGACCTTGTTGCTGTGAGGCGACAGTGCTATCCACTGCACCACCGTGCCGCCCTGTAGACAGTGGTGATGGCAGTTATTTAATCTATAGAGTCAGTGGTAGTGGAGTCTAAAGAGGTGGGTTTTTAGTCTCTTGCAGAAGATGGCCAGTGATTCCACAGTCCTGACTGGGTGCAGAAGATCATTCCACCACCGAGGGGTCAGAGAAGAGGCAAGACCGCGAGGAATGGCTGTCGGGCCCCCGAAGGGATGGGACAGTCAGTTTTCCAGAGGAGGCAGAGTGGAGGGTCTGGCTTGGGTGTACAGTGTGATGTGTGTCTGGAGGTAGGAGAGCTATCTGCCAGTACCAGAGATGAGAGCAGGATCTGGTGGTCAACAGTATCAAATGCAGCTGATAAGTTGAGTAGGACGAGGACAGAGCTGAGTGAGTGTCTTTGCCGAGTGGAAAGCCTCAGTGATCGCGAGCGGAGCAGTTTCAGTAGAGTGACCCACCTTGAAGCCACCTATATTGGTTGGGATCAAGCAGGTTGTTCTGTACGAGATAGACAGACAGTTGATTATATATAGCCCTTTCTACAGTCTTGGACAGGAATGAGAGGAGAGAGACAGGTCGGTAGTTGGAAATGTCAGCAGGATTCAGAGAGGGTTTCTTGAGGAGGGGGATGACATGGGCCCTTTTGAGGGCAGAGGGGACAGAGCAGTTGATTACATTGGAGACAAAGGGGAGGATGTCCATAGCAATGTACTGGAAGAGGGGGGAGGGAATGGGATCAAGAGGGCAGGTGGTAGGATGGTGGGAGTGAATAAGTTGTGAGATGCCAGAGTCAGGGAGGGGTGAGAAGGAGGACAGGGAGGCATGTAGCTTGGGTTGTGAGATGGGTGAGGGAGGGTTTTCTGACTCCACTACCACTGAATTCTTTACATCTACCCAATTGTCATCACCACTGCCTACTTGCTCAACACGTCTTGTATATGTATCCCTGCCTACTCATTTAATAAATAAATAAAATGTACTAACATTTTCCTTCCCAGTGTTACAGGTATGGTATGCAGCTGGCTACAACGATGTCTATCGCTGTATTACTGCACTGATCTCTTGCGCGAACTATGATTGTTCCTACCATGTATTAATGCACATCTTGTAAGTCACTCTGGACAAGAGCGTCTGCTAAATGCTTAATGCACATCTTGTAATTCGCTCTGGATAAGAGCATCTGCTGAATGCTTAAAATGTAAAATGTAAAATGTACAACCTAGCCAGGTTCCAGGCTGAGCTGCAGCTCTGTGGCAGCCAGCACGAACGTGCATTACGAGTAATGTGGCTGGAACTTCAAAAATCTTTCTCTCTGTAATTGTAAACTCTTTAATAGAGAAATGTCAAATACTGTGGATGGAACAAGCAGTATAACATTAAAACAGAAGTGCATTGTGTCCAATCTGTGGAGTGTTGGATTTAAAACACCAGAACGACAGTGTATGTTTAGTATGAGTTGAGCATGTGTCTCTTTGTGTGCTGTATGCTTAATGCATGTTTACTGACAGTAAATGTCTTTGTGTATGTGTTTAGTCTGTGTGTATTGCTTGTGCATGTCTGAGAGACTGAGAGGAAGCTGACAAATCTTTACTGTGTTTGTGTGTGTTAGTGTTTCAAGACTTTGAGAGGACGTGTGTGTGTGCACGCTGTCACTCTATGTAGCAGCTGGCAGCTTGCTAAAGAACGGCCCACCAGCAAAGCCTCTGACTCGCAATGCCGCTTTCACACACTGCCCCACACGGGCACTGCCCATCAGTGGGGTCTACTACTCTTACACACTGCCCCCACATGGGCATTGCCCATCAGTCCTGGTCCCAGTCTCACACATTACTTTAAACAGCTCTCTCCCACCTTCCAGACAGAGATAGATGCTACATGTGGATCAAACCTGGCTTTTCTTTCAGTTCTGTATAGATGACATATACATTTGTAAGCCAGCATTTTTTGCAATGTGTTGTGTTGTCTGCGAAATTGGCCAGTTAATTTCCATTGCATTAAGGGCTTTTTGTGTTTGAATGAATGGCTTTGGATGCTGTGCTCTGAATATTCTGAAAAGCCAAAGGCCTTTCAAAACGGCAAAGGGTATACAGTCAACCTATGGTGCAAATCATTAAACATTTAAACATTAAACATTTAAGAAAAGAAAAACAGTGAATGGTGTGGAAGTAGGGTCATATTTCTGTTTCAATTCAGCTACAATATTGAATATTATTATTATATCGTCTTAAAGCAGAATTACCTAAATATGATAATATAATATATTTTTGGACTATTTCCAAAGAGCACAGGCCAGGCCACCCATGAACATCAGTGGGAGGTAATGTTTACAATAACTACAAAAATTAAAAATGAATGTCTACAGTATGACTATAGATCATATTTCATACCACTCAGTGGAATTGTGTGGAACATATTGTGTGATCCACCAGAGAACTGTAAATAAAATTGATGATTATTATTTCTTTTTTTTAAGTAAAGTAGAAAGTGTAGGAAATAAATGCCCAGCCTTTGTTGTGTTAAATATGATTCTCTGATATCACAGATAGGGGCAAGGACACTCTGTATGTATCCCCTGTGTGGTCCAGCCCAGCAGGAGTAATAAGGAGGACCATGCTAAGCCCTGGTGTGTGTGCGAGTCTTTTGATATCAGCAGTGGGGAGGCCACCCCTCTGCTATGAAATCTCCCAAGATCCTCCACAGGTTGCCGGGCAAGTGGGCGCCATATGGGCTGGGCGGCCGGTGTCGCCAGGGGCCTGCCGTTGTTCCCAGAATTCACATGGTAATGAAGCTGTTGGGCTTTCTCTCTGCGCCACGCTAAAGCTGGACTTGAACGCGTTTGATAGGCCCAGCAGCTTGTTGGCCCTGCCTACAGCTGGCTGCAGCAGCTTACAAGCCAGGCCCTAACCACCTGTTTGATTTTCCCAGGAGCTGAGAGAGAGGGAGAGGATAGAGGAAAAATCTCTGTTTCTCTCTCTCTCTATCTATCCATCCATCCAACTATCTCTCTCAAATACTGAGTGGATCCATTCAATTCTTTCATCCAATCTCTCTCTCTCACACACACACACACACACAAACACATGTGCGCACACGCACACGTGCACACACTGCCACACAAATACTGATACACACGTGTGTGCACACACATACACCCACCAATTCACGCACACAATAACACACACGCATAGCACACACATACATGGGTATGCACGAACATGCACACACACACACACACACACACACACGCACACATACAGACACGCATTCACATCACCCCACATTCTCGCTTTTGTTCATGGCCTAAAACAATCACGCTGGGGAAAGTAAAAAGTGGGGCACCTTCTGGTGCATTCAGGTCTCCCAGGTTGACACAAGCCTGAGCTGAAAGCAGAGCAATGACAAATAAAGTAATAAAGCCTGTGCAGCTTAAACATAAGGAAGCACATAGCTTATCCTATATGACTGTGTAAGTTATACTATGGGAAGTACATTTCTTTAGACATGGGAGGGATGGGGGAGCGGGTGGGGGTGGGGAACAGCATTCATTCCTTTATTAAGAGAATGCGGACAAAAAGAATGAAGACAGATGGGGCATTCTTTCACACTGCATAACCCTCCCTTCTCATGTGCGCTAAAGGCATGCCTGCATGTATTCATTTAAATACATTCATGAAAACAGATTATTACTGAGACATGTATACTATCACTACTATGACTACTACTAATTAGTATTATTATCATTATTTATTATTTATTGTAATTTGTTTTAGTAAAAGTAATAGCATTAGTATTAAAATATTATTATATTGATTATAGAACTTTATCTTTGGAATAGCAAATAAAATGTTTGTTGAAATAGTATTTTATTGTAATTTCATAATTTCTTTGTCTACGGTGCAGAGGGAGAGCGAAAGGTGAAGGGTTATGGCAGGCTGTACAGGTTGGGAATCACTCTGGGCACAAGTACTATCTTCACAGATAGGAGAACTGGACACACACACACAAAGGCACAAGTCCTATCCTCACAGATTGGAGAACTGCACACACACACACAAAGGCACAAGTCCTATCCTCACAGATAGGAGAACTGCACACACACATGCAGGAGAGCTGCGCACACACGGCCCTGTGCCCTGGCTGCTGGTCGGAGCTGAACACCTGTTTTTCATTCCCAGGCTCTGAATGCAGGGTTGGGCTTTGTGTCCTTTGTTGTGGGCCAGCCACCTCACAAAAGCACCCCACAGTGCACAGGACAGGTGGTCAACACCGCTCCACAAAATCTGCCGCCCTTTTATCACAAGGCTCTGTCATTTATTTATCTTTTTGTGCAATAATTTTTTTTTTTATTACAGCTGGTGAACTTTACACCATGTTCATATATGGTAAAATAGAGGAATAAACAAATTATATTATAAAAAACAACTGAATGACAGGGCATGCAGCAAGCACCGTGCAAGCCAGTTCGTGTCCACCTCCACCTTTCCTGCTTTCTGTGGCAGCTCTAGGTATGGCCCCAAAAGGTTGGCCGAGGACACACCTGAGCAAGTTGGTGTGACAATGGTTGGGGGGGTGGTATTGTGCTGTCTGAAAAATGTAAATTGGTTTGCTGCTGAGGTGCAGGATGAAACATAATATAATCTTGATAAAAAGTACACAATTTATTCTGCTTTAGCAGCTTTCCCATCTTTGTCAGTCACTTGCTGACGGTACAGACCACAAAGTAACATGACCTCCAGGAGCAGTCATAATCATGTTACAGGTTACAGATGACAGGTGAGGGGCTGCTGATGAAATCAGGCAAAATATTCCTGTGTGCTTATGGTATCTCTTCCTGTCTGTTAGTCTACCTTCCTGATAAAGCCTGTCAGAGTAACCCACATCACTTAGCGCTGGTAAATATCTATCTGTGGTTTGTTCAGAAATTGTCTTTAAAAATACACATTTGTTGATAGTGTATATCATTTCTTGATCAATTTATTGTGTAGACACTTATCCAGAGTGACTTACAAGGCTGTCATGGCAGGGTAACTAGCCTACTATATAGAGCATGTGTGAAGAACATAAAGTACAAGGACACAGGTATAGAGTAGCAATTAACACGTCAGTGCATAAGCATACAACTGAAGCCACTGAAGTGAACACATAGTGCTGGATCACACATTGAAACATTGCTTTCTCATAGCACAGTTGCAATGCATAACAACAATCTATGAGAGTAGCGTAAAGCTCATAAACTGCCAGTATCTTTTTTGTAATGTAAAGCACTAATGCATAGCAGTAAATCACAAGCCTGTGCTTGTACAAGGAGAGTCCGGATTATCTGTATGATGATACAGGGCATGCATTTTTCACCACCTCTCTCAAGAAAATGCAGTTCCTTTCTGATCCTCAAAGCGTCACTGTAGGCACTCTATTTTCAGTAATTAGTGGCAATTACTCAAATGAACATGACCAATTATACAATTAAGTGCCAATCTGAGTGTTGGTGCAAGGGCACAAGTCTACAAATTGTTGTTTCAGAGAGGGGAGTTTCCTCTTATGGACAAGTCTTTACACCTCTACGACAAGTCATGAAAGAGGAAACAACAAATTATCTGACAATGATTAAATTCAACACCAAAATGTTAAATATTGTGCTCCCTTAACTGAATTAAAAAATCTACGCATCCCATCAATAACAGTTTTGTTCTTTATATGTTTATTTTGCCTTTAGGTTGCCCAAATTATTTTTTTGCCAATGCTTGTTTTTATATGGTTCTGTGCGGTTTACAAATATCCACGCATTCATTTCAACATATCAGTTTCTTTGCTCCAGGATGGGCATGATATGTCCTACAGAAGTGTCAACAGACATATTTTCAGAAATGAAAGCAGTAGCCTACTTACAAATCAATCAGTATGATTACGTGTGGGTGTGTGCAACTGCTGACTAGTCTACTACACTGCAATACGCACCTCATTTGTGGTAATGTAATGATTACTTGAGATCGTAATGCATTGATTGCTTAATAAGTAGCTTCAGTTCAACAACCTCTTGGTGTTGGAGGACAGAACTGCAGGTTCCTGACAAAGGTGGTGAAAACCGCATGCCCTTAATGATAAAACTGGGGAAAGATGATCTGATGAGTGTTGAGGCAGAGGTCAGTTTCTCAAGCCATACAGACTCAGACAATATGTGCAAAGCTCAAAGCGTCAGACTTTGATATTCCCATCTCCCCTACCATCTCCTCCATCACTGTTTTCTTTAGGCTTGGCCTTTATATTTCCCCTGCCTCACTGATTGTGATTTCAGTGTTTGGCTCCTGTGCAACTGCTGGAAATACTCAAAAGAGTCCCGGAGACCGTCTGTTCAGTGGCATATTTATTTTGATGGATTCTTTTAGCTGGATACTGTGCCTAAGGGCTGTCATCCAAGCTCCTGAAAAAATCTAAAATGAGAGAACAGAATTGTTTTGCAGTTATCTTTATTTAGCAAGCAGGTGCTAGGCTTTTGTAGCACTAAAACAGTGGCATTTGGGTGTAGTAAACTTTCTAGAACTCACACTTTTTATATACATGAAAACCATAGTTAATTAGCATGATGATTTGTTTGCTGGTTTATTTGCTCGAAGGTAAATATGTGTCCTCATATAAATATCTGGGTATCTGGATCGATTACAGGCTTTCTTTCAGAACACCTGTAGAAGAGCTTACCAAGAAACGTGGCTTTCTTTACAAAAATAAGTCATGTTTTACTTTTGAAAATCTAAGAAAAATTGTTCAGGTGACTTGATTATGGTGACATAATTTATATGAATTCCTCTGCCGTGACTCTGAAACCTCTGGATTTTGTCTACCACAGTGCTCTTAGGTTCATTACTGGTGACCCCTTCCGCACACATCATTGTGAGCTATGCTCAAAAGTTGACTGGCCTTCCCTCTCTATGAGAAGAAAACTGCATATTTTACTATTAATTTACAATGCCCTTTCACATAAATGACCTCCATACATCTCGTGTCTATTGACAGTCAGACACATTAAGTACAGCACTCGTACTCAAGATTGGCTTTTAGCAAGAAAGTTTTCCATTTTAATGTGCCCCATATCTGGAATAACTTTCAAAAACATTTATACAGTATCTGGTACCCTTGAGTCATTTCAAAACTATTCCAACTCAATGAAAGTTGTACATGTTTTATATGAATCTAAAGTGTATTTGATTGTTCCAGTCTCTGTCTTATTTGATATTATGTTTTTACTTAGGCTCCACTGCAAATGAGGCTTCGGTCTCAATTGGGCTTCCTTGCATAAATAATGGTTTTGATTTGATTGACCTGATTTGAATTACTGTTCTAAGATCCAATTTAAAATGTATAATCTGCTGGAACACTGCACAACCAATTTTTTTTACTTTGACTGGAGGACACTGACCCAGAAATGGTAGGAAGAAAGAGAGAGGGGATGAATGTCTCCAGGGGGTTCCCCTTGGACCTGTTTTAGAGCCCATCGGAATCTCTGTGTTATGGCCATGCGCATGTGACATCAGCGACTGTGGTGGACAGAAGTTGTGTTGCTGATCTCTAGGTTGAGATGACAGGTGTGCACTGTGGTGTCCAGATTAGGTAATCTTTCTCTTACTTGAGGAGTGGAGAAAATTGTGAGAAGGAAGAAGCCAGAGCTGCTGTACAGACACTGCTGATAGTTTGGTGTGCTTTGCTTTGTTCACGCTCTCATTTCCGTTGGGGTTGACAGCTGTTAGCTGAGCGGCTATAATTCTTTGCCTGGCCAAAGATGTCCTGCTGTTGCCCAGCTGCACACAGCTGGTCTTCCTGAAGGGGGCTCCTCTAACCCCACCCACCCTTTTTCCCCTCAATAAAATGTGTCTGAAGTTAGGACAGGGGGAACAGAGGGGACGGTTCAGATAATCTGAACCACCAGAGGAACGGCTATCAAAAGTGGCTCGTCAAGACAGATATTTTGTCTCTAAGTAAGCAAATGGATAAATAAATAGTAAAAATACTTCACAAAAACAATCATGTCCGATTGATCACTCCTCAGAAGAGAAATTGTATGGTTTATGAGCTTTACAATTGAAATCTTGCCAAAAAAAATCATTTTTTAATGATTAACTTTCCATTTCTCTGTTATGGGAACATGTTGTAACATTTTGTCTGTATGTTTTTCTTGGAGGGCCTGAAAACAGTTTGGGGTACAAATGGATTTTTAATCTTAAGCCATCACCCCACTCTCAGAGACCCCACCCACACTTTGCGTTTTCACTGATACCTGCTTTGTGAAGGGTGCTGTGCAGCCCATGAGTCTGCTGCAGTGTGGACACAGACCCTCACAGAGACACACTGACTGAAGCAGTGTTCCCTTCTTACCCCCGTCTCCCCAGGGTGGCGGGGGCAGGGGCACAATGGAGAGATTGATCGCGTTTATTACCTCAACAGCTCGGCTGCTATATCGCAGGAAGTGGCTCTTTTCACAGATATGAGATCCTCTTGGGAGATTAGAGGAAGTGCTGCAGCTGAGATGAGTTTAGTTGGGGGGAGCATGTGCGAGCGTGTGCGCATTCTGAGTATGCGTGCAAGTATCTGTGTGTGTGTGTGTGCGTGCAAGTGTGTGTGTGTGTGTGTGTGTGCGTGTGTGAGTGTGTCTGTACGGTATGTGTGTGTGTGTGTGTGTGTGTGCATACATATTGGTGCGTGTGTGTGTGTATGTGGAGTTGGAGGGAGGGTGAGGGGGTTGGAGTAGATGTTCAAGCACAGGAAAGACTCTTGCGTTAGTATATTTGATACAAGCTGTAACAGTGTCTGCTGTTATGTCCCTCAATCCCCATGTGTGGCTCCCATGGCTGTGGCTTCTCAGAGCAATTGTCACTGGAGTGGAAAGTATTCGGGAGCACAATGACCGCGCTCTCAATGGGTCCCTGCGTGCCATTGCTGCACTGTCACCAGCAGATGGTGAGCTAATTAGAGGCCATTAAGTGCTTTGATAGTGTGTGTGGGAACAGGGCTGTTGGGGAGCCTGGTCCTTAGGCCCTCAATGCGCAGACAAGCTGCTGCGCGTTGCCCACTCAGTCCTGGGTGTGTGAGAGAGGGCAACCGTGGGCAACTCGCGTATAGCGTGCGTTTCTGTGATGGGACTTTTTTTTCTTTCTTTTCTTTTTTTGCTGGTCCGTCAGTTGTTTGTCTTTAAAGATGTCTTTTGTTTTGTCTCACATGGCTAAATCTTAGCTGGAATGCCTGTCTATGAGAGAACCCCCCCCCACCCTACCCCCCATGCCCTGTCCCATACATGCACACAGACAGAGCCTGGTTCAGGGAAAAAGAGAGGGGAGGAAGGCTAGGGATGGGGGAGGCTGTGTGTTTAGGATTAACAGACCCCCCTCTCGGCATGTCACCGAACAGGCCGCTCTTGTCAACAGGGAGGATGTGACTCCCAGAGGACTCTCATTAACCAGCATTCCCCTGGGGGCTTCGGGAAAAATGCATTACGGCGCCCATGGATGACAGCCCGGCCAGGCGCACTGCACCACTGCACATAGCATTTCCCGACCTTTGACCTCTTCACCTCAGTGAGCAGCCTGTACTTACACAATCTGGCTGGCAATCCTCGCTCTGGGTGGAGTGATTACACATGCAGACAGGGTGCTTGCTCAAGCACTGTTAATTGGTGACCAATAAGTTGCAGATTCATATTCCATGTGTGGGTACTGCCATTCCCATCTTTTGTGAAGATTCAGTGGTATGAATGTACATTGTGCAAAATATACACTTTGTAAAGCCATTCCAGACCAGGATGTATCGTAACATAACATATACCATAATACCCTAAAAAGAAGCACTGCATTCTTATGTCAGAACGATCCTACAAAGTGGCTTTTCACATGGTTCTGATCCAACAAACTCAAACCTTTGTCTGTACAGCATATACTGTAGTATGGCTCTTATGTAGAAACTGGACTTAGAGTGCACAGGACACCGCAAGCCTTCATTGTAGTCTGTCTGCTCTTGCAGTCCATTGATGTAACAAGGAAAGGCCATACTGCCAGGCTGTGTCTCTTTGGCCTTCACATTAAATGTGTCAGTAAATCTTTCTCCCTCCCTTGTGTTAAGGGCTATGGCCCCTGCATCTGTTGAATGTCGCAAAACGTGAATCCATATCATTGATTTTATTTATTTTTTTACAGACCATTGCAAATGCCTGACCCTGCAATAACCTATCAATTTTGTTCAAAACCTTGGGAGTGCATAACAATGTGATTTAAAACAAATAAACCAAAACATTTTTGCAAGTGACACATGGATTGGTGTGTGAACACACCTGCCTCTATTCAGCACAATCCTGCCACCTGGCCTGGCATGGGAAATGTGGGATTGCTTGATCATGTCACTGTGTCACAACAAAGCTAATAGTTAATATTCCAATCCCCCCCAACTCCCCATACTGTGCACACCTGCACAGGAGATCGTTATCACTGAAGCAGGAAGGGTAAGATTGGGAAGCTCGCACAAATCTAACAGCAGAGAACGGCGTGAGAGGAATTTAATTTCACTTGTTGCTGCTGCTGGTTGCTGACAGACATCTGAATGACAGAAGAGGATTTCTTTTAAAACCAAGGCTGCTGGGAATCTACATTTTAGATTACATTTTCAGGTCCTTTGCAATTTTTTCAGGGATATAAAGAGCAGACTGAAAAATAAGTCAATGTAAATCCAGACATTTTTGAGAACTATACTGTATGAACATCACAAATCCTCATTTGGACAGTGGATGATAATCCTAATTTCAGTGCTTCATATCAACTGTGGTGAGAGGACTTTAATGCCCTTTGTGGAAACGTTTCCAAGTGCCCAAAACTTCCTGGCACGGAAGCACCACATCCATCAAACAGAATAATTAAAGGCCATAATATGCCACAGCTAGCCTCAACAAAATCCTCTATTACAAATCGCTTACACTGTAAAATGATTTCTGTAATTACACGGGTAGTGCTTATTGTTCTAATCACAGCAGCAGCAGCAGCAGCAGCAGAAAAAAAAAGTTCAAACATTTGTGGAATGTCCTTTTTCCTCAACATAAACTTGTCATCCAGCTTTTCTCACACACAACATCCTGTTCACAGCCTTTGGACGTCTATTTTTGCAAAGATAAAGAGGGTGTGTGGTTGACCGATATGCTTCCCCTTTCTGAAAAGGAAAGTATAATATAAAGGAAAAGGGCGTTATGTCAGCGTAGGCTTGTGAAAACAACGTTTTGTGTCTTCCCCTCTGTTGGGTGGAGTTTGGCCTGTGCTGGTACTCGGGCAATATATGAACACCAAAATTAAAACTCAGTTTACTTCTGTTGTTTTTTTTAGATGTTGACATCAGTTAATTGTTCATTTAAAACCTATTGCAAACAAACTATCCTTGACTATCCCTCAAACTATCCGTGGCGGTAGTGACGGTGGTGGGGGGTCTACTGCTTACTGTCAGTTACAATCAAGAGCTAAAATGTTTCACTTTTTCACCCCCCACCTCTTCCCCCCTGCCCTGATGTGCTGTAAACAAGATTAAAAGGGCCAGCTGTGTGGAGTTATTGTTGGTGTTGGTAGGAAGTGCTGATAGCTTTTGCAGCTGAACAAAAGCTGGATGAGAGACCAGAGGCGCTCCAGACACAGTGGCTCCAGCCTAGATTTCTCCCACAATCCTTTGCTCTGTGCTTCCATTGTTCTGACTCCCCCCCAGTCCAACTCCCTCAGTCATGACCTGAGACATCGAGTAGCAGGGGGGACAATAGGATGTTTAAAAACTCTAGCTGTGACTGCAGAGAGAGAAAGAGAGGGATGGAACAGTAACATGGCAGTGAAAGGTTTAGTGTACAAATATATTTTTTGGGGGGGCAAAGGATTTACTTGAAGTACTGTAATATATAAATGAAATAAGAGTGTTGAAATGACACATAAAGGCAAAGGAAATATGCAGTAGAGATCTGTGTTTATAAGGCACCAAAGAAATTAGAACAGATGATTTCACTATACAGGCAAACATTCATTATGGAGGCACTGATTGGTTACTTGTTTTGATGGAACGCCCTCCACCCAAGAGCCCTTGTAGCAGCCTCTGCAACTTGATCACTCTTATTTGTGCTCAAAACTTGAATTAAAAAATATACTGTATACTATTATTATTTGTTACAAATATGAATATAAGAATAATAACTCATTAGTCATCATTACTGCTGGTCATCTCCATAAAATAGTTGGTGGTATCCATGTACAGGTAAGTGCAAAAAAAAAGAAAACACCAACATAAAGTATGCCGCAAGCTGCCAGAACAGCTTCAATCCAATCCATGGATGCAACACCATTCTTGCATGAGAAATTCCATAATTTGGTGTTTTGTTGATGGTGGTGGAAAATGCTGTTCCAAACGCCACTCCAGAATCTCCCATAAGTATTCAACTGGGTTGAGATGTGGTGACAGATGGCCATGGCATTTGGTTTACGTCATTTTCATGTTCATAAAATCATTCAGTGACCACTCATGCCCTGTGGATGGGAGCATGGTCATCCTGGAAGAGACCACTCCCATCAGGATAGAAATGCTTCACCATAGGATGAAGGTGATCACTTAGAATGGCTTTGTATTGTCATTTACCTTGCCCTCTACGGGGTTGAGTGGATCTAAACCATGCCAGAAAAATGCACCCAATAACAGAGCCTCCAGAACCATTTACAGTGGAAAACAAACACTAGGGCCTGTAGGTTTCTTTTGGCATGTGCCACACATACACTCGTTGTTGAGAACAGGGCGAAGGATGACTCATCTGACCATACAACTTATTTTCCACTGCTCAGTAGACCAATGCCTGTGTTTTTGCACCACTTTACTTGCAAACATGCATGGTGTAATAAGGGGTTTATGCACTGCAACCCGAATCATAGTATCCCTCTCTGTGAAGTTCTTGATAGACTGTTACTGATACAACTGCCTGCCCTAGATTGATATTTGAGGTCAACTGATTCTGAATTTCTCATCTGTTTTGCCTTGCATCTCAAACCGATGCACAGAAATCATGGTCAAGGAGTATGTGCTTTCTGTCTTTCCCTCAGATTTCCATGCCAACATCACATTAGACACTGTTCCTCGTGAAACATCAGCAAGTTCAGCAATCTTTGTAACTGAAGCTCCCCTGTCCAACGTGCCCCAACCGTCACCCCTCTTTCAAAGTCACTGATATCTCTTCTAGCCATGGTGGCCAAAATAATGGTCAGTTGTGCTTGCCCAGTATTTTTATTCATGACCCTAAGCATTCATTGTTTAATTAAGTGAGGAACCACACCTGTGTGGAAGCACCTGCATTCAATATACTTTGTATCCCTCATTTACTCAAGTGTGTCCTTTATTTTGCAAGTTATCTGTAGATTGTGCTGAAGCCAGTTTCAAGTTCCAAAAAAACACTTTGAACAGGAGCAAAAAAAAAAAAAAAAAAAAAAACTATTTTGCGTTCCAATAGTCAGCCGAAATATAAACACAAAGATATTTGTAGTACAAAAAATGTAATAAAATGCACTTCAATTTATTTATTAGCCATTGAAAATGAGATTGTGTGTAAAGGAATGACAGACAAGCTGTCAAGCTAAAGCTCTTCCAGCAGACTCAGAACAAAAAAACGGACCAATCAGACAATCCCGTGGATGAAAAACGGACCTATCATATGGGCATGTAGGTGGAACAAGCTGCTTGCATGAAACATTTTCAACACAAAAGAAAAAAACCTGGTAGCAAGTTTATTTTTGATTTGGTTTATTTATTTTAACGTAAGCGGGGAATCGGCTTTGATTGGTTAGTGCTTTTCACATAATGCTCTCAAATTTATGAGCCATTTGGCTTGCCGCAGACTAATTATTATATATTTTTAAAAACCTCCAAATTAAAATCGCTATCTCTCTCATTCGACAGCAGATCGAGCAAGCCTGCGACAATGACCATTTGCAGGAGTGAGGGGCGCTAATCTCATGAGAGAGTGGGTTTTGGTGATAAATGAATGACGATTCCTAGAGCCAGTTTGTTCTCATGGTTTGCGCTGCGCAGGTGAATGGGGGAGTGTGAGCCTGTTGTTTGTAGTCTCCATGGAGACCGCCCGCACGGCGCCAGGCTGACAGCCGTCAGGGATCGTATGAATGGCTGACGTCACGGGGCTGGCGCCTGCCAGTCTGCCTCGGCTTGTTTGGACAATCTGGGGAAGATTGAGAGCAGAGCGATGCACATAACGCTAAACGCAGTGGGAACATGTGAAAAAATCAGTGATGCTATTCACAGGGAATCCTTTTTAATAAGAGGAAATAGAGGGGGGGCGAGAGTAAAAAATGCAATTTGCAAGTATAAAGACCTCTTTAACATGTTAAACGACGGGATAGCAAGCCAAGGTGTATGGGAATGTCTCTGAAACAGCTAGACACGGCCTCATTATAATACAACGCTGCACAGCCATCTGTCTGACCATATGTATTTTAATGTTAGCATTTTAATTCAACTCCGAAAACATACCCGCAATTTACACTTATAATTAATGTGATTATGATGTACCATTTTATAGACGACGACTAGCCTACTTACAACTTCGCAATTGTATAAAACATATAATGCTGAATTATATTTACTACCTCACAGAATATATTTTCCTGTGAGAATTAGGCTGTCGGTAAGTTTAATTTTTGGTTTTTGTACTTGGACATAAAACATTGTAATGAGCTCAAAGCAAACCAGTAATTGCATATGCGAATTTATAGAATAATCCATTATGATTATGATATCATTTATGTTGTATTATTGCATTTGTATAAACAACAATTAGGGTTAGGGTTTCGTTGTGTACTACTATGCCCCAACTACATTCCAAGTGTAGGAAGCAAGTTAAAGTATACAATTAAAAGCCTATTCATCCCACGTAATTGCAGCATTCTTATGAGCCTCCTCCCACCCCCCTGTCTCGAAGCAATTTCTACACCTGCGGAGTCCCCGAGCGACGGACAGCTGGGTTCCCACATATCACCCATAAAAAAACACATTTGTTTCCATTTGTAACACCATCCCCTAACAGATTGTTAATTTTGATAACCAACCGATGTTCCTATTGGTGGAAACCAGAGTGCAGGACCACCCTTCTCGGTAAACTCAAGCTTCCCATTGGACTCTCTCCGAAAACATGACTTCGTTCGCTCACGCCCACAGATCTCCAGCTCACTTAAATACGAGGCACGAGAGCCGGTAGCAATACAACCTGTCATCGCGAGGAAATAACAAAATCTTAGCTTCGACTCACCACCAAAATAAAGATTTTAATCTAATTTGTTTACGACCTTTTGAGCAATTACCAATCTCTATCGATTACTTGTTTTGCAGGCGTCGTGTTTTTGTCCCAATACATTTAACAAGTAGCCTACCGTTCAACCGAAAGCAGCAAAAAGCCAAAATGAAAGTTGTCGGATCTACCTGCACACTCAATGGAAAGGTTGGCAGTGGAGAGATGGTGCGTTGCCTGGCCGACCAGAGCATGGCGATTTCCAAGTGTAAAATCCCGCTTCTGGATGAACAGATGAGCGTTTTCCTTCAGGACATGAACAGCTGCTACAGCAAATTGAAGGAGTTGGTGCCCACCCTGCCAGCCAACAAGAAGGCCAGCAAAATGGAGATCTTGCAGCATGTGATTGACTACATCTGGGACCTCCAGGTAGAACTGGACGAGCCGGGCATGGACCGCCAGCAGACGTCCAACGGCTCACACCTCAGCCGCTCACCACTGACCACCCTCAACGCAGAACTGGCAAGCATCACTGTTGAGGTACGTGCCGTGTTCATTAAATGTATTGAGTGACTTACGTTGCCCAACGTTACTCTCAATTGAATAAGTTGTACGTATGTGTTTTGCAATGTATATTTTATACAGAGCTATGGTGCATAATTGATCATTGTCATGTGGGTGCAATGACTTAGGCCAGCGATTGAAGACTTATGCGAATCTTCTCTTTCCTCAGAATGGCTGCTCGGATGACCGAATCCTGTGCCGCTAAATTCTCCATCACCACCAATGCGAAGAACAAACAAGGTTATTACGAGTGAGGTGCCATCACTTCCAAAACCTTGAAACAAGTAGGAACTTAACAAGCTTCCCGTGTAGCATAAGGACTTTCGAATATGACCTGTAAAGTGACTGAAGAGGCAGTGTCCCGTGATGTGGCAAACTCCGAAAGACTGGCGATTGATCCACGGTCACGGGGGTGGCTATGTGGCGCCACATCTATCTCCCCTCTGACATGTTGCTTTTTATTGGATTCCACGAGAGACTTTTCTCCTTTCTCTTATTACATTTGTAAATTACACGTAGAAGAGATTTTATATTTTGTAAAAAAAAAAAAAACTTCTCAGATTGCTGAGTAATAATTGTATTGTATATTACAATGCTTTACGACGTGAAAGTCATATTGTTTTTACAATGTATCTAAATACGTTTTTTTATTAAAACAAAAAACATTTTCTGGAAAAAAGGACTGGAGTGTTTTAATGGTGTATGCCTGTGTGTGGTAGCTGTACTTCATCCCATTTATAGAGCTCACTTTTTTCATCTAGCAGATTATCACTCTCAAAAAGGGACCATTGTCAGTCACCTGGTTATGGCTACTTGGTTGCATGTACAGCCATTCATAATGCACATGCTATAACTTGGCTGTGTTTATTCTGTGCATGGGTGTTCGTACCGTAACAATATGACTATAAACCTAATTTTGTGATTGTGGGATCAGGTCCAGAATTCGTGTAAACAAACATGTTCTGCAAAAGTGTTGAGTCCCATACTTCTGCTGAAAACCTATTTGCTTAACAAACACCCTTAACCAGGGCAACATGATTCACATATCAGTTATGTAACATTCATATTTACTGAAACAATTCCGATTGAGTACAGTAGCAGTCTCCCCCAGGATTTAAATTCACAACCTCTGTTACAATTCCACTCCACTATGGGATAATAGTGCTGTTCTGAGATCCAATAAACCACAAATAAGTTCAGTGATGTTCCCTAGAGCATTTCTGATGCACATGGTGATTTTCTACCCCATTTTATTTAAATATGTATATTTTAGCAGGAGCTTATTCACAAATAATTTGTGATCTAATCTAAGGTTTGTTACAGTAGGGACAGTAACTGTACAGAAAGTAAACAAATACTATGTTGCAAAAGCATTAAACAAATTTAAAACAGTGACATTTAAATGATGGTTTCCCCCCTCTCTCCCCCTTCTCTCTCTCTCTCTCTCTCTCTCTCTCTCTCTCTCACACACACACACACACACACACACACACACACACACACACACACACACACAGTCTTGGCTACGATCCTGGCCCATCTGCGGCTTGGCTCACGGATTACTGTTTGTTAATGTTTCAGTCAGCTGTGTGCTCAGGAATGCGGAGCTATTTAACCTGAACTTCTCCAGGTGTGGAGAGGCGCCGTTCAGTCTGGGCCCGCCTGCCCTTCGCTGCCCTTGGCACAAAGCTATCGCACAAACAGAATCACACAGGGGCTCTGCTTGAACGTTTGCGCTGCAGCTGTGTGCATCGCACTGTAGGGGAATGGGAAAAACAGGGAGATAAAATAAATCACGCTGCGAATTGCTGTTACTTTGAGCTGCAGAGCAGGATTAACCATTGCACTTCCAGAACAAACTAACCTTTGCTTTGGCGGTTTCCTGAGGGAAATTATGCTACAAGTCTCAAAATATTTGTACAAAAATTGAAATCCAACAGCCACATTAAAAACACTGCTTTTCTTGTCAGTTCAGATTAAATCATTTAAAGTTACCAGTTCTTTGCAACACCTTATGCTTTTATATTTACTGCAGGCTACAGCTATGAGAATTCCAGAGTGACCGGTAGTTAGGCTATGTTATTTTTGTACTAGCCTATAACTGTATTTGCTGTATGGGTGTACATAGTGTGTTTAATTGATTAATCTTGATAAGTTGCAAGGGCGTCTTCCAAATGAATATACAAATGCTAATAGTAATTCTTTTTAAAAACCTGTCCAGACCTTTATCTAGTGCCTCCATATACAGGTAACTGCCAAAATAAAGGGAACACAAGTAAATTAAGGGTTCTGGTGGCTGTTATGGTGTGGGGTGCATTTTCCTGGCATGGTGTAGGTTCACCCAACCCCTTAGAGGGCAAGTTAAATGGCAATAAATACAAAGCCATTTTGAGTTTTCACCTTCATCCTATGGTGAAGCATTTCTGTGCTGATGGGAGTGGTCTCTTCCAGGATAAATATACCCCCATCCACAGGCCACAAGTGGTCACTGAATGGATTGATGAGCATGAAAACAATGTAAACCATATGCCATGGCCGTCTCAGTCACTAGGTCTCAACCCAATTGAACATGTACGGGAGATTCTGGAGCATTGCCTGAGACATCGTTTTCCACCACCATCAATAAAACACCAAATGATGGAATTTCTTATGGAAGAATGGTGTTGCATCCCTTCAATAAGAGTTCCAGACACTTGTATCTATGTAATCTATGCAAAGGCGCATTGAAGCTGTTCTGGCGGCTCGTAGTGGTTAATAATGTGTCATTTAGCATACGCTTTTATCAAAAAAAAAAGCTTTATTTTGACAGTTACATGTACTTATGTATGTATGTGTATATATATATATATATATATATATATATATATATATATATATATATAATATGGCTGTTTACGCACTCAAACCCTTTAAGAATATATACACAAATTAAAGTTTCCAAATTATTAGGAAATATATGCAATTATATTTTGTATCGTTATACTGTTATGGTAATTAACTAAGAGCGCTGAGGCATCGTAATGAAATGCCCTGTAGGGCCAGATGGATTCTACCATAACCTAAAGTAGACCATCAGTTTTTACTCTACAGAGCCATTAGTTCTACAGAGCCCAATCATTTGTAGATATAAAACATTCCGTTTCATTATGTCCCCTCCCCTAATATTTAATATGTGGTTACGCCCTTGTATTTAACCCGCTCATAGCAGGCTAAATAAGCATGTAAATGGACAGACAACTCAAGTTAGAGATATAGCTAAGGGCATGCGTTTTTCACCACCTCTGTCAGGAACCTGCAGTTCCATCCTCCAACACCAAGAGGTCGATGGAGGACTTTATGAAGCTATGCACTCAATGCATTACGATCTCAAGTAATCATTCAATTACCACAAATGAGGTGCGTATTGCAGTGTAGTAGACTAGTCAGCAGTTGGCGCTGCACACACCCACATGTAATCATACTGATTGATTTGTAAGTAGATTACTGCTTTCAATTGTGAAAATATGTCTGTTGACACTCTGTAGGGCATATCATGCCCATCCTGGAGCAAAGAAACCAACACATTCAAATGAGTAGCTTGCATGTGTGTTGAAGTTCACTTGCTATGTTGCAGAATGATAGCAAAGTGTGGCAAACAAAACTGATGGTGGATATAGTCCGTTTTCGACAGGGTTGCCGGAGTAAACGCATCAACTTCTAGTTCAAAGAGTTATCTCAGAGATGGATAATGCTGGATGCAGATCTAGAGGTTGTGAGAGAGAGATTACTCCGAAGAGTGAGGCCTGTATCTCCTCAGAGCGTTCCGCTCCATTTATTGTAGGAAACAGAGGGAAGAGAAAGAGAGACAATAGAGAGGACAATAGGTGCGAGGACAACATAGTTTTATGTAGCGTTACAGTGGGGGAGGTGAAGCGCTACGGTACTAGGTCACCCATTGGCTAACGGTCTTTTGAAGTCGCTGCTTAGCATCACGTGCATTGATCGTGATATTGATCCATCATGGACCCTACACCTCTTTCATGACTTGTCGTAGAGGTATAAAAACTTGTCCGTAACAAGACTGTCTTTGCTAACTAACGCATTCGAGAAAGGCCAAGCATAGGGCTAAAAACATTTCCAAACAATCATTTCATTTCTTTTTCACAAAACAAACTATTTACATTCATATTTTTGAATGCAGCCATATTCACATTTTTTGGTTATGTGAAAGAATGTTACAGTAAAAGGTTCCATACATTTGTATGATTGAATTTGTGGTCATTGAAAAGTATACTGAAGGGCAGAATTATATTTTTGTTTTCCAGGGCACAATTAGGACAATAAAACATCGGTATCGGCCGATTGTGTTATTTGATCAGAATTTTGATCTGGATCGGTCCAGAATTTTCATATAAGAGAATATGAACAGTTACAACAGTACTGCAATTAATATGTGCAGTGTCGTTATCAACCAAATAATGAATGCAACTTGTCATAGAAAGGTTGATATCAATGATAAAAAGGCTTGATAACTAAAGTAGCTTATGTTGAGATCAAGCAACCACATGGTTGATATTGCGACAAGCTTGTGCAAACAACTGATCTTAATATCAACGGTTCCCACCTCTGAGCACAGCCCCAAATAGTTATCCAATCATTGGTTGCATGTAGGGGTGGGCGGATCGATACCAAAGTATCGATACTGCTGATACTGTGATTTTGTTTTTGGTATTGATCTCTCCCATAAAATATCGATACCTATGTTTACAAAAATACATTAAATTTTTTATCTTTGCTTACCTGAAGCCGGGCTGAGCCAGTGCACTGCTTTCACTAAATTAAACGTTTATTTCTCAAACTCGCGAGTACACTAGTTGTGTGCAGGGGCATCCATTTTGAAGCTGCCTGCGCAAATGTATCTTCATTCTTGTACAGGCATTCCTGCGCAGCGTTTACGCAGCGTGAGTGCTCATGAACTTCCTGCGATTGCTCCTGATTGATTCCTCACCTCACAGAACTTTGCGGGGGCAGGAGACCTAAACGAAAACCATGTGAAATGGCTGAAAAGAAGCGAAGTGTTGTGTGGTGTTACTTCACGGCATGTGGAATAAGCAGGGCAAGCCGTGACACATGCAGCACGATGGTGCAACACTCTGGTAATACCACTGATCTATTTAAACATTTAAAACTTAAACACCCCGATCAATACGAAGAAAGCCAGTCAAAAAAGAGGGAGTCAGATTCCCAAAGAAGCACGCCAAGAACTCAGACGTCCACTATGAGTCCACTGATGGCATCATTTTTAAGAAACAGAGCATATCCAGTTATATTGGCAAACAGATAACGTTTGCCAGTCTTCAAGAGGTTGATAGTTTATTTTAGTCCAATTCGTTCATACAGCATGCCTATATTGAATTTAGTAGCCTGTATTTGTTAGCTAGGTAGCTTAACCGATCTAATGCTAACCTAATGTTGCTAGCTAGCTAGGAGCTACCACCAGTTTTAAAGGGTGATTAATGCCAAACTATTACGAAATATCAATATGATTTTATCCTGATTTTTTAATATTCCCTTTACATTACTTTAATGTATCACTTTACCTTTTCTTTTTTATTTGTAGTTAGGCCTAATACAGTAAATCCACTCTCCTTTACCATTATATCTAAATAGGTTGGCATTAATTACCCATTGCATAATAATAATCTGTTTAATATTTCTACTTCCATTCAAAATATTTTTCATACGAGTTTTTCTTTTTTCTTTTTAGGTGATTCTCCAAGAGCACTGGAAATTACTAACAACCTTGTGAGAATGATTGCAATGGATCTGCAGCCCGTTTCTGTAGTTGAAGATAATGGTTTTAGAGAATTTGTGAAGGTCCTTGACCACCATTACAAGCTGCCAAGCAGGAAAACATTGTCATCCACTGAATTACCCACACTTTATGACAAAGTCAATTTGAAGGTGAAGAAATCACACCAAACAGTGTTGTCCTCACCACTGATATGCACTTTGGAAACATACTGCAGACAACATTTCTGCCCATCTAACACGCATCACAGAAGAATGGGACATAACACGCAAGATTCAGTCTGTCATCACAGATAATGGAGCAAATATGGTTGCAGCTGTGATAAAAGCAGGGTGGAGACAGTATCAGTGTTTCGCTCACACCTTGAATTTAGTTGTAAAAGATTCAATAAAAGCTGAAACTAGTTTGCTTTCACTCCTTCAGAAGTGTAGCCAAGGAATATGCCAAGGAAGTAAAAATGCCTGTATTCATCAGTGTTCACTTAGACATTTTCCTTCCCCTTTAAAAGTACAACAGCATTTATTATTGAAAAGTATCGGTATCGATATCGATGATACTGGCCTAGTATTACTTGGTATCGTATCGAACCCAAAATTTGCAGTATCGCCCACCCCTAGTTGCATGTTCTCATGAGTTTGTAAATGAGAAGCATGCAAATTAGGTTGTAAATGGAGATAAGTGCAAATCTGTTGGCCCCCTATTGGGGAGAGCAGTCCTCAAAGGGTGTTCCTCATTTGCATGCGTCTCCACTTACAACATAATTTGTATGCTTCACTGACCACCTTGAGTCTCCACTTAAGATTTGCAAGCCTCACTGCTTTTAAACTAAGTAATGAGTGCGTTTGATATCAAGCTATTTTGAAAACACGAGAAATATCTGACAACACAAAATAATTGCATCAGTCATTCAGCCTGCTTGTTGAGATCAGGGAGGGCAAACGTTGCTATCAAGTATAGTACAACTATTGCTTTGTGAAGAGTAAATGTGGCTTTGAGACAAAATGATGTTGACAATGTGTTTTCAAACTGCTATGTCATGAAATCAACCAGTAATGTGATGTGAACAAACGTTAACGTTATACATTTGTGCGATATCCATTAAATGTTACAACAGCATTTCCATGCATTTCAGCTTTTCCCCCCTATACAGAGCTGCTATGATAAACTGACCAATCGTTGTGTTTGCAACCATCACGGATAAAAACATGATCGGATGTGTGCATACTCTGTAACTTTTAAACGGTTAAGTGCTCAAAGTTGAAAAATAGTTATGTTGTGCCACACAAATGTATTTATTTCATGGCAAAATGATAACAGGATCTCCTTAGTTTTTTCCAAATCTCATGCCATCTCCACACCAACAGACTGGTCCCTGGTATGATGACTCCAGATGAGTCCTGGCAACAAGGAGTCTCTCACAGGATGATATAAAACTGCGCATGCCTAGTATCTCATGACGGTTGAAATTGCTCATTTATTTGAGTACTTGCAAATAGATTAAACCATTTAACTGGAGTATAATTATTAAATGGTGGTAATAAATGCATTCATATCATGTTTCACACGTAAGGGAAGTTTTGCACAATTAGCAAGCTAGGAAAGGCAAGTTTGGTAAGCTTGTGGTCATTCAATATTCTACAACACAAAAGAATTGTTGCTTGCCACTTGACATGACTGACATACATTTATGATCAAATTTAGCATTTTGTTCAGTGTTGTCGATAGAGTGTGATTAGTACCCTTGATTAGGGTATTTGGTATTTAGCTCGGCAAGCTAATAGTATCTCTTGTTGTGGGGAGTGGCCTACTATGGCCGCATTTGAAACCCACATTAGACCGACCTTGTGACAGTGGCAACAGTCAAAACCTACATTTTGTCATTTCCATCAATGAAGGAAAAGTATTTTATCTTGACACATGCAAACTTTATTGAATTATTTGGCCTGAATGCCAAGTGCTGCAATTTTTTTCTCCAAAAGCACCTTTGATCACAAAAAAAAAGAAAAAGGTGTGGTGTTTATATTACATTTACAAATAAAAATATTTGATAACAAACAAAAAAATCGAAACTATCAAATTTAAAATCATATTTTTCATTTACATACATGACCCCACATCGTTGACCTCTGTTATGTTCTGTGATTTGATTGGTGTTGTTGCTTCATATCATTGCAAGTGTGATTGCGCGCGTGATTTACCACAAGTGCTGGTGCAGTGAAATTTCAAGTAGTAAGTAATCTATGTAGCCTAAGGAAAAAGTTAAAAAAATGGAGATGAACAGAGATGCACATACCACATAGTCTATCCTCGTGCTTACCCACTACACAGTCCAGCCCTCAGACCACAATGTTCTCCAGACCCCCTCAGTCGTCTGAATTTCTCCCCCTGCTTCAATCCCTTGACTTCAACATGGCTGAATCCCCATCCACCCACAAGGCCGGCAACTAACTGGACTTTGTCTTGTCCAGGAAATGTACTGCACCAAATATTGTGGTATCTCCCCTTCTTGTGTCTGACAACTGCTTTCTGTCTTTTTCTCTCCCCCTCCCTTCTTCACCTAAACCCTCTTCACCTCCCCCCACTGTTTCTACCCTTCGCAACCTCCGCTCCCTCTCCCCCTCTGCCCTGGCAGCTACTGTCCTATCATCCCTTCCCCCTACTAATACCTTCTCTCAGCTACCTGCTGACATAGCCTCATCCACCCTACTGCCCTCTCTCTCCTCCTCCTTTGATTCGCTCTGTCCTCTCTCCACTAAACCTGCTCATCTCCGACCCCCCAACCCCTGGCTAACTGACTCCATTCGGGCTGACCGAGTCAAACTGCGAGAGGCAGAAAGGAAATGGAGAAAATCCAAACCCTGGGTGCCCTGTCTGACTCCCACACTCTCCTGGCTACTTTTTCCTCTAACCTCTCCTCTGCTAAATCTGCATTTTTCTTTTCCAAAATTAAATCTTCTGCTGCTAACCCTCGCAAACTGTACTCTACATTTTCCTCTCTCCTCACACCTCCTCTCTCCCCCACCCCGCTCCTCTCTAACCGCAGATGACTTTGCATCCTTCTTTTGCAAGATCAATGACATTCGCAACTCCTTCTCCCCATCCCCTCCCGCACCTAACACTCCCTCACCCATCTCACAACCTCTCACCCAGTCTTCCTTCTCACCCCTCCCTGACTCTGACATCTCACAACTTGTTCACTCCCATCGTCCTACTACCTGACCTCTCGATCCTATTCCTTCCCCCCCTTTTCCAGTCCATCGCTATGGACATCCTCCCCTTTGTGTCCAATGTTATTAACTCTTCTCTTTTCCTCTGGCTCTGTCCCCTCTCCCCTCAAAAGGGCCCATTATCATCCCCTCCTCAAAAAAACGTCTCTGAATCCTGCTATTATTTCTAACTACCGACCTGTCTCTCCTCCCATTCCTTTCCAAAACATGAGAGAGGGCTGTATATAACCAACTGTCTGCCCATCTCCTACGGAATGACCTGCTTGATCCCAACTAATATGGGTTCAAGGCAGACCACTCCACAGAAACTGCTCTCCTCGCAGTCACCGAAGCTCTACAAGTAGCAAAATCTCAATCACTCAGCTCTGTCCTCCTCCTCCTCGACCCGTCCGCTGCATTTGACACCGTGGACCACCAGATCCTGCTCTCATCTCTTGCCAAGATGGGAATCTCTGGATCTGCATTGGCATGGTTAGAATCATACCTGGCTGACCGGTCCTACCAGGTGGCCTTGTCATATCACTGTTATGCTGATGACACCCAACTCTTTCTCTCCTGAGTCCCAGGTCCCGGCACGTATCTCTGCATGTCTAACAGACATCTCTGCCTGGATGTCCACACACCACCTGAAGCTGAACCTGGGGAAGACAGAGCTGCTCTTCCTCCCAGCAACGAGCTCCCCGATGATTGATGCTTCAATCACCATGGAAGGCTACATAGTGTCTCCGTCCCGGTCTGCCTTGAGCCTTGGAGTGATGCTGGACCCTGGAAGCTGTGCTTCTCGGGCCACATCACAGTGATCACCCGGACTTGCCGATTCTCCCTCCACAACATCCAGAGAATTTGCCCATTCCTCACCCAAGAGGCGACACAACTCCTGGTCCAGGCCCTGGTGATCTCACGTCTGGACTACTGCAACTCCCTGCTGGCAGGCTTACCGGCCTGTGCCATGTATCTGTTTAATACTGTATTGTAAAATAATCATAATAATTCTAACCCTTTTCTTTCAGGTACAGTATGCAGCTACCAACAATGTCTATTGCTGTATTAGTACACTGATCTCTTGCGTGAACAATGATTGATCTTACCATGTACAGTACCAGTCAAAAGTTTGAGTACACCTGCTGGAAACTAGGTTTATCTCATAATTGACAATGTTTTACACCATATACGTTTCTTTAAATACCTGAAAATGAAAAAAAAAACACATGTAACGATAAACAAAAGGAACATCAAAGCAATGTTCAATAAAATTTCATTGAAAATTGAATCTTGGATTCCTCAAAATAGCCACCCTTTGCTGTGATAACAGCCTCACAAACACGGGCCATTCGGTTAATAAGTTTCAGCAGGAAATCACCCGATAGGTCTTCCCAGCTCTCCTGTAGCAATTCCCAGAGGCACTTGTGGGTTGCTTTGCTTTGACTGTTCTGTCCAGTTCATCCCATACAAGTTCTATGGGATTGGGGTCTGGACACTGGGCAGGCCAGGTCCTTAGTTTGAGTTGTCCTTCACGTTCCCCCTTCACCAGATAGTTCTTTCCCAACTTCAAGGTGTGTTTCGTGTCGTTATCTTGCTCAAGAATGAAGGAGTGCCCGCTTAGCCGTAGTCCAGATGGAAGGTGTGCTCAAACCTTTGACTGGTACTGTATATATGCACATCTCGTAAGTCGCTCTGGATAAGAGTCTGCTGAATCGTAAAAATGTTACCTGTGTTAATTTACCCAAATGAACAGGGTAATTTCAAAGTGTGGCGTTATCTGAACAGGAGTGTGTTGATTTAATACAAAAAATATATACACTACCGGTCATAAGTTTTAGAACACCTCCATTTTTCCAGTTTTTATTGAAATTTACGCAGTTTAATGTTTCAATGTACTCTGAAATTAAAGCATAGAACAAATAAACAATTGGAGATAAAGAAATCATGGAATCTTTTTGTTTAACAAAATTTAATCTACATTTTTGATTCATCAAAGTAGCCACCTTTTGCAGATATAACAGCCGAACACACTCGTGGCATTCTTTCTACAATGGAAATCAAATATTGTTCGGAAAGTTCTTCCCAACACTGTTGCAGAAGTTCCCACAAATGTGTTGCACTTGTAGGTTGCTTTGCTTTCACCCTTCTGTCCACTTCATCCCAAATTAGCTTGATGGGGTTTCATGGCCATTTCATGATTTGCAGCCTACCGTCTTGTTCTTTTCTTCTAAGGTAGTTCTGACATAGCCTGGAGGTATGTTTTGGGTCATTATCTTGCTGCAGGATGAACCCCTGACCAACTAGGCGTAGACCACAGGGTATTGCATGGTGCTGCAAAATGCTGTGGTAGCCCTTTTGGTTCAGGCTGCCAGTCACTCTGTGCAAGTCGCCGACTCTGGATCCAGCAAAAGAGCCCCAAACCATCACGCTTCCTCCTCTATGTTTGACAGTTGGGTGTCACACACTGAGGAACCATCCTTTTGCCTACTCGACGGCGTACAAAAACCCTGCGTGATGAACCAAAGATTTCAATTTTTGATTCATCGGTCCAGAAGACCTTCCAGTCTTCAGTAGTCCACTGGCGGTGCTTTAGGGCCCTGGCAAGCCTCTTTTTATTATTTTGCCATCTTAGCAATGGTTTTCTTACTGCCACTCGACCTGTCAAACCTGCAGCTCTAAGTCTTCTCTTCACAGTTGAAACTGAGACTTCCTTACTTCGACCAGTGCTAAGCTGTGCTTGAAGCGGTTGTCCTGTGAGCCGCCTATCATGCAAGCTGTTGACTCTCAGAAACATGTCTTCTGATTTTGTTGTGGCTTTGGATCTGCCAGACCTCTTCCTGTCAGAGTTTCCTTCAGTTTCCAAGTGCCTTTTGATGGTGTAGGAAAATGTACTCACTGACACCATGGCCTTCTTTGCAATTTCTCTAAAGGAAAGACCTACACTTTTAAGGGTTATAATGGTCCGTCTGTCTTCCTTTGTTAATTGCCTTTTTCTCGCCATTATGATAGCAATATACTACTTCCAGCAGTGCAATATTGTCCAAATAATACTTCAGAGGGTGTAGTAACACAGTATTCACTGGACTTGAACTGCTTAAATTTCAGTAAAAACTGGAAAAATGGGGGTGTTCTAAAACTTTTGACCGGTAGTGTACATCTTCATATTCCATATACACAAATTTGTGTTAGTATACTCTGGTCACAACCTGGACATGCACATGCACATATTGGCATGGCAACGGAAAGAATACAAGTCATCCATACAAGGTTTTGTACAATGTAACTAATCCATATGATAACAAATTAATATCAATCAAGAACACCAATTATTAAATGATGAAAATAATGGATTGGATTCATTTTAATAACCCACAGCCCCACAATGAACAACTATGCTTACATAAATCTTAACACCCACCAAACCCTCCCAGGGCAAGCAAAATTATATACAGTATTTATGGAACTACAATTATTCACAAAGTTTACACAAAAAGCCCTTTGCCACTTATCTGATCAGACTTCAGAAAAAAAAGATGAACAAAAAGTATTCATATCAATTTACAGATGAAACCAAATATATTCTTTAAGAATTTTTTTTAATATCTTTGTTTTCTGGTATTGGAGGGTAAAGTTTACCAGTATTAATGTAATTTCTGTTTCATACGTAGATCAGAGGCTTCAGTAGACATTAGTGGGGTTTCCAATCAGCGGTTTTGGCGGCAGGTAAATCCAATGTACGCTCCCGTTTACTGCAGATTTAAAAGTGGAATTTTGTATACCAGTTTGTACCGAGGGGCACTTAACGTATAGAAAAAATGAGGTGCACAGATTTTGTGCAGTTACAAAAATTGTCTACCGTCTCAAAGTGACACTTTTTTGGGCCACAGAAAATTTCACAAAAGAGCAATTGGGAAATGGAGTCCCAAGCTTATTTTGACAAAATATTCTCTGGACTCCACTTCCCACAATGCTCTATGCTAAATGTTTAGTGACACGCTGCCTCTTGAACACATCCCAGTTGAAAGACTTGGGTGTTCTGCCTGGTTTTATGGTCGGTCTGCAACCCAATTTTGGCCTGATACGAAAACCCAGACCATCTGTGTTTTGAGCCAAACCCCTTGAATGGAAACCACTCTCCAAACCCTTTGGTGTCAATTGCCTCTTTGTCATATATTCTTCCCCTTCCTATACAATACCATTATGAGATTCAAATCGGCTCAGCTTTACGCTTCTGTCTCCAACACATGTATTCAAAGTTTGTTGACAAGAGTTTACATTTAAAGTGCTATAAAAGTATGTGGAAATACGATTCACATTTCATAAAGCCGGCATGTCTATTTACAGTGCATTCCTTAAAAATTCTCAAAATATGCCAAAGTTGTAATAGCAAGCATACTTCTGCTTCATACCACCGTACAGCTCATGTCGACATGAACTGGTTCAGTTTCAATTCAATGGAAGAATTTCTCCCCACCCATCATGATGGCTAAAAATTGTATGCCCTCAAATCAGCATAAGCTTATGAAATATTCCTATTTACACTGCTGAGGCAACACAATGTTAGCAATACTCTCATTTGCAAATAAACATGAGCATAAGCATGTTGACAAAAGTTTTCTTGGCAAGTGGGCAAAGATGAGCTTTGAGAGGATCGAGGTACAGGTAGCCAACCTGTGGAATCTATCAGGAACAGCGTACAAGAAAGAAAGGAGAGGGGAGAGAGGCGAAAAAAAAAAAAAAAACCCTCTGTGAAACTGGGAAGAGGGGCTTTTGTCACGGTGGCGGACTGTGTGTGGGTGCTACATCATTAATTCAAGTCAAAATGAACAAGTCCTACTTCCTAAGTCCAAGCACTGGAAATCTGGAAATAGACCATTTGAAGGTCAAAGTGTTCCAACCCAATTGCCCCCCCACCCCACCCCACCCATTATGTTCCAAAAAGTGGGGTTTGCAGACAGTTTTGATTTCCCAAAACCCCCTCTTGCTTTGATGGCTTGGTCCATTGTATTTTTGTCAACCACCAAAGATGGAAGAACGCATTTTACTGGCCGATGCTCGATGTTTGGGCTGAAGTTGAAGGTTACCTGGAGGAGGTGGGGGTGGGGGTGGGGGGTTGGGGGTTAAATACAGTTTTGGGGGCGTGGAAATGAAACCTTTGTAGCCACTGCTTCCCACCATAGTTATGCTCGCGTTGCCTGGCTCTTTCTCCCAGGGGCCGGCGGCACTCAGAAGTCCACGTCGTCGGAGTCCGAGGTCCCAGCAGACTGGGCCTCCTCCTGCTTCTCTCCCCACACAAACCTGTAGTTGTTCTCCAGCTCCTGCTGCCGCTTCTGTTCCTTGTAAACCTCCTCTGTCCCACCAGTCTGAGTGAACAGGAGAGAGATATAGAGAGAGAGATAGAGATCGAGACATAGAGAGATGGCCTGTGTTTATGCGGAGCTGCAATCGGTGTGTAATCGATGCTCTCAAAGGGGTCATGTCTACTAGATGGGTGCAGTGAATGCATGCGAATCAGCAAAGCAGAGACAAGGACACCCTCCATAATATATACTGTATAATCAACCTATAGGAACACAACTGGTTTATATGCTAAAATAAGTCAAGTTTCCCATGAATGTCTATTTGTATAACACTAGGGCCCTGTGTTTTCAGCCTGTAATTCAGTCCAACAAGATGGTGATGCAGTCTCAGGAAGCCAGCTGTTATGTAATCATTCAAAACAATGACTTTCCAGTATCCAAACATCTTCATAATTAGTAATTGAACAATCACTCTGTCCAATTGCTCATCAATGGTGCACAAGTCTATACAAAAATGTGTTGAATATATATTTAATTATACAGTTATTGTTTTTATTTACTAGCAAGTTTACTAGCGAGTTCTCTGACAATATTTGTCTTCCTCAAATACCTATAGAGATGCATAGCGGATTTAAACTGAACTACAAGCAACAAAACCCAGAGCCTAACCTGCAACGAATGAAATATCAAAACTAACACATATGCTTTACCAGTAAATTTATTAGCAGCTCTCTGAAAGACTTTGTGTCTTCCTCAGTCAGCCACTGGTCTCCTGCCTCCTCCGCTGACCGGCGTGTTAGGATCTTCACCTCAATTTTACCTGCAAGTACACGTCCACAGAAAAACGTGTCCCCTTCCACACCCAGACACACCTAATTCTAGAGAGTGGCACAATGCTCTCCACAATCCAAACAAAAGGCAAACAGGATTAAGATCTGGAAACAAAAGGCAGGCAGTGGGGAAAAAAAATAAGGAAAAAAAAAAAAAAAAAAAAAAAAAAAGAAAAAAGAAAAATGGGTGTGGATGGAATTTTCTACATCGTTAATGAATGTGACATCGCCCTTTCGTCTGGCGCTTCACTGTGTGGGCAAGGCAGGTCGCGGAGACCAGCTTGGCGTCTTTCGCAAAGAAGCAGAAGCAGAAAACGCTCGAGCGAAAAAAGTTTCAAATTTCACACAATATGGAAATTTCCCAGATTAAACCAGATGCGGCGAGTTAACCGTATATTAAAATCCATTTAAATCAATCAATTAAGTTCTGGGTAACAATAAATAAACAGTAGACCTTATGTCCAGGACCAGAGCTGGGGACCTCAGCCTTAAGAGTGTTCTCTGAGAAGAGATTAGTGTCTATCAGCTGGTTATGTTTTGGGTTTTTTTGGGTGGGGGGGAAAGAAGTTTGGGTTAAGCACCAGCAACGAGAAGAGGAGGAAGTGCCCCTGCGGAAGGCGTCAGATCTCCTACCTTCCGTTTTCAGGCCCGCCCGTTCTAGCTGCTCTTTAACCACGTCCTTAATCTGCTGCATTTGTGGATCCCCTTCGCTCAATTCCTGCACCTTCAACTGCTGATCAGGGCTGCCACCTGGCTTATACTTAGTAACTCTGATTTTAACCTGGTCGTCGGGGGCTTGGTCTGGGTAGCGACAAACAAAACAACAAGGTCACTTGAACAGCAGACCCTGGGTTCATACTAACAGAGTGGGTCTTGATTGGGTGAGACCAGTGATGAAAAAGGATCCTGGTCTTGTGTGCGATTGGCTGAGGGAGTTTTTTTGTTTGTTGGGATGGCCCCGTTTAAAACCAAAGGTTTCTGTCTTTAGGGGTGAGAGGCTGGCAGGACTAATGGCAAATGGAGGATGGGATGTCCATTTCTAGAAAGGAAAGATGGGAGTAAAAACTGAATATGTCACCATGACCTCAATTAAAAGCGAGCCCAGGGCTGTTTTCTGTAGACTAGTCAATCCAGAGAAAGAATTTGGTTTTGGAGTTTCAGCTTAATTTATGAAGATTCTTGAAAGGCCGTGGTCAATTACAATAGTGTCGCAATGGATTTTCTGTCCTTGGGCACGCCTTTTCCCAAATATTCATAATGTAGTTCCCAAACTCAGTCTTGGGGACCCACCGTGTCTGCTGGTTTTCGTTCCAACCACATTTGCAACCTCTTAACTGTAACAAGCTCTTCTTCATTAGACAATTTTAATGTCTATTTACATCCCTAGACTTTTAATCAGTCAGATCAACCAATGCTTTCATTTTCTGTAATATGCTTATATGACAGAAAATGTTATGCTATGTATCCTTTAAAGGCTGCATAGCTTAACTCAGTAGTTCCCAACCTTGGTCTTGGGGATCCACAGGTTTTTGTTACAGCCTTGATCAATTAATGTTGTTGAAAATGTGTCTACCATCATTTTTTCCTTAAAGTTATTTTAACACAATGCAGGTTTGTCTCATTGCCAGTTATTGAACAAACCAATTGGCAACAAATGGTTTAGTTTCAGTGACAAGGTGACAAACTTTCCCACTGATTTCACCTGCCAGTCTATAATTTAATAGTAATTGTAAAAAGGTCATTTCATATGGCAAAGGAATCATGTGTCATACAGCACATTACAGAAAATGAGAGCAGTAGTTGATCTAACTGATTTAAAGTCCTGGGATGTGAATATGGGACATTTATTGTGCATGGCATACACAGCTATTTCTGACATAATATGGCCTTAATCACTCTTAGAAACTAAGAGTGTCTAATTAAGAACAATTAACAGCTAGTTACAATACACAGAGGGTCGCCAGGACCGAGGTTGGGATCCACTGGCTTAACTGAATCAATTATACGTGGACAGGTGAAATAAGTGTGGTCTCAATTGGACAGCTGGTCACCGATTTCCGATTCGCCCTGTTTGTGGACAATAAGTTCCACAACAGGGCGAATGACAATGAGCCAAACCTGCATAGTGTTAAAATAAGTTTAAGGAAAAAAGTTAAGGTAGAACTTATGTTTTCAACAACCTGAATTGATCAATAGATTAGCTGTAACCAAAACCACTGTCATAGACAGTGGCTCCCCAGGGCTGAGTTTGGAATCCACTGCAGTACAGCACCGGAAACTCCCGTTATCAACCGGAGCTTCCTGCACCGATGAAGCAGATGGTAGGAATGGAAATGGGGGGGGTGTGTTTACCTGGCTGGCGGGGAGCAAGGCTCGGGCTGCCCCTAGCCGGGTCTGTGGCACCCAGCCCCCCCTCGGGCCCAGGCTCCCGCACCTCCTTGTCCTCCAGGCGGTCGAGCAGCTTGTCCAGGGTGGTCTCCAGACTCTGCGTGGCCTGGCCCCGGTCAAACTCACCTTTCAGGCCCTCCGTCTCCAGCTCCTGCTGGGCCTGGAGGGAAACAAGAAACACCCCATTCGCTCTTCTGTTTACACACCATGCCCCATTTTTTTAATTTTTTAATACAAATTTGTTATTATATTTGTGATGCAACCCTACTAACGACACTTCAATGCTCTTTTGTACAGGCCGCAATAAAGCTATCTAACACCAGCCTAGATTGACCAGCCAGCTTTCAAGGTGCATGATTTTTAACAACATAACATCAATAACATTTCTAAAATAACTTCATATTTAGGTTTGCCTTGCATTCGCGACTTATATTACTGTATTTTTTTTTACATTATTGCATCTCATCCCTCCCTCTCTCTCTCCAATGAACCTGTGAAGTTCACATTTCAGACTTCAGTTCTGTAAATTTCAGCTTGTAGGACATTTAAGGATTGCGCAATTGATATAGCTGGCACAGGCAGACAGTTGCCTAACAGAACAGTGGTTCTCAATGCTAGTCCTGGGGGACCCCTAGTATGCTGTTTTTTGCTACAGCCAACCTCTTGATCAATGTGTCTAAGTTGTTTCATAATTTTCCGTTAAACTTATTAACACGGCCCTGGTAGGGAGCCCCGATTGGAGTTCCGTCTCGAAGGACGTGGAGTTCGCTGCCCTCAGAGAATTAGCTTGCCACGTAGAGACGAGCGGCAAATTCGTATGGAGAGGGTGTAATTAGCCACTAAATTGAGGAAATACGGGAATAAATCTGAAACAAATAAAAAATATAATAATATTGTCACATGCCACGTGACAATCCCTGGACTGGAGCAGAGAAGCCGATGGAAATAACTGGCAGAGGAGTGGGGTTTTGCTGGTCTACGGACCGGATCTTTATTTTTTTCTGTCTCTCCCCCCAGACATGGGAGAGAGACAGTGGGACAGCAGGTTAAAATAAAACAAACACAAACACAAAGTCTTCACCCTACTTGCCACGAAGCTTTCGGGCAAAAACAATTAACTAAAATAAGAAACTAAAACAATCAAAACTCAACGAAAGCCCGCCTCCTCCGAGGGGGGAATCCCTTTTCCGGGAACACACAACGAACACAGACAATCAGCGGCTTTCCACACCGCCTTCGTATACATTTACCACACATCAACACTTACGGGACAGGGTAGAACTCTACGCACTGTCCCGACACACATCTCAACAAGACACCGCGTCTCCTCAGACCGGCGTTCCCCTAGAACCTCCCCAGGCACACATATATCCAGTGACTTTTCAAGTGCTTCCCAAACCCATGCACACAGAGACACTCAAACTTTTCAGTCCGAGTTCTCTTTTACCCCAAACACACAGAGACCCTCGCCACTCCTCACAGGGAGAGTTCTCTGTGAACCAGCCCCGAGACACTCTCCACTCTTTCAGTGAGAGTTCTTGGGCCGTTGTCCTCCCAGAAGCTTGGATTACAGACATGCCCGAAAGTCACATCAAACATCAAACACTCCACAATAATCCACAATAATACGTGCACACTGTCACACACACAGATGTCACAGACAAAGACTAACTCTCTTGATTCACACACGTCAATGACAAAGACAAAACTGATTCATGATACACACACATCAAGACAAAGACAAACTGATTCCCCACTTTCCCCACCTGCTCTTAAATAGGCTTACTTCCTGCCTGGCTCACGTGGGACTCGTGAGGCAATCACCGGTCTAACATTCACTTACCCAATCACAATCACTCAACACCAAACAATTCACATTCTCACACACAAACCCAATCAGTCAATTGAATGCCACATCAATTGCCAATTAACACCAATTAAATAATAATTAAATAAATTATGGCCTTTGGAGCAACCTTCCGGGCGACAGTTCACTCTCACACCCTGTGAGAGTGCCAAACCTGCCTCCGGAAAGTCTCCCTGCTCCAAAGGCCTCCACAACATCAAAGGCAACCATGTCACTCCAATGTTGCCGAGACTGACGCCCTCCACAAATCAATCTATAATGTAATAAATTGTAACCTCTTTCTAAAGGAATCATTTGCCATACAGCACATTACAGAAAATGGAAGCATTAGTTGCTCTGAAGGCTTGTGATTATGGGACATTTATTCTTCCTGGCAAGCATAGCTATATGACATAACGTGGCCTTAAGGTAAACCATCCTTCAAAATAAATAAAAAATGTCTCATTAAGAACAATTAACAGCTTGATACAATTAGAGGGTGCAAATTTGGTTGGAACGAAAACCGGCATACACAGGGGTCCCCCAGGACCAGGATTGAGAACCACTGGTCTACAATAAGCAGTTAGTTGCTGACTGTGTGTTCTGTAATCATAGGGGTATTCTGGAAGGTAACACTCCAGCAAGGTAGTTTCTGTTGAAAAAATAAATCATGAGTGCGATCACAAGTTTTCTTTTGAGGTAGCTAGAATGTATGCATGATTCCATGTGTATTTCGATCTGCACCCCCACTGTATCCATTTCAAGCTCTACCCAAATTCTATTCCTCATCTCTTATGCTCCAATTGGAAGTGAGGGTAATATCTCATAGATGACAACTGGTAGCCTGTGGCTGTGTGGCGTGTTAAAGAGAGCAGCTAATCTAGCAGTAATCTGAGGTACCCTAGCCGACGTAAACCCACCCTACACTGGCAGGATGAGGCTGATTGAGGCCCGATTTAAAACTATGATTCCAGGGGCCTCGGGTGGCGCAATGGTAAAAGCACTTGCCCAGGTGCAGGTGTACTGGTGCACTGTCAACCACTGTCCCGTTTGGGGGCCGCGATTGACTGTGGGCAAAACAAACAGGCGAGTTCCGTCTTGGAGGAAGCGGTTCATTGCCAGCCTCGGGGTAGCGGCTTGCGACTACTAAACGATGACTCCTGGTCACGGTTTTAAGAGCAGGGATGGACAAGGAGGGCCGTATCCGTTTCTGGATTTCATGTTGACATCTTCTCTTAATTATTTATTTAGCCACATCATTTGTGTAAACTGGCATTTTCGCTACATTTAATGATAATCTCATGAATGCCTGTTCTTCTGTCCCTATGAGAAACATTTTACTGTGGGCTAGACAATGAGATAACCAGTGATGGTGCACTGTATACAGGTAATCAGCTAATTGAGCTGGAGTAATTGGTGGAAACAGAAATACACCAGCCTTCCATGACCGGAACCGCCCATCCCTGAGCTTAAGCAATAGCAAGACTTGTGACCCGTGACTGCAGGGCCCGGCCCGTGCTCGTGGCCGACTGAGCCCCTTACACCCCCCCATTCTGTACCTCGTCTATGATGTTGTCAAATTCTTTCTGCATCTCCTCCTTGATGGCATCGATCTTGGCCGAGGGCACGGAGAGGTCAGCTATCCCCTCCTCGAACTCCTGCAGCAGGCGCTCATCCTCGTCGTCCCCCTCCTCCACGCGGTCCTTGCCCTCTGCCGGCGATGCCTTCGCCCCACTCTCCCCGCTATCTCTCCGGTCTGCAGCGGCTGCCTGAGAGCGCAGCGATGAGACAGGGGGGGAAAAAACAAAAATTATTTTAAAAAAACTTTAAAAAAACAAAAAAAACACATATCGTCTCGGCTTCGACGTCAAGGTTTGGTTTGGGCTACGAGGCAGAGCCATTCACTCCATCTGTGGGTGAACCAGTAGGAGAGGTCAACAGAGAGGTTTACAAAGGAAAGGTTGGCTTTGCATAGGGAAGTTTGACGCTCACCCTGAAACAGAAGTAGCAGCAGTCTTGTTTCAATGTGTAACCACCCTTGAACTGTCAAACCAAACCATTGCAGAAGTTCAGACACTACTTCTAAGGCACCTGGAAAGGGAAGACTAATCTACTAGTATGTAGCTTGCGATTGAGGTTACATTGGCTAGCTAGCTGGTTTTTGTTTCAGACACGCGTATTGCTAGCATATTGCTAGATTTTCCATACATTTTGTTGCAAATATTGAACCTTTAGGTTTCCTACTATCAATTAAAATGTATTTGTATAGCAAATTTTACAAAACATTTGTCACAATGCACTTTACAGCAGACCCTGGCCTGAACCCCCAACAAAGGAAAGCCTAGGGCAACAGTGGCAAGGAAATACTCCCGTGGTGGAACCTTAGGAGGACCCACATCCAAGAGGGGGAGCCCATACTCCTCTGGCCGGCCCAGGGTCTGAGTTTGTAATGACCAACTGTGTTTAATGAGTCCATACGCAAAACAATTAAATGATGGGCTTGATTGATTTCTAGGCAACTGGAACCAGAGGTCCTGGGGTGGGTTGGCAGGCTGGGACAGGTGCCAGGTGGGTAGATGTCAGGTTCTGAAGATGGAGTAGGCTACTAGCTACCTACCCAGATGAATCGCACTTGAATCACTGCCTCCAATTGCACTCCTAACTACACAAGATTATGATTCATCAAAAGTAGTAACTGACCATTGGTTGATTAGCAAAGAAAATCAAATCCCCTGAAGTCAGATTCTCACATTAGTGTCAACCTGGTCAGGCTCATAGTACCATAGGTTATGAGCCTGATAGGTGAGGCTACAGAAAATGAGACATGATTGAGACCTTACTGAGATGACATTGAGAACTTACTGAGACATTATTGAGACCTTACCGAGATGTTATTTAAGGCCTTAATGAGAAGTTTCTGTTGGTGTTTCTCAGTCGCTCACCTTTTTATTGCTCTCTTTCAGGTGCTTGACAAATTTCATTAGATCGGATGTGTCGGTGATGATCTTGAAATTGAATTTTTCGTCTCCAAACGCTGTTGAGGAAAACAAAAAATTCATAATCTGGTTAAAGAGGACTGAGCTTGAAGTAAAATCAATGAGGCTGCTCTGACATGACGGGGGACATTTACCTTCCTCTTTAAGTTCAGTCTCCGCCATGTCTCCATCAGCCTGGGAAGACAAGACTGCATTAGTCTAATACAACCCTACCCCCCCAGCACCCCCTCCTAGTCAATCAAGAGTATTTTAACACAAAATACAAACTTGATTAAAATAAATAAAAGCAAGAAGTGTCTCAAAAATGTATAATCTTTCCAAATGTGCAAAGGTTTTCAAATAAGGTTAGCCGTTTTCATAGAGCTGAACAACAAATACCAATCATGGAAATGTAAGAAAATATTCATTTAAAGTAGAACTCTAAAATAAAAAAATGTAAAAAGTTGATAGAATACACTTTACTCGGTGCCTAAGGTGGCATAACAGTCAAAGCATTCACCCAGGCAGCACCGTATTTTGGCTGGTCTGATACGGTGTGCGCTGCCTGTCAGGGACACGGTTCGAAATCCGCGTCTCTACCAGACCGGCCCTGGTCGTCACCCCCGATCGGCATTTGGCTGTCCGTCCCAGAGGGAGGGAGGAGGGTGAGCCGGCTGGAGTCCGCTGTAAAGCACGTAAGAAGTCTCCAGAATGTGGGTGGGCGAATTCTGTCTCGAAGGAAGCGGAGTTCACTGCCGTCGGATAATTAGTTTGCCTCGTAGAGACGAGCAGCGGACTCGTGTGGGGAGGGTAAATAAAAATAAATAGAGGGTATACAATGCAGAACCACGTGTCATAGTTTTAGTGGGTTGAATTTTCCTCATGACAAGTTCCCTGACAATATCATATTCATTTTTAGACTGGAGTAGATACACTTTCCACTGTCTTCCATAACAAAGACCGACAGAAATAAAATAAGATTTGTATTCTGCCACTTGTTCTGCGTAAGGAAATATATACAGTGGGGAAAATAAGTATTTCACCCCCTGCTGATTTTGTGAGTTTGCCCCCTTACAAAGAAAGGAACGGTCTATAATTTTCATGGTAGGTTCATCTTAACAGTGAGAGACAGAATATTACCCCAGAAAATCACATTATATGAATTTTAAACATTTATTTGTGTTTTATTGAGGAAAATAAGTATTTCACCCCCTAGCAAAACATGACTCAGTACTTGGTGGAGAAACCCTTGTTGGCAAGCACAGCGGTCAGACGTTTCTTGTAGTTGGTCACCAAGTTTGCGCAGATCCCAGGAGGGATTTTGGCCCACTCCTCTTTGCAGATCCTCTCCAAATCCTTAGGGTTTGTAGGTTGTCGCTTGGCAACTCAAAGCTTCAGCTCCCTCCACAGATTCTCTATAGGATTAAGGTCCGGAGACTGACTAGGCCACTCCATGACCTTAATGTGCTTCTTCTTGAGCCACTCCTTTGTTGCCTTAGCCGTATGCTTTGGGTCATTGTCATGCTGGAACACCCATCCACGACCCATTTTCAGTGTCCTGGCTGAGGGAAGGAGGTTCTCACCCAAGATTTCCCGGTACATGGCCCCATTCATCCTCCCCTCGATCCGGTGAAGTCGTCCTGTCCCCTTAGCAGAGAAACAGCCCCAAAGCATAATGTTTCCACCGCCATGCTTGACGGTGGGGATGGTGTTCTTGGGGTCCAAGGCAGATTTTTTCTTCCTCCAAACACGGCGAGTCGAGTTGATGCCAAAGAGCTCGATTTTAGTCTCATCTGACCACAGCACTTTCTCCCAAGCCTCCTCTGAATCATCCAGGTGCTCATTGGCAAACTTCAGACGGGCCTGTACATGTGCCTTCTTGAGCAGGGGGACCTTGCAGGCACTACAGGATTTCAATCCATTACAGCGTAGTGTGTTACCAATGGTCATCTTGGTGACTGTGGTCCCAGCTGCCTTGAGATCATCAACAAACTCCAGCCGTGTAGTTCTGGGTTGTTCCCTCACCTTTCTCATGATCAGGTTCACTCCACAAGGTGAGATCTTGCGTGGAGCCCCAGACCGAGGGAGATTGATGGTCAATTGGTGTTTCTTCCATTTTCTAATTATCGCACCAACAGTTGACTCCTTCTCACCAAGCTGCTTGCCAATGGTCTTGTAGCCCATTCCAGTCTTGTGCAGGTCTACAATTTTGTCCCTGATGTCCTTAGACAATTCTTTGGTCTTGCCCATTGTGGAGAGGTTGGAATCTGATTCATTGATTGATTCTGTGGACAGGTGCCTTTGCTAGGTACCCAGTACTTAATTAGGAGTACTAATTAAGTAAGAGGACTAATCTGTGTGCCTCCTGGTCACATAACCGGTCTGTGGGAGCCAGAATTCTTGCTGGTTGGTAGGGGGTGAAATACTTATTTTCCTCAATAAAACACAAATAAATGTTTAAAATTCATATAATGTGATTTTCTGGGATTTTTTTTATATTCTGTCTCTCACTGTTAAGATGAACCTACCATGAAAATTATAGACCGTTCCTTTCTTTGTAAGGGGGCAAACTCACAAAATCAGCAGGGGGTGAAATACTTATTTTCCCCACTGCAATTCACCAATGGAAAAAAATATATACACTACCGGTCAAAGGTTTTAGAACACTTCCATTTTTCCAGTTTTTATTGAAATTTACACAGTTTAATGTTTCAATGTACTCTGAAATTAAAGCATAGAACAAATAAACAATTGGAGATAAAAAAGAAATCACGGAATCATTTTGTTTAACAAAATTAAACGAAATTTTTGACTCATCAGAGTAGCCACCTTTTGCAGACATATCAGCCTAACACACTCGTGGCATTCTTTCTACAATGTAAATCAAATATTGTTCGGAAAGTTCTTCCCGACACTGTTGCAGAAGTTCCCACAAATGTGTTGCACTTGTAGATTGCTTTGCTTTCACCCTTCTGTCCAGTTCATCCCAAACCAGCTAGATGGTGTTTAAGTCTGGCCACATGACTGTGCTGTCCATTCCATGGTTTGAAGCCTACGGTCTTGTTATTTTCTTCAAAGGTAGTTCTAACATAGCCTGGAGGTATGTTTTGGGTCATTATCTTGCTGTAGGATGAACCCCTGACCAACTAGGCGTAGACCAGAGGGTATTGCATGGCGCTGCAAAATGCTGTGGTAGCCCTTTTGGTTCAGGCTGCCAGTCACTCTGTGCAAGTCGCCGACTCTGGATCCAGCAAAAGAGCCCCAGACCATCACGCTTCCTCCTCCATGTTTGACAGTTGGTGTCACACACTGAGGAACCATCCTTTCGCCTACTCGATGGCGTACAAAAACCCTGCGTGATGAACCGAAGATTTCAAATTTTGATTCATCGGTCCATAAGACCTTCCAGTCTTCAGTAGTCCACTGGCGGTGCTTCATGGCCCAGGCAAGCCTCCTTTTCTTATTTTGCCATCTTAACAATGGCTTCCTTACTGCCACTCGACCTGTCAAACCTGCAGCTCGAAGTCTTCTCTTCACAGTTGAAACTGAGACTTCCTTACTTCGACCAGTGTTAATCTGTGCTTAAAGCTGTTGTCCTGTGAGCCGCCTATCATGCAAGCTGTTGACTCTCAGAAATTTGTCTTCTGATTTTGTTGTGGCTTTGGGTCTGCCAGACCTCTTCCTGTCAGAGTTTCCTCCAGTTTCCAAGTGCCTTTTGATGGTGTAGAAAACTGTACTCACTGACACCTTGGCCTTCTTTGCAATTTCTCTAAAGGAAAGACCTACACTTTTAAGGGTTATAATGGTCTGTCTGGCTTCCTTTGTTAATTGCATTTTTCTCGCCATTATGATACCAATATAGAACTTCCTGCAGTGCAATATTGTCCAAATAATGCTTCAGAGGGTGTAGCAACACAGTCTGTTCCAACACTGCTTATATACAGACAGAGGGTTTGTAAGTAATCAACAAAAGTTGGGACACCTGTAGGAATTGTTTGCATCAACCTTCAAGGCTTAATTTATTTACATTGCTGCAGAACACCTGTAAGTTGTTAACCCATTACTTGTTCCCTGAAAAGAGCCTTTTTAAATTTACGTAATTTTTCAGTTTTTGGCAACCTAAACTTTTTTTTTTAACCTCTAACCATTTCAGGTTATTCACTGGACTTGAACTGCTTACATTTCAGTAAAAATAGGAAAAATGGGGGTGTTGTAAAACTTTTGACTGGTAGTGTATATGCATTGGAGATGATAGGAAATTTCAACCCAATAAAACTATGAAAAGCGGCACTGTGTTGCAGTGGGAAGTTGTCCAGCAAACATTTGGTCAGTGAAGAGTATTCTATCAAATTGTCATTTCTGGGCAGAATTCCCCTCTTAAAATTGAAGTGCTCTAACTAAACTAAGGTTATCCAATAAAGACAACGGAATGACAACGGCAGACAAATACCTTCAGAAAATGTATTGAAAATGTTCTTGAATAATGTTTTGGTTTCTTTTTTGAATGGATGTATGAGCTCAGCTTTGACTCCCATACTGTACAGCAGGGATAGCCAACCCCTGATCCCGGAGCCCCAGAGCGGTTTCTGGTTTTCGTTTTATCTGAGCTTGATTAGGTGTGGCAGTGGCTCAGTGGTTAGCGACACAGGCTGGCAAGCTGAGATGATGCTAGTTCACTTCCTGGGGCACTGCTGAAGTGCCCTTGAGCAAGGCACTGAACCCCTAACTGCTCCAGGGGCGCTGTACTATGGCTGACCCTGCGCTCAAACCTCTCTTAGGAGAGGTATGTGAAAAGACAAATTCCAATTACTTTGTGTGTAACTTATATAACATGGCAATAAAAGGATATTCTATTCTATTCTATTCTATTCTATTCTATTACACGGTTTGATTATTAAGAGTCTGAGCCTGAATATTACATTACATTATAGGCATTTATCAGACGCTCTTATCCAGAGCGACTTACAGTTTACATTTCTTTACAATCCATTTATACAGCTGGAGAAACTGAAGCAATTCAGGTTAAGTACCTTGCTCAAGGGTACAACGGCAGTGTCCCACCTGGGGATTGAACCTGCAACCTTAACGTTACAAGCCCAGCTCCCTAACCATTATACCACACTGCCTGTGCAGAGTTTGAATGGAGAAACGCTGAGTACCTCCAGTACGTGGTCACCTTCAATAATATTTCATCCAATTATGTGGTTAGTGGTTCAGATGGAGCATTTGGGGTGCCATGCAGGCCCTCCCTACCTGCTGTACCTCCTCGGTGCCTTCGGGAGCCACACTGTCCGGCTTTGAAGCCCCTTCCCAGAAGTCCTTGTCCTCCACGTCGTCCACCGAAACGTCGTCTACTGAGACATTGTCCGAGGGCATGCTGTCCGCTCCTGTTGAAACGCGAACCCGCACAGACTCCATCAGAACACTATACCCGCCACCGTCATTTCTTAAAGCACACCTCAGAACAATCAAACAGAAATACAGACGAGGTTAAAGACCCACGACTTAAAACATTTCAGGTGAACTTAATCTATTTAACCTTAACTTGCATGACAAAGAGGGATCTTACATAATTCAAATGTACAAAATGTCCAACAGGACATAGAAACACTTTTCGGAAATAATAATAATAACAACTTTATTTTCAAAGCGCTTTTCATAAATGGCGCTGAAAGCACTTTCCAGGTAAAACAAAATAATTAATAAAGGCAGATTAAACATTCAGTCCTAAACTGACGATTGTAGGGCCATTAGATATTTGAATATGAGAGATTGCAGTCTTAAAGGCATTAAACAGGGTGCCTTCCAAACACATGTTCTGGGCACTGAGCAGTTCCTGTTGAATGGTGTAAAAACCTGGCAACCAACATTGCAGAAGCATTGAAGATTCCTTTTAAATTGTTAAAATTTGTATTCCACTCACAACTAGTAAATGAACACAAAAGTCCCACCACACAAAAATATCTGTGAACTTAACCCCTCATCTCCCAAACTAAAGCTGTAGTATGCATAAACTTAGTCTAGATAAATTCCTAGGATATGTTAAATTGTGTAAAACTGCCAGTTAGGTTAGCAGTTTTTTTACCTGAAAGTTATCTGTAAAACTTGAATGAAAACAGTTGCAACTTCAACCTTTTCTAAAACTTAGAAGGTACTGTACCAAATTATTTTTCCTAGGTTCTTGTACAGCTTTTCTGCATCGTTGCAAATCATTTTAGTATGATTTATTGGAGGCTGCCCGTTTCAGGTTACCTTGTCCTAAACTTGAGGGAAAATGGTAGAATGTTCTAATGCAGAAGGGATTAATGGCCAGCCGGGAGGTGGAGAGGCTGAAACCAAAATGGTTTGGCAGCATTTGGAAGACTCGACCATAAAATATTCACAGCAACACTTCAATTTAAGGATCCGCATAGCTCATGGGGGGGAAGGGTGGGGCTACATTTGTAATAAAACTGACAGGTGAAATGCAAATGTTCATATGAAATTTTGAAGTTCCAGATCAGGCTTTTGAGGAACTTGGTAATCATTATGAGCCTGAGGTGATTTTTCTTGGCATGGTCAACTTTGTACAGCAAAACCTGTGACCAGCAGGCTGAAATACTTGGGATGGAATGACCCTAGAGAAAGGTACTTAAGCTGAATTGCATCAATAAATATCCAGCTGTATATCAAATGTGAGCCATGCCAGACCAGCCTAGATAAGTCTTCCATTAAACAATAAAAAGAAGAGTCCTATAATGATCTGGCTCTCTGACACAAAATAAACCCAGGCATCAAAAAACATTTGGGAACTGCTTGCCATGTCTGACAAAACATTTTCTCAGAATTGAATTAATTTATATACGGTAATTAGTGTGTGTGTTTCGACCAAACGCCATGTACCTTTTATCCCTAACCCTAACATTTCCCTTGAACTTCACCTTTTGTGTCTAGCTCCACGTCCTCCTGGTCAGCCGAGAGCGTTGGCGTTTCCTTCGCCGCCTTTTCGCCGGTGCTGCCGTCCGCGTTCTCGTCCTTCGCCAGAATCTCGTCAAGGTTCTTGAGCTCCTCGGAGATCTGCTCCACTTTGCGTTTGGTGTCAGCTGCACGAAGAGGAGGCACCATTATCCGCCCGACAACGCACTGTGCTGGACGTCCAATCAGAGCACAGTCAGAGGACAAAAACTACAATTTTTTTTTTAATGGCGGGGAAAGGGGCAGCAGACAGAAGGCACTCAGTTGGGCAATACAAGTGAGGTCAAACACAGGACAGTGACTGTGTTTCAATAGCAAATGCACATTTTTTGGAGCAAGCTTACATGCACTCACTGAGTTTAGAACCAACAGTGTAAAACTCCTTGTAATGGCAGAGAAAAAGACAAAGAGCTGCGGTTGCTACACACAGTGGCACTGACCGAAGACTCAAACGCGCTGCATATAAGTGTCAACATGTTATTTTTGAGAACTTTCTGCGAGAGGGGTTTCAAGGAGTGTGGGAACCCTGCCTAAATCGAGTCCTCGCTGCAGGGGTGCACAACGAAGTGCTGATCTTTCCATTTTGGGATTTCATGCCAGTTTCTGCTCTTAATTATTTAATTGGCTCAATCATTTAATTCATCTGAAAAGGTCATGAGCTACAGCTGCAGACTGCACATTTATCCTCGATGAAAACATTTTACTATGGTGTCCGAGATAGGAGTGAACAAGCACTGGTGTATAGTCGTTTAGAAAATAAAGCCAGGATTGGTTTGTCCTCCAGGACTGGTGTTGTGCACCCCTCGCCTGACTTGCAGGGGGACTTCGCTCCACGCTACTCACAGACTTGGGCCTTGACATAGTCCATGTACTGCTGGGGGCTGAGGGCGGGCTGGCACACGATGCTGTGGGGCTTGGTGGTTGACGGTGGGCGCAGGAAGGGGTGGTGACAGGTGCGCGTGGTGTGGACCGTCAACACGTAGCGGCAGGACTGCGGCTCGTCCACGCGGGCCACGTAGTCTCCGGAACCTTCCTCACACAGGAACTGGAGGTGTGGCGTGTTGGGAGGGAGGGGAGAAGGAGGCGGAGAAAGAGAGTGAAGCCAAGAGAGAGAGAGAAAGAGGGTGCGAGCGAGGCCAAGAGAAAAAGAGGGAGCGAGTGGGGCGAAGAGAGAAAGAAGGAGCAAGGCCGAAAGAGAGAGAGAAAGAGGGAGGCCAAGAGAGAGAGCGTGTTATGCTACTGAAAAACATTCATATTATCTAAAGCATGGGCCTCCCCTTGACATAAAAATAGCGGGTCTAATTGGCTACCAAATTGGGTGAAAATGGGATAAAATCTGAAACAAAAATGTAAAAAAATTATACATATATTATCTAAAGCATTACCCACATTTTGTAACATTAATTTAGTTATATAATTAATTCCCAGTCAGTCTTGAATTCAGACCAACTGATTGGATCACACCTGTTGAAAAGGTTTGTCCTCTATGGAGAGAGGGGCAGCGAAACTGTGAAGGCCTCCCTGCCTTTCAGTTCCGGCAGAAACGCAAGCGACCGAGTCACGCTAACCAGCCTTTGACTCTGTGACTCTGCCGGTCTGTTACGGCTGTATTTATTATTTACTGTAGAAAGAAATACTTTCATAATTGTATGGGCAGTTGCCTGACCGTGACCCATAGGACTCCCACTGCTGGCAATAACTATACCAGTGTTTCACGTCAATTCAGACACAGTCACTAAAACTTAAGGGACTGCAAACAAAAAGTAGCCTCTGAGCCAACTCTGGATTCATTACATTGAATATGAATGTTGGTGCTGAAAATTGTACAGTAATTCTGTCAAATTAATAAGTTAATTAAATTGACACAGAAATGTAAGAAGCTACATTTAAACAGGAGGGGCCCTAGTCACTCTCACGCTCACCCTGACTTCAGTCTCTCTGGGCCTTCCGTTGAGGTCGCATTTGGATCCATTCACGTAGGACTGGCTGTGGTAGCGCTTCAGCCTGTGCTGCTTGGACGCCTGGGGAGAGAATGAGACACAGCACGGTGGGTGAGGAGGGCCCTCTAGTGGACATCTTGGAACACTACACAGTGGACTGCAATGCCACAGGATGCCTGCCTACACAAAAACCAGATGGTCACCTCACCTCCGTGTTCTTAACACTGAGGGTAGTCTTTGCCATTGTTTAAGCTCAAAGTGTTCCGATTTGCAGCCTCATTGTGAATATTCATGAGGGAGTGTGGTGAAAGACTAGTATACTAGCAAACAATACAGACAGCACCAACTTCCCAGAAACTCCTAAAATGAGGAAGTACAGAGGACGGAAGGAACAATGGAGCAGACTCTCTGGTTCGTACATCGAACATCTGGGGTAATACCCAGCAAACCTAAGATGCCTTGGAAGCGTCCAATGAGCGCACTGTGGGATTTTGCCCTCCTGGTGAATTGACACGCTGCCATATTCCACACCACAGTTTACAGTTACATTGTACTTACGTAGTCTAAATTGATCTGCTCACTAGCTAAATGTAAAACACTGAAAGCATTGTGATTCTGTAGGCAGAACATGGCGCTGACAACGCTTAGGTTGTGGGTACGATTCAGTACATACAGTAGTGAATGCAGACATTTTTTGGTGTAAGTCGCTTTGGATAAAAGCATCTGCTAAATGGCATATGTATTGACAGTATAAGAAACTTGTTTTTTTACAGTCTGTTACAAATTTCAGTTTTGGCATCTCTCCCCCCCCCCCAAAACATATTGCTTTACCTTACGTGAGAAAGTCAGTAAGAATTATACCAGTGCACGCACGTGCACGAACATGAACACACAAGCAAATTCGAATTTACATTGTACACAAATGGTAAATTAGCCAAGAGGCAACTGAGCAGGAGTGACTCAGACTTTCATTGTACGAACCAAAAAAGCAAAAGGCACAATAACACTTGTGCATTTTTCTCAGACCACCCTGACCATGAAAAACAGCCAGCTTGTTGATAAGCCACAGGGAACAGTGACGTGTCAATAGAGGGCAGCGTACAGTTCAGACTGCCAACGACCCCAAGCATTAGGAGTGTAGAACACATTGTTCAGGTCTGTGGAGCAACAGCCACAACGCTACCACTGTGATAAACGTATATTACTTCAAATATCAGTCTGAGAACAGTGAAATGAGTGCAAGTTCCAGACACTGGTGACAAAGACAAACACAGGGAGGAACCAACAAACCATTCTCACAATGATCATGTCTGTAATTGATATCGCTGGTATTACATTTTTTTTTTTTTTTTTTTAATTAAAAAAAGCTTGAGTGTGCCAAACCTCAGGAAAACAAGTCCACAATTGATGGCCATCTGAGGTACACATTCTGTGCGGGTTCGTTTGGTTCCTTTCACTGTGGTACTTATACTTTTGCACTTGTAGCATTTGCCTTTGATAAATGTGTTTATTAAAGCATTGTTTTACATAGGGCTGGCTGTACAGGGAGAGTCACAATCTGGATCAGGATCTGTATTCGGATAATTATTCAAAAAACTGAAACAAGAGAGGCTTGTTCAAAAACGGTCATCAAGTTTTAAAACTGACCATTTCCCTTCATGGGTATATTGGAATGGCGACTGCCTTGCTTCCAAAACAACTGATGTTTTAACACATAATGCATCTATAAAATTATCTGCATTCTAATAGTGTATTTGGATTCTGGTACATCCCTGGTTTTACAGAATGACAGGTTCGATTGTGTAAAAGAACATTCATGCATGTATACTGGTGTTCATCTAGCCTTAGTGTATGCACAATGCTGTAAGTCACTCTGGATAAGAACATTTACTACATGAATAGTAAAATGGAATTCCCAAATATCTAATCCCACATCTGATTGAAAGAAACCAATCAGTTCAAACATAGCACATATTAATTGTAAAATCCACAGAAGGATGTACATTCCCAAAACATTTTTTAAATATATTTATTCCAACATGAACATGAATAATACATCAAGTGGAAAAAGGGCAAAAGCTCATTTATTCTGCTTTCATGTCTTCCTCAATCACACACCCAGAGGCACCGGCCATGAATTTAAGCTTTAAGCACCAACAAAACCATTAGACTGGGGTGCAGTGCACTATAGTACACATTTAATATTTTTTCATATGAATATATATTCATATGCATAATAATTTCAACGGGATGTTTTATGTGTTAAGAAAACCTGAACTTTAGAGGCTGTGCCCAAATAAATAGTCACAAAAGACACTTCATACGACACTGCTAAGAATAAGCCAAAAACTTAAGTTAAGTGGCAAAGCTTTCCACTGTATAAGATTTACAGCAAAAAGTATCCATATGAAACATTGCTTCTCACAATCACTGTTACCGTTCTTATGCTCATGTGCGACAAGCAATCCCATCTCCCCCCACACAAGTGTGCACAAGGCAGATACAGAGAGTGGATATTTAGAAATGCAGCAATAAATGTGTGAGGAATGGAACTAATGTCATTGATGCATTAGCTCTCATCTGACAATAAAGTTTAGCCTAAACCAGGAGTCCCCTACCGTGGCCGGGGAGAGCTGCAGGGTCTACTGGTTTTTTGTTTTCACCTTACAAATCAGCAACCAATCAGACCCAGGGGAGGTGAGTTAACCGAATCAATTGCTTTAATGGATCAATTAAGTGTTGAGTGACATCGAAAAAGCAAACCCTGTGTGTGGCTCTCCACGGCCATGGTAAAGCCCTGGGTTAAACGATATTGAAGAGCTAGGGAGAAAAAAAAACAAGCAATAAAAAAACAGATGTAGCATCAAGCGAAATCCTGCTTACCTTTGCCGTTTCATTATTCCAGTCGAACTCAGACTCGTAATAACCCAGGAACAGCACGTCTCCTTTGATTTCTGAATCTATGGACAAATTCAAATGCGACAGGGACTGAAAAATCGGACAAAATATTAGCAACCAGGTACATTTTATTTGATACGCCCCTTTAATAAAATACGAGTAATATTTATTGAGAAAGAAATATTTACCATCCAAGTGATACTGTCGAATGTGCTGTCCGTAGCAAAACTCATATGTCCACCAGTCTTTTGTCTGCGGTCAAAGGGGACAATGTGTGAGGATTAATCCATGTGACATAGAACTCTATCAGATTCAAATCCATTAAACTGAAGAATGGGGTCAGTAGCATAGATGCTAGGACTGAGTGGCACATTGGCACCAAATCTGGATCCTACATTAGTACTGTGTTAAGGTTGGCATCTACCAGGAACAATAGTGATAACCATAACGATAAACTATATACATTGTTTACTAGCATCCACAACAAAGAACATTTTACCGTTGTGCACGTGTGTTTTATTACTGGAGTTGCAATCACTCAAAATCACTCAGAGCAATCTGAACAATGTCAATTGACATTGTCCATACTGATGTTCATAGTTATCGCTATAGTGTAGACTTAAATTCATTTGAATTGGAACATTTTATTGATTTATTTTAATTGTAGAGTTATCATTATAGTTCCCAGGTGGAAATAGGCCTTTACTTAATTCATTTCTAAAGGATGCATTTTGTGCTCCCTCCCTTCACTAAAAAGCTCTTTGTACTCATCAAAAGTCCTAGGAAACATTTAATTATCATCACCATCACCATGTAGATAAATGATGAGTCTAGATGGGCTGAAGGGCGTGTTCTCGTCATCACGCACTTATGTTCTTATCATCACCATCACCATTAGTAGTTCTGACCTTAACCAGGCAGGGGGCGCTGTGCATGGGCTTCAGCAGCTCAGAGATCCCAGGGCCAGAGTAGCCCTGAGGGGGATCGGGTTCGGCAGCCGGGTCTTGGTGGAAGCGTATGGCCTGGGCTGGGAGCCGGCACTCATAGAGCTGTTTGTACTTGTTGGAGACCAGCATCACGTCCTCAGACTTGGCCTGGAAAAGAGATAGAGGTGAGGCAAACCTCGCAAAACCCCACAGAAATCCCACAGAAACAGCCAAGGAGCCGGAAACTGCACTTGAAGGAACAGCTTGCATTTTGACAATGACTTTTCAACACTACAGCATGGGGACAGTTTGAGCCGTCTTATAACAAAGGTATAAGGTATAAGAAAAGGTAGAGGTTTTCTGATCAGTGACGGGAGAAAGATTCAGTGAAACCAAAAATGGGCGGAGCTACAAGGTTGTATAAGTAACTCACTGATTTTAACCAATCATTGTGTTTGTTATAGAGCGCAAACCACCTGATTCGTTCCAACAACTCGGTGGTTGACAGATCATCGTAGCTCCATCTACTTTGGCATTCACAAAACCCAATTTCTCCCATCACAGTGTAGTTCTGACATAAAGCCATTCCGTTTTAAAGCCAAACCAGTTCATGTTGTTGGGTCACTGTAAAGACCAAGATAGTTATGTAGCCAGTACGAACTGTAACGTACTTTTCCCCCTGGGAGCTCAGATTACAGCTCAGAAAGCTAGCGAGCAAGATCCAGATCATGACATGCTGTGTGCTACTGAAACCTTTGACATGTTTGTTATCATCCATGAATCAATATCTTTTTATGGCATACATACTGGAGGGTCACTTTGCGAACTTTGAATCGATATCTATACATTATTTCTTAGATATCAGCTACTTAATATCAATGACAGCTGGTATAACTCATGTAATGTTAGCTTCAACGTAACAGCGAGGCTAGCTCGAGTCGCCAAAATACCCATCACGTTTATACAACCATGTCAGTTTATCATTTAACGTTCTAAAACAATCGACATCAATTGTGCATGAACATTAGATAGCTATTATAGTCATTTTGCTGCATTGCTAGGCAGCTAGCATAACTTCGACAAAAATAATTAGCCTATGTTGACGGCTAACGTTACCAAAAGAGAATTACTTGGCGAATGTTAGCTACCGTTAGTTTCAGTTCCTTACTGGCTAGCTGTGTAACGTTAGCAAACATCATATCTTGTTTTGAACCTAGCTATCAATGCTTGTTGTTGAATACAGACCATATTAATTAGCTAGCTGCGTGGATTAGCTGGCTCGCGAGTGTTCAATAAAAATAACGTTAATATAACGTACTGTGGCACGCTCGACAGACGCAAGCAAGCGCAACACTCACACCGATTTGTGTTAGTGCTAGCTAGCAAGCCAGCTAACGTTAAGTTGCGACAGGGCTAGTGCGAGCTTGCAAAACAACCTCCCCGCCTCACCTGTCCCATGATGACAGGATCTGGGAGAATCTGTATGCCATATTTCATCTCGTTTAATTCCTCCAAATTCAAAAACGGAGAGACGGTTAAAAGACAAGTCAGAAAGAAAATATACAAGCCCCTCAGCCACCGGACCATGGTAGCAGCCATGTTCGTCTCACGTCGGATTTTCAATTCTTGTTTTTATTATTTAGTCCAAGATGTGAGGCGTTTGACTTGGTCGATACTGATTGGGTATAGTGAAATACGTCTTTCCTATAATTGGCGAGTAGACAAATCATTCAACTCTTTTCTTTAATGATTGGGTAAAAACACTTTCAATCCCCTCCTTCGGCTACGAATAGAACGGTTATTGGTTTAAATGATCTTAATGTCTCAACGGTTGTGGATGAAGTATGATTATGAGGTACAACCACAGATAGAGGCGAGACCGAACGAGATAAGCTGCTTGCTCAGTCTGGTAAATGGCAATGCGCTGCAATGCCTAAAACTGGCGCTGCGGAACTTTTAAGTTGTACAATGTACAGAAATTCCCTTTTCTTTTGATATGTGAAAAGGAAACGTTGTGGAATGTCTACGTAGTGTATATATATATACAATGTATTGTTTGCGTTACACATACATGTATTTATTTGTCTGGGCAACGTTCTGATCCATATAAGATCTTAGTCAGGTCAGACGTTTCGGCAAACACTGATGATGGCCAGACCATATGCTATACAAAAATAAAAAAGCGTCATTAAAACGTTATTTTTGAGGATCCACATGCATATTTCCTTTTTGAGTGTGATCCAACTTTGTATTTCAAAAATATACATATGGAAACAGACGTTAAAACGTTTAAAGTCAAGACCACTTAAATCAATGAGTACACAAAGTGTTATGCTCTTTGACCAGTATGTGTGGCTATTATGGATGGTTTAGTGATATCATAAATGCAGACCAAAGAATGCTTAGTGATGGGAATAGGGCATTCAGTCCTGTCTAATTTTCTTAAAGTCTAGAGAGCATTCAGTACTGTGTCAGGCCTGTGACTGGTCTTGAACACTCCGGTGGTCTCTGCTTCCTCAAGGAGTCAGAGTGATCTATTCTTATAGGTAATATCAGGGAAATTGGTCCTGTAGTCATGCTCAATGCTTTCTGGTCTAACCACTTATGGAATCACATTTCTGGTGGAGAACAAATTGTTTCTTGCAATTGTTTTGTTTTGTTTTAAGTCTGAAATAATTGCCCAAGTGACATGGGAGTTCTAGCTGGATGATCACAAAAGGCCTGATCAGGATTGTTTTCCCAGACCGAAAAAGATCTGAATTTAAGATGAGGATTGATTGCAAATTGATCCAATAGGCCCCAAATTGCTGCTGTGTATTACCCAAGTTGGTGCTATACATTGGTGGTGGTGCTGTAAAATGGCCTGAAATCCTGACTGAAAGGTGCTACATAAATACAATCCATTATTATATTTTTAATATGAATGACAACAAAATACATGTATATGTGTATCTGACTGTGTAGGCCCATTTCTGACGAAATAATTGCCCCTTACGTGAGTGCATGTGTGTCCTGTCATGTGGTTCTCTGTGGCTCAGTTGGTAGAGCACAGCGTTGGCAACGCTGAGGTTGTGGGTTCAATCCCCACTGGGGCTACATATACTGAAAATGTATGCATTCACTACTGTAAGTCGCTTTGGATAAAAGCATCTGCTAAATGGTGTATATTATTTTTATCATGTGAATTTGCTTTGTCCTGGGAGTTACCTGGAGTTAAACTGGAAAGCATCGAATTTAAGCATGAAATCAGTGATGTATTGACATATTTTGACAAACGTGGTCGAGCAGAATCAAATTTTCACTCATCAATCGAGAAGGTTGCCGCTGCAGCGGTGGCGTCATTTGGGTATGGCAGGGTATGGAAGCTACCCTGGCTCGAGACCCAGTTCTTGATTTTGTCTCTTTTTACTCATTTTTATCTTTGTTTGTTGTATATTGGAAGTAAGGAATAGGGACAATTTCTACCAACACCTGAGAGGTATGCATTATTTCAATTGTGTCTTGTTTATGGTCAGCCAGTAAGCTTAAGACAAATGTTTGTAATGTAGCCCACAGATTGCTGCTGCTGCCGATTTTAAAACAATAGATTTTGTAGCTTGGTCATTGTTGTTATCTAAATAAGTCTCACTCTGTCATGTAAGTCAAGTGTCAGCATCATGAAACTCCATTCGTAATCCCCAGTGTTACTGTCTGTAGTGACTTACTATGAGTGTAGAGCTGTTGTCAATACATTTGGGCAGGCACTGGGCCATAGCATTCCACTATGCCCTTCCTTATGTCTGATAGGTGATCTGTCTGGCTTGGACACTCCATCTAAACATTAAAAAAATATATATTCTCCTCTCTATGACTATTGCTAAAAAGGTAATTCTGACCAATTGTAAAGACAGACATAAATCTCCTTGCACCGATGGCTGAACCTCATGACTGGGCATGTGGCACTTTAACAACTGACGTTATCTCTCAAAAACAAATATTTCCTTCTTCAATCCATGGAAACCATTTATCAATATCATTGACCCAAATCATCTAAACACCATGAATACCCCAATAGTTTGTTAGTCCCTTTGTACTCTTCTTGTACGCAACCCGATATGGCGGGAGGGTCTTGGACAGAGCAGAGGGCTGGGTTAGGGTTTGAGTTAGGGGCGAAGGTGGGAAGGGGTTTGTAGAGGGGAAGTGGTTGTTGACCTTGGGAAAGAGGTGGGATAGAGCACGGGACTCAAAGGTAAATTGAAAATGTATCAAATGTAATTTTTTAGCTTTATTATTTTTGTGATCTGTTTATTTGGTGATTCCTTTTTCTTTGTCTGTATTGTAATTTTTTTTTTACCTACAGAGCGGGAGTGGAGGTGGTGGGCCAAAATATGAGGAAAAAGCAATGTGTATAGGGGAGTTATCATCTTGCAACATGGGAACATCTTGAGGAAACAATGTTTGCACCATAGGGTGCATCTGGTCATTCCATAACAGATCCCTCGCCCCTTTTAATAGTTGGGAACAGGCAATCTGGGTTGAAAGCTTCCAAAGCTTCCATCCAGATGTAGGAAAAAGAGTACAAGATGACTCATCAGAACATATGACTTTCTTCCACTGCTCAGAATTCCAGGTTTTTTGCTCATTACAGCAGGTTATGTGTTGCTGTGCATTGGCCTTGGTTACAAGCAGTTTCAGAATGGCAGCCCCACCATAAATATCAGCTTTGTCAAGCTCATGACATCGTTTTTATTGAGACTGGGTTACGGAGGTTTAGATTTATATTCAGTTCTGTGGTCATTTTTGAGGCCGTTTTTTTTTTTTTTTTTTTTTAGCAACTATCCTGTTAGGTGTCCATCTATCCCTGTCAGTGAGCTTTGACTTGCAACGACACTGTTCCCCTTGACACATTCAATAATTTTGCCGTTTCTGTGACTGACGCACTTGCAATTCAGACACCCACTATTTGACCTATTCAAAACCTGCTAGATCTCTCATGTTCCTTTAGAAACTCACACATTGACACCAACAGGATGCAGCTGCCTGCAGTGGCACATACGTGGGTCATTCTGGAAACTCTCCCGCAAGGCAACTGTGCTCTTTAGTGAGGTGCACATGCTTTTTCTCATCACGGTAGTGGGCCAGTCGGACAGGAACCTGATCGCCATTTTAGTTCATAACTGAGGTGAAGACCATGGAGACTGAGAGATCCCTATGTTGCCGTAGGCCTCACTGACTTCTGCTATGCTCTACACATGACAAATCCATCTCTCAGGTCAGCCTGTTCTTTGCACAAATCAGATTAAAGCACACTAACAAGGGAAATGTTGTAGGACTAGTGAGAGGTGCTAGTGGTAGGTAGTAAACATTTTATGGTGGGAAGGAAATAATAAATAAATCAGAAATATAATAAATACCACAAGGACTACATGAATGATCCCAAACCTTTAAACATACAGTGGGTTCGGAAAGTATTCAGACCCCCTTACATTTTTCACTCTGTCATATTGCAGCCATTTGCTAAAATCAATTAATTTCATTTTTTTCCTCGTTCATGCACACACAGCACCCAATATTGTCAGAAAAACACAGACTTGTAGAAATTTTTGCAGATTTATTACAAAATAAACACTGAAATATCACATGGCCATAAGTATTCAGACCCTTTGCTGTGACACTTTTATATTTAACTCAGGTGCTGTCCAATTATTCTGATCATCCTTGAGATGGGCCTACACCTTCATTGGAGTCCAGCTGTGCTTAATTATATTGATTGGACTTGATTTGGAAAGGCACACACCTGTCTATGTAAGGTCCCACAGTTGACAGTGCATGTCAGAGTAAAAACCAAGCCATGAAGTCCTAGGAACTCTCCATAGACCTCCGAGATAGAATTGTGTTGAGGCATAGATCTGGGGAAGGGTATAAAAACATTGCTAAAGCATTGAAAGCACCCAGGAGAACAGTGGGCTCCATCATTGTGAAATGGAATAAGTTTGAAACCACCACAACTCTTCTTAGAGCTGGCCGTCTGGCCAAACTAAGTAACCGGGCAAGAAGGGACATGGTCAGGAGGTGACCAAGAACCCAATGGCCACTCTAAGAGAGCTTCAGAGTTCCTCTGCAGCGATGGGAGAACCTGGTAGAAGGACAAACATCTCTGCAGCACTCCCATCAATCAGACCTTTATGGTAGCACTTGGCATTCAGGCCAAAAATTTCAATTTGTGTCTCATCAGACCGGATAATCTTTTTCCTGATGCTCTTAGAGTCCTTTAAGTACCATTTGGCAAACTCCAGGGGAGTAGGGCATTATTTCTAAAATGTGCAGCATAACTGCTAAATGTTTTACAGCTGTGGATTTTTCTGTACCCACAAATAAACCTTGAAATTGATTTTGTTTGATCTGGGCAGCAAATTGTGTTTGCATTTATGTTGCTATGTTGCTTAATTGCAGTGGTGGGCATTCTGGAAATTAAAAAATAAATATTTTGATCTGAGGTTGGGTGTCCACTGAATGTGGAGCCGGGAGAAACAATCCCTTAAAAAAACACTAATTATATCCCATGAATGTGTTATTCCAGTTAGTGTAGCCGGTGTGCTATGTCCAATCATGTTAATTTTGCCTTGTGTTCTGACGTATCCAATATAGACGAGGCAGGAGGCAGTTCTGGGTCTTTGGTCTCTTTACTGGCATCTGGTATGACATAATGACACAGAGGTTTGTCAATCTAGTTGGCAAATTAATTCAACATGATAACGTATTTTTTCTCTAATATGAAATTCACTTAAAACCTAGCGACGCCTAATCACAACAGGATTAACACAAAATGAAACCGGGTTTATACGGAGCTAGATACAACAATTAGATTACATTTGTATCATACATTACAACTTTTATTAACTTCCATCAGCGGAGTTTGATTCGACTCAGTTTAGTTTCTTCAGTTAGAAACAGCTTTGACTCACGCACACATAGTGTACTGTCCTCCCTACGTGTGTGTCTGTACGCAGTTAGACAAACTCCTTTCAATAACAAGATGGGAGTCAGGATGTAGCGTCCAAGCTCCGGTGTTTAATAATGCCACTTGCATGATGTAAAAGAAACAATACAATTTGATGTATTGGGTTGGAGTAAAACCGAGGAGGGTAAAAGAAAGAAAGAAATACACACTGCATTCACACATGCTTGTGTTTCTTTTAGCTTCGAAATACACACTGTATTGCTAATTCACAAATAAAGATTAATTTAAAACACATATACTCGTGTTCCTTTTAGCTTAGAAACGCACACTGCATGACTAATTCACAAATACACGCTACTGTACCCACTCTAGGTAAGTATTAAAGTAAGCTTTAAACACTTTTATAAAACAGATCAACCGAAGAGCTGCTAGTAAGTAGCCTATTGCTAACAGCTATGAGCTACTGAACGCGCTAGGCTAAATTACATAGGCTTTCTACGGGGGACGAGTTAGCATTGCGCTAGCGAATGTAAAACTGGCTAATACAAATGTACACACTAAATGCATAAAATATAGCAAACATTTGTACAGGAATATGTAATAGAACAATCCAACCTACAGGCAATGCTTTCGAAGGCGAAACAAGGTGAGATTGCAGAGAATTAACTGAGCACTTTGTAGTAATGTGAAAACATTGGTTTTCTTATCACTACATGAACTTACCGTTTCCTGTTTCCTGTATGTAGATTCATGGCGTTTTACTTAAGCGGCCAGTAGGTGGCAGTAAGCATTAAAACATAACATTTGCAATTACAAGGCAAAACAACAACGTTTGCAACGAGCAAACGAGGCAAAACACTCCCTGTCTGGCATCTATTGGATGCCACTACTTATAAACATACCTAACTGGGGAACCAATAACACTCAGTCCTCTTTAGGTAAGAGAAGTATGACCTCTGAGACGGGTCTGAAGAACTTCTTCACGATCCCTTGAACAGTGACCTTAACTTCTATCTTGCGCACCCTGTTGTCCTTGCTGGGGAAGACGGCGGTGACAAGACCCATAAGCCACTCGTTGCGGGATACTTTACTTTCTTTCAGTAAGATGATGTCGCCTCCTCGGAGACTCCGACGAGTCTCGTTCCACTTCTGCCGGCTTTGCAAGGTGGGGAGGTACTCGGTGTGCCAGCGGGTCCAGAACCTGCTGGCCAATGCTTGTACTTGTCTCCACTGGCTCTTCAGGAGCTCTTTGTCGGAGAAGTCTCCAGGAGAAGTGGACACGCTGCCCTTCTGTGTGAGTAACATGTTTGGGGTCAAGAGGAGCGGTGAATCTGGATCGGAGGAGACAGGAACAAGGGGTCTCGCATTGATGATTGCTGACACTTCAGCCATGAAGGTGCACAGCACTTCGTGGTTCAGGTGAGATGGTCTGTTCTACAGCAACATGGAATCCAGAATGCGGCGCGACACTCTGATCATGCGTTCCCACGCACCACCCATGTGTGAAGCATGTGGAGGATTAAACTCCCATGTACAACCTCGTTAGTTTAGGTATGTCTGGATGCTTGGCTGTTGGTTGTGATCTTTCCCTAAATCCAGCTCTGGACAGGCGCCGATGAAATTCGTTCCGCAGTCCGATCTTAATTGCTTCGCTGGCCCGCGAATAGCGAAGAATCTCCGTAATGCATTAATGCAGCTGGACGTGTCCATAGATTCGATCACTTCTATGTGCACTGCTCTTGTGCCCATGCAAGTGAATAACATGGCCCAGCGTTTGGTATGAGCGGCACCTCATCTGGTGATGGTCCAAGGGCCAAAAACATCCAGGCCAACGTATGAAAACGGAGGCGACGAGCTAAGTCGTTCCGGAGGTAGATCGGCCATCTTCTGCTTCTCCGTTCTTTGTCTAAACTTTCTGCATGTGACACATTGGTGTAGGACGGATCCAATTAACCGTTTGCAGCTAACAATCCACAAACCGGCTGTTCGAATGGCTCCCTCAGTGAACTGGCGGCTCTTATGTTCTATCAGTTCGTGGTGGTGTCTTATGAGCAGTGTTGCAATGTGGCTTTGTCATGGCAGGACAACAGGACTCTTTTCTTGCATGCTCAGTTTGGCATGCGTCAGCCTCCCTCCAATTCTGATAAGGCCATCATTCAAGACTGGATTCAGTTTCCACAGCGAACTGGTCTTGGGAATGCTTCTGTCCTCCGCAAGAGCGCTGTACTCCTCAGAGTATGCCTGGCTCTGAACTGACCTTATGATGATGTTCTCTGCCGCAGCCAGTTCATCTGGAGAACGAGGTTTCCTGCACCAGTGCCATCCTCTGCATTCGTTTGATGAGCTGCCGGGATCAGATTTGTAACAACAAACCACATGGATGAAAGAAGCTATAGCTCTCACGAGTGATCGCCAGGTGGAGAAGCGCTCAAAGTGCTCACAGGTGAGTAGGCCCTCTTGGGTGTGAGTCATTAAGCTGGTTACATGAGAACGAACTTCCACATCTAGTTCTGGGTCGATGAGATTGAATGATTCTTGTGCCGTATGGTCGGCTTGGTCAGGCCTATGTAAGAAAGCTGGCCCGGTGAACCACATTGTACTGAAGAGTTGGGAGGTGGGCACTGACCTGGTGGCGAGGTCAGCTGGATTCAGCTCTGTGGGCATATAGTTGATTATCTGATCAGTTTAATTCTATTGTGTACATATACATAGAACAGCTTTGACTCATTGTAAATGTAGCCGAGCACAACTTTGCTGTCGCTGTAGAATTTCACCACATCAAGCTTGAGATCTATCTCATCCAGTATGAGCAGCGCCATCTCCACCGCCAATACTGCAGCACATAACTCCAGGTGTGGTATGGTCGGTTCTGACCGGGTGTCAGCTTCGCCTTTCCCAGGACGAATCCTACATTGCTTTGACCGTCATCATCCAGGGATCTCAGGTAGGCTACCGCGCCAATAGCTTTGTTGGACGCATCTGAGAATACACACAGCTCAGTGTGTTTGGATTTGGAGAGTGTGTCTGGTGAGTAGGTGCATGGGATATGAAGATTTTTTAAATCTTGGAGAGACTATTTCCATGTCTCCGATTCTGTTAACCTGCTTTCGGGGAGTGGAGAGTCCCAGTCACTCGTGTCTGTGCAAAGCTCTCGCAGTAGGGCTCTTCCCTGAATAGTCACGGCTGCGACCATGCCGAGAGGGTCAAAGAGTTGACTATTGACAGCACTCCGCAGCATGTAAATGGCTTGTCACCTACAGACACTGCGAAGGTGAATGTGTCAGATACAATTTCCCAGCATAGACTAAGGCTTTGCTGGTCTGGCATGATTTCGTCACTGAAGTCTAAGTCTTTGATGCCCTTGGCGAGATCCTCAGCTGGGAAGGCCTTCATCACCGCTGCACTGTTTGAGGCAATTTTGTGCATCCTCAGGTTGGACTGTGCAGCAGGCTGATAGCCTCTGCTTCTGAAGGTAAGGATATGAGGCCATCATCAACATAAAAATGCCTCTCCACAAACTCTTTTGTGTCTGCTCCATGTTCGTGTTCTCCCTCTTTAGCCGCACGCCTGAGCCCATAGATGGAGACTGCGGGGGAGGGGCTGTTACCAAAAACGTGGACCCGCATTCTTTATTTGGTGATGTCCTTTGACATGTCGTTACCGTGGAACCAGAAGAACCTCAGATAGTTCCTATGGTCTTCTCTCACCACAAAACAATAGAATATCTGTTGCATGTCTGCCGTTACTGCTATGAGCTCTTTCCTAAAGTGAATCAGCACACCAAGAACGTTGTTGAGTGAGATGCTACAGTGTTGTGCACTAGAGTCAAAAACGACTCTAATTTGACCAGGTTTCTGGGGGTGATAAACTCAAAAAATTGGGAGATACCAGCACTCTTCTCCATCTCTGAGCGGAGGTGCTACTTCTGTGTGTTTGTTCTCGAAAACTTTCTCCATGAAGGCAGTGAACTGCTCCTTGATTTCAGGCTTTCTATCCAATGTGCGCCACAGTGACACAAGGCATGAAAGTGCTTGGTCACGATTGTTTGGCAGAGGAAGCCAGGGTACCTTGAAGGGGAGAGGTGCAACCCAGCTGTTCACCTCGTCTTTGTGAACTTCTCTCTCCATGATGTTCATGAAGGCTTCGTCTTCAAAGGAGGGAGCCCTTTTGTCATCGTCCTTTGTCTTCCTGAACACCGTGTGCCCCAGTTCGTCGATGGCTCTGCTGTCAGCCGAGCTTACCGATGCTGTGTGGGAGAAATTACCCGGTTACTCCCCGCTGTAGCTTGCTCTCTCTTTCAGGTGAATGTGACTTGAGCAGGGAGTGAGGAAGGAGGGTCGACCTAGGCACACAGCTTGACCTAGGCACACTTCTCCCACCACCACCCAGCCTAGGTTGAGTCTTTGGGCGAAGACCGTTAACTTGCTCCCTTACCTTATGCACCCTCAGAACGTCTCTCCCGAGCAGGAGGAGAATCTGGGCCTTTGGGTCCAATGTTGGGAAACGTGGTGCTATGAACTTTAGGTGGGGGTGGTGAAGTGCTGCTTTGGGCGTTGGTATCTCTGATCTGTTGTCCGGGATTTCATTGCACTCTATCAGTGGCGGTAAGTCTATACTCACCCCCCCACTCACTGCCTCGGCACAGAACCCGTCTGCTTTTCTTCCTGTCATTTCTAAGAGCCCAGCGCAAGTCCTCAGTGTGTAAGGGGCTGGGCTGTTCTTGATGCCAAACATATCAAAGAAGTCTGACCTTGCGAGTGACCGATTACTTTGGTCATCGAGTATAGCATACATGTTGTGGAGGACGTCGGTCTCGGCGTGGGAGTGGCATGGTTGCCTGTGTTGTTTCATGTGGTAGAGGCCTTTGGAGCAGTGAGACTTTCCGGGGGCAGGTTTGGCACTCTCACAGGGTGTGAGAGTGAACTGTCACCCGGAAGGGAGGTCCAAAGGCCATAATTGGTTTAATTATTATTTTATTATTTAATTGGTGTCAATCAGTCAATTGATATGGAAGTCAATTGGCTGATTGGGTGTCTGTGTGAGAATGTGAGTTGAGTGATTGTGATTGGGTGATTGCCTCACGAGTCCCACCTGAGCCAGGCAGAAACTAAGCCAATTTAAGAGCAGGTGGGGCGAGTGGGGAGTTAGTCAGTCTTGTCGTGATGTGTGTGTGAGTGCACGTGCACGTATGTTGTGGAATGTTGAATGTTGAATGTTTGATGTTGAATGTTTGATGTTTGTGGAGTTTTGTGTGCGTTTGTCGAAAGTGACTGAGGAGAGTGCTTCCTGTTTGTGTGGGGAAGAGGGAGAGGGGGTGCACTAAGAGTGTCTGCCTCTCTCCCTCGGTGTGACTGTGGAGAGCGAGAGGGTGCCCTGGACGGAGGGTCCGCCTCTCGCCCTCGGTTTTATTGAAAGAGAGCTCGCACTCGGCAGTGGAGAGTGTTTCTGGGCAACAGCCCAAGAACTCACTGAAAGAGTGGAGTGTCTTGGGGCTGATTGTCAGAACTCTCACTGTGGGGAGTGGCGAGTGTCTCTGTATGAATGGGTAAGAGAACTTGAACTGAAATGTTTGAGTGTCTCAGTATGAATGGGTAGGAAGCACTTGAAAGGTCACTGGATATGTGTGTGCCTGGGGAGGTTCCAAGTTATAATTATTTTAACTTGTTATTGTTCGTTTGTTGTATTGTATTGTATGGTATTGTATAGTTCGTTGTTTTTACCTGAAAGCTTCGTGGCGAGTAGGGTGAAGATTTTGTGTCTGTGTTTGTGTTGGTCTTTGTTATATGTTAACCTGCTACTCCCACTGTCTCTCCCCCATGTCTGGGAGAGGACCTGGGTGCATTGCGGCGCTGTGGCAGTCACTCTCACACTCCTTGCATCTTAGCGCTGTCCTACAATCTCTTGCAGTGTGGGATACGGAGGCGCAACACCTAAAACATATCCCGTTATCTCTGAGGTAGGCTTTCTGTTCACCTATGGGCTTGTTTCTAAAGCTTCTGCATTTCATGAGTGGATGAGGCTTACGGTGGATGGGGCAATGTTTTCCCGGATCCTCTTCCCTCTCTTCTGCGTCCGTACTGGTGTCGTTCTTTGCAGTGACGTCCGTCTTATGCACAGATATGGGCGTTCTTGTGCTTACGTGCTTTGGCACAGGCTTCTCATACTTTGAGGGTCCACTACTGTAGCTGGACAGGGCAAAGCTTGGATAATTTCTAATTCTGGCCTCTCTGTATATAAAGTTTACAAAGAAGGAAAATGGGGGAAACCACATGCCGTTGTCTTCTTTGAATTTGGAGCCTACGTTGATCCATCTCTCTTGGAGGGGGTGGGGCAACTTCTCCACAATTGGGTTGATGCCGTGGGCAGTATCTAAACAGGGCGAGCCCGGATAAATATCCGTCTGTCTTGGCTGCCAGCAGCTCCCTTAACAGGTCTCCGAGTTCCCTAAGCTTGAGGTAGTCTCTGTTACCTATTTTAGGAAACTTTTCCAGCTTGCTGAAGAGGGCTTTCTCTATGACCTCGGGAGCACTGTAACACTCTCACAGTCTTGCCCAGACCATTCTAAGGGCTGCACCAGCATTTAGGTAGACCGACCGGATCCTACGTGGATGTTCTGACGATTCTTTGCCTAGCCATGCTGACAACAAATCAAACTCCTCACTAGCACTCAAGCTTATGCCCTCAGTGGCATTAAAGAAGGATGATTGCCATGCTCTAAAGCTCTCAGGCTTGTCATCAGATTTTGTGAGACCTGTGTTTACAAGTTCTCTACGTGCTAAATATTGTGCAATGAGCATCATATCAGGCGTCTGTGCAAGGGTTGCTGGAGTGTGATCGCATCGGGGTGTTACAATCTGGCTCAAAAGGATGTGACAAAAGAGGGAGACCACACAGTCTGAAAGTAATAACAAAATATTTAATTAAGAAACTAAATAAACAATACAAATAAATGAGGTCTGTCAGTAGATCAGTGTGCATGCAATGTCTGCGTGTGTGCAGTGAGCGAGCGCACGGACACCAAACAATACACAAACAAAGAACAAAACCAGCAGGCAGGTCAGAGAGAGAGACAGAGAAAATGGTGGGTCTCCTTTATAGCCTCCCAAGTCCCTCCCACTCAGGTGCGCTGCAACCAAGGCGAGGTCCCAGCTCCACCCACCAACCATCTAAAACAAAGGGAGACAAACACAGCCAAACAGGACAGCATAGGGCCAACCCTGAGGCCGTCACACTCCCCCCCATAAAGACAGGGTTCCTACCCTGGAACCTTACCCTTTAACCAAAATACATAATACATTACAACACAATAGCCACATGATATACAAAGTGTCCGTGACCACATACAAACAATCCCCAACTTGCTAAGAACCCAAAGGGCTCAGACAAGATGTGCTTAGCTCAAACATAACTCCTACAAACACACCTTTACACAGCTTAACACTTCACTCCTCTACAGACTCAGCATCTCGAACCTCAGCAGCCTTGGCGCTTCCTTTAAGAGGAAGAAAAACAGAGGCTACAGAAGACAGTGTGAAAGATGTGTTAGGTACAGGTAGTTAGAACGCAACTCAATGCAACGCAACTCAATGCAACGCACACAGCAAACCAATGCAACGCAACTCAATGCAACGCAACTCAATGCAACATCAGCTCGCTGTTCACTGATCAGCTCCTGCTGGGAGATAGACAGAGATTCAGGTACATGCAAATCCATTTCCAAATCACACTCTTCCTTCTGAACTGGACAAGCAGACTCAGCTGCAGTCATTGCCCGTGTCACAGCGCAGGCTGTGAAGACATCTGGGAACCCCTGTTTACAATCATCTGGTTCTTTTAACAAAAGGGTACACTTAGTAGGTGGGGAGCCATCAGCCCTGACACGATTGCCAGCCAAATCATTCCCCAGAATGTCTTCCAAATTGTCTTTTATGTGCCAACACATATTCATCTGCCATAGTAGCTGCTTCAGAGGCATTTACTACTCCACGCTCCGCAATATGAGTGGCAACCTCAGGTGGAATGCAATCTTTAAACTGCTCTAGTACCATCAGATCACATAGTTCTTTAAAATTAGTAACCTCCAATGCAGAACACCACCTGTTGAAATGTTTAGTCAGGTCTCTTGCAAACTCAACATGTGACTGCTTATCAGACTTCCTCCAAGACCTGAAACGTTGCCGGTAGGCCTCTGGTACCAACTCATACGCTTTCAAAATGGCCTCTTTAACAGTAGAATAGTTCTGGCTGTCCCTTGCACTCAGCGCTGAATAAGCTTCTTGGGCCCTTCCTGTCAATACCGATTGCAACATAACTACACGGTCAGCCTCAGGCCAACCTCTCACACTCGCAACACGTTCAAAAAAGGGAAAAAACGTGTCTAGTCTCTCTCATCAAACTTCGGTACTAGACGCAAGTTACCCACTACATCAAACATTTTCAAACGTGAAGCAGATGCTTCAGACTCATGTGACCATTCAGCATCACTAAACAGCTTACCTGCCCCAAATAGGTCCAACCGGTGCCGCTGCAACTCCAATTTTTCTTTTTCAAAAGACAGCTTGATCCTTTCCTTTTCTATGCTCAATTTATCCTATCCATTTGCAACAGCAACAGCTCTTTTGCTGCTCAAAGGTTAAAGCTACTGTAGAGGAAACTACAGACTCACCAGCCTCGTTCATTGGACTCTGCAATGTAACCTGCACAACACGCTTTTCTATTAAAGCAGCCTTCAACACCCAACCCAACCCCAACATCAACCTCATAATGCTCCACAAGCTTCAAAAGTTGCTCCTTTGTACAACTATTCAAAAGTTCCTCAGACGGAGACTGAATAAAACTAGTAACAGTAGCCATCATAGGACAGTATTGATTCCCAAGGTGCAATATAAATTAGAGCATTTCCCCTAACTACCTAACCAGAAACGTACTAATCTCAACCCTGGTCTTCATGCAGCTACTAACAGTGGGTATTTACGCACTCTGAACCACCAGAGCGAAAAAGGCAACTGCACAAACAGCGACCCCTCGAGTCCAGTGACGTGCCCCGAGACAACTGCTCTAACGCTTTCACTGCAACACTACCAAGATTTTACGAACAAATCCCAAAGGAGAAATGTTCCTTCATCCTACCAGGAAATGCTCCAATTCTAACATGTGCACACCAAAGAATCAACACTGTCACCATGGCCCTGCATTTCCAAAAACTGTCTCCAGCCCTACACAAGACAGCACTAAGCTCTCTCTTTAACCATATGCACAACTGACCAAAACAAAGCAATAAACCATGCAGAAACCTCAACCAAACTAACCAAACCAATGTACACCAAGACTAACTGATTCAAACTGAACTCAATCACAACCAATAACCAAAGCTCTAGACTATTGAGGCCTCCCAAAACTAGTACTTAACAGCTTTAATAGCCAGACTACCAACTCAAGTCATACTTTGCTAAACCTGAGACTAATTCACTATTCTCTAAAGGCAAGCCCCAAACCTTTACTAGTGCAGATTAGTGAAAGATAAGAGTGGCACAAATAGTACTATTTCCAACCTCACAGCAGACGACAAATAAGCTTCCAATTCAGCATTAGAAGACTTACCAAACAAAGCCAATGGACGAGCCCCCATTTTGTCACAATCTGGCTCAAAAGGATGTGACAAAAGAGGGAGACCACACAGTCTGAAAGTAATAACAAAATATTTCATTAAGAAACTAAATAAACAATACAAATAAATGAGGTCTGTCAGTAGATCAGTGTGCATGCAATGTCTGCGTGTGTGCAGTGAGCGAGCGCACGGACACCAAACAATACACAAACAAAGAACAAAACCAGCAGGCAGGTCAGAGAGAGAGACAGAGAAAATGGTGGGTCTCCTTTATAGCCTCCCAAGTCCCTCCCGCTCAGGTGCGCTGCAACCAAGGCGAGGTCCCAGCTCCACCCACCAACCATCTAAAACAAAGGGAGACAAACACAGCCAAACAGGACAGCATAGGGCCAACCCTGAGGCCTTCACAGGGGGGACCGCAATTGGATGGGAGTTGGCCATGCCAGGTTACCTGCTTTAACCTTTGACGAAGGTGGATCCTTGGCATGAGTACTTTCTGGGTGTTTGTGAGCTGCGGATAGAGGCACGAATCTCTTCAGGAGCGCTGCAAACTCTCCTTCATGTGGCCACTCGTCAATAACAAGGAATGAGTCGACGTCAGCGTAGCGTGAACAATTCACCTGAGTGACTTCGTGTTGGGCTAGTGACAGCGATTCCGTGTTGTCGTGCCATGGCTCTAAGTTTGGGAAGGAGGAGTTGTCCGTGTGTATCCTAGCCTGCTTCTGGACGTACTCGTTTGTCTGCCTCTCAATGCTTTAAGGTGGTGTAAGGGAACGAGCATCACTGCGGTACTCTTCCGCCTCTTCCAATACCTCCGCTTCAGCAGTAGCGTCAGCTGCTTCCTTCTCAATGTGTAGTGCCTCCAGCATGGCGTCCAATGAGGCAGCCTCTGCTTGTAGTCGGGCATCCACTGCTTGTAGTCGGGCTTTCTTTGAGGCAGCCTCTGCTTGTAGTTGGGCCTCCACTGCTCGTAGTCGAGCCTTCTCTGAGGCAGCCTCTGCTTGTAGTCGGGCCTCCACTGAGGCAGCCTCTGCATGTAGTCAAGCCTTCTCTTTCTTCACAGCCAATTCCCTTTCAGCAAAGGTCATGCAAGCTTGCGCTGCTTCAGCTTTAGCACGCGCGTTAGCTACTGCTGCGACTGCACTGGCGGTTGATGATCTGGATGAGCGTGTGCTTCTTGAGCCCGTCGCCGATCTCCGCCTGTCCTGGATACTCCTGCCGTCCATGGTTGCACCGTGCTGCACTGCCAATGTTCCTTGTAGCGCCAGCTGATGACTTGCCTTTTTACTGTACTGTCCTCCCTACGTGTGTGTCTGTACACAGTTAGACAGCCAGCCAAACTCCTTTCAATAACAAGATGGGAGTCAGGATGTAGCGTCCAAGCTCCGGTGTTTAATGATGCCACACTTGCATGATGTCAAAGAAACAACACAATTGGATGTATTGGGTTGGAGTAAAACTGAGGAGGGTAAAAGAAAGAAAGAAATACACACTGCATTCACATATGCTTGTGTTTCTTTTAGCTTCGAAATACACACTGTATTGCTAATTCACGAATAAAGATTAATTTAGAACACATATACTCATGTTCCTTTTACCTTAGAAACGCACACTGCATGACTAATTCACAAATACACGCTACTGTACCCACCCAGGTAAGTATTAAAGTAAGCTTTAAACACTTTTATAAAACACATATCAACCGAAGAGCTGCTAGTAAGTAGCCTATTGCTAACAGCTATGAGCTAGCGAACGTGCTAGGCTAAATTACATAGGCTTTCTATTCTATTCTGTTCTCCTTTTATTGTATACTTATAAGGAGTGTGTGTGTCCAAACTCATATGCTGACAGTTACATGTGGTTTGTAATGTTTTTCTATACGTTTTCTTAACTACATAACACCCATCTTTTGCAACTCATCAATGGAAATCATTAGTTTGTGTGCAAATGACAATTTCCACACCATTTTTGGACACGTAATTCATATCATGTGTGTTTTTATCAAACACATAAAAATGTATATACTACACATACTAATTGACGTACAATATGAACTGTTGCAGGGTTACTGGCATTTATGTTGATAGCCTCATGGTCTTTCGCCCATTGTCTGTCAGTATATCAAACATTGTGCATGAAATAATTTCAATAATTGCACAGCATTGCTCCATGGACTTATCTCCAGAAATATTGTTTTGTCTATATCATATAGAAGGTTTTAAATTTAGCAATGCAGACTATACAGTGCATCCGGAAAGTATTCAGACCCCTTAACCGTTTCCACATTTTGTTATGTTACAGTCTTATTTTAAAATGGATTAAATTCATTTTTTTTCATCAATCTACACACAATACCCCATAATGACAAAGCAAAAATAGGTTTTTAGAAAATTTTGCTAATTTATTAAAAATAATGGAAGTATTCAGACCCTTTGCTATGACACTCGAAATTGAGCTCAGATGCATCCTGTTCCCTTTGATCATCCTTGAGATGTCTCTAGAACTTGATTGTAGTCCACCTGTGGCAAATTCAATTGATTGTACATGCTTTAGAAAGGCACACACCTGTCTATTTAAGGTCCCACAGTTCACAGTGCATTTCAGAGGAAAAACCAAGCCATGAAGTCCTAGGAACTCTCCATAGACCTCTAAGATATAATTGTGTTCAGGCATAGATCTGGGGAAGGGTATAAAAACATTACTAAAGCATTGAAAGTCCCCAAGAGCACAGTGGGCTCCATCATTGTGAAATGGAAGAAGTTTGGAACCACCACAACTCTTCATAGAGCTGGCCGTCCGGCCAAACTCAGTAAACGGGAAAGAAGGGCCTTGGTCAGGGAGGTGACCAAGAACCCAATGGCCACTCTAAGAGAGCTTCAGAGTTCCTCTGCAGCGATGGGAGAACCTGGCAGAAGGACAAACATCTCTGCAGCACTCCATCAATCAGGCCTTGAGATCCTCTCATGATTCTCTGCCACAAGGTCTGGCAACCACTGCTGAAAAGGAAACTAAACATTCTCCACACTTGCAAAACAGTACTTTCAGTCACTTTGCTAATTTGATAAAATTTGATATAACGATACATATGTTTTAGCATGAAATGTAAGTCCTATTTACTTGTGTGAACACCGTGTGAAAAGGTGTTATGTGAACTCTGTAAATAATTGTTGCTCTTTTACTTTTTTTTAACCTTCATATTTACAGCTTATTAAGGTGCCTGGTGGTTGTATCTCTATGTCAATTAGACATATCTCATTATATCTTTGACTATGTATATAATGTTGTTATACTCATAAATGAGTAAAATCCAAGCATTTGGTGTCAATTCGTAATTTTGAAGGCTCGTGCTTAAACACTTGTTTTTATACAAGTTTGTGTATAATTTCTCAGTCTGCTCCCACAGCACTATACTTCCCCCGTCTCCAGACTGCAAGATGCAGTTCTGTGTATCAGCCGTTAGAGGCACCTTAATGAAGCAGTCGGTCCAGAGACGAATCAGGAGAGCGACTGCAGCAGCACAGTGCGATAGGGTCGTAACAACATTATACAGTCAAACGCAGCCCGGTATATTTTATTTTTGAACTGGACTGCCTGTTCTGGCGTCGTTTTGAGGAAAGGACAACCTTTGCGTAGGTGACGGTAAGGAAGAATTGATATTTGGCTTTTTGGCGTGTCGCCTATTTATGGTTCTGATCTAATAACCGGGGATCTTGATTTAATTTACAGAATACTGATTGTTTAACTCATTTGCGGACATAAAACGAGAATACATGATTATCAGTAAAGACGATCTGATGGCGTTTAACACAGACCAGTGTCCTGAATAGAGCACTGTGGATTTGGCTAATTAGCTATTTATATTTATATCTGTAATATCGTTTATACACTGTAATATAGTCACTAGTAGTGTATCACGCTGCACTCTGCTGACATCGGCTTCTGAAATGTTCGCAGTAGGCCTGTAAATGTAGCATGCTGCAAATGAAACGATATATTAGTTATTCGTCGATTTGTTGTCTGAAGATATGGTCTATGCATGATTTAATAATGTCGTCTGGTTCTCCCCGTTTGTATCGAGGCCTCTGACATGGTATCGGATATTATAAGGACGTCGTTTGTGTAATAATTGTATGTATTGTTCACTAATCTGGACTGTATCTCACATTAGATTATGAAGTCAATGGATTGTTGGTATAGATATGCTCAGATAATCTTTGACAGGTGTTTTCCCTTAAAATACAAAATAAGAAGAATAGAGGACCGGATGGCATAGCCAATAGCCCATCAAATATGATTCATGTTATAGCAATTGCAAATTGGAGTGATCATTGCATGTACAATTGAAAAATGAAATAGTTTATCTTTTGAGAGTCACGTTTTTTTCTGAAAGGACCCTAGCAACCTATTGCATGGCGACAATAGGTCTCCTACCAAGATACTCAGTATTGCCTCAGTTTGACCGCTTTTTGGGTGTGACACATTTCATAGAATCGATATGCTTTCTAGAGGCATTTCCTCTATTCCGCTTGTGCCGCGCGCCGAGTCACAGTCTGCGGGATTCCTGGGTGTTATGGCAGCGTCAGCCGACCTGATATTCCGGGGGAAAAATGTAATGCACGTGACAAACATTCGGCTTGTCTTTTTCTCGACCGTACTCTAGGATACAACAATTTCACGCTGTACCAAGGTGTGTCCCATCCAGGAAGGTCGTTTTCTACCCAGGCCGTTTCTACCCAGGCTAAGAGGTAGAACATTTAGCTTAGACTATCCCCGAGGAAAATGCCACCGTTCCAAGCGTCGGGTAGGGTGACAGACAGAGAGTAAACGTAGGTGGTCTAAGAAAGAGAGCCAGCTTCAAGCAGGGTGTGGTCTGGCTGTAAACAGCCGCTCTGGAGTGAATTTGCATACATTTCGACCCAAAGAGGCTGCAGATGAAGTGAGCATGATCGTGATGTGCTCAGAGCAGCCTTAAGGGACAGACCTGTGCACAGATACTCCTCTGCTGGGCTTTCTGCTATTATTGTTCACCCAGCCAGGTGGGGCTGGAGGTGCTAGTGAGGGTGTGGGCAGTAGAAGCATGTGGGGAGGTGACTGTGGCAGTCCCTCTGCCTGCTCCAACACCCCTCTCCAGCAGAGCGGCTAGTCTAGGCGCATTGGCTCCAACAGGGAAGGCACAGCAGTTTGGTGGACCAGGGATATTTAACCAATGGCTGGAAAACGCCTCAGCTCAGTCTCGGCTCTTCTGAGCAGCCTCTTTGGTCGGAATTTCCCCGTTCACCCTACTTCACTTCACCCTCCCACCAGCCCAAGTACCTCTTGGCACACAGGGATTTGCTGGGATTTCACTCAGAAGAGTGCTTTTACATTTACATAGCACCCCTGGGCACTATGCAGTATTGCTGCTCCTGCTTGGTCAAAATGAATTGGCTTACGCTAATTCATTTTCCAAAAACAGCTAGTCGCTGGCACTGGCATCTCCAGATGGGATGAGCCGTCCGCTACGCCTCCTGTGTCCTCTCTCTAAGTGTTACATGATGCATTATTTATATACAATATGCACTGTTTTTTATTTATTTGCTCACTTGATTGCAAATGTAGCATTTGTGGAACCTTTGTTTGTTTTTCATTGTCCTTTTCTCTGCTATAATGTACAAAATTATTGCAGTTTGCCATTGCACCGAGATACATCACACATACACACACACTCTCACAGCCCCAAGTACAGGAATGCATGCAACCAGATATTTTCCCCAAAATGTCCCCATGCCCCGCCTTGTTCATCCGACAGAACACGTGATCCTTCCCGTCCCGTGCACAGCATGACCTCACAGCTTACACATTTTTGGGTTTTGCTCCAGTGTTGATTTTCCGCCATGTGCAGATGGGAATATCACTGCACGGGATCTCTGTGTTTGCGTCCGTGGAACCGTGGGGGACAGAAAGATCTGGCCCTGAAACGGCTCTTGTTTGGAGTGTATAGAAGCTGATGAGGAAGATACCAGTGACTGTGTTGTTCCCTGATCAATGATCACACTCAAGAAGGTAAGATAGTATAAATGTATATATTTTTTGGTAGTAAAAATGATAAATGTATATTTTTTGGTAGTAATTTGAATAATGTTTGTGTTGAAACTGACACTATTATGAGTTATGGTATCTATGCAAGTCATAAGAGGTGCCACAGATTTGTTTAGGAAATGAATGTTTACCTAACATATTTATGCATGTCAATGCTTTGCATTTATTTCTGTCGTACCTTCTCTGAGGGTTGTTGTTTTGCATAACATTGATACTATTTGAGTGGTACTATATACACTGCCTGTCCAAAAAAAAAGTCACACACTCGTTGGACCGCCTCGTTTAGCTTTGATTACGGCACGCATTTGCCGTGGCATCGTTTCGATAAACTTTTGCAATGTCACAACATTTATTTCCGTCCAGAGTTAATTTATTTTTTGCATAAATTTTTCGCCAAGATCTTGCATTGATGATGGGAGAGTCGGACCGCTGCGCAAAGTCTTCTCCAGCATATCCCAAAGATTCTCAATGGGGTTAAGGTCTGGACTCTGTGGTGGCCAATCCATGTGTGAAAATGATGTCTCATGCTCCCTGAACCACTCTTTCACAATTTGAGCCCGATGAATCGTGGCATTGTCATCTTGGAATATACCTTGGAAAACCTGATCATTCAGTATATTCAGGTAGTCAGCTGACCTCATTCTTTGGGCACATAACGTTGCTGAACCTAGACCTGACCAACTGCAGCAACCCCAGATCATAACACTGCCCCCACAGGCTTGTACGGTAGGCACTAGGCATGATGGGTGCATCACTTCATCCGCCTCTCTTCTTACCCTGATGCGCCCATCACTCTGGAACAGGGTAAATCTGGACTCATCAGACCACATGACCTTCTTCCATTGCGCCAGAGTCCAATCTTTATGCTCCCGAGCAAATTGAAGCCTTTTTTTCCGATTAGCCTCACTGACAAGTGGTTTTCTTAAGGTCCCAATCCCTTGAGTTCCTTTCGCATTGTGCATGTGGAAATGCTCTTACTTTCACTATTAAACATAGCCGTGAGTTCTACTGTTCATTTTTTACGATATGATTTCACAAAACATTTAAGTGTTCCTTCCACCTGTTCCACCACTATCCTTCCAGGTTTTAATAATGCGTTGGACAGTTCTTAACCCAATTTTAGTAGTTTCAGTAATCTCCTTAGTTGTTTTCTTTGCTTGATGCAGGCCAATAATTTGACCCTTCTGAAACAGATTAACATATTTTCCACGACCACAGGATATGTCTTCCGACATGGTTGTTTAAGAAATGAGAAGCTACTCACTGCATCAGTTAGGGTTAAATAACTTGTTGCCAGCTAAAACATATTAATCACTGCAGTAATTATCCAATGGAAGGCTCTTACCAATTTGCTTAGTTAAATCCAGGTGGTGACTTTTTTTTGGCCAGGCAGTGTATATACATGCATGTATATATATATATACACTACGAGTCAAAAGTTTTAGAACACCCCCATTTTTCCAGTTTTTACTGAAATTTAAGCAGTTCAAGTCCAGTGAATAACCTGAAATGCTACAAAGGTAAGCGGTAAACTGCCAGAGGTTAACAAAAAAAGTTTAGGTTACCAAAAACAGAAAAATAATGTACATTTCAGAGTTATAAAAAAAGGCCCTTTTCAGGGAACAAGTAATGGGTTAACAACTTACCACTGTTCTGCAGCAATGGAAGTAAATTAAGCCTTGAAAGTTGATTCCTACAGGTGGCCCAACTTTCGTTGATTACTTATAAACCCTCTGTCTGTATAAAAGCAGTGTTGGAACAGACTGTGTTACTACACCCTCTGAAGCATTATTTGGACAACATTGCACTGTAGGAAGTAGTATATTGCTATCATAATGGCGAGAAAAAGGCAATTAACAAAGGAAGACAGACAGACCATTATAACCCTTAAAAGTGTAGGTCTCAGTGGTGGTCTCAAGGTGTCAGTGAGTACAGTTTCCTACACCATCAAAAGGCACTTGGAAACTGGAGGAAACTCTGACAGGAAGAGGTCTGGCAGACCCAAAGCCACAACAAAATCAAGACAAGTTTCTGAGAGTCAACAGCTTGCGTGATAGGCGGCTCACAGGACAACAGTTTGAAGCACAGATTAACACTGGTCGAAGTAAGGAAGTCTCAGTTTCAACTGTGAAGAGAAGACTTTGAGCTGCAGGTTTGACAGGTCGAGTGGCAGTAAGAAAGCCATTGCTAAGATGGCAAAATAAGTAAAAGAGGCTTGCCTGGGCCATGAAGCACCGCCAGTGGACTACTGAAGGCTGGAAGAAGGTCTTAATGACTGATGAATCAAAATGTGAAATCTTCGTTCATCACGCAGGGTTTTTGTACACGGTCGAGTAGGTGAAAGGATGGTTCCTCAGTGTGTGACACCAACTGTCAAACATGGATGAGGAAGCGTGATGGTCTGGGGCTCTTTTGCTCAATCCAGAGTTGGCGACTTGCACAGAGTGACTGGCACCCTGAACCAAAAGGGCTACCACAGCATTTTGCAGCGCCATGCAATACCCTCTGGTCTATGCCTAGTTGGTCAGGGGTTCATCCTACAGCAAGATAATGACCCAAAACATACCGCCAGGCTATGTCAGAATTACCTTAGAAGAAAAGAACAAGACGGTAGGCTTCAAATCATGGAATGGCCAGCACAGTGTCCAGTTTGGGATGAACTGGACAGAAGGGTGAAAGCAAAGCAACCTATAAGTGCAACTCATTTGTGGAAACTTCTGCAACAGTGTTGGGAAAAACCTTCCAAACAATATTTGATTTCCATTGTAGAAAGAATGCCACGAGTTTGTTTGGCTGTTATATCTGCAGTTTAAATTTTGTTAAACAAAACGATTCCATGATTTCTTTCATCTCCAATTGTTTATTTGTTCTATGCTTTAATTTCAGAGTACATTGAAACATCATTAAACTGCATAAATTTCAATATAAACTGGAAAAATTGAGGTGTTCTAAAACTAGTGTATATATTGTGGCATCCCAAGGGGCAGTACGAGGAAATGGCTGCCTGCCCCTTTAACTCTCGTAAGCCACTCGAGCCAAAAATGACTACAGTTCCCAGCAGCCTGCAGTCCCACACCTGACTACCAGCAGAAACAATTAAAGTAATTAGTACTGCTGGCAGCTGAAAGTAATTTGGGGGGAAATAAAAGACACACCGTTTCCCAAAACGGGAATACCGTTAGGGAAACATGGTGAGTGAGCGAGAACAGTTATTGTTTGGTTTTGGATTGTTTTGAGGACCCTGTTTTGTGTACTGACTATTGCTTGTTTGAGGAAGTTAACTGGATTTGTGACATTGGATTATGGACTAGGACAAAGAGAAGGATTGTGGACTATGTGTTTGATTTCCCTATTTCTTCATAATTTTTGTTTTGAGATGCATTTAGGTTAATATAATTAGTGTTTTGTTTGAAATGCTGCTTCCTCCGGATTCTACGTGCCTACACCAGGGGTGCCCAAATCATGGAGCCATTTGGTTTGGCCCGCAGAAAGGGTGGAAGATGATTCAGTAAAAAAAATTAAAAAATAATTAATTAAATTAATTACTTATTGCATTAATTTTATTCAAATAATTAACCAATAATAATAATAATGATACTAATTTAAAATTAATAAAGTAAATGTAAGCATGTAGGCCTAGCTAGAAATGTAGAAGTTACATAGTCTATGCAGGTGGCGCTGGTCGATTACAGCAAAATGGAGGGAGAGGGTCGGAAGAGAAAATGGGGAACGGAAAAAGATATTTTTCAAGAAAAGTGGTGCGACAGTTATTTTCACAGATTTGAATGGAAAGGCAATATGCCTGATCTGACAGGAATCTGTTGCAGTCATGAAAGAATACAATTTAAAGCAGCATTTTGATACCAAACATTCGGCTACGCACAGTAAATACACTGGGATTGCACGAAAAGACAAGACCAGGGAGCTAAAGACAAAGCTTTGTGCAGAGCAAGGAGCACTGACAAGGACTTCTTTAGTTCAGGAGAGTGTCACACGAGTCAGCTATAGGATTGCAGAACTCATTGCAAAGAGAGGAAAAGCATTTGCAACCGGTGAGTTTGTTAAAGAATGTCTAACGTTGGCCACTGACACATTGTGCCCTGCCAAAAAAGATCTGTTCAAAAGCATCAGTCTTTCTCGTAATACGATTACACGTTGTGTTGAGGACTTGTCTCGTGAGCAGATGCATAATAAAGCGCAAGATTTTTGTTACTATTCTGTCGCATTAGAAGAGAGCACGGATGTATCTGATTCTGCACAGCTTTTGATATTTTTGAGGGGAGTAAATGAAAATTTCGAAGTCACGCAAGAATTGGCTAGCATGCAAACCCTTCATGGAACTACGAAAGGAACGAAGTTGTTTGGGTGCCTTGATACAGTGTTCGCTCAATACAAACTACATTGGGAAAACATGGCAGGGATAACAACCGACGGCGCACCAGCCATGGTCGGTAGCCAAAGTGGACTGGCAACATTAGTCAGTGAGAAAGTTCAAGAATGCAGAGGTGAAGTCCCCAGATACCACTGCATTATACACCAGGAGCAATTGTGTGCAAATTCAATCGGCCTAAAAAATGTGATACAATATGTTGTTAAGATGGTGAATTCCATCCGCTCTAAAGCGCTGAATCACCGGCAATTCAAGACTATGTTGGACGAAATGGATGCACAGTACGGGGATGTGCTGTATCACCAGGAGGTTAGATGGCTAAGCCAAGGTAAAGTCCTCAAACGATTTTTCGACCTCCGTGGAGAGATACACTATTTCCTTTCCAGCAAAGGGAACAACGTGGACATTTTTTCAGATGAGAAATGGCTTTCAGACCTTGCGTTCCTTGTGGATATTACAGCCTTGCTGAATCTACAGTTGCAGGGAAAGGATCATTTGATCAACCAACTCGCGGACAGCATCGAGCCACTTGTCGACTGGTAAGTGCAACTGTTTTTAATTTAACGTTATGCTACTGTTATGTGTTGGGGGTACGGGCAGAGGTGGAAACCCCGGCTTCAGAAAATAGAAGTACTAACCATGTATTTGCTCCACCTATGGACTAAACCAGTTGATATCATTAATTAGTTCTCCTACCTGATGAATTGTGCTAATTTGGATCAGCTGGTTTAGTCACTGGGTGGCGCAAATGCATGGTTAGTAGGCCACATCTACTTTCTAAAGCCGGGGTTTCCACCTCTGGCCTTTGTGGAATTGGAAGTGAAATATTTTATCTATCAGGTTTGGGATGTTTTATTATCAACCCGATCTCACAATAAAAACGTCACCATTTGACATTCCATGCAGAAATAGGCTACGTCATTATGTTGACATTTCAAAATGTGAAAATTGACGTTTATCTGAATATGTCAACATGCAACGTATTACTGCATTTTAAGAATGTCACAAATTGATGTTTTTATGCATGGAAATTTGTTGAATAGTGACGCAATGGTTGAGTGATTTTTATTCTGTTTGGCCTGCAGGAAACCTTGCGCATTTCCCAAACCTGTAAGAGGTCGACCGCACACAGAACCCTGCTGCCGAGAAAATGACCGAATATGCCCAACTAATCACAGACCTCCAAGAGGAGTTCTGCTGCCGTTTCAAAGACCTTAATTCCAGCGAAGATGCCATCACTTTATTTGCGCAGCCTTTCTCAGTACAAGCAGACACGGTTCCAGAGGAGTTACAAATGCAGTTAATCGAATTCCAGTGTGACTCCTGGCTGAAGCAGAAGTTTGACAAAGTCCCGTTGAACGAGTTCCACAAATTTGTGTCATCTGAGAAATACCCGGGGATCAGAACACATGCTCAGAAGATGCTCTCGCTCTTTGGAAGCACATGCATTTGTGAGCAGACTTTTAGCATCATGAATTTGAACAAAAGCAGGCTCAGGGAGCGACTGAGTAACCCCCACTTGTTGGATGTGCTTCGCTTGTCAGTGAGTCAGCTGCAGCCAGATGTTGACAAACTGCTGCATGCCAAGAATCAGTATCATGTGTCACATTGACTGGTAGGCTGTCTCATTTATTTATTTATGATACTGGTAGCTGGTTAGCTGGTAAGCTGCCGTATTACAAAAAGAAAGAAGTTGCAAAAATATTAGGGACCATTGTGGGTAGGTCTATTTGTGTGCACTAGGTGTGCAATAACATTTTAATTTCATTTAAGCACTTGTAACTGTGGTAACATTGTTGTTTGCACCATATTGAAAATGGATAATAAAGTTATATTTTTTTTTAAAGGGGCACTTGTTTATTGGTCAAACTGACAAAACAAAGAACACACATAATCTATAGAAAAAAACTAATTTTCATATTATAATTGAGTACATGTAGGCTACTGTTTCTTTTGGCCCGCGGCTCACTGCGGAAATTTCAAATTGACCCAAGCCCAAAAGTTTGAGCACCCCTGGCCTACACCCTCTAAAAAGGTCCTTGAGTGTCATCCCACCCCAAGGGACACTACTATATATATGTGTGTGTATATATATATATATATATATATATATATATATATATATACATACACACGGGTAACTGCCAAAATAAAGGAAACACAAAGTGTCTTAATATAGCGTTGGGCCACCACAAGCCGCCAGAACTGTGTGTGCCTTGGCATAGATTCTGAAAGTGCCTGGAACTCTATTGGAGGGATGCAACACCATTCTTCCACAAGAAATTCCATTATTTGGTGTTTAGTTGATGGTGGTGGAAAACTGTCTTGGGCACCACTCCAGAATCAAGTGTTCAATTGGGTTGAGATCTGGTGACTGACATGGCCATGGCATATGGATTCCATCGTTTTCATGCTCCTCAAGCCATTGCCACCTCATGTCCTGTGGATGGGGACATTCTCATCCTGGAAGAGACCACTCCCATCAGAATAGAAAAGCTTCACCATAGGATTGAGGTGATCACTCAGAATGGCTTTGTATTTATTGGACCTAAACTATGCCAGGAAAGTGCGCCCCAGCAAAACCCTTAATTTACTGAAGTGTTCCCTTCATTTTAGCAGGTACCTGTATGTCAATTGTTCTGAGTATTATTTCCTAAATTGGGTGAATGGAATTTGTGTTAAAGAAATTTGCACCCAGTTGGTTCATGAGCTTGGACTAGGCAAGGCAAACATTATACCTTTAAACTGGTTGTTGCTCTGTACTTATTCTCATTTTATTTTGCTCGATTTTGTCATGTTTGATGGCTCACGAAAATTACCCGAATAACCCACACCCATTGGCAGTTGACTGTATCCCTTCCTCTTATTTGCATTTTGGTGGCATTATGCTTTTTCATACCAGTTTAATGTATTTAAAAGCAATCGGGTTAATTAATAGCAAAAAGCTAGCAATCTGCTGAGAAACTGCACCTGTCCATCAACATGCCATCATAATGGGCATGGAGTACAAAGAGCTGATCAGATAATCTGTGGATATGTGTAAATAAATCAGTGGGTACAAGCAAAGCAAATGCTGCGCAATTGTATAACAATAATTTAAAGGTCCTGCACAGTCATTGTATTTGACATGTAAATTACCTTAGTGTGCCAAAAGTCATCCTTTATACTTTTGTCCCTGATTAAAATGCTAAGAATTGGACATGTATGTCTTCTCTCTCATCTCTGACAAAGAGCAAGGCTGTAAGGCAGGCAGGGAGGCAATAATCACAAGCTTGTCTTATTTGACATTTCTATTGACCTACACTACCGGTCAAAAGTTTTAGAACACCCCCATTTTCCTGTTTTTACTGACATTTAAGCAGTTCAAGTCCAGTGAATAACCTGAAATGGTACATGGGTAAGCGGTAAACTGCCAGAAAAAAAAAAAAAAAAAAAAAAAAGTTTAGGTTACCAAAAACTGAAAAATAATGTAAATTTTTTGGCAGTGAGTAGTTTCCTACACCATCAAAAGGGACTTGGAAACTGACAGGAAGAGGTCTGGCAGACCCAAAGCCACAACAAAATCAGAAGACAAGTTTCTGAGAGTCAACAGCTTGCGTGATAGGCGGTTCACAGGACAACAGCTTCAAGCACAGCTTAACACTGGTCGAAGTAAGGAAGTCTCAGTTTCAACTGTGAAGAGAAGACTTTGAGCTGCAGGTTTGACAGGTCGAGTGGCAGTAAGAAAGCCATTGCTAACATGGCAAAATAAGAAAAAGAGGCTTGAAGCACTGCCAGTGGAGTACTGAAGACTGGAAGAAGGTCTTAATGACCGATTAATCAAAATGAGAAATCTTGAAATTTTTAAAGGTTTTTGTAGGCCGTCGAGTAGGGGAAAGGATGGTTCCTCAGTGTGTGACACCAACTGTCAAACATGGAGGAGGAAGCTTGATGGTCTGGGGCTCTTTTGCTGGATCCAGAGTCGGCGACTCGCACAGAGTGACTGTTCGCCCACGTTAACCCATTACTTGTTCCCTGAAGGGCCTTTTTTATAACTCTGAAATGTACATTATTTTTCGGTTTTTGGTATCCTAAACTTCTTTTTTTTTTTTTTACCTCTGTCAGTTTACCGCTTACCTTTGTACCATTTCAGGTTATTCACTGGACTTGAACTGCTTAAATTTAAGTAAAAACTGGAAAATGGGGGTCTAAAACTTTTCACCGGTAGTGTACGTCAGCAACAAGTCCCGTGTTTGTGCAGCCATTTCTCTCACTCTTCTTCTTTTGGCAGAATGTGTAAGGACATTTGTTTTTTGGTAAAATGACAAAAGGATGTTTTTTGACATCCAGGCACGACACTGAGCATTTACAATGTTAGCTAACACCTATTGCTGTCTGTCACGGTTTAATTTTTGTAGCTAGCTACATTTGCTGGCTAGTAAACAACGCAAACGTACAACGGTCAGTTTTCAAGCTTTCAGCATCCCTCTTTCATATGGTTTCACCCAAACATCATCCTATTTGATGGGAAAACATGACATTGACTGTTTAGGACCATAAAAACTGATGCTGCAATAAGATACATTTAAGAGAAGTGCAATTGGCTGCTGGCAGGTATGGAGGTTTTTCATCAGAATAAATGCATGATTGTCAATCAAGCCAAACAAATGAAAATAGATCTGAGAGCAGCGATGAGTTTAAATGGTAAGGTTTATGCCGCACCTATTCCAACCCACCATTGATGCCCCCACATATTGGTCACTGGAGAGAGTAGTAAGTGGCTTCTTTCATTATCTCCAGCTGTTGACTCTGGGGAGCACCAGCGGTTACGTTTTTCAGTTAGAAACACCAGCGGTTAAGCAGGATATTTTAAGCAATTAAGTGCCAGTGGTTAAACAGTTTAGTTTGAATGACCAGTTGCAACTTCAGATAATCTAGTGTGCACTCTATGTGCTCTCTACACCATGGAAGGGTGACCCTGCCAAACAGAACACAATGCTTCACAATGTACAATGCCGTACGGCTACAGGTAGTGGCCCAAAAGGTGGAAACACTTGGGTAAATGAGGGATACAGTGTATATTGAAAAAAGGTGCTTCCACACAGGTATTGTTCCTGAGTTACTTAAGCAAGGAAGATCCCAGCATGCTCAGGGTCGTGTAAAAATGCTGGACAGGCTTGGTTGCCTATAATTATGGCTAGCATAGCTAGAAGACGAAACCAGTGACTTCGAAAGAGGGTTGATTTTGGGGGCATGTTTGGCAGTGATGAAGACAGCTCAACTTGCTGATGTTTCACAAGGAAAGGTGGCGATGATGTGAGGTGATGGGAACTCTGAGGAAAATACATTATCAACAAAGGGCAACTGTAGTCGGAGGCGCATTCTCCTGAATCGTGATGTCTAGGGCTGGGTATCGTTTTAAAATGTTTGATACTGATACCGATACCAATACTTTGAATTCGATACCGGAACGATACTTTTTTTCGATACCTATATTGTGTGAATGAAAGCACATTTAGGTATCCAATAGCCTTCCCTCCCATTGTACACTATTTGTAGGCTACAAATTAATAATAATTAAATCATTCAATGTAAAATGTTTTAATTCTGAATAGAAGAACCATCTCTCTAATAAGATGACAACAGTGTGTAACCTAACCTTTGAATAGGACAACACAAAATAACACAAATAAAGTGCAACTGTAACGTTTGGTTTACAGCCTCCACAATAGAGAAGGGGGTTGCAACCCCTTTACTATATGGTTGGTCAGAGCTCTGTGGCACTCTTCTTTTTTCTCTTTAGACAAAAGAGAAAAAGGAACTAATTCTGTTAGGACTAACACACGAGGACGGGGTGGTAGGTGGACCTTTACATTGAATAAAAACATTGAGTTAGCTCAAGGCCGAAATTACCATATATATTGGGGGGGACACATCCCCCCCAATATTCAGATATGCTCAAAATGTCCCCCCCAATATATAGCCTAGCTGATATAAAAAATATAAATAAATTGATTTGGTCCCCCCCAATGTTGACTCCATGGTTACAGCCTTGAGTTAGCTAGGTATCAAGCTAATAACTACAGTTCATTAACTACGAAACATGTATGATTAAATGTAAAGTACTAGTTATGAAACATTAATCGTGATTGAATTGACTAACGTTAGCTTGGAAACATTTGTGAATTTGAGTTTACCTTCTCAATCAGTAACTTAGCAAGCTAGCTAGCTACCATTAACTAGCGAATAATTAGCTGATTCGATCAATACATAATCAGTGTCGAAATTTGATACCCAGCCTTAGTGATGTCCGTGCATTAGTAGGAGTTGCAAGGCTAAACAGGTGAGCAACTTGAAATCAACTGGCTGCACATTTCAAACTAGGGCATGAGCAGGCAGTTTAATCAAGAATGGTCCGTCAACTCTCTGGAGCAACAAACCATAGTCATATCATATTAGTGTTTCCACCTATTTTTTATTTATTTATTTATTTCTGATTTTTCCCCCGTTTTTCTCCCAATTTAGTAGCCAATTATACCCTCTATTTTATTTTCAATTCCCCACCCTCACGAGTCCGCCGCCCGTCCTCCAGGAACGAGATTCGTATTCCTGGACCTATTTCCCCGCCTTCTTTCGAGACGGAGATCTTCCACGGACTCCATTAACCTTCTCCTCGGCGGACTCGTGCCGGCTCTCCCCCCCCTCCCCCGGAGGCGGACAGCCAAATGCCGCCTCCGATCGGGCTGACGACCAGGGCCGGTCTGGTAGAAACGCGGGTTTCGATCCGCGTCTCTGACGGGCAGCGCACACCGCTCCAAAGCGCGGTGCACTAGACCGCTGGGCCATCCGCCAGCCCCGTGTTTCCACCTTTTTGACCACTACTTGTATGTAATGTCCAAATCGAATGAGGGCTTTTCTTATGATGTTTGCTGACTGTGCTCATCTACACCAGATGAGTGTGGGACATGCTGTCTTTTCATCTCCCACATGCTTAACTATTGTGTCTAGATACAGGTAACTGCCAACATCAAGGAAACACTTGAGTAAATTAAGGGTTCTGCCAGCTCTGTTATAGGTGTGGTGTGGGGTGCATTTTCCTGGCATGGTTTAGGTCCACTCAACCCCTTAGAGGCCAAGGCCATTCTCAGTGATCACCTTCATCCTATGGTGAAGAATTTGTATCCTGATGGTCTCTTCCAGGATGACAATGCCTCCATCCACAGGGAACAAGTGATCAATAAATGGTTTGATGAGCACAAAAACGATGTAAACCATATGCCATGGCCGTCTCAGTCTGATGGAATTTCTTGTGGAAGAATTGTGGAATTTCTTGTGTTGCATCCCTCCAATAGAGTTCCAGACACTTTTAGAATCTATGCCAAGGGGCATTGAAGCTGTTCTGGAGGCTTGTGGTGACCCAACGCCATATTGAGACACTGTTGTTGAGACACTATGTTGGTGTTTCCTTTACTTACCTGTTTGTGTAAGTAATTCTTGGCATTTGATCTCTGGCTGCACTCAACGGCATTAGATTTTGCCAAATATTTGTCTTCAGATTATTACCTGGCTAATTAATCCTGTCCTTCTTAGGGTCTAACAGAGACTTCTGTGTGGGTGCCTCAATCTTCATGCAATTAAATACAGAATCTCCCGGTTGGACAAGCATCACCACTACCCCACAAACACAAAAGGAACAATGACCCGAACAGTGCCGAAAGGTAATCTATTTATCCAAGCTCGGCTCAAACCTGCAAAACCGTGCATGTGCAAAAGGGGCAGCAGTTGTTTCAGTCTGTTGTCGAGAATTACCAGGGCTAAATCTGGCACAAAAGCCTGTTCCATAAACCCGACACCGGCTGCCTTTAGGCTAATTGCCAACAATATATTTTGTCAGTGTGCAATGAACTATTTTGTGCCCTTGGTTTTGGCTCAAAGGTACCAGCCCTTTGCGTTGAAAGATTTATTGCCTGAACCCTAATCATGAATATGGTCTCTAATTATAGTTTTTTTCCCCCCAAAAAACTATTAAAAACATATTATTCAAATCTCTTTTTCATAGAAAAAAAACGTTTCATTGTTGAGTCACCACCAGAGCTTCCACACTAGTACAAATACCCTTGCCATTCGGCACATCTGCAGTTCTGCCTCTAGAGATCGATACAAAAAAGAAAAGAAATACAGTTGTTTATACAGAGAGAAAAAACATCTTCTTTGGGCCCAGCTCAGCACAGCAAATATGCACTGTGTCCCTGTTCTGCAGAAAGAGAGGAGTATGATTAGAAAAAAGGGAGAAGAGAAGAGTGATTAGGAAAAGACAAGAAAATGTAAGTGTTATTTGGGAAAGAAAAGAGACCAGTACAGAGACCTAGAGCGCTAAGAGTGTAGTGTGGATAAGAGGTGGAAAAAGAGGAGAGGTGGAGGGGAGATACAATTAAAGAGAACACATTTCCAGGAATATTAGCTTGACATGATTTAATGGTTGCATAATTTAATTTGGAATAGACAAGGCTGATTCAGTAAAGAATTGGTTTAACCGTACAGTCATTTTTTAATGTCGGGCTTTGAAAGTCAGATTGGTGTCTAAAATGAGTGCAAAATATTTGTACTGGTCTGCGGCAGCAAAGGGTTCATTGGCCAGGAGCACAGCACAGGGTCAGGTGGTGAAAAATAGTTCAGTGTTTAATGGGGACAAGTCCCCCAATTTTAACAAAATTGTCTACCCAGGTACTACACAAGTAACCAAAGTTGTTAAATTGCAGGCATTTTTTGGTGTTTATATTTGTGTGTGTTTGATTATATTCACACTTCTACACTTGCTTTCATGTTACAACATGGAGTACACATTGTAAAAGATTAGTAAGTACTTTTAAATGCACCAGTAGTACAATGCTTGTTTGTACAATGCTCATTAAAAGAATAAAATCAGGCAAGGAAAAACTGAACTAAAAATGAACCATGATAACCGTGTGAACCGTGATTCAGTTTTTTTTTAAACCATGTCCAGGAATAGGTGATTAATTAACCACACAAAATTTGGCTTTGAGAGTTTTGACTTGCGGTATTACTTGCTTGCCATTTAACGGTTTAAACAATAAGAATGTATTAAATATTTTAAATCTCTTCTTAAATTAATTACATGAATTTGACATTCTTTTTTTAAATACATTTTACCAGTTTAAACCTTCCACAAGTGTCTTCTGCCATTTATTTCCACTTTAAGGTTTTTTTTCCACTTTTTAAATCCCCTTAACTTGTCAGATCATTGCGTATATAAAAATAAAGCCGTTGGACTGATTTATGCTGATTGGATTAGCCCTTTTCATATTGAACACACCGTCTACTAACTTAGCTAATGCTCCCCAGGCCTAATTCTTCCCCTCTTTGTTTTGTCCTCTCTGACAGTCTCCAGAATGCTTTCCCTGAGGAAGACAGTTTTGCTCGCAATTGTGGCCTCGGTGTTGCTGGTGGCCGCCCTGCTCCGCTCCTGGACCCCCAGGGCCTACACCACGGTGGACGTACGGCAGAGACCCAGCCCCAGTGCAGAGAGGCTCCTGGAGGACAGGTTGCAGGACTCAGACCACAGATATGGCAGCATACCCTACCGCCTGAAGGAGAGCGTGGCCGGGTGAGTTTATCACATTAACAGTGTAGTATAATGGTTAGGGAACTTTATACTACACTTGTAATGCAAAGGTTGTAGGTTCGATTCCCAGTGGGACACTGCCATAGTACTCTTGAGCAAAGGTACTTAACCTGAATTGCTTCAGTAAATATCCACCTGTATATCCTGTAACTGTGTAAGGATAAGAGCATCTGCTAAATGCCTGTAATGTTTAACAACCAAAGCACAATCATCTGGATCCATCCTTTTTGTATGAGGTGTTACTACTGACTCCGGTCATTCTAGATCCCATGGCATTAATCGAAAGAGTAGGGGTGTTAACCCCAATGTCCAGATCAAATTCTGCATATGAAAATGGATCTATATATCTGGCCATAATCATAATCATTCCCCCTACATCTGATTGGCTACACTATCTGTTGTATTCCCCAGGTCTCTGCAAAAGATAATTGAATTCTCAGTTGACCTACCTCATTAAGTAAAGGTAAAATGAAAAACATTAAGGGAGTTGGCTCAAGTCCCAGAACATTGCTGTTTTACCTGACTCCCACCTAATGCCCTAATGTTCTAACAACATTTTTGTTGGCTGAGCACTCTATCAAACAAACAATTATTGAGATACAGTAATGTGATTCAATATGGGCAGATTCTAAGGAGATATTGGGTTAATATGGGATTGTTTACTGTGGTGGTGGGGGGTGTGCAATTAACTCCCTAGCCAAAGGAGGTAATTGCACTCTATTCAAGCTCCAGGGAGTGACATCACCTTCCGTAGCAGATGTTGACATACTCACTGACGTCTCTAAACTCCACTCCATAAACATATAAATGTCTGTTACAGAAGGTGACTTCTAGAACCCTAGAGTCTGCAAAAGAATGTGATTAGTTCCCTTTGTTGGACCTTAGCGATCTAGCCCCATTACGTGTGCCTGTTACATTACGTGTACTTCACGTGTCAAGATGATTCTTGCCTTTCTTGCAGTTTAAAAATGTAAAAAATGTAAAAAGAATTCTGGCCTGTGAGCAGGTGTGCCTGTGCATCCAAGAGTATTTCCTTCAGCTTGACTGCTAAATCTTGGGAGACAAAAATGTAAGGATGCTCTCCAACCTCCACTCCATTTACTGGAAAGAAACCTACTAAGGTATCTTTCTACCCTGTCCCATCTGATCTCCCACTCCCCCTCTTCACTCAGCCTACTGGCTCGGAATGGGTGCGTGTGTGAGGGAGAGGGCGGGGGAGTCCACCTGCCCTTCGCCCAGCTGCTGTTCCCGCGGGTGTCCGCCCACCCCCTGCACCCCGCCTTTGAAGCCTCCGAGCTGGAGGAGCTGAAGCGACGCCGTGCCCAGGAGTACCACAGCTTCCAGATGAGGTGAGTCTCAGGTGACATGAGTCTCTGGTGATATGATGATGTATGAGGCAGAGCCAAAGCAATATAACCATGTTTAAGAGAGCAGGTAATGGAGAAGTTAAGAAAGATAACGGAGAACCTAACAGAGAAGCTACTGGAGAACCTAGTGGAAAAGCTAACAGAGAAGCCAGCAGAAAAGCAAATCGAAAAGTCAATATTAATGCTCCAATCCTGGTATGTTTTTCTGTGACTTTGACAGAACTTCATCAGGAGCAATAAATAGATTCTACTACCGATTGGGAGAACACTATCCTCACAACCAAATGGTGAATCTGACCTGGACGGTTCCCCCAAACGTTCTTGAAACGTTTCTTAGTTAGCTGGGTAAACACTTATGGACTGTGTTTTTACGACCCCTCGGCTCCAGGTCCCAAACCCCAGTGGATCTGCTTATTGTAGCGGAAGCCAACAGTCCTCTGCAGTACCCTACCCAGGGCGTGGAAGTGCGCCCCCTAAAAACCATCCTCATCCCAGGTAAGAGAGCACTGTCCCACCACTACTCTGCACATGTAGCACCCAACGGGACTGACGATGACGATAATAAGAGACATTAATAGCTGGGTTTGATTTAGATTGGATTTGATTTGAGCTTTTTATTTAATTAAACAGGAATGTGTGGGGGAAAACTGAGCCGTATAAAAGAAAGGAGTAGGCAAGTCTGTCATTCTGTAAATCGGCTCTGCATATTTACTGGGTGTCGTTCCAAAATGTATTTTTATCCCATATTTGGCGAACGAGCATGATTTAGTTGGGATTCCTGTACTAGCTAGCTATATATTTCCCTTGTTCTTCCTTGAGTCCTTTGAACAGGTACGGTAGCTGTAGAGCAAAAACACAGGTTCAGCCAGAGTAGCTAGCTGGCTAGCTTGCAAATGCTAACAGTTGCATCTTAATGAGCTTACTAGCTAGGCAATATAGTTGTTGTATCTTAACTAGCTAGCTAACTTAGCCAGCTAGTGAACTGGCAAGTGAACTTTAGTTCTACGTTTTTTAATTAATCTCACACAGTACTTTACCATTTACAGCCCCAAATGCTCAGAAGGTTCCGGAGGACTCCTTTATCAAAAACATCCTCTTACATGGCTTTCTAGTTTGCTAATCAATTGAAGCTAGCCAAGTTTTCCAACTCTGGAGCTTGCACTCTGCCTGCCTGCCAGTGCTTTTCCAAAAGTGCTTTCCAGTTCTCCAGGCAAAACACTGCCCTGATGCAAAAAAACCTGACTTATACCTACTTACTTATAACCGGTGAGATGATTGCTTTGACAAAAAATAAAGCATGAGGCACAGGGAAGCACAATCATTGCTTGTCTTTCATACGGGAGTCATTCTACATGCAAACACACCCAATGACGGTGACGGTGACACATACTCTCATACAAACATCATTCATACGAAGGGAAAAGGGGCTTTCACTCAAACAATGTCTCAATTATCACATTTGAACATATGTGAATATAACTAGCTATGCATTTACAGTTTAACCGGCCGCAAGGGCCCCTGGGACATATGGTAGCTTTGTAGCCTGTGGCTACCTAACTTAGCCACCTTAGATGCTACAAACACGGAAGGTGGCGGGAAGCTAGCATTCCTGTGGCTAGGCTAGCTGCCCACCATTATATTACCCCCCATTTAAGAAATTAGCACCATCCCTACTGCATCTGGCCCAGTCCACAGAACAAAGTTTGTGAACCATGCCAGTGGTTTCTGATGCCTCATTCCCCACCATTGAGGTGGTGACGCTTGACTGGCGCCAGGGGACAGTGATGCTGGAGGCCGTGAGCCAGCGGCATGCCGGATGCATCCCTGGATTGCAGGAGCCCCAGAGTCAATAGCAGGCAGGCAGCGAAGAACCGGAACCCAGGTTGCAGGTGAAGAGTTGCTTGGGAGCAATGGCAGCTCCGCAGCAGGCAGAGAGTCACTGGGGAGCGGTGCCTGCCTGGCTGGGGCTTTCTTTGCAGTGCATGCAATGAACATGGTGGCAACAGTACAGTTCTGGGACCTCAGTCTGTCTTTCTCCTCAGCCGTCTTTCTCCTCAGCCAGGGAAGGCGTCACGCTTGCAAATGGATAGGGGCGGTTGTCTCTGAATCGACGTCGTGCTGGACCACTGTGGTGAGGGTGCAGTCTTCATCTTTCACAGTTAACAGGTATTGGAACTCAGCCAAGAGAGCACGTAGCTGATTACACTCACTTGTGCTGAGCCCATCACTGTTGTGCTGGAACAGCTGTTCCACTCTGTTTGGCTGGGGCTGGATCCGGATCCCCTTGACTGCCCGCTGTCTGTGCCTCGACCCAGGCTGGGATAGTTGGCGGATCTGGATCCGCTTGACTGCCCGCTGTCTGTGCCTCGACCCAGGCTGGGATCGACCAGGATCCGGTGATTCGCTGTGTCGATTACAGCCCCTGCAGGGGAGAGCGTTGAGGCCCAGGATGCAGGGGTTGGAGATGTGGGCCCGGAAAAAGTTCAGCAAGACTGTTTTCTTGCCCAGCTGTAAGAACAGATTTTATAGCCCAGCTGTAAGAACAGCTTTTTACAGCCTGTTACCGTCTCCAGCCTGGTGGTGGTGCGGGATCAGTTTGTGACTTCAGGGAGCAGGTTGTTTTGCACCAGGCTAATGGTGGAGCCAGTGTTGACAAGTGTGTTGACCAGCTTCCCCTCGATGTAACACTCCATGAACAGGCTACGACCGCTGCTTCCTAGGCGGCCTACTCTTGTCACTGTTGAGCGCCTTTTTGTCTGCTTTCTTTTGTGGCTGTGTCTGGCGAAGTGGCCTTGCTTCCCACAGTACTAGCAGGAGGTGTTGGAGCGGGTCGCTGCTGCTCTAGCTGGTGCAGTTTTGTCATTGCTTTCCACCTCCACTGGCTGCGTGGACCACCCAGTGTGCAGGCTTTTCCTCATCTAGGATCGCCCCCAATTCCTCCGCCTTAGCCAAGGCCTCGTTCAAGTTGGTGGGGCAGGTGATCCGGACTTGTCGCCGGTCGCAATCCCCTCAGGAAGGCGTCGAGAGCCAGACTGTCGGGGACTTCTCTTGGGTATTGGGGGTAGGATTGCTGGGCTAGGCGCTGGACTATGTGCTGGACGTTGGCAGCGAGGAGTCCAATGCTTTCTCCTCTTTGTCTCTCTCTCCAGTGCAGCTCTACCTTGAGTGCGAGGAGTGATGTCACTTCGCCGAATCGCCTTTTCAGCGCGGTAGGTGGGCGTAGTGTCGGGACCCAGGTCCAAGAGTGCATCTCCCTCCAGGGCCACCGCCAGCCTTACGTCTTTCTCCACTTCGCTCCACTCCGCTGCTTCTGCTATGAAGCGAAACTGGATTGTGTATGCCTCCCAGTCGCTTTTCCCGTCGCCTTTCCCATTGTATCGGCTTACTTTGAGCCCCAGCGGAGTGTGCTCCCACCACCTGTGGTGGTATTTGGGAGCTGCTCAGGAAAGGCGACCATTTGGCTGCCCGAACTAGGTCCACCAGCCACGGGTGCTACCGGGTCGACAGCTGCAAGAAGGTCCTATACCTCGCGCACGCTATCTCCGGCTGCTGACAGGAGAGTGCTGACTGTCGGGCAGGTAGTAGCGTGGCGACCGCTTGCCCTGGGCTCACTACCCGTGGCTACCTCGATAGCAACTAAGCAGCCTCCCACTACGAGCTCACTAGTCACCATTGGCGTCTCTGCCACGGCTCCATAGCCAAGTTCCCCCATCTGCAGCAGGAACTCCCCCTGTGACCCCAGGAGTGGAGTCTTCCTCCTCTTCCGCTTTGTGGTCTTCCCATCAGGTCTCACCTCTTCGAGTCCCTTGATTTTGGTGTCAGTTCATCCCACTCTGACACCAGTGCAGTGGTGAACGCCACGGAATCAAGAGTCGAGAGACTTTGCTATTCCATTATTTATTAAAATAAAGCGTGAGGCACAGGGAAGTACAATCATTTCTTGTCTTTCATATGGGAGTCATTCTACATGCTGTGGCATCTCAAGGGGCTGCACCGGAAAGTGGCTGCCTGGCCCTTTAATTCTTGGGAGCCACTGGAGAAAACTTAAGAACTGCGGTTCCCAGCAGCCCGCAGTCCCGCAGTCCCGCACCTGAACAAAGTCAAGCGATTTGGACTATGGACAGCTGAAGGCCATTTGGAGGCTTATTTTAAGGACTTGTTTGTGTTATACTGGGAAGGAGTAGATTAGTGGTTGTGGAGAGTGTTGGAGAGAGTTGTTTGGAAGAGAATTGTTTGGATTGTGTTTTGAATTGGATTGTTTTGAGGACCCTGCTTGTGTACCGACTTTTGGACTGGATTAAGGAACTGGATTGGACTATGGATTACGGATAATAACGACGAGTAAGGATTGTGGACTTTGTGTTTTGGATTACCCGAATACCCCGCCCTTTGTTTTATGTTTTGTCAAGATTCATTTAATAAAGTGTCATTTTGTTTGTAATACTGCCTCCTCCGGGTTATTTAACTTGCCTACGCCCTCTGCAAGGTACGTGAGTGTCACCCAACCCCAAGGGACACCACAACGCATACACACCCAATGACAGTGACGATGTCACATACTCTCATACAAACATCTTTTATATGAAGGGAAAAGGGGCTTTCACTCAAACAATGTCACGATTATCACATTTGAACATATGCGAATATAACTAGCTATACATTTACGGTTTAACTGGCCGCAAGGGCTCCTGGGACATATGGTAGCTTTGTAGCCTGTGGCTATCTAGTTTAGCCACCTTAGATGCAACAAACACGGAAGATGGCAGGCAGCTAGCATTCCTGTGGCTAGGCTAGCTGCCTACCGTTACAATATTTTATTTTGTTTTCAACAGTATTTTTTATTTCGTTTCAGAGGCAATTATTTCATTTCAATTTAGTTTAATTTATCACACTAGCTTAATTTCTGTATTTAACCATTTTCTATTTCTGAGTTTGCCTCAAGTTATAGGCTATATATTAATACTCCAATACTCCTTATAGAAACTAGAATAAAGCACATGAACCACTCCACTTTGTTGATTTTCTCTTACAAGAGAAAATCAACAAAGTGGAGTGGTTAATGTATTTTATTAACCAAATAAACTTGTATGTTATACAAATATAATATTTGGCTAATAAAATACATTAACCACTCCACTTTGTTGATTTTCTCTTGTAAGAGAAAATCAACAAAGTGGAGTGGTTAATGTATTTTATTAACCAAATAAACTTGTATGTTATACAAATATAACAGAAGATTTTCATTTAAAATATTGGTTTAAATTGTATGCCTAAACATGCTCAATGAAAATTGATATACCATGTTTTCCAGCATCATCTACACATGTTTCTGATTATTCCTGTTACAACAGTACTGCCGGACTGAAAGTTATTCATTTTTTTTCTGTGCCACTTCTCGGTCAAGCTATAAATACCCAATGAATGTGTAACCACGTGATTGAATATTTCATCAAGAGAGGTCAAACCACACCATTGTGTTATTTTGAAAAGACCAAGTACAGGAATTCTACGAGGCAAACTGACTATTAAATAGTAGACTGAGTAGTCGGGTGGAAAATTTGTAATTCTGTTCAGTTCCTGCTTCTGGGCTTTAAATGGAGGAGACAGAAATTGTATCTTTTAATAGAATGAGCTCATTGCTCCCACATTGCTTTCCTTCCTTTGGCTTGATCAACGAGAAAGCCAACTATCTGAATAATCCATATGCTTGGAAAGGAATCTTTTACTCTCAGTCTGTATTCTTCTGTTTCCTCTTGTCACATTAGTGATAGTAAATTCTAAGGCTGACTTGATTTTGATTGAAAAAGAAATGTAATCATTTCAAAGACAACTCATCACTTAAAGTTAACCTGAAATTGAACCTGAAATTGAAAATGAAAAAACAGGTATTAGGTATAACACTGGTCAGAGAAATTATAATTTTCATGTTTAGGTTGTCTGTAAGATATTGCCATTAAAACAGACTTGCGCTGCTCAATGCTAATTCGAATACAGCTCTTAGAGTTGCCTTTCACGGAGTATGGTAATAGTCTCAGAGTCTGAATTAGGTTCGAACATATATGGCTCAATGTGTCAGATCCTGAAATTCTCATTAGTGGCCATTTCTTTTTTGTTTGTTGCGTTTGGTGTGAGATAACCGTCAGCTAGCTTGTTATTGATAGCTTGTTGATGTAGACCTGTCTGTTGTAGACCTGTCTGTTGGTCTATTAATATTGATTTGGTAAAGGGCACACTCAGTTAATCCTCAAACTGTGGAGAGGTGAAATGAGCAGTATTCAATAAAACGTGTTTTTGCGAATTTTAAGTAATACATAATATTAACAAATAATTGATTTCAACTTTAAAGATCTATGTCGCTCTGCAATTGCATGCTGCGCAAGCTGAGCATGTAGCACAAGTTATAAGTTGTTCAAATGTATACCTGAAATATAAACTTGAAAACAGAAAATTGGTGCATGTTCAGAAGCAGGTCTGCAGTTGCAGGCACAGTGGTTGCATCGTGGAGAACTAGAGGGAATTAATCCACATGTTCAAATAATCTGCAAAATGTTGCACCGTTTCTTGACATAAAGAAAAAAAGAACACTACCAAAAGACAATAGACAGAGGGAATTAGCAGTCAATTAGCACATATTATTCAGATATTTGATTGCTGGATCGTTAGTCAAGACAAAATAATTAAAACTGGTTTGCGAGACACGATTCATTTCAAGGTCAAATTTCTGCCTCCTCTATTCTGATCTCACAAGCCTGTTGCAACTGAAGATAAATTATGTATTCCTTTAATTTGTTTCAGGGCTGGCCCTACAAGAACCACCTAAAGATCTCCACTCAGTAAGTTTGAAATTGGTCAATGTGCATTATGAATATTTGCTTAATTGTTTCCACGGTCCCTGTTTGCATGTGTTTTTTTTCTCAGATTTTTGAATGACCTTCAGTGGGCCAAGTTTTCCAATACTGTGGTGAACCTCGAACCTTGTACTTTTCTCATTTTCTTTCCCATCCCTCTCTCTCTCTCTGTTTATTTGGTGGTAGGTGAACTTCACTGCCACTCTGGGAACATTCAATGTGGCTGCAGAGGTGGAGGGGGTAAAGGTCAAAGGTGAAGGGGAGATGCACATGACCCTGTCCAGCAACCTGCTGCCCAACCTGAACCGACAGCTGCAGTTTGTCACCTACACCAACACCATCTTTCACCCCAGCACTGCAGACACAGGTGAGGTGACACCCGGGCTGTGTCCCGAAACCCACACTCGCCTACTCCATGCAACGTACAGATCGAGGGTACGGTTACAAGTTAATGGCTGATGTGTCAAGTGCTGTTCCAAAGCTAAAGTATGCAAAAGGCAGGCATCATCTCATCTTCCTCACGAATTCTTGACCCACCCAGAGTGAGGATCATTGACAAGGATCCTTATGCCTCACACTGCCCAGTACACAACCCCCTCCCCTCTCCTTCCAAAACAGTATTTCATTGCATCTGCAGCTGTTGTAGGGTCACAGGCAATTCCACGTCTTTGGCAGTGTTCCATCATGTATACTTGCATGCTATGCACTTTTGCACTCGGTCAAAACGGTATGTACTGCTAATCATGCAGTAATCATGGCAAAACCAAGACTGTTCTAACGCAAATATGCACACTGCGTACTTGTACACTTGGCATGAGCAATACAGACAAAAGTGTTTAAAAGTGTTCACACAATATCACGGCATCGCCATGCCATTAATCTTAAATTACACTGCCCGTCCCCCCAAAAAAGCCACACACTCTAATATTTAGTTGGACCGCCTTTAGCTTTGATTACGGCACGCATTCGCCGTGGCATCGTTTCGATAAGCTTCTGCAATGTCACAACATTTATTTCCGTCCAGAGTTGCATTAATTTTTCGCCAAGATCTTGTATTGATGATGGGAGAGTCGGACCGCTGCGAAAGTCTTCTCCAGCACATCCCAAAGATTCTCAATGGGGTTAAGGTCTGGACTCTGTGGTGGCCAATCCATGTGTGAAAATGATGTCTCATGCTCCCTGAACCACTCTTTCATAATTTGAGCCCGATGAATCGTGGCATTGTCATCTTGGAATATGCCCGTGCCATCAGGGAAGAAAAAATCCATTGATGGAAAAACCTGGTCATTCAGTATATTCAGGTAGTCAGCTGACCTCATTCTTTGGGCACATAACATTGCTGAACCTAGACCTGACCAACTGCAGCAACCCCAGATCATAACACTGCCCCCATAGGCTTGTACGGTAGGCACTAGGCATGATGGGTGCATCACTTCATCCGCCTCTCTTCTTACCCTGATGCGCCCATCACTCTGGGCTCATCAGACCACATGACCTTCTTCCATTGCTCCAGAGTCCAATCTTTATGCTCCCTAGCAAATTGAAGCCTTTTTTTCTGATTAGCCTCACTGACAAGTGGTATTCTTAAGGCTACACAGCTGTTTAGTCCCAATCCCTTGAGTTCCCTTCGCATTGTATGTGTGGAAATGCTCTTACTTTCACTATTAAACATAGCCATGAGTTCTACTGTTGATTTTTTATGATATGATTTCACCAAACGTTTAAGTGATCGCCGATCACGATCATTCAAGATTTTTTTCCGACCACATTTCTTCCTCGAAGATGATGGTTCACCACTATCCTTCCAGGTTTTAATAATGCGTTGGACAGTTCTTAACCCAATTTTAGTAGTTTCAGCAATCTCCTTAGTTGTTTTCTTTGCTTGATGCAGGCCAATAATTTGACCCTTCTGAAACAGATTAACATATTTTCCAGGACCACAGGATATGTCTTCGGACATGGTTGTTTAAGAAATGAGAACTACTCACTGCATCAGTTAGGGTTAAATAACTTGTTGCCAGCTAAAACATATTAATCACTGCAGTAACTATCCAATGGAAGGCTCTTACATATTTTCTTAGTTAAATCCAGGTGGTGACTTTATTTTTGGCCAGGCAGTGTATAACTTTATATTGAACACATTTATCCAAACTGCCTGACCTAAAGAGGCCATATTTCTGGTATAATGTTGAGAAAACAAAATACTTGCTGGCTAATAATGTTTGTACAATATGTTCTCGATCCATCAGAATTTGAATAAGTGCCGTCACGTGGCATAGATTCTACAAGTGTCTTGAACTCTATTGGAGGGATGCAACACCATTCTTCCACAAGAAATTCCATCATTTGCTGTTTTGTTGATGTGTGGCAAACCAAGGCTGGGTGTGGTAATGGAGGGCGTCTACATACCTGCAAAGTTGCTCTCTACCTGGCCACAAACGCAGCTGCCAGCAATCAGATAATCTGCCAGCTGTGGGGAATCTCCTAATTAAGAACAACATAAAGAGAGCAGCCACACGACAGTCGGGAGAGTTCCACTGCTCTCACAGGGTCAACACTTCCCTGAGTGCAGCGCCACGTTGGATAAGGGGTCCACTGGACCTGAAGCCAAAGTTTGTCATTGAGGAAGATTCATTTGAAGTTTAGTTGTTTAAACTGAAGAGGAGTGGAATTGGTTGTTTGACCGAAGAGGAGTTTGGCTGGTGCGGCCCAGGGAGAACTGAGCACCCTAGTAATCACTCTCGCTCTCTCTCCCTCTCTCACCCCAACCTACGCAATGGGATAGCCGAAGGGGCCATTCCCTACTGACCACGTGTATTTGTTCTTGTTTTCCCTTTATTGCCCAGGTGCTATAAAAGAGCACCAGATCGGACAAACCAGATACCCTCGACCGAGGAAGACTTTCAGTTGCCTTAGTCCCATTCCCCCTCCCCTTATAATTGAATAAATTGATAATTTTTCTTTTTAAACTGTTTCCGGTTCCTATGTTATTGCAACCATACCTCCACGCACCCCGGTTTGCCACAGTTGCTAGTTGTAAACCCTGTCTCAGGCGCTGCTCCAGAATCTCACATAAGTATTCAATTGGGTTGATCTGATGAGACGGCCATGGCATATGGTTTACATTGTTTTCATGCTCATCAAACCATTCAGTGACCACTTGTTCCTTGTAGATGGAGGCATTCTTTACCACAGGATGACGGTGATCACTCAGAATGGCTTTGTATTTATTGGCGTTTACCTTGCCTTCAAAGGGGTTGAGTGGACCTAAACCATGCCAGGAAAATGCACCCCACACCGTAACAGAACCACCAGAACCCTTCATTTAGTCAAGTGTTTCCTTTTGGCAGTTACCTGTATATATTTTTAGTTTTATGAATTTAAACTGCTGCAAAATATAAGGTGTACATCCACAGTGAACCCCCATAAGGTTTAACTGGGGGATTCAGACCTAACCCAGAGGACCGGACAACCTGGGCCTGTGATCCAGGAGTGAGAGTATGCGAGTGTAAGCATATCCTCTATGTTTTTCAGTGCAGTTTGAGACCGATGGGCACCTGGCAGTCTTCACTATCAAGGTCCGTCATGGCATCACCCCAAAACTGTATAACCCTGGACCAAAGGGAGGTACGTCACAGCACCTTTGAGCCTTTATAGAACGATAGCCTTTGAGAACGAGGGTCACTGATGGCCTTGGTGAACTAGCACAACAGCGGCAATGATAACCTCAGAGAACAAGGATCACTAGCGTAACAGTGCCAAAGATAGCCTTCGAGAACAAGTATCAGTAGCTTCATACTTATTCTTGATTGTACTGCTCCAAAAGGGATTTCCACTGTACAAGTTGATTACCCCCTAAAACAATAACTCTGTATGAGCTCACCCCTTGTAGGGTGATGTGATGTTTATTTGAAGGGGCTTGAGTCATTGTTTTATAGTATCTATAAAGACTCCCCTTCAAAGAGCCTATCTATAAGGATATGTTTCAGCCTCTGACTTGCAGTAATATTAATGCAATTATTTTTAATGGTTTAGGATTAGGACACTATACATTGTTAATTATGTAGGAGAAACGCCTCTATTAAATCTAACTGCAATGCATTTGTTCCTTAAAATTGAGAATGCAGAGAAACTATATAAACTTTTTCAATCAATTATTGGGTGGCAAAACTCATGCTTCCTTATTTTTAAAACCTCCTCTGCTGTTCAAGTTGAGTTTTCCCATGTCCTTGTTTTTGTTGACGTTTTTTTTTTTTTTTACTTGACCAAATCCTTCACACACAAACCTTTCTAAAAGACCCAGTGTGTATGCAATATTGATATCTCAGCAAGCAATGAAATGTCATGACATGGCGATTAAATGTCATGACACAGCAATTAAACGTCATGACACGCAATGGAAAATGGAGACGTTTCGAACTGGCATTGAAAAGCAGAGACACACAAGTTTTTTTGTGTGTTCCTCTCCCCTCCAGAATACAATATCAGTGCACTGGTCACCATAGCAACCAAAACATTCCTGCGCTACGACAAGCTGCAGGATCTGATTGACAGCATACGGCGGTACTATCCCACGGTCACCATAGTGATCGCAGATGACAGTGAACACCCCAAGCCCGTGACTGGCCCCTACATCGAGCATTACATCATGCCTTTTGGGAAGGTGAGAGAGCATGTGCCATCAGGGGTCGTTTTACATAATGCATTTTCCAGTGTTCACTAGTACTGAGAAACAAGATATCTGTACAAGATGGGCTGAGTTGCAAGTGTTGGGTTCTCTTTTCACTGTAATTTATGAAAAAACAAGAATGAAACCCCAAATATGCACTTAAATGTCATAAGCGAAGACATAAAAACTAAGCTTTTCAGACAAAGGTTACATTTCCCTCTATTACTTTTATAAAAAGACATAAAACCTCCATTTCACCAAAAACCTGTGTGTCACATGACCTCTGAATGGCCATGTCCCAAGTGCTTGTACGATACAGAACCTTCCGAGGCTCTACGCACAGAGATTTTCAGAAGTTAGCGAAACACACTTGAGGTCATGATGTTCTACGGGGCTAGAGGTGATTGCAAAGGAGTATGGCAAGAACCCCTCCAGTGCATTTTCTGTCCAAAAGGAACAGGAACAACAGGAATGGTTGGCTAACAAACTACCTTGTTCCTAGTCTCTGTGCCACCTACTCCACCATCCATAGATACGCCGAGGGGTGCAATTATTGCCACCCCTTTTTTCTGCCTGTATGTGGTCTTGGTGGTGTTCCAGGTCACAGCTTAAAGTTTGAGCGTGAGGAACCAGCCACAGTGTTGGGGAAAAAATGAGAAAATGCACTTTGTGGGCCGGTAATCAGTCCACGCTCTTTCCTGGTTCCCCTTCTCTCTCCAAGGGCTGGTTTGCCGGGCGGAACCTGGCTGTGTCTCAGGTGACCACCAAGTACGTCCTGTGGGTGGACGATGACTTCATCTTCACGGGTGGCACCAAGCTGGAGAAGCTGGTGGACGTGCTGGAGAGCACCACCCTGGACCTGGTGAGTGGATCCATACTTTACACCAAATGCGGTATCCTTGTGGGGTGATGGGGGTTGGGAATAGAGGGCAGGAATGGATGTTGGGGGACTGGGGACCTATGGGGGGGCAATAGTAAAGGAGGTGGAGGAGGGTGGGAGGGCATCCAGGGGATAAATATCACATTTATGTCTATGATCTATGACTATCTAATTGTGAATTGTGAAAGTATTTTTTTGTAAATACTAAGAAATGTATCATGCTGAAATAAATCTGTCCCCCAGAGAAGGCGGGAGGTGGTGGGGGAAAAAACGTGGTTTGGTCGAACGGGGGCGGCATTTGGCTGTCTGCCGCAGGGGGAGGGGGGAGGGAAAGCTGGCATGAGCTCGCCAAGAAGCAGTAGGGTGACCTCATAAACAGGGTTGGGCGAATTCCGTCTCGGAGGAGACGAACATTGCCTCGAGGTATTTGCTTGTCCCGTGGAGGCGGGCGGCAAGTTCGTTGGGGAGGGTAAATCGAAAAGAAATAGAGGGTATAATGGGTCATATTGTCAGCCAGAGGAGATAGCTAGCAATCCTACATACAGTACATACAAATGTACAATCACATGATCACAGTAGTTTGTTGCATAGGTCAAGGTGCTACAGCCCAAGAATAAAATGTGAGAAAACGGAAAGTTCATAATTCCATCAGAAGTCAATGGAATTTCAGCGGGCAGCAACGCTGTCATGGAAACGGAGGCTGTTCTCTATCTTGGTATGTGATCGTGGTGCATTCAGTCCCTCTTTTTAGTCTGCTGCCAGTTTCAAGGAACAAAAGCTTTGCTCCCTTCATGTCCAGAAAACAATAAGAGGCAAAAAATATCCCCGGAATAAGAGCAGAGTTCAAGAATGCCATGCTCTGTGCTGTAGCTCACTCGAGCGCTTGGCCTACTCATTGGTGGCTGGCCGGGCCCTGGAGAAAGGCAGCAGTGTTGGCCAGTGAGAAGGAAGCTCTTTGTGTGCCACTGCCACTTTGAAGAGGGAGCAGATGGCTGACCTGCGGGAGCCAGACAAAGTCCACACGATCTCCCCCCCCACCCCTGCCCCCTTCCAATGGTCAAAACAAAAACAGGAAACCCAAAGCATGAACAGCCATGGCCTGGATTGGTCTCTTTTATGTCTGTGAGGCCGGTGATGGTTTTTGCTTGAGGAGGGGAGGGTAGGGGCTGGACTCATAGCTGTGCATGCAAACATAAGAACATAATTACACTACCGGTCAAAAGTTTTAGAACACCCCCATTTTTCCAGTTTTTACTGAAATTGAAGCAGTTCAAGTCCAGTGAATAACCTGAAATGGTACAAAGTTAAGTGGTAAACTGCCAGAGGTTAAAAAAAGGTTTAGGTTACCAAAAACTGAAAAATAATGTACATTTCAGAGTTATAAAATAAGGCCCTTTTCAAGGAACAAGTATTGGGTTAACAACTTACAGCTGTTCTGCAGCAATGGAAGTAAATTAAGCCTTGAAAGTTGATGCAAGCAATTCCTACAGGTGTCCCAACTTTTGTTGATTACTTACAAACCCTTTGTCTGTATAAAAGCAGTGTTGGAACAGACTGTGTTACTACACCCTCTGAAGCATTATTTGGACAATATTGCACTGCAGGAAGTAGTATATTGCTATCATAATGGCGAGAAAAAGGCAATTAACAAAGGAAGACAGACAGACCATTATAACCCTTAAAAGTGTAGGTCTTTCCTTTAGAGAAATTGCAAAGAAGGCCAAGGTGTCAGTTTCCTACACCATCAAAAGGCACTTGGAAACTGGAGGAAGGAAGGAAGGAAACTGACAGGAAGAGGTCTGGCAGCCCCAAAGCCACAACAAAATCAGAAGACATGTTTCTGAGAGTCAACCGCTTGCATGATAGGCGGCTCACAGGACAACAGCTTCAAGCACAGATTAACACTGGTCGAAGTAAGGAAGTCTCAGTTTCAACTGTGAAGAGAAGACTTCGAGCTGCAGGTTTGACAGGTCGAGTGGCAGTAAGAAAGCCATTGCTAAGATGGCAAAATAATAAAAAGAGGCTTGCCTGGGCCATGAAGCACCGCCAGTGGATTACTGAAGACTGGAAGAAGGTCTTATGGACCGATGAATCAAAATTTGAAATCTTCGGTTCATCACGCAGGGTTTTTGTACGCCGTCGAGTAGGCAAAAGGATGGTTCCTCAGTGTGTGACACCAACTGTCAAACATGGAGGAGGAAGCGTGATGGTCTGGGGCTCTTTTGCTGGATCCAGAGTCGGCGACTTGCACAGAGTGACTGGCATCCTGACCCAAAAGGGCTACGCCTAGTTGGTCAGGGGTTCATCCTACAGCAAGATAATGACCCAAAACATGCCTCCAGGCTATGTCAGAACTACCTTAGAAGAAAAGAACAAGACAGTAAGCTTTAAATCATGGAATTGTGACCAGACTTAAACCCCACTGAGCTGGTTTGGATGAACTGGACAGAAGGGTGAAAGCAAAGCAACACATTTGTGGGAACTTCTGCAACAGTGTTGGGAAGAACTTTCCAAACAATATTTTATTTCCATTGTAGAAAGAATGCCACGAGTGTGTTCGGCTGTTATATCTGCGAAAGGTGGCTACTTTGATGAGTCAGATTTAGATTAAATTTTGTTAAACAAAACAATCCCATGATTTCTTTTTTATCTCCAATTGTTTATTTGTTCTATGCTTTAATTTATTTCTTTAATTGCTTTAACTTCAAGTACATTGAAACATTAAACTGCATAAATTGTATGGGCCAGGGCCATTTGAGTGTCCCCCAGGTTACCAAAGTATTGCCTTGATTTGTGCAGTTACCTGTATATACACATGTTTTTGTGTGCAGGTGGGAGGAGCCGTGCGGGAGGCCACAGGCTACACCGCCACCTACAGGCAGACGATATCCATCGAGCCAGGCGAGGAGGAAGGCGACTGCCTGCACATGCGCAGGGGCTTCCACCATGTCATCCAGGGCTTCCCCAACTGCGTCATCACCGACGGCGTCATCAACTTCTTCCTGGGCCGCACCGACAAGGTCCAGCAAGTGGGCTTCGACCCCAGGCTGGCGCGGGTTGCACATCTGGGTAAGCTACCACAACTACATGGCCAGGGCAGTTCACATTTTGGAAGTACACTGATAAGCTCATGGGTGACAGTGTAGTATAATGGTTAGGGAACTGGGCTCGTAACTGAATGATTGCAGGTCTGGTTCCCATGCAGGGCACTCCGGTTGTACCGTGGGGCAAGGTACTTAACCTGAACTGCTTCTGAAAATATCCAGCTGTATAAATGGATTGTACGTAAAGAAATGTAAACTGTGTAAATCACTCTGGATAAGAGTGTCTGTGCCTATAATGCATAATGTATAAGCTTATCTGTTAGTGTAATCAAAGTCGTCTAGCCCTCTGCCCTCTGTCATTTCTATCCAATTCATAAGAAATTGTATGGGATCTGGACAATCAAAATATCAGAGTGTGAGCAGTCTAACTGAAATTCTCAAAGAGGACACTAGATGTCACACGTGTGACAACAAAGTGTACAAGAACAGGGTAAATGTACAGTTTTTTCACAGCGTTGAAGTGTGTGTATGTTATCGCGGGGAGGATTTCACAGCCCCCTGCACAAAACAAAATCTTTTTTTTATTTTTATGGAAAGAGAATCCTCCCAAGAGAATCCTGGAAATCGGAGGACAATATTGAAAAAGTCTGTTGATGCATTTGGAAAATCACATCCATTGATGGAACCCTCTATACCAGGGGTAGGCAGCCCTAGAGTGCCAGAGATGTTTGTGGTTTTTGTTCCATCCGAACCGATAACTACATACAGTAATTGGATTAGTAATTAGGCTTAATGAACACAGGTGACCATGTTCTGCAGGTGCTCTGCATTTCACCACTCAGACTTCAATATTCAACCTGAGACTAATTGATAAAACTGTGCAATCACGCTAGGATGGAACCAAATCCAGAAACATCTCCAGGACCAGCGTTGCCTCCCCCTGTTCAATACCACCATCATGTACTTTCTGTTGGACACAATACAGACGAGACAGTCAGATTCTCAACTCACACTGATGGCTGAAGAGACTAGAGACAGTTGGCACTGTGCATGCCTCCACCAATAAACTCATAACACTGGACATTCCCATTGAAACCATTGCAAAGTAATTCTACTCTGATGGTGCCATAGACACCTCCTTGATCATATTCTTATGCTCAATGTGCCATAGTAACATTTCTAATTAGAATTAGAACGTGGTATCTCGACTTAAACAGCAAATATGGTATTAAGCATGACGACCACAATAACCGCAGTTAAACTGTAGTCACCATAGGAAAGCCATGGGATATTTTCATAAGGGCTCTCTCTCTCTCTCTCAGAGCATCTGTGTTTCTCTGTGGAATAACAGAGATATAATAGTGTAGGTGTGAGCTTTGTTTGATGCCGTAAGGGTGTTTTAAAGGTCTCTCTGTTCTCAGAGTTTTTCATCGACGGTTTGGGCTCCCTCCACGTCGGATCCTGCGATGATGTCATCGTTGGCCATGCCACCAAGATCAAGCTGCCCTGGGGCCAGTCAGAGAGCGACAAGACCTACGCAAAGTTCCGCTACCCACCGGCCTCCTCCGACGCCACCCACACCAAGAATGGCCTGCTCTACTTCAAGAACCGCTTCCAGTGTTTGACTCACAACTGAACCCTAACCCTCTCCTTCCCTTAAGAACCCCCCCGAGTTGCCAAAGAAGCTCCCGCTCCCTGTGTGAGACCGAGGAACCATTCCATGTTTTGTTTTTTTATTACTTGGGGGGAAAGACAGTCTTCCCTCATTGTTATGCAGTGAAGAGACAGTTTGACCTTATCACCCGAGCCCTGGCCCTACCGCCGCCCCCACAGCCCCCAGAAATGCCAAACATGCCGTGACTCAGTAGACAGAAAGATAAGAGGAGAACCTTGTGTAGCCTCCTACCTTCACGCTAATGGGACGAGCACTGTGTTGAAAGCCGGCTCGTCAGTTTGGCTGTCCGCCGGGGCTCCCTCTGTCCTGGCGTTCAACAACCTCCCAGAAGAGGCGTTGATGCTGACTTCTTCCAGCAGATGTCAGTATATTTTTAATAAAGATCAAAATGTGTCCCAGGTGACTGTGCCAAAGCATTCCCTGCTGGCTTTGTTCAAACTAATTATTTATGTATTATTTCTTTCACCCAGAAGATTTTTTTAGTTTAAAAATGGAACAGGACAAGACCACTTTCCCTGATATGTTGCAACTTCAAACACGGACACCACAGGGAGTCTGTGTGCAGTCCTTAGAGCGTTGAGGAACAGTAGGGTCTCAATCCACACCCGCTATTTGTGGCCATCAAATTTTTGGAGAGCACCTGAACAGGGGAGCTGGCTTGACCAAAGCATGCAAGGCCGTTTCTGGAAAGTACATCCAAAGGAATTACGTGGCGGTCACGACGCAGGATAAACCCAAACCTGAACTGACAACCGTATAGGCTGTTAGACACACAAAACGCAAGGCCTACATTTGGTTCACCACTGTGCCACGAGGTGGCCTGAGGCATATTGTACTATGTCTTTTTAACTGTTGTTCTAATGAAGTCCAGTCTTTTGTCTTGTATAACTTAATCAATTATACATGGCCGGAGAAATCTTTTTATACAACAACCTTTTTTGTCGAGGGTAAGTGGATGCGCGCGTGATTTTGTGTTGCCGTTTTGTACGTTGACCACTAGATGGCCACCTTCTATCAAAAAAGTGTTTCCCCCCCTTATTTTGCAAAACTTCCCATTTGTTTTATTATTCAGGGAAAGGCCAGAACCGAAAATTTCAAAGTGATTTGATATTGTTTAAAATATCTTGAAGTACATAGAAATAAATGTAACCATACATAGATATTTATTTAAGGTGAGAAACAAATAGATGCATTGAGGGTTTTTTAGGTGAGAAAGTAGTTTAAATGTACTGAGAGTAAGGTGAGAAACCCACCAGGCACGTGCGTAGACATTGTTAAGTGATAAGCTAATTGAATTGTGATTCTGTTCAGTATTAGGATGTCCATCCCAGATAAAGATGTTTTCCGTTTGTCATCCTACATTCCAAACACATTGTTTTATTGATTTTGCCTTATTATATGCACCTTAATGCATTAGAAGGCGGTTCGGGGGATATGCATCAGTTAGATGTTTAAAGGTTTAAATAATTGCGATTCTTCTCTTTATTTTTATTTAAGCCTCTCGTAATACCCGTTTTCAGTTGCATCTTTCGCACTCATTCGATACAGAATATATCGCTAAAGAGATGGTTGCGTGTTTCAATTTGTATGGTGGTTACCGCATGTGAGGCGAGATTTGCGAGAATGTCGAGAGTTTCAGGGCAGAGGTGATGTCACAGTGTGGCTCAGCATTTATTGTAGCTGCGTCAGATTTTGACGTTTTGTTCCTCATAAAAAGGGACATTGACATCCAGGCTACATCTATAGATTTCTTACCAGCCCTGTGCAAAGTACGATATTTAAACGTATAATGGGAATGAACGAAGTCTCTTCACTTTCTTTTTGGTAGTCTTAATGACCAGTGTTAATGAGTGTGCGTTTATTTAGCTGTGGCAGTACATCTGCTTAACCCAACGGAAGAGATTTCTAATCGATAAAAAAAACAAATAGTCACATATATTCAATTAAAATAATAAACAATACATTCTAATTGATTGTAAAAAAAAATTATTTATTGAATATTAGGTTTTTTATGACATTATCAAATATCGCGTCCGAAAATGAGGAATTCACAACACCATATTTACACACAAACAAAAAATATTAGTTGTTTTGTACGATGGCTTTTACACTACGCGAGGAACAACTAGGAATTTCTTCAAAATAGCGTTAATAGCAAAATAGTGTTAGCTCCCACTGGAGGACCAGTCATCCCGCAGCGTGATCGGATCGGATGTGTGATATTAGCTGCATATCATGACTGGTCACTTGATTCCATCCTTCGCGTAGTTTGCTCAGAGTGCGAGCCCAGACAAGATTACCAAATTTCCCCATTTCACTTATACACTGCCTGGCCAAAAAAAAAAAGTCACCACCTGGATTTAGCTAAGCAAATAGGTAAGAGCCTTCCATTGGATAATTACTGCAGTGATTAATATGTTTTAGCTGGCAACAAGTTATTTAACCCTAACTGATGCAGTGAGTAGCTTCTCATTTCTTAAACAACCATGTCGGAAGACATATCCTGTGGTCGTGGAAAATATGTTAATCTGTTTCAGAAGGGTCAAATTATTGGCCTGCATCAAGCAAAGAAAACAACTAAGGAGATTGCTGAAACTACTCAAATTGGGTTAAGAACTGTCCAACGCATTATTCAAACCTGGAAGGATAGTGGTGAACCATCATCTTCGAGGAAGAAATGTGGTCGGAAAAAAAATCTTGAATGAACGTGATCGGCAATCACTTAAACGTTTGGTTAAACGTTTCGTAAAAAATCAACAGTAGAACTCACGGCTATGTTTAATAGTGAAAGTAAGAGCATTTCCACACGCACAATGCGAAGGGAACTCAAGGGATTGGGACTAAACAGCTGTGTAGCCTTAAGAAAACCACTTGTCAGTGAGGCTAATCGGAAAAAAAGGCTTCAATTTGCTAGGGAGCATAAAGATTGGACTCTGGAGCAATGGAAGAAGGTCATGTGGTCTGATGAGTCCAGATTTACCCTGTTCCAGAGTGATGGGCGCATCAGGGTAAGAAGAGAGGCGGATGAAGTGATGCACCCATCATGCCTAGTGCCAACCGTACTGTGGGGGCAGTGCTATGATCTGGGGTTTCTGCAGTTGGTCAGGTCTAGGTTCAGCAACGTTATGTACCCAAAGAATGAGGTCAGCTGACTACCTGAATATACTGAATGACCAGGTTTTTCCATCAATGGATTTTTTCCTTCCCTGATGGCACGGGCATATTCCAAGATGACAATGCCACGATTCATCGGGCTCAAATTGTGAAAGAGTGGTTCAGGAAGCATGAGACATAATTTTCACACATGGATTGGCCACCACAGAGTCCAGACCTTAACCGAATTGAGAATCTTTGGGATGTACTGGAGAAGACTTTGCGCAGCGGTCCGACTCTCCCATCATCAATACAAGATCTTGGCGAAAAATGTATGCAACTCTGGACGGAAATAAATGTTGTGACATTGCAGAAGCTTATCGAAACGATGCCACGGCGAATGCGTGCCGTAATCAAAGCTAAAGGCGGTCCAACTAAATATTAGTGTGTTCATTTTTTTTCTGGACGGGCAGTGTATTACTTGTAGCCTACAAACAAGCCTAACCGTGACTTTATAATCCAACAGAAACCAAGGCCTCCGATCTAGTCTTTAATTTCCATAATCAATTTCATTCAACCGCTACTTTTTCTCCGTCCACTTCAGTGATGGCGGTCACTAAAACCACCGAAAAAGTGGCACTCGCTCAATTAAAAAACAAACAAACTCAAAAGTTAAAAACAAATCGCATTGCTGTTTGAATTCATTGAGGCCTTATTTGGAGAAAATGAAGATCGAGATCAGCTATTACCGTTGTGTATTGTGGTGGAACGGGGCTCTGTGTCCTGTGCCCATTTTTAAATAGGAACATTATTTACTTCCGGCATTTCTCATCATTGCTGCCGTGGATTTTGGTAAACAGAAAGGCAAGCGAAACTCCCGTTTACCAAGTGCCTGTTTTAGAAAGTACAGAATACTCGGCCAGTCTTAACACGTGTGTAGCTTACTCCATGAGATCAGCTTCAAACAGCATGGCCTTACTGATCCCATTTTGTCTGCACTTTATATTTTCCCTGCGTAGCTCCGTCACAGAAGGATAAACCAAGGAGGTGTACAAATTCCCAGCTGGCCCAACATTTTTTAAATGGGTTTTTTTAGGTTGTGGAAAAGTTGTGAAAACGTTGCCTTCTCATGTTTTTTTTCTGGTCACAAAAACGTTTTTTTTCCTGCAGACAAAAGTATTAAGTGTGATCAGGACCTATTTACAATGTAACTGGAAAATTGTGGTTTGGGGGTGAAAAAAGAAACATAAAAATGTAGTTATAACATTGTTATTCACCACATAAGTTGTAAAAAGTTGCAATAACATTTTGTGCTAGCTGGGTATAGAAGTCTATAAACCTTGGATCAATTGAGGAACGTGAGATCGGTCAACGGTGGGGTGTGCTAGCAGTTTCAGATGGAGGGTTTTAGAGGATGTTCTGTGTGGAGATTGCAGGAAGGGGGTGTTTTTTCTATCAAGATCCCCCACCCCCACACACACCCCAAACTATGGCCACGGTCTTGCACTTGGCAGTTTAATTAATGTGGGGCTACTTTACTGCTTTCTCTAATGCCAATTAGCAAAATACTCCATGAGCTTTAAAAGGGAAAGCCCAGAGGGTATACTGTCTGGAGATTTCTTTGAAATGTGAACTGGAAAAAAAAAAAATATATATGGGCACATAACTTCAAGCAGTCCGATGATTCATTTTCTGTGTTGATCACAGTTTTGGTGGGGGGGGTTTGTCCTGTGTTTGAACTTGATTTGCACAGATTTTTATGTATCGGGTCAAGGTAACAGCATTGGCTTGTGATGGAAAATCGAGGTCATCGGAAACTCAGTGATGGGAATTCTGTGTGCGCGTGACAGCAGGGAGCTCACAAGCACACTGGTTTTGATCGATCCGGCCCTCAATCACTGACCCCAGATCAGTTATTTTTTTGCCAAAATGGAAAACTATACTTTACATCAGGAGTTCAGTCCCTATAATATTGAACCACCCATTCCTTTCCTGTAAACTCCTTAGCCCAATAACCAGAACAGACAGATCAGGAATGAGCTCGGACCATGTCGTCTCCCCTGTGTTAACCTGGTCTCTGGTTGGGGTACATTTGAGTATTGGGTGCACTGATTGCAGATCAGTCTGAATGTATCAAAAGTTATACAAATACAAATTGTAAAAATGTATGCCTTTCTCTGAGGCCCACTGGAAGAGGAGAGTGTGTAAATGCATATATGCATACTGTGTATCCTCTATGATTTTTCTGGATCCCTTTGTAGAGGACAGGAGTGAGACACCCTGTGCATATCAGTATTTAGAAGGAAACACCAGGTGCTAAAATGTTTTGTCCTATTAAATCTAATTTTAAGTGTCTCCCCACCCCCCACCTTTGTCTTTTGCCTCTTATGTATGTTTTTACTTATGTACCTGTTTATCTATTTAAGCCTCTCCTCTGTCTTCCCATTTGTGAGACAAATGTGAGACGGGCAAGACAACCAAGTGACTGGAATGGTCCTCTCTGTCCGGGTCTCCATGGAAACACACAGATGGAAGAGTTCTGATTCAGAGCACAGAGGTTACAGCTGAACAACATAAGCAAGTCACCCCCCCACACACACACACAAACACTTTTGAAATAAAACCTATGTCACTGTTCCACAATGGCTGAGTCCTATTGGTGTGGGCCTGATGACAAACATGCACCCACATTGAAATTCTTAGGAATCATCCTCTTGAGAGATGCTATGCTGTGCTGTGCTATGCGTCCCTACCCAGGTCTGTGTGAATGTATATTCAGACCTGCTGTCATTGGAAAGCCCATTCAGATTTGTACAGGTTCAACGGCATCAAAAAGGCCAAACTGTTAGGTTCATGTTCATTTGATCAGTTTGTAAAGAAGACATTGATTGGAGCAGTAATCAATAAATCTCAGAATTTGTGCCAGGACTTTTTAATTATTTGAAACATTGTAATTGTGCTTGTGTGTCTGTGTGCATATATATGTGTGTGTGTTTGTGTGCACACACGCATTGGATGTGTATGTTATGTACTGGGAACATTTTTTGCAAACCCGTGTAACCAGTCAGTTCATATTTCATATTCATATTCAAACCAACGGCCCAACATGCAAATGTATGATTAAATAAAAACATTTAAACACCAAGGATATACATGCATTGAAGGACAAATTTAAGTGCAGACATTCAGAAGTGCTTGAGTTATCAGCATTACCATCAAAATTCAGTTTTATTGTGATACAAGTCTCCAATATTAGAAAGAAATTGGCTACATTATATCTATTTGTTTAGCATTTTGGTCCACTGCAACAAAAAACTCCACAAAAGGATGATTTAAATGACCTTCAAGCTATATTCATGAGAAATAAACGTCTCATCACTGGTGCTCACCATATCAATGTCTAATCTAATAATTAGCCAGTGTCAAATAAAAATTGCAGCTCACGAGACAATTGATACAGGATATGCTTACTGATAATAGTCAGCAGACAATATTTATTGTGTGCATGCTAAAGAGAGAGAGAGTGTATAAGTGAGGATGGATATGCTGTGCTGTGCCCAAATACAATGAATGCACATGAAGCCACTCTTTGAGCATGCTTGGGGATAATGTGCATGCATAACAAATCCAATGACCTGGTAAGCATAAGTCTAATAAGGAGTTAACTCAACTGTCAACATGTGGTTATCGACAGTGTGGCCGTCCATGTCAATTCAAGGCATTACCGATGGTCATTTTTTAGCTTCTAAAAAACAAATCAGTTGCGCTGCACAAACAACTTCCGAGTGGGGGGAGGGGTGAACCAAAAAACTAAGAAAATCACTAATTACCCCACTACTTGCAAATTAAAGAAATTTGGAAGAGCCAGTACTCCCGAAAATGAGCGGTTTGAATAGACAAAGGCTTTGTTTCAAAATTCTATTGTCAAAATATATTTAAAAACCACATGTAAAGGATGCAAGGCCCAGGTGATTGAGACACAGCCAAACTGACCCTGAATAGAGTAGCTTGTATCTTTATAAAGTAGACGTGCTATAAATTGTGAAATATAATTTTACAACTTTAAAACTGTAATGCCCCCGTAGGAGTATACTTACTGTCTGATAGGAACTGTGATGATTAACAATTTATAGGCTACTATAAGGTATATCTATAATCTGCAGCCTACAAAATATATTCTATTCTATCTACTAAATTCGAAACGTATACAATATACACTACCAATCTATAGGCTGCAATATACATGATATCTACACAGTTATTAATGCTAAACTGTATGTATATATTAAATCTATACTATATCCAACTGTCAGTAGCCAATTCCTTGCCTCTCATGGTTCTGGCTTAATGGGAGAAGCACTTATTTCCTGTGTCTCTGTCTCTGTCAATCTAACGCCCTGAAAAACCCCCCCACCTTGAAGTGCGTTCTGTCAGGAAAAATGAAAGAACATATTAATACGCAAATGAGGCCAAGATGACGATGATGAAGCTGGCGGAGACACACTCATCAGCTGCTGCGCCAAACAGAGGGGAGCAGAACAGAGAAGAGAGAGAAGGGATCGCGCTAATTAGGGAATAATCAGCCTCCGCCAAGACGGCTGTCTCCTCGGCCGCACCTCAAACTGCAACTGACATAATGAGGCTGCGGTAAGCCGCCGCGCGCTGAAGGGGGGAGAAACGCCGTCTCGCAGCGTAGAAACACTTGGGCAAATTTTTTTAAATATTCTTTTCAATCGCCGTCCGCCGTTGTTCTCCGGGGATTACCGGGTGTAGTGCCTGGCCTGTCGCAGGGCTTTCTTTCAACCTCCGTTCTTCTCTACACAGCTCACTCATACAAGGAGCCAGGGATGGTAGCCTAATGTCAGGCTTTGAGAAAACTGAACCTAGACCCTTCACTTCGCTTGCCAGGTTCAGAAATGACACCTCAGGTTATATGGCCTGCTAGGAGGCTTGTCCTGCTAAGACATTGGTTTATAGTGTATGGATGTGCCACTGCCCCATGAGCTGTACTGAATCCTGACCATGCCAGTGTGACTGTTTATGCAGCGGCCACGTAGGCCAGTAGGCCAGTGCAAAAATGAAGTGGTTGAATCACTCAGGAAGGGAGGGTTTCAGTCGGAGGGATTGTTCTGGCCCTCTCCTGCAATCTAGAAATGTGCGCCTACTGCGCATGTTTTACTCCTCCATTGCAATAACTGCGCAGCTGGCGGACTGAAGCAGTGGGCTGGCAGCATGCGTTTAGGTGTGCGTGCTCTTCTGAATTGACGGAGGACACTGTGTAACCCCATCTTGATTCTCTTCTCTCGTAAATAAAGGCAACGGACGCAGTCACATCTCGAGCTCTCTTCTTTTACTGGATAAAAGTCAGGGGTGTATGGAAGTCAGTTAATTCTTCTCCAGCTCCAATAACTCGAATTCTCTTCAACGTGCTAAATGGGACTGATTACAATGCTAACTGTAACATCACAGAACATAATAAGATTACGATGTTGTAATAAAAATTCTGTTGTGATCAACAGACATATAAAAAAGACAAATAAAAGTCAGAGGTGTACAGATATCAGTTAATTCTTCTCCAGCTCCAATAACTCGCTAAAGGTTATACCAAAAATAATATACAACGTTATACAAAAAAATAATGAATCACATATTCTTAAAAGATTTTATGTTACAATGTGAATGCAGACCTGGACCCAGACGCAGACTCGGAACGGAGTTGGATTTGCGCTCCACACAGGAGGCGTTTAATAAAAGATAAACAAAAGGCGACTGGAGAACACAGTCAAAACGCGAGCAAAAAACAGAATTAGCCGGGCGGCTACAAAACTAGAAAACAGACTAACAAACAAACGAACAAACCAAAAATATAACAGGCAGGGATCGAATAGGCAAGACGGATAAACTAACAAACAAACGAACGAACAAACCAAAAATATAACAGGCAGGGATCGAATAGGCAAGACGGATAAACAGAGAAACCAAACGAGAGCAGTACAAGACGAACAAGTACGGATTGGCACTAGAGTGAGTGCGTGCTGATCTTAAATAGAAAAGGTGAAATAACTAAATTGACACAGCGTGCAAAATGTGCAGGGGAGTGAGTGTGACAGGCTGAGACTAACGAGGGGAAACAGGGAACAGAATGCGGAAACGGAGAACCGCGCCCGCAACAATGACGACACAGGGTGAAAGCAAAACAAGACATGACACGTAAGGAACGGAATAGCAAGAAACACAAGGGAGGTGGACAAGACGGGACTGCGATGTTACAGTACCCCCCCCTCAACGGGAGCCTCCTGGCGACCCACCAGGTCTACTCTTCTCAGGGTGGGTCCGGTGGAAGTCCCGAATGAGGGAGGGTCGAGGATGAGCTGGCGGGAAATCCAGCTCCTCTCCTCGGGACCATAGCCCTCCCAGTCCACCAAATATTGGTAGCCCCGACCCCTGCGACGAATGTCCATGATGCGCCGGACAGTGTAGGCTGGAGCGTTGTCGATGATCCGGGGGGCGGAGGGGGAATGGCCGGAGGGCACAGAGGACTGGGCGTGACGGGCTTTATTTTGGAGACGTGGAAGACAGGGTGGATCTTGAGGGCTGTAGGGAGTTTGAGTCTGACAGCAGAGGGGTTGATGATGGATTCTACCTGGTAGGGACCGATGTAGCGTGGCTGGAGTTTCTTGGACGTGGACTGAAGGGGAATGTCCGAGGTGGAGAGCCAGACCTGCTGTCCCGGAGAGTACTGGGGGGCTGTGGTGCGGTGGCGGTCCGCCAGACGCTGAGTGCGAGCTGTGGAGCGGCGGAGTGCAGAGCAGGTGTCCTCCCAAATCCTCCTACAGCGCCGGATGTGGGCTTGCACCGACGGGACAGAAATCTCCACCTCCTGGGCCGGGAACAGGGAGGCTGATACCCTAGGGAGCACTCAAAGGGAGAGAGACCGGTGGCAGAACTGGTTAGAGAATTGTGTGAATACTCAACCCAGGGTAGCAGTTTGCTCCAGGAGGAGGGATTCCGGTCCGTGATGCAACAAGAAGTGCAGTCCCAAGGTCTTGGTTGGCCCTCTCGGTCTGGCCATTAGTCTGGGGATGGTAGCCGGAGGATAGGCTGGCAGAGGCCCCCAGGGCCTGGCAAAACGATCTCCAGACATGGGAGGAGAATTGAGGACCACGGTCAGACACCACGTCTACGGGAATCCCATGTAAACGCACCACGTGCTGGACCAGGAGCTCTGCGGTCTCCGAGGCTGAGGAAGCTTGGGAAGGGGGAACAAAATGGACCGCCTTGGAGAACCGGTCGACAATGGTCAGAATAGTGTCGTTACCTTCCGAGGGGGGGAGTCCACAGACGAAGTCCAGTCCGATGTGACTCCAGGGACGACCCGGGACAGGCAGGGGGCGGAGGAGACCACTGGCGGGCTGGTGGGATGCTTTGCTCCTGGCACAAATGGTGCATGCCAGTACAAACGCCCGGGCGTCCGCGCCCATGGACGGCCACCAGAAACTGCGTTTAAGCAGCGACAGGGTGCGCTGGATCCCGGGGTGGCAGGCCAGACGGGAGGAGTGCGTCCACTGCAGGACCTGGGAACGGACGGAATCTGGGACAAACAGGTGAGAACTGGGGTTGGGTCTGGGGTCTGGTTGAGTGGCCTGGGCATCCCTGATCAGACTCTCAATCTCCCAGGTCACCGCAGCCACCACACAGGGGGGGGACAGGATGGTGTCAGGGCTCGCCTGTCTGGCTTCGGAGGAGAATTGGCGGGAGAGGGCATCAGGTTTCAGATTGCGGGAACCGGGTCTGTAAGTGAGTGTAAAATTAAATCTGGCAAAAAAAAGTGCCCACCGGCCTGGCGAGAGTTGAGTCGCTTGGCTGACTGAATATAAGCCAGATTCTTGTGGTCAGTCCAAACGATGAAGGGTTGTTCAGCTCCTTCCAACAGATGTCGCCACTCCTCCAGGGCGAGCTTGACTGCCAGCAACTCCCGATTCCCCACGTCATAGTTGCGCTCAGCGGGAGACAACCGACGGGAGTAAAAGGCACAAGGATGGAGTTTTTGATCCCCCCCCGAACGCTGAGATAAGATGGCCCCTACACCGGAGTCCGAGGCATCCACCTCCAAAATAAACTGGCGGGAGAAGTCAGGGTGGACCAAGACAGGTGCGGACGTGAATCGGTCTTTGAGGTCGGTGAACGCGACGTCCGCTTCCGGAGTCCAGGAGAATGGGATGGAGGAAGAGGTGAGTCTGGTCAAGGGTGCGGCTACCCTACTGTAGTCCCGAATGAACCGCCGGTAGAAGTTTGCAAACCCCAGAAATCGTTGCAACTCCTTTACAGATGACGGCTGAGGCCACTCCACCACTGCCTGGATCTTGGACGGATCCGGCTTCACCTGCCCACACTCCACAATGTACCCTAAGAAGCTTACAGATGAGACATGAAACTCACACTTCTCTGCCTTGACGAATAACTGGTTCTCCCAGAGTCTCTCCAGAACCTGCCGGACATGGCACGTGTGTTCCTCCAGATTGCGGGGAGAAAATTAAAATATCGTCAAGGTAGACAAACACTGACCGGTTGAGTAGGTCCCGGAGAACATCGTTGACTAATGCCTGGAACACAGCTGGGGCGTTGGTAAGCCCAAACGGCATCACCTGGTACTCAAAGTGGCCCAGGGGGGTGTTGAATGCAGTCTTCCACTCGTCCCCCTCCCGGATCCGAACAAGGTGGTAGGCATTCCGGAGATCTAATTTTGAGAACACAGTGGCCTCGCGTAGAGGCTCGAACACAGAATTGATAAGGGGCAGAGGGTACTTGTTTTTGATGGTGATGGCGTTGAGACCACGGTAATCGATGCAAGGACGGAGTGTGTTATCCTTCTTGGAGACGAAGAAGAACCCTGCGCCGACTGGGGAGGAGGAGGGTCGAATGAAACCTGCTGCTAGCGAGTCGTGAATGTACGTCTCCATTGCTGCTCTCTCCGGTCGCGAGATGTTGAAGAGGCGACTGGAAGGCAGGGGAGCCCCGGGAAGCAGGTCGATGCCGCAGTCATAGGGCCTATGAGGGGGCAACGAAGAGGCTCGGCTCTTGCTGAACACCTCCGCCAAGTCGTGATACACGGGGGGAACCAAGGACAGGTCTGGAGGGACCAACCTGGCGGGAGGTGAAGCACCCTCCGCGGGTGCTCGAGCCGACTGAAGGCAAGTGGCGTGGCAGTAGGGACTCCAGTTCTGGACCTTGCTGGTGATCCAGTTCAGATGAGGGTTGTGGAGTTGGAGCCAGGGTTGGCCGAGAACCAGAGGGGACTGGGGTGAGGAGATGACCAGGAGCTGAATGGTCTCTCGGTGGTTCCCGGACAAAATGAGCTGCAGGGGTTCAGTGGTGTGTGTGACCTGGGCCAGAAGGTTCCCATCCAGTCCGTGGGCCCGGAGAGGGACGGCAAGGGACCGGGTGGCGATACCAGCCTGCTGGACCAGCTTGGTATCTATAAAATTTCCATCCGCCCCCAGAGTCCACCAGGGCGCACAACGGCAGGGACTGACGATTCCAGATGAGCGTGGCCTCCAACTGGAATCGAGACTGGGCGGCTGCGGGACACCCGATGTGGCTCACCAGTATGCCCAGTTCTGCTGGTGAGCCTTGGCTCTTAGCCGCGACGGACAGGTGACCGGTCTTCTCCTCCGACGCTCCCGCAAGCGGTTATCAACCCTGATGGCGAGGGAAACCAGGGCGTCGAGGCAGTCAGGGTAGTCCCTCGTAGCCAGCTCGTCCTTCACCATCTCTCCAAGCCCGTCTTGGAAAGCCCCTTGAAGCGGCACGTCGTTCCAGACGGATTCCGCTGCCAGGGTCCTGAATTCCACTGCGTACTCCGCCACACTACGGTTCCCCTGGCGGAGATGGAACAGGCGTTGGGCGGCATCTCTTCCACCCACCGGGTGATCGAAGACCTTTCTCATCTCCGCGATGAACACCGAGTACTGGGAGCTGGCCGGGAGCTGGCTGTCCCAGATGGCAGTGGCCCAATCCAGCGCCTTACCCCCAAGGCAGCCCATGATGAAGGCGATCTTCGCGGCTCAGAGCCGTATGAAGAGGGTTGTAGGCGGAAGATTATGTCGCACTGCAAGAGGAACCCCTTGCAGTTCCCCAAATTGCCATAATAGCGATCCGGGTGGGGAATGCGGGGTTCCCTGGGTTGCCCAACCGGCCGGCTGGCAGGTGGCGATGACGCAGGGGGTTGGCAGAGGCAGTCTGCTCCGGAAGAGGGACGCCCGGTGCGGAGTTGGGACATTTGTTCCCCCAACTGGGAGATATGGCAGTTCAGATCCCTCAGTGCCTCCATCGTCCCCCTTATGCGTTGCTCCTGCTGGTTTATGCGAGTCTCTTGGCAGGCAAGGTGATACTGGAGCTCAGTTGAGTCTGCTGGGTCCATACTGGCCAATCCGTTCTGTTACAATGTGAATGCAGACCTGGACCCAGACGCAGACTCGGAACGGAGTTGGATTTGCGCTCCACACAGGAGGCGTTTAATAAAAGATAAACAAAAGGCGACTGGAGAACACAGTCAAAACGCGAGCAAAAAACAGAATTAGCCGGGCGGCTACAAAACTAGAAAACAGACTAACAAACAAACGAACAAACCAAAAATATAACAGGCAGGGATCGAATAGGCAAGACGGATAAACTAACAAACAAACGAACGAACAAACCAAAAATATAACAGGCAGGGATCGAATAGGCAAGACGGATAAACAGAGAAACCAAACGAGAGCAGTACAAGACGAACAAGTACGGATTGGCACTAGAGTGAGTGCGTGCTGATCTTAAATAGAAAAGGTGAAATAACTAAATTGACACAGCGTGCAAAATGTGCAGGGGAGTGAGTGTGACAGGCTGAGACTAACGAGGGGAAACAGGGAACAGAATGCGGAAACGGAGAACCGCGCCCCGCAACAATGACGACACAGGGTGAAAGCAAAACAAGACATGACACGTAAGGAACGGAATAGCAAGAAACACAAGGGAGGTGGACAAGACGGGACTGCGATGTTACATTTTACCCGCTGAGACAATAGCCACATGTTGCACACTCCTAGCCTAAAAGTTGCGTGGAGTTAGCTAGAAGCTAGTAGCACTCACTTTATAAATGAATTACTAAATTGCGAAACAATATAATATATACCTATGCAATGCTTTGTACAACTCCGTTAATCGGTTGCTTTTGTTTTATAAGGGTTTGGATACAAATATATACAAAAAGATACTCTTGTTTCGAAAAGGAGCGGAGAATATATTTCACCTACCATTCTCTTCAACGTGCTAAATGGGACTGTAGAGAAGATGGCGGAAAGCTATACAAAAGCCACTCACGATTCCCTTGACAACCAGATGGCAGCGCTTATTTTACACACTTCCATAGAACTGATGAACTCAGAATATTACTTTGGCAAACTTTAAAAACAAATATATTTTTCCAATCTGTTACAACTGAGAATGGACCTATGAATACAATTAAGCATTCCAAATTGTTAGAAACGATTTTAAAAGTTGGTTATCTCTCCTCACAGAAACCATCAATTCAGTGACCCTGGGCTGTCTGGTTATTTCAGCACATAGCGCCATTTCAGTGATGACGGCGGTATGCTGAAACATTTGAATCTTTGTGCTCATCTATACATGAAAATCCCTGAGTACAGATCCTTTATGGTCTTAAATGAGAAAAATTAATTGGGTTTTAAAATACATTTTAAATTCATCTTTAAATTGCCATATTTGTAAGTGCACCACTTAATATTGTTTGACGTTACAACACTAGCTAACGCTAGACACAGCCATGATCTGTTTTATGCTTGCAAGAAATTGTGATTAATGTAACTTCAGCCAAACGTTGCTCTTTGGAATACAATTTTAAAAAAAAGAAATTTTAGAAATGGGTGTGTGGATGGCGTCAATCTAGGCGGTGGGTGGGGGGGGTGATTAATGGCCACGCCTACTGGCAGGGCAGCTAGAGCACACAGCTGTGCAGAATTAAATAATCATACCTGTGTGCTCAAAAGCAGCTCTATTTTCTTAGTAGGTGGATGGAACACGGAAGCTGAATGCCGACTGAGAGAGAACTGAGAAACCACATTCAATAAAGCTCTGAAAATAAACGAGTCTGCCTGTGTGTATTTGTTATAGTGTTTGCCAAAAGGTGCTTTTTATTTAGTTAGTTGTTGTGCTTTATTGTTTTTAGCCTAAACCCGTGAGGGGGACGGCCCAAGTGTTTTGTTTATTTTTGTACAGTACCAGTTCTCTCTCTTTCTCTCTCTCTCTCTCTCTGGAAGAGCGATAATATAAATCCTGGTCCGCAGACCGAAAAATCCAATCCCTGTGTCCAGCTGTTCTGTTCCACTCCGGGGTGTGTCTCACGGCATGTGACAGGGTGGATTGGAGAGAACATTTCGAATGCAAGCAATAGGTGAGAATTTACGTTTATGATAGAAATTATTGTTCTGCCTGCTGTCTGTGCCTGTTGGCGCCCCCCGGTCGTCATAGAGTTTGCTGTGTAGCTAAAGCCGCCCTGCTTACACCCTCACGTCAGCTATATGTATGCCACCCTCTGATTGGCTGTTAGTTCGTCCACTGCATCCACATTACTAACGACCTGACATGGTCCTATAGACCAGTATAATCATCAGAAAAGCACACCAATGACTATACTTTCTTCGCCGGCTGAAGAAATTGTCGAATGAGCACCCAGGTTCTCACCAACTTCTATAAATACACAATACCAAGCATTTTAACCAACTGCATCACATCCTGGTACGGCAACAGCACCGCTCATGACCAGAAGGCCCTTCAAAGGGTTGTGAAGACCGCCCAGGCCATCACTGGTAGCAAGCTCTCCCCCCCCCATCCAAGACATCGACAGTAAACACTGTCTCAACAAAGCATGCAGCATCGTTAAGGACCCTAGTCACCCTGGCCACTCCCTATTTGCTCTTTTATCATCTGGCAGGAGGTAACGCAGCCTATCCACAAGCACAAAAAGACTCAAGGACAGCTTCTTCCCCCAAGCCATACGGCTACTGAACACTTAACCCCTGAAACCAAGGACTTGCACACACACACTTTGTCATACACTTTGACTCTCTCCCGTTCCTAAACCATTACTATTAATTTGCATTTATCTATTTATTATTTATTAACTCATCTGCCCAGCACTGCCCATCAGTCCATCTGCAATGTTTGTATATTTTCTTATCTTGTGTGTTGTATTTTTATTTTTATTTGTATTTTGCTGAGGAGTTTTTAATGCGAGTGAGCATTTCATTGTTGCAATGCATTCCCTGCACTTTGGTTCACAGGATTATCAGGTGAGTATCAACATCTGGTGCACTGTAACACATCTCTGACCTTCAGAAGGGCCCAGCATTGGCTTTTTGTTTGCTTATAAAGCAGTTCTCCTGAAACTACCTGTTTATATTACATCACTCCTCACCTGGAGAACTAGTAACTATCAGACTCGGTCCCAAGATAGTTTACTTCACGTAAGTTCCCCATGTGCCCTCCGATTTGGGCAAGATAGCATTTGACTATTGCTCCTCGCTCATGGAATGACCATCTGGATATTTTAAAGCTAGACGTCCTAGTTCTGTTAAATCGCTTTGAGACCTTAATGAAGGGTCTGTTCATTGAGGAGTGCACATGTTCAATTTGACTCTGTCTATGCTCTTTCAATATTTAATATTTGTGCACTGTATATAACTATGCATTGTATGCAACTTTTTCAGCTGTTTATTTATTTATTTTAAATAGCTTTTTTACATGCTGTAACTGTTTAACTGTATCTTAGCTGTCCTTTAAATTCTGTATTACAGGGCCCCCTTGAAAAAGAGACCAAGGTCTCAATGGGTACCCCTGGTTAAAAAAGAAAGGTTAATCATGTAAAATGTATCTTATACTCACCATTATTTTCACTGTATTTATTTATTTCTATTTCAATTCAATTGACATTTTTTACATTTTAAGCATTTAGCAGACGCTCTTATCCAGAGTGACTTGCAAGATGTGCATTTATACATGATATGAGCAATCATTGTTCGCGCAAGAGATCAGTGCAGTAATACAGCAATAGACATCATTGTTGGCAGCTGCGTACCATACCTGTAACACTAGCAAGGAAAAGGTTAGTAAATTGTCATTTTAATTTTAATTTTGTAAAATAAATTTGAGGAGTAAACAAGTATACATATACAAGAAGTATTAAACAAGTAGGCAGTGGTGATGATAATTGGCTAGATGTACAGAATTCTGTGGTAATGGCGTCTAAAAAGGTGGGTTTTGAGTCTCTTGCGAAAGATTGCAAGTGATTCCGCGGTCCTGACCGAGTGCGGAAGACCAAGGGGTCAGGACAGAGAAGAATATTATTATTAAGTATTAAATGAAAACAAAATATGAAAAACAGTATTAACTCCCTCCATAACATCTGGAGAATTAGCCCATTCCTCACCCAAGAGGCCACACAACTCCTGGCCCAGGCTTTGGTAATCTCACGTCTGGACTACTGCAATTCCCTGCTGGCAGGCTTACCGGCCTGTGCCATCATGCCACTGCAACTAGTGCAGAATGCTGCCACACGTCTAGTTTTCAACCAACCCAAGTTCACATGTCACTCCACTACTCACCACACCGCACTGGCTCCTTATTGCAGCACGTATCAAATTTAAATCACTGGTGCTAGCATATCAGGCCGCAAGGGGAACCGCTTCCTCCTACTTCCAGACACTCATCACACCCTACACCCCAGCCAGACACCTCCGCTCTGCCTCCTCTGGCAAACTGACTGTCCTTTCCCTCCGGGGGCGCGGCAGCCGCTCCTTGCGGTCTCCTCTCTTCTCTGTCCTGACTGGTGGTGGAATGATTTTTGACACTCGGTCAGGACCGCAGAATAACTGGCCATCTTCGGCAAGAGACTAAAAACCCACCTTTTCAGACTCCACTACCACTGAGTTTATACATTCATTAACTACCATCACCACTGTTTACATGTTTAAAAATGTAATAACATTTTTTTTATAAAATAAAAACACTAACTTTTCTTCTCTTGTGTGGCCTCTTGGGTGAGGAATGGGAAAATTCTCCAGATGTTGTGGAGGGAGTTAATACTGTATTTCGTATTTTGTATTCATTTAATACTGTAATATATATATATCCTACTACCTGTTCTTCCCCTGTGTTACAGGTACGATGTTCAGCTGCCTATGTTTCAATGTCTATTGCAGTATTACTACACTGATCACTTGCACTAACCATGATTCATCTTACAAATGATTATAAATGCACGTTTTGTAAGTCACTGTGGATAAGAGGGTCTGCTAAATGCCTAAAATGTAAATAAAATGTAAAATGTAAATGACGTTACAAATAATTAAGCTTGTACCAAGAACATACAGTATGTAGAGCATGCTGCCTCATATGTGTTAAAAAAATAAAATAGAAAAAATAAAATAGAAACAATTTTACACTCAATCTTTTTATTTATTTATTTATTTAGCCGTGTTAGTTAAAGGTAATGTACAGTTGCAATTGTGACCTACATACCGCCACCATGTGTTGGACGTTAGTACAGCACGATTTATTAAACGTTCTTATTTGGTTGGAGAAAAACTCACTTGAATACATTGAAACATTGAAAATGTTGATGTTACGAAAGATGTCACGACAAATGGGGAAATGTTTTTTGTGTTTATTGCTGGTGGCAACCGCAGTCTAATACTGTATATGCCCGTGCATGGTATAACATAACTTCAAATTGTTCTGACACGCAGCTCCCCAAATTATTAAAACCTTGCACTATTAACTCTGTCGCCTTAGTGCCACCTAGTGTAAAAGATGGCTACTACATAATTGTACAATTATCGTCCTCCATAGATCTATACTGTCTGTTTACAAACATTTCCATATTGCATTGCATTAACTTAAATATTACCCTGTATATATTTGTATGAAGCTTATGGATAGTTAATTGGCTAGAGTTGATAACAAAACATATTACTTCAAAAAATGTAGTGCTGCAATGAAAACAAAAAATTTAAACTAAATCCACAAAACAAAAATAATTCGGCTACATAAACCTAATAATGGTACAGGTTCCGCTAAATGCCTAAAATTTTCTGCATGTTTACTTTAAAGTTACAGAAATATTTTGACATGGAGGCCAGAGTTGCAGCAAAGGAATCTATTCTCACCACATGTATGGTGTGGGGAAAGAAACGTATTAACATCGTCTTAAAATTGCCTGTTCGCTTTAGGGTGTTTCAGTCATTTCAGTGGGTATATAAACTGAACTTTGAGAACCCGCAGATTTGTGTAGGAAATGCACGACGTTCTACAAATGGAGGGCTTGCGTCCACACAAGGGCACGGGGTCTGTTAATATTGTGGCGGAGATAGACCGTTAACTGCCATACCACCTTCCACGGCTATTACAAATCATCTTGTAAGTTGCTCTGGATAAGAGCGTCTGCTAAATGCTTAAAATGTAAAAATGTACAAAACAAATACCACAGCCGGTGGCATTGTTTTACTACACGAAAAGTAATACCGCCGAATTCTATCAACTTGCGAAAAAAACCAATGCAAGATCGATCAAATAAATCAATTGAGTTCCCATACCCTTATGAAGGCGAGTTAAAAAAAGAGTTAAACAACTGAGCACCAAAAATGACAATCAAGCCCCAGAAAAGAGTAAACTCAGACCTATCCATCTATCCTTTCCTCCCATTTTTCTTTTTTCCTTACTTTTTTATTTGAAGATCAAGCAACGGCAAAACTTAAATAATTCTGCGTCTTTGATCTGGAGAACACAAGTGAGAGTTCATTTCCATTTTTGATTTTTTTCCCTTCTTCCTTTCTGTAAGAGTGCCAGCATCAAGATTTACCTTGGTGTGCAAATGTGTTGGAATAGGTTAAAAGAGAAGCGCGTGGCTCCTTGAAAGCGCGGGTGCAGATGCTATAAAGTTAATTAAAGATTTAGCATTTCATTTCTCCGGCTCCAATTTAGGCTGTATATGAAATGGGAGATACGGCGGCTTAAGGAAAAACAACTTCTGGTGATGGTCCATGTAGCCTGCCTGCTACCTTAGAATCCACGTTTTGTAGAAAAGTAAAATAATTATGACATGCTTTCATGAAGTGGTTGATTTATTTTGTGCAAAGAGGAAAGACAAGGCGTGAAATGTAGGCTACTAATTCCGGGCAAACCAAGCAACGGACATCCCCATCAGAATCTTTACAGCGCAACGTTTTTCTTTGTGTGATGATATAATACGTTTTTTTAAAATCCAGACTGTATTAAATATCTATCGTCATATTTCATTTCACTTAATCTCATATTAAAATAATTGAAATGTTTTATTTTATACCAATTGTATCATGTGTTTGAAGATTGACGGTTGAACAAAATGGTTCATGGCCCAGTAGGGTCTTAAAAAAAAAAGATATTCGTCAATGATAGAAAACTCTAAATCACACTATAAAACTATTTTGTTTCTAAGAAGTTATAAATATTTTTAAAAAGGGAAATAAGATACGACCCATAAAAAGCAGTTGACTGCCATTCAGCCTATATGTCATTTATTGAGAGAGATTTGTGTCAATTGTCACAATGACAATTATCCTCCTTCGTTTTTTCCCCCCTTCTCCTTCACTCCAAAAAGAGGTCCTTGTCTCGCGCCTGCAGACACTCCCAACCAATCAACGACGACTCAGTATTATACAAGGAGTTTATATTCTCCTGCACAGGTGTTACAACAAATAATGAGTGCAAAATTCCCCTGCCTTCTCCCACTGATCGGTTCAACCTCGAGCTGCTCGCCTCGCCCGGCGGGACCGCGCATCCATTGAGGAATATTAGAAGCGGCAGAAGCGCGCCTCTGATCCGCTTGCAGTCCTGAGTGAATAACGATTGACTTGTTCAATTTGTTTAGATGCCGCAATCTGCGCTTTGAAGCCACGCGTTTTAGCATAAATCATAGCCCATCTTCCACGTGCCCTGCCGCTTTGAAATGTAACATCTGCTTTTGAGTCCCACGCCATACAATTAGAAAGGCAACATCAATAGATTGACTTCCTATAATTTTGCATAATAATAAAGCTTTTGTTTGTGTTTTTGAAAGGGGCCATTGCTTATTTATTTTCAAACATATTTATTATTTCACAATACCTTATTTATGTTGCTAATGTACATCAATAAACTAGCACGATGTCATGTTTTCGACCTAAATTACATGACGAGCTTAGACGAGACACAGATCATGTTTATTTGGGTAGCTAGCTGGCACCCCAATTTTGTATGGCTGTGGGGTATTTAGCTAAGCTGTGTTGTTTACTCCAACGATCGGATCAGTGATCTGTTTCGTTTTTATTTTAGAGAACCACGGGATAACTAATTTATTCACAGCTATGTGGGAGTGACACTCAGGAGTCTGTACCCATTTGGCTGAGTGACAAGGGATTCTAGGTCGTGCCTATAAAGGGGGGATAATGTGGGCTTAATGTATTGCAGACCTATGATTACTACTACTTACTGGTAGCGGCCTATGCCATCAAGCCACTGCAGACACTCATTACACACTATACCCCAGCCAGATCCCTCCGCTCTGCCTCCTCTGGCAAACTGACTGTCCCATCCCTCCGGGCGCCTGGCAGCCGCTCCTCGCGGTCTCGCCGCTTCTCTGTCCTGACCCCTTGGTCTTCCGCACTCGGTCAGGACCGCGGAATCACTTGCAATCTTTCGCAAGAGACTCAAAACCCACCTTTTTAGACGCCATTACCACTGAATTCTGTACATCTAGCCAATTGTCATCACCACTGCCTACTTGTTTAATACTTCTTGTATATGTATACTTGTTTACTCCTCAAATTTCTTTTACAAAATTAAAATTAAAATGACAATTTACTAACCTTTTCCTTGCCAGTGTTACAGGTATGGTATGCAGCTGCCAACAACTATGCCTATCGCTGTATTACTGCACTGATCTCTTGCGCGAACAATGATTGTTCTTACCATGTGTTAATGCACATCTTGTAATTCGCTCTGGATAAGAGCGTCTGCTAAATGTTTAAAATGTAAAATATCATTTTTTTTACTGTTAACAGGTAGTGCACAGCATGTCCGTTGCCATTCTAAAATTCCACCCCAAGCCAAATTTGTTTACGTAATTGGGAAAAACTGATTCTCTTCGTCCGTAGATCGTTGGGAAATCGTTAGGTTTCGTGTCTGTCGGGTCGCAAGCACGTCCTCAAAACGTTTTCCTTTGGAAACGTTATATAAAGCGTAACTGGAAATGTGTGGGTTTGAGCTGGTAAAAAATAAACGTAAAAACGTTGCCACAAAGGTTTGTTTTTTAATTATCTGCAGGATCGCTGTAAAAGTCAGTCCACTAGTGCACACTCATGTAAACCGACCTCAATCTATATCTATTGGCTTTTCGTGTAATAACTGCAATAGACATTACCACTTTTTGCTTTGGTCTATATTTTATTATACTTGTACATAAAGCAATTTATGCATGATAGAATTCGTAGGCTATCCGTTACACTTGAAGATGCTATATTGGAAAAAACGTCATATTATTAATATTAGGATCATACAAAAGAAACAGAAAACATCATTACACTGATAAGCATGATTCTTGGTAAGGAATTGAATACCTTTTTAAAATTAATATTTGATCAGTTGCCATCGACTATACATGCTGAAGTAGTGCAGGTTACAGGACGGGGTTAAGATGAAAGTGAAGAAAGTCACGTGTGCGCATTCTCAAAGCTGAAACTGGGCCTGTGGACTCTGTACTTGTCATTCAACATCTGCTGGCTCGCTAACTAGCCCTCCACACGCCGCGGGAAGCTTGTTGCTAAAGCACAATACTGTCCCTTGCACCCAAAGTTGGGCATTCGATTCTACCGTCAGATTAATTAACAAATTATCTAAAGTAGGGTGATATCAGCTAAATTGGGCCACTTTTTGGTTAATCGCTTGGGAAACTAAGAAAAAAGCAATGTATGACATTGAATTGTGTTTTTATGGTTAATAAGGACTGTTTTTAATATTTTTGTGTTGAATTGATGTAATAAAATATAATTGTTCAGGCCCTACAGCTTTTGAAAACATCAGCTGTCACATTTTTTTAGATGAGCAGTGTTCAGATAAAATGGGCCGGCTGATCAGCTAAAATGAGCTACTCAAACTGTAAAGCGAAACAGAGTCATTTCTCATAAAATAATCGAATCATCTTTAATCTCAACACACTAAAACATTGCATTTAAATAACATTAAATGAACTCATGAAGAATAACATTAAAGCATTAAGAATTCATAAAGAATAACATTAAAATGAATTCATGAAGTACCAATTACTTTAGGAACTCATTTTGGAACATGAATGTGTCTGTGCATGTGTGTGTGTGTGCGTGTGTGTGTGTGGTGTGTGTGTGCCTAACTATGCAGGCTTACACATGCATATCTGGAATTAAAAATACTCTCGGAACAACTGTAAAGAAAGTCATATTAAAACGGGAGACAAGGCTACTCTTTTAGACTGATGCTTCAGTAAATCACTCATTCATCACAGTGTGTGTGTGTGTGTGTGTGTGTGTGTGTGTGTGTGTGTGTGTGTGTGTGTGTGTGTGTGTGTGTGTGTGTGTGTGTGTGTGTGAGTGCTGTGATAGTGAGAGATAGTGAGAGCTCACGATGCGCCCTGGACCAGAGCTAACACACACATACATAATTAGAAGGGAAAATGTGAAAAGAGGCATGTAATATATACAATAATATAATATAATAATCTATTAATAGCCTACTTTTAATAAGAGGAACCATCAAAATATCTGCTAAAACTCAATTCAGAAGGTGGCTCATTTTGGCTGAAATGCATGGCTCAATTTACCTTAACACATTAAGGTAAATTGAGCCACTAACAAAAAAATGCTTTTTTATAAATAAATACGTTTATTAACAAACTATCAGCATTATATCTGATGGAGGCCATCAGAGCATGTAGTATACATAATCATTTATAGATGTACATTTGTTTTTTATTGATTTATCAACCTTATTATTGACAAGTACATTTTCATATGTCAGGCCACTCACCTTGAAGTTCTCTCAGCAGTCTCGATGTGAGGCATTGCCCCGACCACCATAGCAACCATAGACCAATCAAGTCAATTGTTACATGTCAAGTACAGTTGTGGCAACAGTTTAATATCATTTGCAGTCATTGTCTGTTAAGATTTTAAGAGCTGAGACGCTCAAACCTTAAATGGCTCATTTTATCTGATGGCCCAATTTAGCTGATATCACCCTATTTAATGTTCTAACGATTTTCACTGATGAAGTTAAGATACAGCAATATATATATATATAGCCTATATATATATATATATATACATACATACACAGGATAAAAAGCCAAACATTAGCACACAAGTACACAAGTGCAGGTCACATTAATACTGTATTTGAATACATGCATTGTGCATTGTGTTGTGCACAACATCCATACACCCTAAAACACTGTACAATTTGATCGAGCCTTTTGTCTTCAGGCCAGGAGACACAACACTAAATTATTTATTTATTTATTTATATGTAGGAAAATGTAATTTAGTTAATATGTTTTAATAGTAAGTACTGTATATAGCTTCAAGCAGGGATTAACAGAGGGCAAGCACTTATAGCCACATTGATGCCAATAAATATACTCTTATGGGCCCCAATGTGGTAAACCAGTGCCAAATTGGTTGTGCTGATGATGAATGGCACCCTTGTGAAACCTACAAAGTTTGGGAAACATTTATAAATTGGTGTTGAAGTGAAGTGTTGATGAGATTTAGCCAATTCCAGTGCCCCCATTAGACTAATTGATTTCCCCTTTTGCACTTTGGTTCTAAGAGTTTAGATGTACATACATATGAAATGTCATGATCATAGGTCAGTTTCATAGTGTGTTTCTGTAATGCAGAGTAATAATGCATTTTGATTGGCTCATGGTTGCCATATTGTTTGGCATAAAAACCTTCTTGAATAACCTTTAGATATTAACGGTAGTAACATTTAGTGACATTAGATATAAACTGTAGTAACATTTTGGAGGAAAAAAAATCGAAATGGCAACCAATTCAAGATGCCAGTGACCCATAGGGTACATGTTGCAAATGAGGGTATAGGTCACTGCAACAAATTTCAGCAATTTCTGCAAATTTCCTGATATCTCTGCAAAGTAACAGTGATTTTAAGTGCATTTCTGGATATTTTTTAATATTTGGAGATCTATAGCGCCACTATGTGTTTTGATTGGGCCAATAGTAATAATAGAATAGAACGTTCAATTTGAAATTTGAGAACTGTTTCAAGCAGATGAAGTTCGCCTTGTTGAATGCACTTCTGGCGAGTTATCCTCTGTCGCACACAGCAAAGTATGGCCCAAGCCTCGATTGCAACTTTAATGGCCTGCAGTAGGCTAAACTGGTACATAAAACACTTTGCCAAGCATAGATGTGGGAGGGAGAACTGGTGCGACTTTGGGAGCCAAATAACTTTTGGGCCATATTCATATGTCTCAGTGTAGAAGTGCTGATCTTGGATCAGTTTTGGATCAGTTTTGCCTTTTAGCTCATAATGGATAATGTTAGGACATGGACAGGGGGAACCTGACCCTAGATCAGCATTCCAGTGCGACTTTGACCTTTAACCAATTTCCACCTTCTTGTCTGCAATCTGCTCTTTTACCTGTTTTTTAAATTTTTAAAAAAAAATTTATTTTCAGATTTTTCCCCCGTTTTTCTCCCAATTTAGTAGCCAATTATACCCTCTATTTTATTTTCAATTCCCCACCCTCACGAGTCCGCCGCCCGTCCTCCGGGAACGAGATTCGTATTCCTGGACCTATTTCCCCGCCTTCTTTCGAGACGGAGATCTTCCACGGACTCCATTAACCTTCTCCTCGGCGGACTCGTGCCGGCTCTCCCTCCCCCCTCCCCCGGAGGCGGACAGCCAAATGCCGCCTCCGATCGGGCTGACGACCAGGGCCGGTCTGGTAGAAACGCGGGTTTCGATCCGCGTCTCTGATGGGCAGCGCACACCGCTCCAAAGCGCGGTGCACTAGACCGCTGGGCCATCCGCCAGCCTCTTTTACTTGTTAATTTCCCTTTTATTTGTTACTTTCGTCAGTGTGTTTGGCCTTCTTTTGACCAGGAGAACCTTACCCACGACCAACTGCGCACAGTGTGGAGTCAGAACCTAAAGCTGTGCGCTGCAACGTGCCAGGCACCGCCAGTAAACCCCAATGCAGAGTGAAGATTAGCCCTACCAGTGTACATCTGAATATATCACAAGTCCCTGTCAGTTTGACACTCACAGTACCACTTTCAGTCACACTGGAGTTCTGTTAAACTAAACTGGCAGGAGCCCAAATCTGGCAGAATACCCAGATTAACTTGATGGCATGTAAAACAACTCTGTTGAGTGTTTTTACATTCATTAATAATGTTATTTCCTTTTGTACAAAGCTGTGTGTGTGTGTGTGAGCACAAATGTGTGTGTGTATTCATCGAGCGCAGACATGATTAATAATTGTTATTTTTTCTGTTGTATCTGCTCTTGTGTTCTGTATTATTCATATATTGTGGCATTAGCGCAGTGTGACAGCCACTGTGAAATATTAGTCTGTTTTATGTGTTTGCATCTCGAAACATATGAATAAATTATACATCTATAAATCTCCTTTCCCATCAAATTAGTAATCATCCATTTTAAATGCAGAATCAGGGGAATGACTAAATAGATTTGGAACCACATGGCAAGGCTGTAGTTAAACAGTATTTACCATGCATTTTAAGATTTATAGACATACAATGCCTTCAGAAAGTATTCATCCCCTTCAGATTTTCCCAGATGTTGATTTGCTGCAGATTGTAATTGTAATTGTAATGCCAATTGTAATGCATTTATATGGGAGTATTTGTCACTCATCTACACAAATTATTCTATAACATTATAGTGGAATGGGAAATCTGGAGAAAAAAATGTAACACATAATTTAAAATGAAAAACTGAAATGTCTATATGTGATAGGTATTCAGTCCCTTTGGTGTGGCACTCCAAACTGAGATCAGGTGGTTCAAATTTCCCAATGAGGTCACTCAAACACTTGAATCGAGTCCACCTGTTGTCAGTTGAATTGGTTGACCTGATTTCAGAGTAAAATACACCTGTCTATGCAAGGTCCACATTTGACAGTATATGTCAGAGCACAAACTCAACCATGAAGACCAAGGAGCTGTCCATCAAACTCCATGAGACAATTGTAAGGAGGCATAGATCTGAGGAAGGGTATAAAAAAGGTTTGTTGAAAATACCCAGGGGCACAGTGAAGTCCAACATTAGAAATGGAAAGAATATGGAACCACCCAGACACTACTGCAGGTCGAGCAGGCCCCCCTCCAAAACTGAGCAACCGGGCAAGAAGGACCTTGTTCAAGGAAGTGACCAAGAACCCAGTGAGCTACAAACCTCCATGGCTGAGATGGGAGAACCTGTCCAGAAGACAACAATCTCTGCAGCACTCCATAGAAGCGATCTATACGGGAGAATGGCCAGAAAGAAGCCTCTCCTGCAAAAGGACCACATGGCAGCATGCCTGAAGTTTGCAAGAAGGCATATGGCAAACTCTGAGACCATGTGGCAAAAGATTCTGTGGTCTGATGAAACAAAAATGGAACTGCTTGGCCTGAATGTAAAGCGCTGTGCCTGGCACAAACCAAACACCACTCGTCATCTGTGTCACACCGTCCCTACCATAAAGCATGGTAGTGGCAGCATAATGTAATGGGGATGCTTTTCAACTGCAGGAAGTGGGACACTGGTCAGGATTGAGGGAACAATGAATGGTGCCAAATACAGGCAAATCCTTGAAGACAACCTGTTCAGTCAGCAAGAGACCTTAGACTAGGGAGCTGATTCACATTGTAAGAGGACTATGACCCCAAACACACAGCCAAAGCAACACTGGAATAGTTACAGAACAAGAGGGTAAATGTCCTTGAAAGGCCCAGTCAAAGCCCAGACTTGAATCCATTGAGAATCTGTGGAGAGACTTGAGGATTGCAGTTCACAGATGTTCCCCATCCAACCTAACAGAGCTAGAGCAAATCTGCAAGGAAGAATGGGCCAAAATCCCCTAATCTAGATGTGCGAAGCTGATCCAAGCATAACCAAGGCGGCTCAAAACTGTAATTGCTTCCAAAGGTGCTTCTACAAGGTATTTATTCAGAGGGGTGAATACTTTGAATACTAAGAAAATATCAGATTTCCATTTTCTTATATTTTTCTTGCACAATAAAATATTTTTGCCCCTTTAAATTGTTTGGTATATCATGCGACTCAAGAGAAAAATAAAAACATTTTAATACATTGAAATTTCTTGTTGTAGCACAACGACAGACTGTGACGTATCCACACTGGAACTAAGCAGCTCCATTAGTTTACATGGTGAGTTCACTTCTGGTTTGGTACCATGTCTACATTATTTTTGGTGCCTTTTTAGTGAAAAAAAGAGAAAAGAATTCAACGAATTCCTAGTTGGGAAACCAGGCTCTGAGTAAATTAACATATTTTCTCACATGTGACCCCATTTTTTTAAAGACTGCCTACCCTAACCGAAAGGGGTTTTCATCTTCAAAGGACATCCAAGAATGATGCTCTATAGTCACAGAAAAGAACACTTTGTTCAGGCAGTCTGAAATAGACCATTTTACAAAATTGTAATAAATACATTCACTCGCTGCCTCACTGAATTCCCTCCTACTGTATGTGCTCAGCTTTTCAAGTTAGTCTAATCTTCAGCTCACTCTCCTGAATTTATATAATCTAACAAGTTTCAATCTGGTAAGAGGTGTGGATTCTTGTCAACTAACCGAGTGATTCCCAAATCTCTCCTTGGGAACCCCCAGTCGGTCTGTGTATTCATTCAATTCCACCACCAGCACACCTGATTCAACTAATCAATTCTCGTTAAGTAGTTAACGAGTTGAATCAGGTGAGCTGGTGGTGGAATTGAATGAATACACGGACCGGCTGGGGGTTCCCGAGGAGAGGTTTGGAAACCCCTGAACTACCCTGGTAGACACATTTCAACGCGGACAATTTAATGAAGGCAGAGCAACGTATAAAGTGGTTTCACAATTACGTAGCCAGCTTTTTTTGACGGCAGGGTTTAAATAAACTACAGAATTACGGGGGCATCCTTAATATTAGCCCACCACAAAACAAACACAAACGGTTTGTTCCAAATATTTGCCTTTTACCCGACCCGCCCCATAGAATGTTTCCAAGCACAGGATTTGTTTAGCCAGCGAAGGATTACCCCTTCACACGACAGAAACATAATTTTGGTTCAAAGAAGGAAATGGCCTCTGGGCATGATGGAATGAGCTGGAGGAGATTACACAGGAAAAGCAAGACGAGTCTGCCATTCCCCCCAAACAGCTTCTCTCCTCCTGCCGCTCCCCCCCCATCGCACTCTCTCTCACTCTCCTTTCGTCTCTGGGAGAAGAAGGGGGGGGGGGGGATGTGCATGTCAAGCGATTGTTGAATTGAAATATTGATGTGGAGTATCAAAGCCCGTAGTATTACTCCTGTGTTTCCAGAGCTAACCGTGAGACGCTTTGATCATGGGCTCCTCTGATCTGACTTCTGAAGTTGTTAAGAGTGCTGGAAAACAAAATGCAAACAAACTTCAAGCGCCTTAGATATCGATAAAAGTTTTTTCCCTGACAAGTGCAGGTGTGTGCGCCTTCGTTAGATTATTTTCTACCCACAGTGCATCAGCAACAACCACTTGGGTGTGACGTAGGCATACAGATACATTTGGATCACTGTGTTAACCACAATTACATCCCCACAAATTTCTGTCTAATTTACATTTGTGTCCTAAAACGTGGGTTTAGGTTTAAATATTTTGACAAATACATTTCTGTTATGTGGTTACTAGTCTTGACTACAGATGCTCAATCGCTGATGGAGGTCCTGGATTAACCTTTCTGGTGACGGCTTCCTACAACCTGATTGGTGCCACCAGATTTCTGAGGGTGAATTTAGTTGGTTGCGGTGGTTTATCATTTCACGGGCTCACTATACTGTAAGATTCATCAGAAGTAGTAACTCTTACCAGTGGTTTAATAGCAAAGCACATACCCAGAATTTGGATAGAGTTATACCACATCAGAGTGAGAAATTTGTCAGGCTCATAGTTATGAATGATATGATGATAGTACCAATTTGGCACAATTTCAAAAACTCCCTCTCACTGAGCCATTGGGAATGAATGGAGCTGGTCAAAATATGGTGTCAACAGTGGGATCAATCACAGGGTGTACTTGAGATGTGAATCAGGCTATGCTACTTTACTGTGGTCTTTTACTTAGGTAAAGGCTATACAGCTCACTAAAGTAGAGCTAGTGATGATCGGAGGAGACGCGCATCTTTTGCTGATGACAACTAATAACCTGCAGGCATTTGGTGAGGAGCTGATGTAGCAGTAGCCTGAGGAACCCTGACCGACTTAACCCCACCCTACCCAGGTGGGAGGAACTGTGCCCTGTCACCGTGAAGTCCTAGTTATTGCTTGCTAATGACATAGACCAGACTCCTAATTATTGATGTCTTGGCTAAAAGGCACAGCCTGGTGGCTGCCTGTCATGCTCCAACTTTGGAGGAACCAAGCGATCAGATGACATCACTTCCTCAGTGGTCGGGAAGATGATGTCATCTCCTCAGAGTGCTGCCCCACCCCCATGTTTCTCCCCAATTTGGAAACAATCCTGCATGAACTGCATGAGGGAACGCACTAGCACGTGTGTCCTAGCACAAAGTGTAATCCATCAGCTGAGCAGTGTAGTTTCCGAGCTGGAAGACCACTTAACCGCTGTGGGCGTACTGTATCATGGCCACTTGACATGAGGCGCTATTGAGCAATGAGACAGGTGCATACCCTTCCAGCTGAAACCCTCCCACCCCAAGGAAGCGTTACAGACTATTATGTGCTGCCCAACAAAACTCCCGGTCGTAGTTGGCAGAGGGCAAGATCCAGATTAGAACCGTTGGCTGTGGGTTGTGTGCTCCATTCATCGCAAAAGCCTCAACGGGACACGTTTTAAAAACGAGACCTATGACTCTAGATCTAGGAGCTCTGAACAGCCTGGTCCCATCCCTTTGCACCACTCTGGTCAGACGTCTGCCTACTGCCACAAAGGGCACAAGATCAGGTTTATAATATGGCTGACCGATAAACTTCAAAAATGACAGTTTGCATCAGTTTTACAGACCAGTTTTCTTCCAAGCTGAGTTTGATATATATATATATATATATGGGGCATTCTACCGAATTAGTTCAAAGTGCGGTCCCACAACAAGAAAAACTATTTAACAAAACAATTAAGTATTCAGACATAGATATTTACTAAGAATATGTTATGATCTATTTAACCCCAAGGAATTAAATGAGATCGTGATAAGCTAAAAAAAAAAAAACATCATTTATAGGGTACTTTCTATTGGGAAGTAGCTGTCCCAAACCCTGACCCCTAAATTTAAATGTATGTAAATAACACTTAAAACATTTTTTAGATTTTGTTCAATGGTGTAATTTCAAAGATCGTTATGATTAAGTTTAAACAGAAGTTGAAAGATTTAGATTTATTGTGGGTTTAATTTTTAAATTAAAAAAATATACTAAAAAAATCTTGTCCCAAGTTTTCATGTCACTACCGAAACCCAAGAGTTTTAGTCGATTGGCTGAGCCTGGTTTTAGCCACACCCCTGCATTTTGACCTGGCAGTGACACTGCCTCCCTGTCCCTCATGGCTGCATGGTAAGTAGCTAAATCCCATACTTTTGAAATAAATGTGTTCCAAAGTCTGAAAATCGGTGTGTAACTTTAAGAATTGTCACCACCGAACACATCTTCTCTTCAATTAAGTAAACTTTTGGGGGTTTTATGCAAAATATTATGTTTTTATGTGTGTACACCTCTTCAAAGATGTGTATGCTAGCCATGTGCTTGCTAGCATTCTTTAGTTATGCTCAAAGTTAGCTAGAATTGTCACTACTGAAACTGTCGGTTTCGGTAGTGACGTGATCATTTCGGTAGTGACAAAATGGAATGGTAAGTAGTTAAATCCCATCATTTTGAAACAAATGTGTTCCAAAGTCTGAAAATCAGTGTGTAACTTTAAGAATGGAACACATATTCTCTTCAATAAAGTAAACTTTTGGGGGTTTTATGCAAAATATTATGTTTTCAAAGCTGTTTGCTAGCCATGTGCTTGCTAGCATTCTTTAGTTATGCTAGCAAAATGGAATGTTCAATCATCTATTTTCAGTGTTTCCCTTACCATTACCTTGGAGGGACCTCCCGTCCATCCTGAAAGACCCCAAAAGCAAAAAAGATCGCTAACATTTTTAGCATAAGTCAATGGAGTTTAACATAGCGAAAATTAGCATCGCGGCTAGCGGACATTTTTGACTGAGTGAGAGATGATGAAATCTTTTGACACCTTTGCATAGATGTTTTGGTGTGTGTGTGTGTGTGTGTGTGTGTGCGTGCGCGCACGCGCAAGAGATGAAATTTGTGTTCATGATCAGTTCATTCATTCAGATTCAACTGCATATCACTTTCTGGTGTATTTTTCTTTAAGATGTTGAATCTATTTGTTACAGACCTTTCGAGGATACATTAGTTAGCGTCCAGAAGCCTGACAGCAACAGCATAATGTTATTGTCAATGTTATTTGTCAATGTTTTCTTCTTCTCTTTTACTGAACCCACTTGGGTAATTATTTTCCATTGCTAAGTAATGTTTGTACTTTAAATGGTTATGGATGAACAATTGTTATGTCTTGAAAATTTGTATTATTTTATTGACCACAAAACATTTGTGTTTGTAATATTCCCAACATAAGGCATGTTATGAGTTAAGATTAAGCAATAAGGTTGAGGGAATATGATACAACCTTGCAAACAAAATACTGTGGTCACTACCGAAACAGTGCAGTCACTACCGAAACACTGGGTGTTTTATAAAAAATAAAGTATATGGAGTTATAAACTAAAATGTTATGATACTGATTGGTTAAATGTATGTCCAATTTAATCAATCATTAACTCTGAAATCAATATGATCAGTGTTATGCATTTTACAGAGAAAGATTGCATTTAGATTTAGGTGAATTGTATAAATTGAACTTAGAAATTTGGTAAAAATGTCATTTTTATTGATTTAATTGTGAAAACCTTCAAGAAAAATTTGTAAAAATACTCTTTAGAGAAGGGAAGGAAACACAATCTTAACAGGTTAATATAATACTTTTTACTACAGTGTATTACTATGTTTCGGTAGTGACAATTTTTGGGAGAGGAAAAACATTCCAAAAGAGTCTGAAAATACAATCTAAAAATTGACGGTACTTTTACTAGATATATGTACTTTAGATATGGTACAGTATATATACGGACAAAGTTTTGGGAATAAAACATACAAAATTTCAAAATATTTCCAACCTGACTTTGAACCAATTCGGTTGAATGGCCCATATATATTGTGGTGTCCCCAGGGGTTGGGCGACACACACACAGACCTTGCAGAGGGCATAGGCAAGTTTAAGAACACGGAGGAGGCAGTAATATAAGCAAAACAATAATTTATTAATCTAATACTGACAAACACAAAACAAAGGGTTGGGTCTTCAGGGGAATACAAACACACAAAGTCTGCAATCCTTAGCTCGTTGTCAACGTCCGTAATCCAATTCCAAAATCCAGTTCCGTTCCGCAATCCAGTCCGTAGTCGATATCCAAAGGGGGGTCCTCAAACAATCCAATTTCATACACAAAACACTCTTTGTAAATCCTGGCTGGTCAAAATGACTTCACAGGTTCTCTATACACACACCAACTCAGCAACTCAAAACACGTTCCTACTCCTCTCAATGTGTAACAGGTATGAGCCCTTTAAATAGGCCTCCAAATGGCCTTCAGCTGGGCATTAGTTCCAATTTATTTGACTCCTTTCAGGTGTGACTGTGGCCTGCTGGGAAATGTAGTGTTTCCTGGCTCCCATGTGTTGGAGGCCAGGCAGCCATTTCCTTGTGCAGCCCCTTGGGCTGCCACAATATATATTTATATTTATATTTTTTCTGGGTAAGTCAGCAAGCAAATATTTTTAGGATTTACATAGTGAAAATGAAAAGAAAAAAAAGTTAGGAAGAAAAGGTGCCCAGTGCACAGTGTCACTCTTTGAAACTGGAGAAAACAGGCTGGTCTCACGCCCCTCATGTCAACAGGTTGACGTGTGACCATAGTGATGCAGCGGCCAATGAGACCCAGCCCTGAGAAAGTACTGCGAGATTCCACATTATTGTTAGGCAGAACATAAAGGTGCAGAGTTGCTGGGAGCAGCAGGCATCCATGTGTTGCACATCTTCTGTTTTGTTCCCGATCATCAGAGGGCATGCTGTGTGTGGGCAGGAGGGGGAGGGGGGGGGCAAGAAGAGTGCGGAAAATCAGAGGCTCCTGCCTCTGGGATCAATTGCGGGGGGTCACTTAGTCTAAGCTGGAGCGTGAAATCTGCTTTACCGTGTGGCCACCAGTTAAAAAGGCCCGTCATCTATATCGTCGGGGTTTTAATGTGCAGATGGTCTGGGCAGCTGGGGTACTTCGGGGGGGGCAGAGTTTAACAGCCCCCCTCCAGGCACTATGAGACAGGCCCTCCACTGTAGATCAGGCAACTTATCCCCATTGTTTCTCAGTACACTGCGACATCAAGTGATGTACATCAAATCGGCCTCGTTTCCTTCTCAAAGAGGTCGAAACGTGACCAAAGCGAGGTTGACTCTCCAGCTAAACCATTATGCATTTGTTTTTAATTTGACTGGGTTGATTTTTATGTAGATTTGACTAGAGTACCATTCTTTGGAGAAAAGCGGGACATTTTGTGCAGGTAAGAGCAACAAGATTTGTTCTTACTGGCTTCGACCTGCGCTGAAGGCACAGAAAACGACTGAGCGGTGCAAAAAAAAAAAAAAAAAGTGTGCAGATCCTCAGTTTCAAAGTTTTCATTATTTTGTATTTATATTTATATTACCCCTGGCAGTCCTGAGTGAGGATGGGAACCCGACCGGCAGCAGGGTTTCCTCTCTCCTTGTTTCTGTTTAATTATCCCAGGGATCTCTTGGTTCCTCGGGAAAAAAATTAGTTTTCCCCTGAAAAATCGCGGAAGGCAAAATCCAGGTGTATTTAAATGAGGCACCGTAGTGAGGGGAAGATAGGAAGAACCACAGGAGCATTGTTTGTGCAGTTCAAAGTGAGGAGAGAGTTGTTAGCACTTCAAAGACCCTCATCTGGGAGGGAGTCGGTAAGAAGGGGGTTGTGTGGGGGAAGGGGGGAAGGGGGAGGGGGGAGAGACAGAGGGACAGGAAACGAGAATCAGGGTAATTAACAACTTCTGCACAATAATAAAAACCCACCAAAGAAGACAGAGTGCTTCTCACAGACCCACGGCTATCTGATTTTTAAAACTTTTATTTGTAACCTTTTGTCATGAATCTTTACACCACCTTCTGTTTTGGTGCAAGCAACCTTTGTTATTATACTTTAAAAAACATGAGGTATCCATGGCTTATTATCTTGAAAGCACTTTTTTTACCATAGCATTGTTTTGGATTCAGTTAGTTTTTACATGCCTTATAAAAAATAGTTTCAGGTGTTTTATCTGTTGTGTAGCAAAAAGACAACAAAGAGCATGCACATGTTAATAACATGTGCATATAGGACCAGCAAATTCTAAGCTCTGGTTTTGCTTCCTATGTTACTTCCAATGATTTTTTAAAATTTAAACATTAAGCATAGGGCCTGCTACATCAAGGGTACATTTTGTTAACAGGTCAGCCGGTAGTGCACCAAACCAGCGTTATTATGACTTTCTTGTTAATAAAAAGAGGTAAATCAGGGGTGAAAATCGAGTGGTGGTTTTCCTGGCCTCTTGTACTCGTGCTATCTTGCTCCCGGTTTAGTGCTGCATGAAGGATTTCACTCACCCACAGCACTGGAATGCGTTTACGCTCAGGATTCAGGTTCGGGGGTTTGCGTGGAGCCCTGAGTGAAGTTCGCCATGGATGGCCTCTCATGAGGAGGTGGATTTGAAAAACAATTCTGTGGCAAATTCTGAGCTGCCCCTCGCTTTCTCTATTCCTTTTCCCAATGTCCAGCATGTTACTCTTGAATCAGAAAAAAAAGTAAGTTTAAAAAATAAAAGGTTAATTACTTTATTTATTTTTCTCAAATGCCGTGGATTGTTTCACGGTACTCAACAATCAATAAAAGGAATAAAAATGGATAAAAGTTGCCCGAGCGTTAGTGGTTACGTCACACACATTGATTATAAAAACACACTGGTAATGTTACACGTAACACACTAGTAACACAACACACTTGTGAAGTGAAAACACCCTCGCAATGTAAAACATTCCGATGTAAACAAATGCCAGACAAGATCTCTATTCAAGCAAACCACATTATGCTTTACCATAACATTGAATTTAAGGAGCTGTCACTTCAATATGTACACTAAAAAACTGCCACTCTTTACGCTTGCATGATGTCACAAGGTTGCTTAAATGAACAAAAAGGAATACCTTTGAATAATTAATATATTAACCGAAAATACATAGGCACACAAAAATGAAAGACTTGCTTAATTTTTGTTACAAAAAGGTTCACAAAGCACATTGCTCATTGAATAAATGCCAAGGTATGACGATAAGGTAAATGTAGCAGGTGGCATAAATCCAAGTCAATCTACTTTAAAATTTTACAAATTCATGGGGGGTCAGTTTAGTCAGTTCTAGCGACCACCATTGACCAGTCAAATTTGTTTTAATATGATCAAATTGTTTCTAAGCAGCTTTCTATAGTTACCCTATTTCTATATAAATCCTATTTGGTACGGTGACATAAAAATTAATTATTTTATCATCATTATTATCATTTCTGCATAGTAAAATATTCAGTGGTAATTAAGAGGGATCAAATGTACTGAATTGATTTAACACTGAACATTTTGCGGTGTGGCTACCTATTTTTAAGTATTATTAATAAGGGATAATTCATATAATACTGATATTGTCTCATATTTTTAGATTCTACAGATAATATTTTACATACCTTATTTCTTTTTTTACTTGACTCTGCAGAATTTAGGGTTTACGTTTTTGTGATGATGTGTCCTGACTCGACTCTGATTAAAAGACTTCATAACATTTGGAAAATTCATGCAAATTGAGCATTTCGTCGTGTCTTTGTAAACAATTACAATGTAGTCATTTGGCAGATGCTTTCATCCAAAGCGACATATAGCAGTTCATTAAAATTGCTAGAGAATCATAGCTAGAGCTATAGAGCTGTAAGCTACATTCCAATCATTGCCATCGTCAAAATTCATGCCATAAAGCCGGTAATACAAAGATTTTATTTTTTTTACACTGCAATGTTAAAAAATGTGCACCTAAAAACAAAACACACATTGCTCATAAAAAGGACCATATTGTTTAGGACAGTGTGGCACTTAATTGAAAGGAGAATAATAGAGTGGGATTATACTCCCAGAATTTCCAAGCAGGTTTCATGACCCTGGCTCATGCTGGGTGATGGGTCTCGCCTCTCTGGTCATTTTAGACCTGAGGGCCAAAACATCCTGGTTGCCAATAGCAGTTTGTTGTATCCTCTGCATAACATCTTGGCTTCTTAACCAACCCATTATTGTATTTGAATGGCTAATTGGGGTCCCGAAGTGCAACTTCTGGCACTGAGCTCTCCTGCCCCACCTTCCTCAGACACTGCCATCTTTGTAAATCAATATTCTTTGTGTAGAGAGACATATGGCAAAGCCAGCTGTTTGGGAGAGGTGGCCCTGATTAGAGCTGTCTGTTTTCCTTTCTCATCAGTGAGACACAGCCTCCCAGAAGCCAATGTTCACCTTTAAAGGAGGGCTTTGACACCCCTCCCTATAAGCAAGCCTTGCCCAGAAGGATCACAAGATAAATGTTAAAAGCTCAAATGTAAAAGTTGCACTTGGTTCTGTGAACTAACCTTTGGCTGAGGTTTTGTATTATCTAATAGACTTGGATTAAAGGGCACCCGGTTTTTCTATGCGAAACTAAAACCATGGGAAAGTGTTCAGTTGGCAAATCATTCTTAAATCTGCTGTGGATGGGCTCTCCCCCTGTCCCAATATCTTCCCTCAAACCCTCAACACCTAAAGCCTAAGCACTTGTGCACTTTCGATTATGTGTTTCTGGGTAATTGATCATTAATGCGCTACAGCTTGAGTGCACATCCCTTTTAGGACAGACTAATGCTCTGCCAGCAGTTTTATCAATTGTGTGGTTTGTTTGTCAGTCCCTGCTGGGAAAGTGACAAGTTATAAATTAGATTAAGTACAAAATGTTCTAATGAAAATAATAATTGTTTAATGATACAGTTCAGCGGCACGGTGGTGCAGTCGATAGCACTGTCGCCTCACAGCAAGAAGGTCTCGGGTTCGAATCCAGGCCGGGGGCCTTTCTGTGCGGAGTTTGCATGTTCTCCCCGTGTCCGCGTGGGTTTCCTCCGGGTACTCCGGTTTCCTCCCACAGTCCAAAGACATGCACGTTAGGCTAATTGGAGAGTCTAAATTGCCCGTAGGTATGAGTGTGTGAGTGAATGGTGTGTGTGCCCTGCGATGGATTGGCGACCTGTCCAGGGTGTATTCCTGCCTCTTGCCCGGAACGCATGCTGGGATAGGCTCCAGCCCCCCCCCGCGACCCTGACCAGGAATAAGCGGCTTAGACAATGGATGGATGGATGGATGATACAGTTCAATCAAATATCCACACAATTAAAAGCAAACTTTTGATATAGGCTACTTTCCAGCATTGGCATGATAAATAAAAATGAAGATGCTATGCATAAAACATCATGATTGCTCTGTTCAATATTGCCTAAACATTTCAGAATTTTACCAACATTGGTCATTGGGCTACTTCTTTCAATTAGTTGTAATCAGGGTTTAATTGTGGTCAAGATCATCACACACTCACCAAACTGACACCCAGCTGAATGCCACAATGCACACCATTACCGGAACAATACACTCAACACCACTATCCTGGCTCCCTATCCTGGCAAACATCCGACGGCTTGCAATAACCCACAAAATTATAGGAAAAGCAGGCAACTCCCCCCATATGCCACTTCACGCCACCTTATTCAGCCCACCCAAGACATGACTCCCATCAAGAAGGCCAATCTGGAAAAACCCTCCCCCGCAGGACTTCAACACCAACTCCACCTGGGCGAATGAATGGGAATCACTGGACACACCAAATAAACACTTCATCACAAACCCAACCCAACAGCCACCTGGTTTCAACATCCCAAGAAAAGAGTGGTCCACCCTCAACCGGTCAGGACTGGGCACGGCCCCCATCTGGCCAACCTCCAAAGATGCAAAGTCTCCATGAAAATGCAGACTTTGGAGAGGGGACTCATCAAGGGCAGGGTCAAGCCCTCAAAACGCTTGCAAACTACAGAATGGGACAATCCTAAACCCTCCCTCGGTCGCACAAGAGTGTGTATTGAAGTACGTGAGGGCTCAGGGGCAGACATTGGGACAGGGGCACAGACTCAGGGTGTACTTGGTAGGTCCAACTAAACATCTTTCCAGAGATTAATTTCCAAATAAATATAGACCATTTCCCTCATAATTTCAAGCTACAGCTAAATTAGGCCTATTGATGTTAAATTGCTAAATTAATGTAGCCCTAATTGTAATGTGAGGCACTAATCTAATTAATTTTCCAACTAATATTTCAATTTCAATGGCCCTATGTTCTTTAAGATAGTAGGAGTAGCCCACTCCAATTGTCTTAATTAATGTGCCAGTGAAAAGTGAAATGCGCAGGCAATTGAATCAGCATGAAGTGTGCTCTTAACAGTTACAGCACTTCCTAAGGCATTTAAGTACTAATACAATAATTGCCTCCTAAAATAGCATCAAAGGCCCAGGTGTGTGAACAGAAATGCTTAGAATCTTAGACGCCATTATTTAATAAGTGTCACACGACGCCATAATCATACGTGAATGAGAAAAAAACATCTCAGAAGATGCCAAAGGACACGACCAAACTTGAAGGTAAAATTGCTAAAATTATTTAAATGTATCCTCATTACATTGTCTTGTATTGTTACGTCTTGCTGAAAATAAAATACATAAAATGGTACGTTTTGTGTTTTTTTACAGTCCTACTCTCACGTGATAGCAAAACAGCCACAGGTCAATCACAAACATACGCCTTAAAATGTTTTCTGACGTAGAAGCCTAGTTGTAGGCTCGTATACCATCGAACATACAAAGTAATATCTCTCATATTATCGATGTGTAAACTTTGATGAATTGAGATTTTTTAAAATCTCTGAAAACATCTTTTGAATATAGGAGCGTTTTTTTGCCAAACGAACCAAAACACAGCATGTGATCGCTGATATAAAAAACTTCACTTTTTCACTTCACGTTTTTTGGTTTTTTTACAATTTATAGGCATGCTTGATATTCTAACAGCGGCTCGATTAATGAGTGATGCAATCATCACGTGACAGGGACACGCGTTCACTTAAATTATTCTGAGGCAAGTGACCAATGCAAATCAGAGTCCATGCAAATAATGCAGAGCGCGCGAAGAGTGCGATTGTTGAATTTAAATGTCACGTGACACCCTGACTGTTCTTTTAAATCCTCAGAATGGACGGTCACTGTTTCTCCTTCGTCCGCATTTAACGGGATAAGATAAGAAAATGTGAACCCAAAGAAAATGTGAGCATGTCATCGCACCGGGTTGCTGATTTGACGAGGCAGTTAACAGAAACGGGGTGCTTTGATCCAGTTTTATTCAATTAGTCTGGAAAACCACCCAAATGGGCGAGCCGTTGAAAGATGTCACCCATCAACTCTTTTCACAGATCTCTAGGCAATCCAAATTGCCAATAGCCTTAAGCAAAATACAAGCTTTTATTGAGAAATGTATAAATAACAATAATAATACCATATGGTGCTCACAAGGCAGTTTGTTGCCATAGCTATTTGCAAAAGAACATTGTACGACAAGCATGTTGACGTTTAAAATCGACACCAATGAAACAAAAACCAAGGCACAGGGTGTAGAGTAGGTTGATTTATAGACCATAGGCTTACGTTTAAATGATTGAACAAAAATCTGTAGGCTACAGACAGTGCTAAGAAAATAGCATCATTAAAGATACAGTCTACCAACATTTATGATAGGCTACCTGATTCATTAATGTCATTATTGCGTAGAAGGCTAGATAGACTTTCAGATGATTTAGATGTACTCAGACAATTTTTTTAATTTTGTTTCAGTGAATTTCACAATACATCATATAGCCATAAATGGAATTCTGGACCATGTTTCCTGAAAAATGTCGAAATAAGATTTAAGGAATTGTCAAAAAGGAAAAGACACGGATGGAAGCAAGATGTTTATTTTCAGATGTCGATGAATGTGAATCTCTTCCTCAGCCTAAATCCTCTGTTTAATAAATTGCTTCAGAAAACTGGCTTTTTATACATTTTGTGTGCGTGTACCAATTTGTGAATGATCCAAAAAAAGTGTCCAGGCCTTTCGAAGTAAAACTTTGAATAAAGAGGGCTTAAGAAATTGATATGTAAAATATTTCCATTGTTTTATTATGAGCTTAATCCCCCTTTACCCACTTACCTCCAACCCCCCTTCTTGCCTCACTCATACTTCAGACAACTCCCGCCCCACATGTAACCCCCCTTCGCCGTCTCTCTTAATGCATACATAAGAGACTCCGCGCAGGGGGGTCTTCTCACTGTGCTGAAGATGCGATCCGTCCGCCTTTGAAATGGTCCCAGAGACGTGCAGCGATTGGCTCTCCTTCGCACTTCAAAAGACGGACACGGCGTTTGAAAGCCTTTGGTTATCAGAAAGGAGTGGAGCCAAGAAAGTTTGTGCAAGTACAGAGAGAGAAAGAGCCTGACTACGGGCAGTGACCCCGGGATTGAAAGAATCGTAGAATTAAACCGGATTACCGTTGTCTTCGTCGTCTGGTACTCGTCCTTCCCTGCGAAAACGGTGCGTTTCTGTGGCAGGCCCGCTGCAGACCCGATGCCTTGATCTCTTGGTCGATTTCTGTCCTGGTTGAGCTTTTTGTCGCTGCCCGTGCTGCAGGTGAGAGGAGAAATAACGCACCTACACATATGGCATCACTGACGTTGCCCAGGACGGATCATTTTCTGCACGCCTTCTTACAGGTTAGTAATTCATCTTTGCGTGAAGTGCAGGTCTTTGGTTGGCTACAAACTTGATGCAATTATTAGAAGGGCTGATGTGCACATAAAGTCGTTTATCCTCGCCTAATAGAAACATGTCCGTGGTCTTAACTTTACGTTTCACTTAACAAGGCGGCTGGAAGAAAAAAATACTCAAATCTGAAATATTGCATGCAGCAAGTAAAATAAATCAATTAGGCTATTTGACACATGGAAAAGTTAATGTACATCTAAAGTCACCCCCTTGTAATGAACATACCTTCGACTTTAATAGGGAACGCTTGAAATTATTTTTGATCTTTTTTTAGTTGATACAAGGAATTCGGAGGAAAAGTTTAGAGAGCAATTATACTAATAATAGAGAGGCCAAAGTAATAATAGTAGATTGTTACGATTATTACCAAATGTAATCTTCATTTAATCTAGCTGTTCTATCTACGCAAAAAAAGAACAAATATCACATACCAGATTTGAGTTGCAGAGAATGGCACCTGAGCGCTTTGCGCAATGATTTTTTTGTACAAACATTTTATTTGTACAGGCCAGGGGATGGTTATGTTTTTACTAATGTTGTTGTCTGCTTACGGTTTCATCACTTGGCAGGACAAGAGGCTTGTTGTAAAGTAGTTTAAAAAAATAAATAATTTAATAATGATAATTTAACCATTTAAGTTTAACGATTATTAATGACAATTAACTTTATATAAATATTTTTATTTTAGTACATTAAAATAATCCAGAAAAGTGCCTGCCTTAAACATGTCCCCAGACGTCCCCAGACGTGTCTGTCTGACCCCTCGTCCTCTTCTCCCTCCCCACAGGACCGGACCCCCAGCTCATCTCCAGACAGCGGCTCCCACCCACTCTCCTTCCTGGCTGCCTCGGCGTGTGGCCAGGCCCGGCAGGCAGGCGGCGGTGGCCGGGGGGACGTGGGGGGGTCAGAGGGCCCACAGTTGCCGTATGAGGGGGCGGTAGGCTCGGCGCCAGGGATGTTCCCGTTGTGGGGCGGTGAGGTGGCGGGGGGCTCCGTGCTGGGGGCCCACCAGATGGCGCTGGCGACGACCAAGGTCCAGTTCCCGCCGGGTCATGCGCAGACGGGCCCGGGGGGCCACTCGCACCACCACCACCATCACCACCACCACCACCACCATGAGCTGCCCCTCACGCCCCCCGCAGAGCCCCCCGCCTCCTATGCCTTCGAGCTCTCTCCCGTCAAGGTCCTGTCCTCCCAGGTGCAGGCCGGCGGGCCCTACTACCACCACCCCCAGCATGGCACCGTGGGCCAGAACTTCCCCGGCTTCCTCCAGAACTCCTCTTCCCGCCACCACCCGATGGAGGAGGGGCACCAGTGGTGGAGCCTGCCCCAGACCAGCGGGGGCGGTCCCGGAGGCCACCCCTTCGCCCTGGGCCGGCAGCTGGTCCTGGGGCACCAGCCTCAGATCGCTGCCCTCCTCCAGGGCTCGTCCAAGGGCCTGCTGAGCTCCACGCGCCGGTGCCGCCGCTGCCGGTGCCCCAACTGCCAGGCCTCCTCTGCGGGCGGTGCGGCCGGGCAGCTCCTCCCCGAGGAGCCGGGCAAGAAGCGGCTCCACATCTGCCACATCCCAGAGTGCGGCAAGGTGTACAAGAAGACGTCGCACCTGAAAGCACACCTGCGCTGGCACGCCGGCGAGAGGCCCTTCGTCTGCAACTGGCTGTTCTGCGGCAAGAGCTTCACGCGCTCTGACGAGCTGCAGCGTCACCTGCGGACGCACACGGGCGAGAAGCGCTTCGGCTGCCAGCAGTGCGGCAAGAGGTTCATGCGGAGCGACCACCTGGCCAAGCACGTCAAGACCCACCAGGCGAAGAAGGGGCGGGTGGGCCAGCCGCACGGGCCCACCGATGCCCTGCTCAGGAACATTAAGAAGGAGTAGAGGAGTCGGCTTGGTGGCGCCGGAGGGAACCCCCTTCCCACTGTCACGTTCTTATTCACCATGCTCTGATGATACTGATGATAATGTTCTCCCCAGTAATTGCCTTTAAAGGGTACCTGGGTCTGCTCTCCAAGAAAACTGAACCCATGGGAAAGTTTGGCTGCACACACCAAGTACTACATTACATTACAATTATATACACACACACACACATGTATATATACTTGATTAGTTCAATCATATGATTTAGTGCTGGGCTACAATAGGAATCTGCTCCCACACCGGCCCCCTTCTCAGATAAGATTGGACACCCTGGGTATATAGTATCATATTTTTACATTTGCTTTGTTTATACACTCATCCACAGTGGTTAAATTGCCTACATATTCTATTTTATCCATTAAGGTAGTAGTACATTTACTGAATCAAGTCAGGTACATTGTTCAAGAATGCAACAGCCTCTACACATCTACACATAGGTATGCTTAAGGGCAAATCGGCATCTATAAGTCCAAGCTTTGAGGTTCATTGACTTCTTACGCTACGCTGCATATCTTCACCTAGATTCCTTTTGAATCTGTTTCATTAGACATACATGCGAAATGTAATTGCTTGCCATTTATCAGAGAACAGCATGAGGTGCTCTTTAATTAGGTACTCATTTTCCATGTCCGTGTCTCCAGTTTCTCCGCTTGCAAAATATGACAATCGATAACCATCGGAGGACTGGCAAGACCACGTCTTAAATCCAAATCATTGGTGCCAAGAGAAAATCTGGTCAAAGGAAATCGGTCAAAAATCCAAATTTGCCAGAGGCACAGAGAGAGAGCAGTGGACGATGGAGTAGTCGTGCGGTGAACATGAGGAGACAGCTGCAGCTGTTGTGCGGGTCAGCGGTGGTGCTGTACCATGCAAACACGGCGATCGTGCAGCCGTACCTGCCGTGCCACGGTGAACGATGGGGCCGGGGGAGGCAGACTATGGGGTTCCGTGTCAGCACTTGCTGTGAAACATTCTGCCCTGCAGGTCCCCAAGACCTCTCCCTCGGATCGTTTCACTGCAGTCTGCGTCGCCGACACTTTAGACTCGATGGGGGTTGGTTCTCTCCTTAAATCCCAACCAATACAAAAATGGTGTGCGTGCGTACATACATATTTGATGCATTTAGTTGATGCTCTTTTCCAGAGTGACTTGCACACAATCAATTTATACAGTTGGCTATTTACTGAAGCAATTCAGTGCCTATCAAGGATACGATGTAAGTGTTCCACCTGGTCATTGAAAAATCCTGCATTACAAACCCAGTTCCCTAACCACTACACTGCTGTTGTACCCTTGAGCAAGGTACTTAACCTAAATTGCTTCAGTAAAATATCCAGCTGTATGAATGGATTGTATGTAAAGAAATGTAAACTGTGTAAGTCGCTGTGGATAAGAGCGTCTGCTAAATGCCTAAAATGTAAAATGTACACTACACTGGCGCCCATGGCATGCATGCGAGTGCGCAGACATGCAAAGCTGCCTCCTTTTTTATTACTGTGATTTTCTTTTTTGTACTGTACATATTTCACTGAAGTCAGTATATTTAAAGAGGAGGCTGTAGAATGATCATGATAGCTGTATTTCAACTAACCGAATATATTGTATTATATCTGATTATAATGGCTCATTTGAGTTATTCGTAATGTCCCAAGGTAACCCTTTGGAACACCACGTTTCAAAGGGTTACAGTAAGTTATAACATTCACCTTGTATTTTGATTCACTGGGCAGAAACTAATTAAGATACAACTTATACATAGCCTAGATAAATAAATTATTCTAAATCTGTCCTCGATTATTTGGTGTTGGGAGAAAAAAAAAGTTTATAAAATCCTTTCTGTAATAGACCATATTAAAACATATTTTACAATGTGACTTTAGTTCTACATTATATGCAGCTGACTGGTGAATCAGCCTCTTCAACTACATCCATAGCCATATTCCCACTTTGTTTGGGTATCTTGGATTTTTTAGAGTTTCCTTAATGTGCAGCCTTTATCTCCCCCCTCATATTTACCCTCCTTGCTCAGACAAGACGTCATTCTGAATTTACCCCTGTAAATGAAACTTTTGTACATATATGTATGTATGTATGTTGACCCTATGTAAAGTAAGATGGCATGTTTAAAAAAAAAAAAAAAGGTTATTTTAAGGCAAATAAAGAATATATAAAATAAACAAAAAAACTCTAAATGGTCAATGGTCAAAATGATATGTTTTTCAAAATAAAACAAACAAAAAAACATCAATGCTTGTTTGAATCTCAACCCAGAAAGGCAACCAGGATTTTGACCACAGTGAAGTAACCCCAGAGACGTTTTGTTGATGACACTGAGACAGATGTTTGCAATTTTCAAGTGGCTAAATACCAGCATGAAAATCTGACATATTTTGGTTACAACCACATGATGGTTGGTCCCATCATATTAATATAAATATTGCCAAAAGACTGCAATCCAGTGATGATAGAGACACACACACAAAAAAAACCCCACTTCCTAACCCTAAAGTGGCTAAAACCAGATCCTCAGATGTTTTTTTGTAAAGACTGACTTTCTTACAAACAATGGCCACTTTGTTTATGCACTTCATACATTCAAATGACACCTAAATGAATGCTTTGGTTCAAAATGCTAATTAGAATTACAATGCTTTGGTTCAAAATGCTAATTTTGCTGCTGCTGCTGCTGCTGCTCCTGTTTAGCACAAACGCTAATTGTAATATTCATTGTTTTGTCACACGTTATATGCGAAGGCCACTGCCAAATGTTGAAAGGGAGCACCAGGCAACGCTAACTGAAATAACCGAATAACAAAGGCGTCCCAGACATTTAACAAGTCCAGCTGAATGGGAGGGTTATCAAGGTTCTTTTGTCGTTTGCCTTCAAGTTCACAGTTGTGCATGTGTGTATGTAGACTTTTAATTAGGTTTCTTTTTCCTCTCGGGGGAAACGATTGTGTCAACAGGGCCTCAGACAAAACTGGACAGGAATGGCCCCCCTGTTGCGGCGATGACTCGCAATGGTGACGGGAACTCCCTTTGATTTTGCCGGTCTTGTGAAACTTAATAGCCTGCGACCCTCTTCCATAGCCCCCTCCGCCCCCCACCCCCACACACACAGGTTCACACGTCCCACATCGCAATTACCAGGGTGTTGTTACCTAATTCCCTGCACTCTTTTTTAAGGTTTGTTTTTTCTTACCTAAGTGTTGGTCTTGAGTCGTAGGAGGAAACGTCTCCGGTGTCAACTGTGACCGACGACCACGTGAGATTTGCGTAATCGCGCATCGCGCGCATTAATTTTACATGACCATGGGCGAATAGTTGAAAACACCACCGGGATGACCAGATGTTAAATCAAGGATTTATTTTTATTATTATTATTATTTAGAGCTGAAGCACTCATTGATCCATTAGGTCTTAAAACTCGAATCAGTAGAAATGTAATTTGCTACATCAGAAACCTCTGGCACAGAAAATAAAACTTATCTCTACCCATGTCAGGATTTATTTCACATAACTACTTTTTTGTTTTGATAACAGACTAACTACATATGTTATATAAATGTATTGGCTGAAGCACATCGTAACTATTTGGTCTCCTAAAACAACTAATAATGGCATGGTGAGACTAGACTAGACTAGTCCCAAACCCCCATTTTAGAAACGGTATACATTTCTATAATAATACAAAATATTATAATCTCTGTCAGATTTTTTCGTGTTTCGTATTCTACAGGATTCGGTACCAAACAATTATAGTCTACGTTTTATATACATTTCCATGAGACATTTTGGACAGATAAGAATATCCTCTGTACAGCTGCAGAGCACAAATACCTCCACTCCAGCTTTTGTTGGTCCTTAAAATTAAATGCTTGAGAATACTTGGAACAATTTTAGAGGCGTCTGTTTAGCTCTGTTTTCAAATGCAAATTAAAATTAGGATTGGAAGTTTCTAAAATATGCTTAAGTGTGTGACTATGAAAGTATTCGCTTTGAAGACCTTTCGTCACTCATTGGTCCTACGAGCAGTGACCCACAAAAAGACTTCAAGTGAAAGTATTACAAACACCTAAAGGAAGTATCACCGCTATGTGTGTGTTCGTGTGTGTTTGTGTGTTCTCGTGTGGGTGTGAGTGATTAATGGAATATATTTTAACCTTTTAAAACGGTTGACTTCCTAAATTCCTGTCTTAGAACCCTAACATAAACAAAATCTGTTGCAAAATAGGTCAAATGTACTTTGGACACAACATTTGGATTGTCCTTTGTGATCTTACAAAGCATTGTCTAGTGGGCCATGCGTGTATTAATGGATGAGAATAGAATTTTAACATAATTATAGACTAGGGAAATTAATATTTTTACAGCTATATATTCACAGATAAATCTAGTCGACCTCAACGCTTACTTCAATGAAATTATGTCAAATTTATATTTATTTAATTACCTCTCTCACTCCGCAATAATATAGGATTGAATGATCTACATAGTTTTGTATGACTAAGTATGTAGGCTAAGTATGTAATTTACGTTTAAACTTTCACCAGTGATTTTTTTAGTACTTCAAATGTTTTTCAATGTGCTCTCCCTAATCTGTATAATCCCCTTTTACACCTTTCACACGAGTAGTATAATCAGTCGAACGGATATTTAAAACAAATAATCCAGTTGATCTGTATATCTATTTGAGATTACTGAATACGTTCAAGACATTTTATAGGGCTTGGGTTGTCACTGATCACTTACAATGTGTTTTATCCACACGGGATAAAACGGCATAACATTACATTATACTTAAAGCGATGCCAATCACAATACGTGTTATTGACAATATACAGCCAAACAGGAACATGTCCCCTCCCCTACACACTCTTTTAAAGTGGCGATTTTGTTGAAAATATTCTGAAAATAGTTTTGAACTGAAAAACGACACAAAATCCACGTAGAAAGGGATGCTTTGACAAGCGCCCATTTCACAACTGTAACGAGCGGTAAAGTCTTTGGATGAGTGTGTGTGCGTCTCTACCGTCATTACAGACATGGAGACTACAAGACCGTAATTGCAAGTGATAGGTTAACGTTAGTAACATGGTCAGCTGAAAAGTGGGTAAAGGGAATTACAGTTTTTCTCAATTATTTAAAGACGTTTCCTGAAACTATGACCTTTTCCCCCAAACTATAAACACAATACTCAATCAGTAAACCATTTTGGCAAAAACTCCACTGCACACAAAAATAACACTTTTTGGAGTTTTTAAACTAAGACTTGGGAGAGAAATGATCAGACCACCTCTGACGCTTCTCCCAGCAGGTATAAAATGACCAGGTACCTTTCTCCCATCGTGCTAAGATGTTTTCGACATCCAACCGCCTCCCCATCTCCCCCTTGTGTCTCACCTCCGGACTCTTATCTCAAAATGTTGTCTTCCACCACCAGCTCGTCTTTCAATTCTGAAAAATACGTTATGTTACAGTATACTGTATTGACAACATAGGAATACCCTACAACTCCCAGTTTCGTACATGATACATATTAGTACTGTGGTTCACTTGCAGTGGTTTACCATATTCTACCGTAACCATGGAGTACTGTATTGTAATGTAGGCTAGTACTAAATAAAGAACAGTAAAGAAAAAAATAGAGATTTCTCCAATGTTTACAGTACTTATCTATTCTCATTTATGAGGATCCAGATCACAGATGCAACAATGAAGCAGCTCAGGTTTGGCTACACCCTTTGCCCACCCTCCCTCAAGGTCAAACCATGCTTGACCACATGGTCAACCAAAATTGTCCTAATTTAATTGTTAGGGGAGTTTAACTGTGACCCCTTTATCTGTGCTAAATCTTTGATTACTGATTGAATAGTTTAGGCAAGTAGTGTTTGTACCTGCGAGGACTGAGCGTGGTCAATTGATACATTGTTTAGCATTCTGAATGGCAGTGCTTTCCATGTGGACACTAGAGTTTTTATTTTTGAAGATTGTGCTTAATGAGGAGAATTGTCTTTAGGTTTTTGCTAAAAGTTAATTTGACAATGCAATTTGAGTGAAAACAAGCAAAATGTGCAAAAATAGTTTTTTATTGATTCATAGACTTTAGGTTTTGATAATTGTGTCCATAGTACCAGCTTTTGTGTGTAAACAATTGAGGAAAAACTGTCAGAGTTCGCAGCTAACTAAGAGTTGAATGAAGCTGCATTAATGAAAATGTATTTTGATGTGTGTTATTTATGTTCCACAACCTTGCAAGCTAACGTTAGCTTTGCAAGTAGAAGTTAGCTTCCCACAACCCATGGCTGTGCTGTGGATCTTTTGCCAGTCAGCCCCCTTTCTTAGAAAAATATATAGCTTGATATCTAGGTTAGCTTCCCAGAACACAACTTTGATGAAACATGAACTTCGATCTAATGGATATTAAGAAAGCTATTGTTTTCCAACCTATGTCAGTGTGACCCCTGTACAATCGCATATATTTAATGGTATTTATTTTGAGCTGATAAGAAAAAAGGAGGCTAGTTAACCATGTGAAAAGCTATGCAAAATAACTTTGCTTGCATTATCAATTACAGTTAATTTAGAAAACATAGCTGGGCTATATTTCCACAGAATGTGATGTCCTGGAAAAAGAAAGTTTGAATTTGTGTTCATTATTTCCACTATCTTGTGTTTTATAAGCGTATATACTCTATTTTGTGCTGATTAGAAAATCGAAGGTTATTTAGCCTTTAAAAACAGCAATATATTTATCTATGCATTACAATGTAAGCCAGTTGTTTTTTGTGGGGGTTTTTGTGGCGATGTTGATGTAAATTGATTTACTCTTCAAATGGAGTGCATCTGATATTAGCCTGTAGTGGCCATGTTGGTATGGGTTGGTGGTGGGGGTGGCAGTTGGGGTACTGAATATCATCACCATGCCCATCCAGTAGGATGCTATATTTCCCATGTGGAAATAGGCTTAAAATATGTTTATTGATGGACTTGATAGTAGAGATAGTAGTTTTATTGATATAAAACCATTATTTACAAGAAAAATCTGCTTAATTTAAAACCATGGCATTATTCCTTTTAAAGGTATTTGTTTGGCTTTACAGATATTAGATTCAGAGCCATGTCCAAGAGGAAAAGGGTGGACGTGTGGCCTTATTTCCAGCAGCAGTGTAAGTGAATTTATGTAGCTGAATCTAGTATAGGTCTTGTAAAACTATGCAGCAAAATATTCTAGCTAGCTAATAAGGAACACACATGGGCTAACCCACCTACTCATGTGGAATCATACTTGTAACTTGGTCCTGAACTATTAGTGTGTGTTATTATTTATATTATTCAATATTACTATCACCGTACATAACACATAACATAACATACAAATGATTGCAGTTTGCTAACCCACCAATTAACACCAACATGTGAGTTTGATATTTTGTCATTTAACAGCAGGACCAGCAGCAGGTACTGCTGGCAGAGATGGGACAGGGATATGAAGTGGAGTGGTGAGATTTAGATTAATAAATTATGACTATGTCCAAAACAAAGACCAATATGGAGGACATTAACATTTTTTCTTTAGTGTAGTAAATATGTGCGTAGAGTACAGGGGGCAAGTGGGTGCTTTGCTTATGCAATAAATATCCCCCCCCCCCACATTTGGAATCAAGTCTATGCCCCTGCAGCCAAACCACGTTAATCCACCATTGCATAAATTCCAGTTCCCATTTTACAGCACTCTTTAAAATACAAGAACTAACCAATAGGAAGCAGTGTTCTCATGCTTCATAATAACCGTCTCTCACAATAGCATTAGTGAGCGGTGCGAGGACCGTTCTGTGATTTTGTATTGAAGTCTTAAATTTGCTCCCATAGTAACTACAGAGGGAAATCCATGTCTTTCTAAAACTTAACCACCAGAGGTCGGCATTGTATGCTGTACTTTGATGCTGTTGATTCCAGTTATGAAGAAATGTGTCCTTCGGTCATCCAAAGAAAACCAATAATAATAATAATAATAATAATAATAATAATAAATGCAAACTATGTTATATACAGTAACTCAGTTCCTCTATCTCATGGGTGTCCAACCTTATCTGAGAAGGGCCGCTGTGTAGTCCAGCACTACAACAACTGATTGATTTAATCATGGTCTTCAATCAATGCCTTGATTAGTTGAATCAGGTGTTTTAGTGCTGGGCTAGAACAAAAACCTGCACCCACACCGGCCCTTCTTGGGTAACATGGGACGCCCCTGAGCTAGGAACTGAGTTACTGTATATAACATAGTTTGCATTTATTATTATTATTATTATAATTATTATTATTGGCATTGGATTACAGAAGTATACACTTTTTCATAACTGGAAGGTCTATAACAAAAGGTTCCAAACTTTTGATCTGTGCTCTACACTGCCTGTTTATTGGGCTCAAACACAATGGAAATGACCTCACTGACCAGTACTTTGTGTAAGAGTACAAGATCTGCAGACACCACATTTTATATTGTACATTTAGTATGTGTTGTCATGAGGAATCCAAAAATATATATTTTTAAATGGCAGTCGAAAGCAACTTAAATGAATGCTGTGATCTGATCGGTTGAGGTCACAGGCTTGCACGCACAGGCGACTGGCTCCAGCTCCAAACACGACATGGATTTATTTAAAAAAGACACGTTTTTATTTGATATGATACAGCAGCAGATTGCTTACAGTTGGACATTTCGCTTAACCATTCCCTTCTCCTTCCCTTTTTTTGTGATTTCGTCCATCTGATCTTCTCATCTCTTCGGTAAAACATGCAAAACAGCAAAGTTACGGCGATCCTCAGAGGCAAAGAGACAACTGCGTTGAGAAACCAGAGGCTGTAAAATACATAGTCCTTACTCATTGATAAAGACAAGTCAAGGTCAAGTCAGTAAATGATAAGCATCAGGGGATTTCTAGGATTTAGAACTGGACTAAAATGGGACTAAAAAGCTCAACCCAAATAACAAAAAGGCTGCTATACAAAATTGTGTGGCGGTAAACAGGGTGCAGTAGGGGAGGGGGTGCATGTATATTAGCTTTTCCAATTTATCTTTGGTTCCCTCATTTAATATATGATACAAAAATAATATCCTAGATTCAATCAACATTTGTTCTTAATTTCAACTCACAATCAAATTCAAGTGTTTTTCCCTTCCTTACACAAACTTATTTTCCTTCTTTAAAATAAACAGAGAAAAAAACATTGTGTTCAAAAATTCATTATTTTCAAATGTCCTTTTTTCTTCACACATTTATTTGAAAGCCAAAGTTAATGAAAAATCTTGATCAAATTCAGGCAATTCTGTTTGCCCTTTGATTATGAGTCATGGCATGACTTGTATAATCTAAGCCTCCAGGCCCAAATATCCCTTTGGACCGTTTTAGCAGGACCTTCTAACCACCATCCGATGATAGATGGCCTCATCTCCAATTCATCACCCTGTTTTAAAATTGATTCATTGGGTTGTTGTTACACATCAAATGGCTGGTACCTGGCTAACAATGTTGGTTCTCATGACAACCATGGCATTTTAGGGTAAACGTTCCCATCGCATACATTCGTCCAGTTTGCTGAATGTCCCTTGAACGTTATTTTGAAGTCACAAGAAACAATTGCCGGAATGCTCTTCGAATATTCTTCAGTTTTGTTCAGTTAAAACATTTTGTGTATGCTCATTCATGTTTACGTTTATCAGGGAAATTTGGCTGAAAATGCACTATACCACTGGCATTTCAATACTTACATTCTGAGTATTCTGAAAATGTTATTGACATAGCTCTGTGCCACCTCAATACACTGTGAAGTGTATTGAGGTGCTGGTCCCAGCAGTGGGATGCATTTGCAGGTCTTTGCACCGTCCGTCATCATCGATCTTCATGAGGTCTTGCAATATTTCCCTTACTGCTTCCTTCATACATGCTGAGTACAAAAGCACCAAGCTGACATCTCCCAACTGGGATGTGTATGACCATAGCCCACTCTTTCTTAGGAGACAGGAGGCAGTAGGACCCATGAGGAGAGCTAGGATTTCTTAGGAGACTCATCCCAAGTCCAGCTGTGAATACATTCTGTCATGGCTCACTCTTTTTCAGACTGGCTTATTGCACCCTTTTCCCAATAGAGCCATGAAAAATGAAATGAAATGGGTATAGTGAACTAGTCTGCTTACAGCTCTACAATGCGAAAGGGGTATAATGAGCCAGCCTGGTTCCAGCTCCACAGTGGAAAAGGGGTATAATGAGCCGGCCTGGTTCGAGCTCTACAGTGGGAAAGGACTATCATGAGCCAGCCTGGTTCAGCTCTACAGTGGAGAAGGGGGTATACAGAGACAGCCTGGTTCCAGCTCTACAGTGGGAAAGGGGTATAATTAGCCAGCCTGGTTCCAGCACTGCAGGGCTTCACCTTTGGAACATTGGAGCCGACCTATTTCCCAGTCCACCTTGCAGTGGACCTTCTATGTCAGGATCAAAGCTATGTACAATAATGGTGCAGAAGATCTCTTTTTCGGTGGAGCATTTCGGGTGTTGAGACAATTAGCACGACAGCAGCCACCACCTTCCCCGTACAAAACACCCAAAGGACCTCCCACTTCCAGGGTATTTTTCAGGGTACTTTCCTGGCTTTTTGTCCTCCCCCTCAAACAAATATCGATGTCTGTTAAAACAGTGGGAGAGAAACAAAAATTCTCCACACACCTTTCTGACCCCAGTTGATTTAATACAAATAATCAAAACAAAAAAACAAACACATATCTAACCTCACATCCAGCTGTTTTTTTTGCGAGCCTGAACAAAAGGTAAATAAATTTGAAAAGGTTCCAAATGTAGAATATATCAATGACAACAATAATAACAACAACAAAAAAATCTTAGAATAATCTAATAATAATCATAGTAATGGTGACAATGAGTCCAATCGATGGCCACGCCTACGTGTGTGAGTTGGAGAGAGAAAAGGGGCAGAGTCCTGGGGGGGTTACAGTTCGTCCTCAGTGAGCTGAGTCAGGTTGCTCGAGCGCGAAGCTCCAGACGAGCCGGGCATGAGACCTGTTGATTCCTCTGCCGAAGCTCCATGGCGACCCTCGCTTGCTCGCTGTGAGGAAGGAGAAATAAAAGAGACAGGCTGTAACTCCCTGCCGACCGGCAGACGGACAAAACCATCGGTCACAGGTAAGAGAAATCAACAAATCAAATCGAACCATATCGCAAATCTTTCAATATTACAAAGCCTTGCGGTTATGGCAGGTGTTTTTGAGTCGGCAGCAAGATCTTGTCCTTGAATGGCTGAGACTTGCAACTTGCACAGCAGAATGAATTCAACATCATGGTTAATATAAGAGGGTTAGGACAGACTGTGACATATCCACGCATTGTTTCCAAGACAGAACTAAGCAGTTTACATGGTGAGTTTACTTCCGGGTTTGGCGCCAATGTGTGAATACTTCACAGTCTGTTCTAGCCCTGTTTTATGAACCCTAAAAAGGGACAGGGAAAAACATCAGAGCATGTCTAAGTTCAATGTGGACAATAGACAACAAAAAAATGGGTCAGGGGGAAAAAGTGATCATTGGGGCCACATATACTGAAAAATGTATGCATTCATTACTGCAAGTCGCTTTGGATAAAAGCTTCTGCTAAATGGCGTATATTATATAATAATTATTATTATCATGAAAATTGAAAAGGTGGAATCACAAGAGTTTTGTGATTCACCCAGAATGCATACCTTGGTTTTGTCTCTTTCTCTTGCAGCACTGTTGGATAAACAGTTCAGGCTGCTGTGAACTGAAGCCCTCCCCCACATTCCTGCCCATGTCATGAAACTCAAACCATGAGTAATGGATTGCTGATAATGGCGGAAGGTTTTTGTTAAAGGTATTTTTAGCTGAATGAATAGCTTATGTTTATGGACGGTGCCTACTTGAAATAATTCGGCGTGTTCTAAAAATCGCTCAGAGAGTGATGACTTTGACTTTATTATACTCTTGCTCAAAAAACATATTTGCATATAGACAAACGTAGAGTACACAAAGCACACTCACAGACCACACAGTACATTTATGGATCATAGCAGCTTTAAAAACAATGGGGAGGGGGGGGGCACAGCTTGGTCAGTTTTTAAAGAGAAGCATTAAAGAGTCTGATGGCAGTGGGCAGGGTGGTGTTTCTCAGGCGGATTGTTCTAAATTTAAAACACGTAAATTCATTGCTGTTCCTCAGCAGCCTGTGTGAACAGTTAGCTCGCCTGGGTGGTAGCATATCATGCAGTGGGTGCTGGGAGTCAGGCATGTCCTTCACCAGTTGCACTGCTTGGTTTTCTCTCCTGCGCTGCAGTGATGATGGGAGCAGTGGCCTGGCTGCACCGTTTCTGGTTATGATTTTCAAAGCTCTTTTTTGCACTTTGTCCAGTCGTGCTTCTCGTTTTTTACTGCATCCTACAAGTAGGGCTCCGCCGTGATCCAAACAATGTCTGCTGTTAACGTCCAAGCTTATTTTAGACACTGTAATTAAATTGAATTGGAACAATGATCTTATTTTTATAGTTCTCCATGTTGTTATAATTCTTGTTCATGGTGGAAAAGGCCTTTTGGGAGTGTTGCAAAGGCATACCATCACCTTCTGGGTCCAAAGGTACGAGTGTGGATGGCATATTGAACTAGACCAGAGGCCTCCAGAGTGGTGTACTTGGCTGAGGTGCTTGGCAGTGATGGGATAGGCCTACAGGGAGTGAAAAATATAGCGGGGGTGGGAGGAGCTTAAGTTATGAACACACTGCAGGTAAATGGCCCTTGCAAATCAGATCAATGAAAAAATGTGGTTCCTCAAACCAAACAGTTTCCAGAGGGTTTTGCGTTCATGCAGAACAACACACTAAAAATAGCCACATTATACCGCCATTATACTAACATTCCCTGTTATGAGATAAATGCAAATTGGTGTGTAATTGAGAAATTTCATGAACGGAGGGGAGAAAAGCAGGGCGGGAAAATATGACTATCCTTGGCAGGTTATTCACTTTTGCTTTTGATCTTCTCGAACATTACTTTCATGCAGAGGAGGTCTGTTTCTTATTGTTATTAGGATCTAATCACTGCTCCTGTCAACACAATAATTACTAGTTTTAATGCCTTGTACCCCCCTCCCCCAAAGTCTGTACCCCAACTAACTTTCTGTTTTGCAAAACAGCTGTGTAATTAATTTGATGCCATCCGGGTTTTTATTTTTTCCTTCTCTGCACAAAAATGAGGGGTCATTCTGAACAGGACTGCAAGGTAACCGTGTGTTCATACTTTTGTGGAAAATCCGCTGCCGCTTCCGTAAATCAGAGAGGGGATCTGGAGTTGCCAGAGAAAGGAGAAAAAATTCTGCTGGCCACTCTATTTTGTCTCATGACAAACTGCTGCCAACCATTGCGTTGCAGAAAGTGGGGGGAAAAAATAGAAGGCTTTTTTTTCCCACTGCCATTGAAATGTGGACATGCATTTTTATAATCATTTATTTAAAAAAATACCAGTTGCAATGCAAGCTACAGGCAGCACAGAGACACAAGCCTACCCGCCAGTTCCCCCGCCCCCCCCAATCCTGCCAGGAGTTTTGTTATGCGTTTCCCATGAGGCAATTAAACACAAATCACTTTATTTCTGCTACAGCAGATATATGCCTGTGGAGCCTGGGCGCATGAGATAAAAGCGCACTGATAGCGTTGCGTGGCGATCTGTTATCAACATTCCCTGTGTGGACAGGCCAGTTCCCTCTGCGCCACGGGACCCAATCCTGTCGCTTCCCCACTGCCCTTCTCATACATGACAACAGGATGTTTTTCCATTTGTGAGGAAAATAAGTCACTGAGCAGCTTCCTGCCAAAGTGCAAATTGCTAAACACCAGACAGCCCAGTAGCCCATGTGAGTGATTTGAACAACCAGTGCCACAAACGAGCAGCATGGGGCCAGGGTGTTGAAATAATTGGGTGATGTTTTTGAAATAATAATAAAAATTATATTTTTTCACCACTTCAGTTTCCTTGAACACCCATTTTTTGACCCTGCTGACTTTCAAGGACAGACATTTATATGGGTGCCAGGGGAGTTTGGGGGGTAGCACAGAGTAGCTTTCCCCTCCTCTCAGTAGGGGGTGCTGTGTGCACATTGTGTACCTGTATGCTTTGCTGTGCAGGGGAACGCAGCCCGTTGGAGACACCTTGGCATGGCTGGGGTCCTGGAGGGGTACCATACTGCTCAGGGAAACCCAAGTGAACGTGAGCTGGGGAGATGGCCTGCGAGCTTGGGTTCGATAGTGAAGGGCTGTTCTGGACCATGGTAAACTACAGAGACACACACACAGGGAAGCATCACACAGTCAGGTCAGGGTTAAAGAAAGCACAATACAGTCTGCTTTATCGCTGCACTGCTGAGATGTAGTGACTGCTCAGACGGGTGTGTAGGGGGGCATAGTGTGACCTTCTGCAGCAGCGATCCACAATGTCTGGGTGGGTGCTACCCATTGGTGGTTGTAAATGTTGTAATTTTCTCAGCAAGATTTAATTCATAGCTAATTCGTGGTCTGTGATCATCTGTTGAGCCAGATTTTTCATTTTCCCCCCCAAACTTTGTAATGCCCAGTTGTAATCGTGAGCTACTCTGATCGCTGCAATTTCCTCCATTGACTTGGGAGAGAGCAGACGATCATGTGTTATCCTCTGAAACGTTTAGCCGCCGCTTTTTTTTCACTCTGCGGTCCGCCAGCTAAGCTGCACATTTATTTGCATGAGTGGAGTACACTCCAATGCGCAGTTACCTCAGGTGGGCTGCAGGTGTCCAGCCGAACCAAAGGGGGTCCCCGGTGCACAAAGAGACATGGTCACCCCGAGCTGACTGAGTCCCTCCCTCCCTGATGGCCAATGATGTGGTGCCCCGAAAGGCTGCTGGCCACAGCCAGCACTGGCACAGTCTGTGTTCAGTATTCCCACACTGGAGCTGTGTCTTAACAGGCTAAGCCATTCTAAACCCCTTTTTTTGTGTGTGCCACCAGACTGGCAGTGGCCCCCGTATATATACGCAATGTATATGTATTGTAGTGTCCCTTGGGGTGGGGTGACACTCAAGGACCTTTTCAGAGGGTGTAGGCACTTGAAGAATCCAGAGGAGGCAGTATTCCAAACAAAAGTATAATTTTAGTATACTAATTCTACTTATTATACTATTATACTATACCAAATCAGTTCCTCAAACAATCCAAAAGTCGGTACACAAAACGGGGTCCTCAAAACAATCCAAATCAAACACAAACAGCAATCCAAAACAATTCTCTTTTACTCTCTCACTCTCCAATACACCAACCTACTCCCTCCACCAATGTGACACAAAACAGTCATTTATGCAGCTCTCCAATTGACATCAGCTGCCGCAGTCCTCGTTGCTTTATGTGCTTCAGGTGTGGGACTGCAGGAACAGCTGCTGCTGGGAACTGTAGTCTTCTTGGATTTAGTGACTCCCAAGAGTTAAAGAGGCAGGCAGCCTTTCCTCGTCCTGCCCCTTGGGATGCCACACGCCCTTCTCCTCAGCTCTGACCTAGGGAGGGCTGAGCAACCCATGTCCAATGGCCACCAGGAGAGCCACCATCTCCAGGTCCACTCGGGAAGTGTCCTGCCTGGATCAAACGTCTGGACTCCATCATCTCCATGCACCTGCTGTAAAAGCATCTGTAAGTCATCACTGAATGGCGCAAGTCGCTCACCTCGTCTGCCACTAAGCAGTCACATGTGGGTACTGGCTCTGGGCTCCACGGACAGAACGATCACCCCTTGGACTCTGGGCTTCACCAGTGTGCCGTTTCGTGATCCAGTGTCCTCTCTTTGGCCTTTTCCGCTACTTCCACTCTTCTTCCAGGGGGTCAGGTTTAGCAAATGGGTAAAAAAACATTCTCTTAAAAAGACGGTTAGCTTTATCCTTGGATTTATTTTTCACATTTCCATTTCCATCACCTCTCCATAAACGTTTCCTACGGTCATTCCATTTCACTTTACTCATGTTCTTCTCCTGGCTTCTCTTCTGGCGGGAACTTTGGATTTCCATTTTTCTCTGCCTTTTCAATTTCAATGAAGGAGATGGATTCACTAAGTCAGGAGATGGTTGGGTGTTCAACCAGGCCTCATCAGCCATAATTAGGAGACCTTCCTCAACACTATGGTCCCACCACAGCTCATCCTCAGCATGCTGCTCCTCCAGTCCCCCTCTAAGGTCCGGCAGGCTGAGTGGGACTGAGGACCATCTATCCCACTCTGACTCCAACGTCTGGTCATCATCTCCTGCCAGCTCCACTGGCTGCGAGATCTCCACCTGGATGCTGGAATCTTTCATGACCGGAACACATTTTACATATTCAAGTTCTCCACTCACCTCTTCCAGTTGATTCTGTAGATGGATAAAGGTTTCTGTTTGGATTTGAAGGGTTTTTCCGAAAGAATTCTGTGGCCTGGTGCTGGGCTTCTTTTTGGTCCAGCCTCTTAGTTAAGCCATGCAGTTTCCCTCTCAGGACAGGGAGCTCTTCATTTTTCTCTTTGCTCTAACAGGAGTGCTGCAGAGGTGGTTTGGTGAATTTCCTGCAAAGACAGAATCTTCCCTTCTTGTTCTAGGGAAAGGCTCTTCAGACAAAAAAACCCCTCTTGGAATCCTTCTAGCTCTTCAAGCTGCTTTGCTTGTGCTCTTAGTTGAGTCCTCACCTCTTCCAGCTGCACCTCCAGCTCCCACCTTTCCTCGATCTCCTGCTCTGCATGGCTCCGGAGTTGCTCTGCCTCAGACGCATGGGCCTCCGCTCCTCTCCTTAGCTCCACCTCCTTCTGTACAAGCCTGCTCTGTACATCCAACAATGCCCTAGCATACTCCTCTTTGGCCTCGTCTTGGGATTTCTGGATGTCCAGACAATGCAGATGCTCTTCCTCCAAGTTCTTGGTTACGTTCCTCACCACTTCTTCCAGCTCCAGTCTGTGGGCCTCCACACGTCTCACCTCATTGACAAGACATGCCTTTGTTCTCCAGCTACATAGCTATGTTGCCAATCTTCCTCAGGGAGCTGCGGTGCTCCTCCTGCAATTTCTGCATGGCCACCAGGTGGCACTCATCCAAGGTCCCCAACTCAGCCTTCACCCTGTCCAGCTCAGTCTGGGTAACCTTCAGGTCTTGAACCTCCTGGAGGATGACTCGCCATCTGTCCTCAACAATGGCTGCCCGCCTCTGGTTCTTCACCAGGTCTTCCTTCTGGTCAACACAACATGTCTCCAGCTTCCGTATCTCTTCCTCTTGACCCTTTATTAACGTTTGTGCCATATGCTGATTTTGTGGCCTACTTGGACTCTTCTTGCTCTTTTCCCTAGGGGGCACCACAGAGCAGGAGTGGCTATTCTTGTTTTGGACTTTTCCGCTTTCTTGTCCTTCTTTTGGGTCCCTCTTCAGTGTCTCCCGCACACTGTCCATTTCACTGATGGCAACAGCAATGTCGGGAGCCATTCCAGCCAAAAAGGAGTGTTTGAGGGCTGGAGTTGCTTGACAAAACTCTTTCAAGGAGCGTCAGTGCGCTTTTGACAGATGCTTGGGTCCCTCTGCCTCCAGCCAAGCCTCCATGTCCGCATCCATTGTCCAGTCATCTTCCTTTGGGTCCTGCCAGAAAACGTCTTCCTTCAGGGAACACTTACTGGGTAGGTGACCATATTCCAGGCAGCATATACAGTACGGGGCTCCACTTTGTGCCAGTTCCTCCTGATGCATCATCCTCATGACTTCAGACATGGCGCAGCCAGACTCTTCCCCAGAGAAACGAGGGCACCCTTCCAGTGTCCATCTTTGGGTGCACTCTGGCAACCTCAGGAAATCGACTATTACCTCTCTTTGTTCTGGAGACAAGTGTTTTCTCCCATCTTTCTTTTGCCAGGAGGTGGTTTTGGACCACTCCAGGTTCAAAAGCTCCATGTCAATTATTATTATTATTATTTATTTATTTTTTAAAATAGTTGTACTACCTCCTATTGCCTAAAGGTGATGCCTTCTGCCCACATTCTCCGTAGTGTCCCTTGGGGTGGGATAACACTCAAGGACCTTTTCAGAGGGTGTAGGCACTTGAAGAATCCAGAGGGGGCAGTATTCCAAACAAAACCATAATTGTATTATTCTAATTCTTGACAAAAAACACATGAAAGGGTGGGGTAATCGGAAAAACAAACACATACAGTCCACAACTGTTCTCTTTGCCTTTGTCCGTAATCCACTATCAACATCCAAATCAGTTCCTCAAACAATCCAAAAGTCGGTACACAAAACGGGGTCCTCAAAACAATTCAAATCAAACACAAACAGCAATCCAAAACAATTCTCTCTTACTCTCTCACTCTCCAATACACCAACCTACTCCCTCCACCAATGTGACACAAAACAGTCATTTATACAGCTCTCCAATTGACATCAGCAGTCCTCGTTGCTTTATGTGCTTCAGGTGTGGGACTGCAGGCTACTGGGAACTGTAGTCTTCTTGGATTTAGTGACTCCCAAGAGTTAGAGGCAGGCAGCCATTTCCTCGTCCTGCCCCTTAGGATGCCACAGTATATTACATATAGGTAAAATAATGAATTTTATTGAACTGGTGAAGAGGAGATGTACGCTTCCTTCCAGAAACCTTGAATTAGACTTGAACAGCACAGTTGGATGGATTCCAAGGATACACAATTAAGCATGTGGACAAATCTCCACTAAAGCCACATGAGCCATTATGCTGACACAAGCCCTTTGAGGATTGAAAAATAGCTCTAAAATTGGCACAAGAGTGAATCACTTCAACTGCTCCTCTTCTAGCCAAGCTGAAGGAAAAATGCAGCAACTTAAGTCTTAAGTGCCATATTGAGGCACTGTAACACTCACTAATCTCTTTGTCATTATGACATCACCAAGGACATCCCATTTAATTAGATACTTAATTACAGATGACGTCTCACATTCAACATTAACACAAAACAAAACACTGCAAAAGACTAATTCTACACCATTGAGCTCAGATGCACTTCTGCTTGGTTTTCTTAGGCAAGGCCTGTTGATTGATCATTGACTGCAGTAATTTAGCAGTAATGCAGTTTAGCAGTAATACGAACCCCTCCCACCCTCTCTCTCATTCTCTCTTTCTCACACGCTCTCACCCCTTCTCCCACCTCTTCTCTCTCCCTCCCTCCCTCTCTCAATTCCTCTCTACCTCCCTTGCTCCCTCTCTCTCTCGTTCCCTCCCCTCTCTCTATTTCTCCCTCCCTCTTTCTCTCCTGCTCTCTCCATCCCCCCCTCTTTCTCTCACCCTCCCTCTCTCTTTCTTCTCCCCCATCCTCCTCCCTCTCTCCTGTGTACATGCAAACCGCCATGTTGGCTCAGAACAGAACAAGTCGCGTGAGACCCAGGCTGGTGAGTGGAAATGTGGCCAGTAGGGGGACGACGTGTGCAGATTGGGACCTACCTCAGGTTGGGAGCGCGAATCGGGCAGGTAGAGGGAGGGCAGGGAGCTGTTGTAGGTCCTCAGGCAGGGCTGTCGCTGCCGGTCGATGGAGGCGGAGGAGTGAGGCCGCAGGGCGGCGGCAGCAGAGCTCACAGGGGTCAGCGGGGCCCGCATGGCCCGGCCCAGGCTGTTGGACTTGCTCTCCTTCCGCTGGTATTCGATCGGTGACTGCAGTGCTGAGCAGCGGGTTGAGGAGAAGAGAGAAAACACACTCATGGGAGGGCAAGCGAAACTGGGTCAATCCAGAAACTGAATAACAATCATCCATCCATCCATCCATTATCTAAGCCGCTTATTCCTGGTCAGGGTCGCGGGGGGGGCTGGAGCCTATCCCAGCATGCGTTCCGGGTGAGAGGCAGGAATACACCCTGGACAGGTCGCCAATCCATCGCAGGGCACACACACCATTCACTCACACACTCATACCTACGGGCAATTTAGACTCTCCAATTAGCCTAACGTGCATGTCTTTGGACTGTGGAGGAAACCAGAGTACCCGGAGGAAACCCACGCGGACACGGGAGAACATGCAAACTCGCACAGAAAGGCCCCGGCCTGGATTCGAACCTGAGACCTTCTTGCTGTGAGGCGACAGCGCTATCCACTGCACCACCGTGCCGCCTGAATAACAATCATTCATAATAATAATCATAACAATAATAACAGTATTATTTATATGAGATAATATATAATAATGACCAGCTATTCATTATAATGTCATATTGATGTAATAATACAGTGTCTTGCAAAAGTACTCAATATTTTCAAAGTTTTCAAATATTGCTGGATTACAAATGATACATTCACATTTTTTTCCATTTAATCTTTTTTATTAAAAACTCATATGCTCAAAGAAGTCATTAGTTATGTCAGCAAATATTTTAAAGAAAAATTAAAAGCTGAAATATGTTGCTTGCATAAGTATTCAGACCCCTCACATTCATATTTGGTGGAGGCACCTTTTGCTGCAATGACAGCTTTATGTCTTTTTGGGTAAGTTTCTACCAACTTTGCACACTGGTTGGAGGTGATTTTCACCCATTCTTCCGAGCGGAATTGCTCCAGCTCTCTCAAGTTGCTTGGACATTACTTATGGACAGCAATTTTCAAATTGTGCCACCGAGTTCAGGCCAGGACTTTGACTGAGCCACTCAAGGACATTCACCTTTTTATTCTTGAGCCACTCCAATGTAGCTTTGGCCCTGTGCGTTGTCCTACTGAAAGGTGAATCTTTGCCCCAGCTTCAGTTTTTTGGAAGACTGAAATAGGTTTTCTTGCAGTATCTGCCTGTACTTTGTTCCATCCATTATTCCTTCTATTCTGGCAAGTTTCCCAGTCCCTGCTGAAGAGAAGCATCCCCATAGCATGATACTGCCACCACCATGCTTCACTGTAGGGATGGTGTTACGTGGGGCATAGGCAGTGTTACTGTAGGTTTGCGCCATATATAACACTTTGCATTTTGGCCAAAAAGTTATATTTTAGTCTCATCTGACCACAAAACCTTTTCCCACATCTTTCCCACAGCTGGATCACTTGTTTGGTCATTGAGTTTGGAGGGACAGCCTTTTCAAGGCAGGGTCTGGGAGGTATGATGCAGCTTCCACTTCTTGATTATTGAGCTAACAGTGATCACTGGGATATCCAAACCCTTACATCTTTTTGTGTATCATTCTCCTAATCTGTGCCATATCCTAGGCTTCCTGAGAAAGCTCTTTGGTCTTCATTTTTGTGTCTTTCCTTTAAATTCACCACAAAGACAAGTGTTTTAACCCTGAAATCATGACAGTCATTGTTATGGCACAATTAACTCATTGTGTGGCTTGTTAAGGTCATGTTTTGCACCTGCATTAACTTACAGCTGCCAGAGCACAGGGTTTGAATACTTTTGCAATCAACATTTTTCCATTTTTATTTCATTTTAAGTATCTATATGCTATCTATATGTTTTTTTTAAACAAATGTGAGGAGTAGGTTGTATTTATAACAGATATTAGTTCTTTAAGAATTTGTTCCTGATTTTATCCCATTTTCTCCCAATTTAGTAGCCAATGTCAATCCCCCCCTTGTATTATAAGTTTGCTGCCGTAGCCCTGTGACCGGCAGCGACAAAGGCGAAGTATTGCCTCCTCCAAGACGGCACTCGCCAAGCTGTCAACCGGTACTCCAGAGCCACTCCTATACACGGCAAACTTCCTGTCGGCTTCCCTCCCCCCTCCCTGGGGCGGATAGCCAATTGCCACCCCCTGGTGGCACTCCCGGCCAGAGCCGAGTGTTATAAATGAAAGCTTGAAAGCAACAAAACTTTTGCAAGGCACTGTACACTGGAGCTAAATACAGTCTGTCCACTTTGTCCACTGCTAATTACACCTGACAGTAATCCCACAGATAAGAAATGTCCCGTTCGTCTTGCTCTAGCAGTGATTATTCTTGCCATTTTAAATGCACTTATTGTAAGAGTTTTGGCCAAATGCCTAAAATGTAAAATGTAAATGGTGATAAGCAACATAAAGTGTGCAATTTTGGGGGCTCCCAGGTGGCACACCCAGCTAATTCACTAGTTCTCTATGCAGTGACATGACCCCACAGTCCCACCGCGGGGACGCATAATTGGCGATAACATTGCCCAGGGAGGTGAGGTTTATTGTATTATTGGCCACAGCCATTGCCTATTCCCATTGGCACCCCCTCCTGGTCAATCGGGTGTCTGCAGTCTGCCTTAACAAGCTGCATAAACCACTAGTCATGTGACTGAATAACTGAAGCTCAGCCCAGTGGCTGGGGGGCAGGGTGAGGCTGGGGGGCAGGGTGAGGTGGGGGGAACACTGCAGCAATGGGACGTGCTTCAATTACAACAGGGCATTCCAAATTAGGATTAAATTCAATTAAATTAGGAATAAAGAAAACATTTTTTAAAGAAAAATTAGTTTGAAAACATGACCATAACATGTAGTTTGGGAAACCAGGGGCCCACGCATGTGTCACACAAAAGGAAGATTACTATAGCGATGAGGGAGGGGTTATTTGCTTTGGTGCTACCAGTCAGTTTGTTGCGTTGGATCTGACATGAACATAACATGCACGTATGAGGGAACAGTGGTACGCACAGGCGTCACACAGAGGAGGAGAGGTTGCTATAGCAATGAGCGAGGGGTTGAGAGGGGGTAAATTTGTTGCCCCGCTTACCATTCAGGAAGTTGCGCTGGGTCTCCAGTATCTGGCTCACGTCGGCCGCCCAAGCCTGTCGGATCTCAGGCGTGGCTGCCTGCATTACATAGCGCACCGTGTTCCCGTCAGCGCCCCGGGACGTCAGCGCAAAGCGGTAGGGGTCACCCTCCACGCAGTCCTCTGTCCCGAGGCAGCTGACCTGGGACATTTGGGGGCATTGTCCAGTCAGACCCAGAGAGGAGGAATCCATCCAAATCACACGCCGCATGAACATTCACACCCATGAGAGTGAGTGTCTTAAATAAAAAAGCACCGTAGACTGTATTTGTATTCTTCTTATTGTTATGAACATTATTACAGTTATTATTGTTGGGCCAGAAAAAAAACTTGTTCATTACAGTTTTTTCAATTGAATATTAATTTGTGTCATAAAACAGTTCAAGGGAAAGACGTGAGGAAATAATCAAGTTAGCATATGAACACCCCATAGCACAATCACTTCACAATTAATTAGTTGCATATAACTGATGAGATGTCAAATGATTAGTCAAATTAATTTAACGGCTCATTCCAATTAAATTAATCAAGGAGGCTATAGGAGTGAGAGATTGAACCCTTCCTCGCTCCAAGAGCAAAAAACATTCACACGCTACAAAAAGTATTTTTTCCTAAAGCCTTCATTACCACAGCGTCACTTTGTTATAAATCATTCATAAGCATATGTGCAGGAACTGTGATAAGAAGGCCTTCCTTAACTCAAGTATCATCATGTGCTACGTCACACTTGAGAACAGCATTTTGCATAACGTACTGTTATATCATCCAGCATGAACCTCTACATTTCTGCATGAATTATTTATAGAGATGTTATGTTACATTAATGAAAGCTTTGCACATTCTTAATGAATGATATACTAGCATATGTTTGAAGTGTGACCAGAAAATCTGTCAACAGAAAATGTACCACACACAGCTTTTATATACATTCAGTATTCTTTTCCATTTCTATTCTACATCTATTCTATTATATCCATCATATTAGAATATCTACTTTATTTTCATTTATATTCAGTGTTTGTCCCATAGAGACCCAGTGAAGTATTGATAACTGGGTCAATATCAGTATAAGGTCCTCAATATAATCACTCAAGTTTCATGAAAATATTGCAAAACAAATAATTTCTCAAGTTGTATTCTAAATGGGTAAACATTTATGAATATATCAGTTTAATGACATGTGCCTTAAGATGCATTTGATACATTTTGTACCATTTTCTTTGATTGGATGTAGGGGATTTCAATTTCAGTCAACTTCAATGAGTGTAATAAGTGATTAAATCACAAAAAATTCAAAGACAGTAATAATATATTATATATATAATAATATACAGTAATCATAAAGAATCATTTATGTTGCATAATGATATTAAACACTTTGCGTGTGTCTGTGAAATCGCTGTCCACCCTGTCATGATGGGGTAAACTCCCCTTTAAGAGCCTCTCCTTTAATCCAGTGACATCACAGCCACCATATTGTATTTCTTCAGTGGAGGGAAAACAACTTTTCCAGTTGCAGTAAGTATCTACACTTATATTTCCTAATTTTCATCATATTGTGTTTGTAGTTGGATGTGGTCAAGCTTAACTTGTCAGTTAATTAATAAAATTTCAGAATATTCAAATATGTTTGTGAAACAGTTCAAGGTCAGCTTCAACAATTCAAATCTTTGCTAACTAAAGGTCAACCATAGATGCAAATTTTTGCTAACTTTAGCAAAAAAAGTCCACCCTGTCATTGTTCACCCTGTCATGGTACATGTCAGGGTGGACATATGTATAGTTTATTAAAAATATAATGTTAGAAAATATATTATATACATAATAAAAAATGCCACCATCTGATAAATATGGTTATTGATATCAATGTGTAATGTTTCTACGCCGTCTGTCTGATAAATATGGTTATTATTATTATGTTTTGATAGCGTTTCGTCAGGGTCCTGTAGCTGTGGCCCTGTATCTGTCTGGGTCCTCTAGAGCTTTCTGTGCTGCAGGGCTGCAGTGACCCCATATAGCATTTACGCATCCATGCATTTGTTTACAGCTACATACACATTGTGTTGAATTGTCATGAAACTAGTATTATATTTAAAAACAAAAATGTCGTTTTCAAGGAATGACTCCTGCTGAGATAGCAAGGAGGTATAGGGAACGTGCCGACCCCAAAAGAAGAAGAAAGTACCTTGAGAAAGAGAGGGAGAAATGGAAGGCAGAATGAGCTTAGTGAGAGAGAGAAGCGTGCCAAAAGAAATAAATGGGAAGAGGCTACAGTCAGAGACACCACCCACAACTCCTGAAAATCAGCCTGAGCCAGGGCCCTCCAGGTTACAACATGGTAGCTTGGATATTGAAAGGATTTATGAAAGATTTTGAGATTTATTTGAAGTACATTTTCCAACTGGGCCGTATCTGACCTTGGTGCTGTGGGCAGTGGTGTCCCGCAGGGATCGGTGCTGGGACCTCTGCTCTTCCTTATTTACATAAATTATCTTGATATGGATGCTAGTAGCAAAATAGTTACATTTGCAGATGATACTAAACTTGGGGGCTTGGCAAACAGTTTGGAATCGACTAAAGTAATCCAAGATGATTGAAACAAAATCCAAAAATGGGCAGATACATGGCAGATGACATTCAATATTGCTCAATGTAAAGTTATGCATGTGGGAAATAAAAACATTAGACAGGAGTATTTTATGGGAGGAGAAAAGTTAGTAGGTGTTCAATTTGAAAAAGACTGAGGAATTGTGGTTGATCAAAGCCTATCCGCATCAAAGCAGTGTGCTACAGCAGTGAAAAAAGCCAACAGGATGCTGGGTACATAGCAAAAAGTATTGAGTATAAATCAAAGGAGGTTATATTAATGTTATATAATGCCTTTGTCAGACCTCACTTAGAATTCTGTGTGCAGTTCTGGGCACCGCACTACAAGAAAGATATAGAAGCTCTTGTAAAGTTCAAAGAAGGGCAACTAAACTGATACCTTGTAGGAAAGGTAAAAGTTATGATGATAGACTTATGGCACTCAATCTATTTAAGCTTAGCAAACGGAGACTTAGGGGGGATTTGATTGATGGTTTTAAATTCCTAAAAGGGATTAACAAAGTGAAATACCAAAGATTTTTTAAGATAAGTGGAGTCAGCAGAACAAGAGGCCACAGGTGGAAATTAGTTAAAGGCAAATTCCGCACAGATATTAGGAAGTTTTTCTTTACACAGAGAGTTGTCAATGCCTGGAACAGCTTGCCAGGTCGGGTAGTAGAGGCAGAAACACTTGGGCTATTCAAGTCCAGGCTAGATGCAGTACTAGATACTCTATAGATTAGGACATGACGAGCCTAGATGGGCCGAACGGCCCGTTCTCGTCATTATGCATTCTTATGTTCTTATGTTCTTATGTAACTGTTTATTTCCCCACATAATGATATTCTGACAATTAACTCCCACTAAACTGTAACTCTTACTAAAAACCCTAACATAAATACTTTGTGTTTTAGGCAATGGCGCCAAGCAGAACGCAGTCAAAGGAGAGCAAAAAAACAAAAAAAATGAGATAGAAAAATTGAGGGCACAGCTAGCAAAAGAGAGAAGGAAAGCTGAAAAATACAGGAAGAAGTACCATAGGTCCAAGAAAGAAACTGCATCCAAATCTCTGCGTTCAAAAGTCAATGCTTATGATCAGATTAAATGAGTGTTCTTAATTATTTTCTCATTTGTTCATTTAATTGATAGTAAAATGTTTTCATTAAATACCGTTCATCATAATGCTAAAGTGTTTCCTCATGTTTCACAAATGATGTGTCCTCTTCTACAACACAGAGTCATGCCTTTGTCCACCCTGTCATGCCCAGGTCCACCCTCTCATCTTCATGTTTTATCAAAATAAGCAAATCATTCTCATAAGTTATCAAAAACTTTTGAGTGATTTGTTTATAAATAGGAGGGTGTTATGTTTTGCCACATTTGTTTTTGTATTTTATTATTTTTCTCATCATTATGGTTCATTCACGTCTGTTTCCCCGTCTGTCTGTGTTCCGTGTTTTTCGATTATCCACTCCTCGTCTTTGTTATGTTTGTCACCAGCTATGTTTTCCTATCTCGTTTACTTCCTTCTTTCTTTCTAAACACTCTGTATATATTAGTGAGATGCAAGGCCGTAACCATGGAGTCAACATTGGGGGGGACCAAATCAATTTATTTATATTTTTATATCAGCTAGGCTATATATTGGGGGGGACATTTTGAGCATATCTGAATATTGGGGGGGATGTGTCCCCCCCAATATATATGGTAATTTCGGCCTTGGTGAGATGTATATAGTACTAACCTACTAATCTACTAACATTAGGGATTTAGATTAAGTTACTAACATTATTAATTACTAATAATCTCATGCTTCTATCTACCGCTATCATTCTCTCTCTCGTTGTCCTATCCCTGTACGCTTCTCTCTTTTCGCTTTATCTGCACGCAGATTCTTTCTATCTGCGCTCCTCCCCTTCGAACTGTGCACGTGTCTACCTGCTAGTCCAGGTTGTTTATTTTCAATGTGTTTATGTGTTTCCCAGTCCGTGTCTTTCGTTTCCCCTCGTAATTGTATTAGTTATCCTTAATCTGTGTTCCTGCCCTTCTCTCCTCCCAGTCACACCTGATTCCTATTGTGTTTCCCTTCCCTGCTTGTATTTAAGTTCCGTGTTTGCTTTCATTCATTGTCAGAACGTTGATCATTATTCACTGTGCCGATTGTTTGTAAGCCAGAGTTTATTGTATTTTCCGAGACACCCCTTCTGTTTGACTTCGAGTTTTGCCTTCCGATTTTGTTTGTTTGCCTTTCTGATTATTTGGTTTTGACTTTTGTATTGCCTTTTTGACTACTCTTTTGGATTTCGATTTTGTACTTTTCCTAACTCTGACTATCAGCTTTTGAACCTTGCCTGATCATTAAACGTTCCTTTACTGCCTTATCCTGGTCTGCGTCTGGGTCCCTGTTCGGTACCTCACAGAGGGGGAAAATAGTATTATTCGAAAATGTGATAAAATATTGATAAAATATCAATTTTATTGATAAAAGAAAGTGTAACTGTCATGGATTTGATTGAAAAAACACCTATTTTACAGTAAATTCATTCATTCAAAAACACTTTTGACATGAACTAAGAATTATTAGTCAGAAAGGGACACAATATCTCTCTGAAAATGTAAATTATATCACCACAATGCAATGGAAATATAATTAATCTCTTTTGTATTTGTCCATGACAGGGTTGACATATCTTGTGGTTGATTCACAAATTGTCTGCTTGTAGTTACTTGATAAAAAGTGCTTAAGCTTGACAAATGCTTTTTGGGTAGTCTACAGTCCACTTAATATAATGAACATTCAAAGAAATTGAAAATATAAACAAATATTTTTGGAATTTATGAAGTACCAAAGGCACCCCATACTGATATTGACCCAACTATAAGAGTCCATAAGGAAGGTCAACGGAAGGCACTCAAAGCACATTTCTTCATGCCATCATGCGTGCAATTCAAACACGAGCAGAAAGACACACACGGATCCACAGAGTTTTGGGGGGGGGGACATAATGCACACCTTGATGCTGTTTTTGAAGATGTATCCCGGCAACGAGAAGCCCTTCTTCCTGTCAATGGGCTCGCTGAAGATCACCAGCTGCTCAAATAGGAAGACCCGCCTCTCCTTGGCCCGGGGCAGGAAGCTGCTGTCCTGCTCAGACACAGTGAAGGTGTCCTGCTGCAGCAGTTTCCCCTGAGCTGTGATCTTCCCCTGAGAGAGAGGGAGAGAGGGAGAGAGGGAGGGAGGAAGGGAGAGAGAGAGAGAGAGGGAGAGAAGGAGACAGAGAGAGAGAGGGACAGGGAGAGAGGGGGAGAGAGGGAGGAAGGTACAAAGGGAGGGAGGGAAGGAGGGGGGAGGGAGAAAAGGACAGGGAAAGGGAGGGAGGGAGGGAGGGGCAGAGGAGATGGGAGAGGGAGAAAGAGAAAGGAGTGAGAGTAAGAGAGAGAGAGGGTGAGAGATTTTAACAGTTGTTAAAGAGCACAGAAAAAAAAACCTGAACCGAAATAATAAAACAAAAAACAACACAGCTTTAAATAAATGTGTGTGTGTGTGTGTGTGTGTGTGTGTGTGTGTGTGTGTGCGTGCGTGCGTGTCTTCGTGTGTGAGAAACATTGAGACTTACCTCGAACCCCTGTAGTCGGCCGACATTCATCATATCGTTACAGCGTTTGGGCACAAAGCACATCACCTCTACTGCTTTCTGGGAGGGAGGGAGAGAGGTGAATTACAATCAGGAAAGGCAACCTATAAAGGGAGAATAGAATATGATATCGAGAATAGAAAGTAGAGACAAGATTAATGGCAGAAAAAAATAATTTTACTTTGCCCTGTTCTGCGCTAACCTGGGGATGAGGAGATTGACCAAACGATGTATGTGCAACACTGATATGTACACCCAACTGACAGAGTGTGCACGGTACAGTACTCATATGTACAACATGAATACTCAGTAGTCATCTTTGTCTTTTTCTGCATTTTCCAGTTATGTTTTTAACGCATCATTGCATATGAGGAGAAGCCAAAGAGAAATATCCACAATAAAACAATAAAAAGAAATGAGCCAGTACCTCAAGCTCTGTAGTGTCCATCCCGGCCTTAGTGTAGTACTTCAGAAAGTCCTGCAGGGGGCCAATACAGCAAAATTCTTATTGGTAATGAATTAAAATGAATGACCTAATTACATTATTGAAATCCATCAGCTTCAGGCAGAGTGTACAGGATCTGCAACGAAAAGGGAGGGCTACTGCATCCAGTGTAGAAAGAAATAAATAATTTAAGTGTCAGTCCAACTTTAGAACTTTAAAACGAGTTTAGAAACACATACAGGTAATGCTATATGCTAAAATAAAGGCAACACTTGCCACACCGCCCTTTATTCCAGCAGTTGCCTGTAAGTATAAACATACATATTGCATTTGTTCAGATACACCCTGTAGATAATGTATAAAACTTTCAATTAGTAGTATTAAAAACATAAACTCATTTCCATGGACTGCATTTTGATCAATCATGTGAGATAGGGGTGAATTCTGGTCGGTAAAGGCTTGATTTGATCACTGGAAATGCTCAGTCGAAAGGGTCACATGTTGTTTTATGTTTGCGTTAATGGAACTGAGCAGGATCTGTAAAGGTATATTCCGTTTGCCCTGACAGATTGTCTATAGACAGTAACCTTAAACGCCCATCAGCTGGTGCCGTTTCAAACATCGCATCAGTGGTTTATCCTCATGTCAACACAGTCAGGCAGTCTATGTCTTTCTCAAGATGCTTGAACACATGCTGATACTGTATTTTGTGGTTTTCGCTCCACCCAAAACCCCCTAGCTTCACACTGGATTAATTCAGGGCTTAAGTTGACCGTGTGCTGGAGTGTACTCTGCGTTTCTCCATTCAGACTCAATATTCAGTTGCTCAGTCTCTTAATAATCAATCAAACTGTTGCACTCCAGCTCGGATAGCCCAGAAACATTGTCTGCACTTCAGGACCAGGATTGAGTACTCCTGGATTTGGAGCATGACTTGAAACAGCGAGGTTCCACAGCAAGGCTGTCCTAGTTCCAGTGGAAGGTTTTATTATTATTATTATTATTATTATTATTTATTACAGTTTTTCTACACATTTTTATTCCCCATCTTTATTTTGTCTCTAAATTTGGAACACCCAATCGCATTTGTAGGCCTGTGCCATCTCAGACACTTCCTGTTTCGTTCCTCCCAGGTGCACGCAGACAGCCTCTGCTTCTATTCACTCTGCAGTGAGTGCCAGCTGAGCTGCGCAGCCACTGCACAGAGGGACGAGCAGATGCAGCAGCTGACTGTCATGTGATATGGATGACTGACACATTTTACAATGTTTAGAACACTAACTGGGACTGTCACCAGCCCTTCAGCGACATGGGATTTATTGTGCGCTTCTTGAAGTCGCTGTTGTACACTCAGAACTAAGTCTCTTCTGTGTAGCGTTGTGGGGGTTTAACAACTCTACCACTGGAAGTGTTCTGAACCCGGAAGGCATTCCAGGTGGGACAGCTCCGGCGGGGGTGACAGGTGAGTTGGTCACAGGTGAGTATGACTGTGGTTCCCTCTCGGGTTCCGGAGCAGGCACGGATTGCAGGTGCCTGCGGTTTCGTCTGAGGACTGTACCCTGCTCGGTCTGTACAGTGTAAGAACGAGGCTCATCTGAAGGAGTCACCACGGTGCCAGGTGTGCTCCAACCTTTTTCTCCATCTAGCTTGATGCGAACGCTCTCACCTGGGTGTAATTCGGGCAACACGCGCACTGTGTGTCTCCTGTTGTAGAACAGCTTGTAGGTGTCTTTTGCCTTTTTGTCCTTCCTCTCCACCTCTTTTTGACTGATGAGCTGCGGTCTGAGCTTCTTCTCAAGCACAGGCATCATGGTCCAGATTTGACGGCCTGTCATGAGCTGGGCGGGGCTCGCACCTGTGGCAGCAATTGGCATGGCACGGTAGCACATCAGTGCCAGGTGGGGGTCTGGTTGTTGCAGTATGCGTTTGGCCATCAGGCCGTTAGCCTGGGGAAAGTGGGGGCTGCTGGTTGTGTGATTAAAGTCATAGTCTCTGCTAAACTGCTTAAATTCAGCTGAACTGAATTGCGTGGCATTGTCACTGATCAGCTCTCTGGGGATGCCCCATCTTGTGAACATACCTTTCAGCCGGGTGATGGCCTGGTGACTGGAGGTTGTCTGTAGCTGGGCGATCTCGATGTCCCTGGAATAATAGTCAACCACGACAAGATAATGCTTACCATTGTGCTCACAGAGGTCTGCTCCGATCTTGTGCCATGGACTCAGTGGCAATGGTGTGGTAAGGAGGGGTTATTTTCTTTGCGCAGGCTTTGTGGTGTAGCAGAAAGTGCACTGGGATACCTTCCTGGTGGTGTCGGCTCCAATGCCGAGCCACCAGACTCACACGTTGGCTCTCTCGCGGCACTTTGTTAACCCTTGATGTCCTCCGTGTATCCTGTCTAGGATGTCAGGAGTAGCCCGTCTGCTTCTGACAGTGACGCTCTCACTGTGTAGTAGCCATGTAGCTTGAAGGGTATGTGGCTCGGCCATCCTGCCCTCACGTATCCCTTCACACTCTGCATGACAGCATCGTTTCCTGTGGCCTCTCTGATGAGGTCTAGCTGGGACTCTGACATCACCCTGGCTATGATTACCGCCTCGATATATGCTCGCACATCGTCCTCTGTGTCAGTGCCAGTGCTGTCTCTGAGGGGGTCTAGAGACAGGGTGTCAGCCACCACCAGCTGCTTACCTGGGACGTGTACTGCTCTTGCATTGAAACGCATGAGGCGCATGAGTAGGCGCTGGCATCTCAGCGGTGCTTTGTCCAGGTCACAGGCATTGAAGAGGGGGGCCAGAGGCTTGTGATCCATTTGCAGGCAAAACTCGTTCATGCCTTGCAGATAACGGGAAAACCGCTCACAGGCCCACACAGCGGCGAGGCATTCCTTCTCGATTTGAGAATATCTCTTTTCAGCATCCGTGAGAGTTCTGAAGCAAAACGCTATGGGTTGGACCTTGTCTCCCTGAACCTGCAGCGCCGCTCCCAGACCATAGCTACAGGCGTTTGCACTCACTATGGTGGGCCTCCCCACATCATAGTACGCCAGGGCTGGAGCTGAGGACAGCATTGTCTTTACCTTGGCTTTACCTTGGCTCGCTGCTGGGGCTCGTCCCACAGCCACTCCGTGTCAGATAGGCCAGGCAGGAACTTTCCCAGGTAATTCACCATGCCTAGCACCTGTCTCAGAGCTGTGATGTTTGTAGGGCTTGGCATGTCTGTGATTGCCTTTACCTTTCCCTGCGCTGGTTTGATGCCGTCTTTGCTGATGACGTACCCGAAGTAATGCAGCTCACCTTTGCTGAAGTGACATTTGTCTCTGTTGAGCTTCATCCTGGATGCTTTGATAGTCTGCAGCACGGCCTCCAGGTTTCTGTCATGCTCATCCTGGTCCTTGCCGTACACGAGGATGTCATCCATGACAACCACCGTGCCCTGGTGCCCTCTCAGCAGGACACACATCTCCCTCTGGAAAATCTCAGATGGTGAATTCACTCCGAACGGGAGGCGCTGAAAGCAGAAACGGCCTCTGGGGGTAATGAATGTGGTTAGCTTGATACATTTGGGGTCTAACGGAATTTGCAGAAACTTGACAACGCATCGAGTGTTGTGAACACTAGCTTTGGTGCAATGTCCTTGAGTGTGGGGAGCATGAACAACTCGCGCTTAACGGCCTGGTTAAGATGTTTGAGGTCCACACAAATCCTCACCTTTTGGTTCTTTTTCGGTACCATCGGCGCACACAACTCTGTGGGCTCTGTCACCTCAGTGATGATCCCCAGGGACTGCATATGCTGGAGCTCTTCATCCACTTTTGGCATGAGGGGGAAAGGCACTCTGCGTGGAGTGCTGAGGCTGTATGGCTGAGCATTGGGCTTTAGCTCGATCAGGACCGGCTCACAGTTGAGTAAACCAATGTCCCCAAAAACATCTTCACTAATCTGATCTGCTCTGAAAACTAAGCCCATGTCACACGCAAGGCTGCGGCTCAGCAGATTGTTGGCATAGGGACCCTCAACTACAAAAATCAAAAATGTGTACCTGTTTCCCTTCCTTTCCACAGATGCCATGAATTTCCCTGTGCATTTCACCGTTCCTCCAGGACCTTCTTAGGTTGATTCCCGTTTTGACCAGCTGGGGACGCTCCGGCAGCGTCTTGTACGCTCTCCGTGACATAATGGTGATGTCCACACCAGTGTCTATTTTGAAGTTTACAGCCTTGCCGAACACCAGTAGTGTCACATGCCACGTTTTGTCCGAATCTGGCCCCTCTAGACTCCCGAGGAAATAAGGATCATGGCCTTCACTCTCCGTTTCGTCATGATACACAACCTCTTTAATGTCCCTGGTCTTGCATGCAACCGCAAAGTGCCAGAGCTTATCGCATTTTCTTCACTGCCTATTGCGTACAAGACACTCTTGCTGCTGGCTATGTGTGCAATTGCACCGCAAGCAGACGTGTCCCTGTTCCCGCTTGCCTTCGTGCCCCTGTTTGAAGGGCTTGCTGCTGTTCCGTTTTGCACAAGCGCCTCTGTGATTGCTAACGTCGTCTAGCTCTGTTGCCATTCCCAATGTGTTTAGATTTTTGACTAGCTCCGACTGACAGGCTATTTGCACTGCTATTTCCAGCGTCAACTTCTCTTGCATTTGTAGCTTTTGTAAGATGTCTTGGTCTGCAATTACCATATCGCGAATCTGCTCTTCCTTTAAAGCCCCAAATTCGCAATGTTCCGCTAGCCTGTACAAGTTCCTTACAAATGCTTTGACGGTTTCCCCTGCTCTCTGTGAGTGCTGGTGAAAACATGTGCGTTCATGAATTACATTTCTCTGTGGCACAAAATGTTCATTAAATTTTCCGACTACAGTGTCGTAATTGTCGGCATGTGAGTTCTCCACGAAGGTAAACGAATTGAAGATAGCCTCAGCATCCTTCCCCATTGCATATATCAATGAATTTACTTGGATCTCACCTTATTTAGCTTAGTAGCTATTCTGAAGCGGGAAAACCAAGTTGGCCATTTCGCTGGCTGCGTGAAGTTGCATTGTGCATTTACAGTATAAGATTTCCCTCTTGTTATTCAATTCTCTTTGGCTGGAGTCAGATCCTGATCAAGAAATATACACAATATACACTACCGGTCAAAAGTTTTAGAACACCCCCATTTTTCCAGTTTTTACTGAAATGCAAGCAGTTCAAGTCCAGTGAATAACCAGAAATGATACAAAGGTAAGCGGTAAACTGCCAGAGGTTAAAAAAATATGTTTAGGTTACCAAAAACAGAAAAATAATGTACATTTCATAGTTACAAAAGAAGGCCCTTTTCAGGGAACAAGTAATGGGTTAACGTGGGTTAAAAGTCACTCTTTGCAAGTTGCCGACTCTGGATCCAGCAAAAGAGCCCCAGACCATCACGCTTTCTCCTCCATGTTTGACAGTTGGTATCACACACTGAGGAACCATCAGAACCGAAGATTTCAAATTTTGATTCATCAGTCCAGAAGACATTCTTCCAGTCTTCAGTAGTTCACTGGCGGAGCTTCATGGCCCAGGCAAGCCTCTTTTTCTTCTTAGCAATGGCTTTCTTACTGCCACTCGACCTGTCAAACCTGCAGCTCGAAGTCTTCTCTTCACAGTTGAAACTGAGACTTCCTTACTTCGACCAGTGCTAAGCTGTGCTTGAAGCTGTTGTCCTGTGAGCCGCTTATCACGCAAGCTGTTGACTCTCAGAAACCTGTCTTCTGATTTTGTTGTGGCTTTGGGGCTGCCAGACCTCTTCCTGTCAGAATTTCCTCCAGTTTCCAAGTGCGTTTTGATGATGTAGGAAAGTACTCACTGCCAAACAAATTACATTATTTTTCAGTTTTTGGTAACCGAAACTTTTTTTTTTTACCTCTGGCAGTTTATCACTTATCTTTGTACCATTTCAGGTTATTCACTAGACTTGAACTGCTTAAATTTCAGTAAAAACTGGAAAATGGGGGTGTTCTAAAACCTTTGACCGGTAGTGTATATATATACATAATATATACAGTATATCTGCATCCACCTTTTTACACAAGCTCACTGGGGTGAGGGGCAAGGGCTCCTACGCTGATCAAGGATCTGTCGATGGGGTATCAAAAGTACCAGTGCAAGTGATGAGATAAAGCTGGTGTCTGACCTTGAGTAGCAGCTGGTACTTCATGATCCTCTGTACAGGCTTGATGAGCAGGTCATTCAGCTGCAGGCGATGCCCCAACTGTTGCTTCAGCTCCTGGATACGAGGGACAGGACAGGGCAGGAAGGGGAGGGGTGGATGAGGAGACTTTGAGACATGCACTCAAGGAACACAGGCCACCGTCAATCGCGTGATCACGTGACCACCTGGACCAACCCTGGTCTTAGAAGGCTGTAGTTTCTGCTGGTTTTTTGTTGTTACTCGGCACTTAATTCATCAATTAAAGCAGTTGGTTACACAGTTAAGTCACTTCACCTGGTTTCTTGGCTCTAAACTGGTTGCAGATTTTAAGGTGGAAACAAAAACCAACGTGCCCTGCGGCTCTACAGGACCAGGGTTGGGGGCCCCTGATTAAGAGCAATGGGCAGGGGGGGGGGGGAGCTTTACTTGAATCAAGCCATGACTAAGGGATAGGCTGCTGGGGAGACACAGAAGCCTGCTTTTGGATGGAGCCGTTACCATTATCGCGCACCCAACCTGTAGGTCGCCAAGTAGACGGAGGCACTCACTTCGAAGTAGGTCTCGATGTACTCCGACACGATGTGCTCAGACTTTGGTTTGTTCTGACAGTACACCACATACATGTGCAGACGGCGCTCCTGGAGGTCACAAGCACAAACAAACTCTGGGTGTGACACTTACAATCCCCTGTTCCCACTAACTGGTGCACTAACTACCACTGTCAGCTTCCGGGTAGGCTCAGCTACTGCCACAGTTTGTGGCACGAGAGGAAAGAAAGCATAAAATATAACTAGCTCACGTATTGAACATTATCTTTTTTCAGTGGCCATGTGAAAATATACAAAGGCTTTTCATACAAAAAATGAACAACAAATGTTCGGCAGTCTGCAAAGCATATTCTACGGTACGTGGCATGTTAACAGTACGCTTTTCAAGTTTGGTTAGTTGGTTGTCAGAAAATTAAGTGAATTAAATGTTTTTGTTTTTTATTGCGTGAATGTACGCATCTGGCCGAGGCGTGGCATGACACTCAGAACTAATTTCGGGGTCTGGTGCAGAATGCGCAGGCCGTGGCCCACAAGTGGTTCTGATGGATGCCGGGGTTGTGACTGTTTTTGCAGAGCAGCAATACGACAACTTGGGACTTGTGCATTCATCTCTAGGGGAAATGAAAGCATTAGAAAAACAACCGTTGCTTAGCGGGGTTTGCGCAATGCGCTGTGAGCAGGCTGGCTTTCACGCACTGCCTTGAGTGAGTAATGGGGTCAACAGGCGTCGCCACGGCACCCTTACACTCCAATGGAGTTGCGTGCGAGCGAGCTTCGGGGGTCATGTACAATAGCCATGTAGCCTAGAAGCAGCCTTATCTGGGGGGCAGGGCCCAGATAATTGATCTTCGGAGCACTGGTGTGTATTCCAGCGAGTTCCTATATATAACACTTTTCTCTGTGAGGTGGGGAGGGAGAGAGGGGGGGCATTAAAAAAGGAAGAGGGGTGGATCTTGGTCAGGCTGCCCCTAGCCCTGCCCGTAAGGGCCTTCTGGTCTCCAGACCCAATCCATCCACTCATTTAACGTTTAACACACTTTGACACGTTCCTTTCTTTTATAACTCGTCTCCCCCAAACGCATTCAATTGGATTGCACAAAGGACGCACTTCGTCTTCATGAAATCAGTTCAGTCCCCCACCTCCCAGCAATTCAATCCGGTTAATTAATCAGGCCCTGGTAATTAAGTGGCGGGAGGGGGCGGGGGGAGCGGGGTGGGGGGGGTGCGAGAACAGAAGCCATAATGGGGGGATCCTCAACTGATTTAATAAAGACTTTACAATTTCATGGGTTCAAACTAGCCGTGAAATTGCAAAACCTCCGGACGCAATTTGCAGTATTGCTTACAGAGGCCGCACCCCCCCAGTCCCCTCTGTCCCCTCGGCTCCCGTTCCGTTGTCGGGAGCATGACCCGCTCGTTCCCGCAGCTGTGTGTTTGCTCACAGCGCTGTTTATCTTACCCTTGGCTCTGCACAGCTTCAGCCTCAGCATGTTATATGTTATGGGACCCGGGGAGGGGGACATACCTTTTCCCAAAGATTTATGCTCCGTCAAGCAATTACGCTGCTATTTAGTGTTTTATATATATATATACATATATATATATATATTACTTGTTTTTTTGGTTTTTTTGTTTCCTGACCACATTGGTTCACATCTGGACACCAGCCAAGCCGGAGTGGCACTTAAAATGCAAGTCAGAGAAAAGAATCCTGCAACCAGGGTTACGAGAAACAGACCGAGTGAGACGTGTAAAAAACAAAAAAGTAAAAGACAGACAAAGGTTTCGTGCACTTTGACCCCCCTAAACATTTAATGCACCCTTGACACTGCTGAGCCCACTCCCAAAGAGGGACTGGAAGTAGTGCTTGATAACCCCCTCCCACACACACACACACTGCAGCCCCCCCCCCAAATCAAACATGGACATGGGCTGAAACGGGACTCACATGCTTGATGAAGAGCTGGGCCAGTCTCTCAGGCTCAGTCACGCACTTCTCCAGCTCCGCCAGGAAATAGCTGCACAGACACAGGACAGAGATGCGCAGACGCTGACACAGTCACACTGACGAGCGTCACTGTGGCAGGTCTCTCACTCTGTTCAGGTAGGTAACCACCTGAACCTTATCTAAAATGAATCTAATCAATCAAGACATGGATCAGGTGACTCTTCTTATAGTGGATTATATTGATCCATAATACGGAATCACTGACCATTAGATTACATGGGTGGCAGTGTAGTATAATGGTTAGGGAGCTGGGCTTGTAATGCAAAGATTGTATGTAAAGAACTGTAATATAAGTCACTCTCAATAAGAGTGTCTGCTAAATCCTTGTAATGTGTAACACATACATAGATACTCCACCATCTTGCCCCTTCACCTTTCAGGGGAGATGGTTTAAAGAGAGCTGGCAAAACCTGTTTAATTGTGGCCTTTTTCATGCTTTTCCCCCTTTTTCTCCCAATTTGGAATGCCAAATTCTGAAGAAACAACTTTATACTGGCAGACTGTGGCTGCCCAATTGACCAGTGGGGGTCGCTAGTGTGCAACAGGACACCGAAAATCCGGCCGACTGAATCCCTCTCCCCCCAGGTGATGCTACCGCCAATTGTGTGGTCCAGATTCAATACCAGACCATGGGGCTCATCCACACACTAGAACAGAGCCTTAATACAGGATGAGCCACCCAGCATCCAGGACCAGTCGACCTGACCTACCCTGTAAACACATGTGGTAACTTTCATGCACTGCATGGGCACAGAACCACAGCTAAGGTTCGGAAGGGTGTGTGGGGGGGAAGGGTATTCATTTTTCCTAAAATGATTGTTCTTGATTTGTTTTTTGTTGTCCCCATTATCATCATCATAATTCTATATTTTTGTGTATATTTTGATTTATTTGAATCTCCTCTTCTGTGTGTATGTTTGTATCTCCTTCATTTCATTTTTCTCTATTGACATCCTCATTTATGTATCTAATTTCTTATAAAGATATTGTAAAGATTTGATCACACAAAAAAGGGATGCTCACTCTTTATGCCAGTCATAGATCTGGTGAATGTTCCCAAACACAATCTTGTCCTTTCCCTTCATGTCCTCTGGTACACCCTTGCTGTTCATTGTGGTCATATACCCCTGTAACAAGAGACAATGTCGCAAAAATGCAGGCCGTGGGACTAAATTAGGACAAAAGTATCTTGCAAATCAATACATTTGTATTTATTTTACTGTCAAATACAGCAAATATTTCTCCCCTATTTGAAGAGGGTTTTTCAAAAACTCACTCAGTGGACTGAGGACTGTTTTTATAAACCATATTTTTTATGGTGGGTATTATTTTTGGTGGGTTTTACTTTTACACTATTATTCTACACTAAAGAGGTTTTCGTCTCAATGTGACCTCCTCCTAAAAATAAAGGTTGAAGAGGATAAAATCACAAAATCTGAGATTAAAATGTCATGTTCACGAATGTTCAATTTCAGTGAACATTCTCACAACATTTGCTTTAATTTTGCAGCAATGTGACAGCGTCGTTCTATCATTCTGGCAGCACAATAAAAATGTTACAGTGTAAACTGTGAGGAAATAGACAGAAATTGTGCATGCCTGTATTGCAAGAAATATGAGACTTTTAAAATGTATATAATTATGAGTTTTGAATTATAAGAAGTTTGTTCTTTTTTTTTTAATGTTAAATTTGAATGCATTGAAAAAGTCTCATACTTCTTGCAATGTATTTACATGAAAAAATTCCTTAAATTCACAGAACTACATGAGGCTGTTTCAGAGCATGCGTCTTTGAGCCTTGGGAATAAAAAAAGCTACAGTGTCATGATTCATCCTGAGGTCTTAATAAAGACTCAGATAGCTTATTTGGATTAGCATAAATCCCCTTTCCACATCTTTTAGATATAAGCTCTATCAGTTCCCATAGTCTGGTATATTTATAGTTATGCATGTAAAACGCTGTTCTGACTGAGGTTTGGCAGGAGGGCCCTCTCGATTGGACCTCCTAATCATCCTCTGCAGCTGATTGGCTATGCAGTGCCACACAACCCCACCCCGCTTCCTTCTGTCCCTCCCAGTATGAGAACTTTCCATTCCTGCTTAAGTAATAGTTAAATTAACCAATTACCTCCACGATGAGTCCTAGGTCATCCACATAAAGCTTCTCTGTCTCAATGAGCTCCTTCAGTACATAGCTGGAAGGTGACAGAGTGAGCATGTGGGTGTGTGTGTGTGTGAGAGAGAGAGAGAGAGAAAAGAGAGAGAAAGATTAAAAAAGAGAGAGTTATTGGACACTGTATAAATGACAAATAAAAGGAGGATATTAAGCAGAGTGCCACTTCAGTCACTCTGAATTGTGCAATCAGGGCCAGCCGCTTCGTCTCACTCAGGCCTCTTGATAAATGTGTAATAGACAAATAAAAAGCGGCACTTAAACACAGATCGAGCATTTGTCAGTGCCAGAAACTGATGTAACTTTTCATTCTGTTGCTGCAGCACTATGCTAAGTTGAACTGGGAAATGAGCCGAGATACATACTGCCAAAATAAAGGAAACACTTGAGTAAATGAAAGGTTCTGGCAGCTCTGTTATGGTGCGGGGTGTGTTTTTCTGGCATGGTTTAGGTCCACTCAACCCCTAAGAGAGTAAAGTAAATGCCAATAAATACAAAGCCATTCTGAGTGATCACCTTCATCCTATGGTGAAGCATTTCTATCATGATGGAAGTGGTCTCTTCCAGGATGACCATGCTCCCACCCATAGGGCATGAGTAGTCATTCAATGTTTTAATGAGCATGAAAACAATGTAAACCAAATTCCATGGTCGTCTCAGTCACCAGATCTCAACCGAATTGAACACTTTTCATTATGGAGTGGCGCCTGAGACAGTGTTTTCCATCACCATCAGCAAAACACCAAATGGTGGAATTTCTTGTGGCTTGTAGGACGAATGCCCTATTAAGACACTTTATGTTGGGGTGTCCTTTATTTTGGCAGTTACCTGTAGCTATTACTTTGTAAAAAAAAAAAAAAAAAAAAAAAGAGTGAAAATGAGAACCTCTCAAGATGCATTTTGAGATAAGTTAAGTGAACAGGTACAGGTCATCAGGAATAGCTCGGCTCTGGAACTCTGACTCTGGTGGTGCATCGCTTTTTAGGAATGAACTTGTTTCCCCCTGGCCAATAAGAAATTGTTTCAATGTTGCGGGTTGAACACCTACATGCTCTTTTCCAAGGCACTCTTCCTCTCTTCCTCACTGTCCATGGTGGCTGATGATTGGCTGGACGCATCATCCATCAGGGTGGAGCCATCCTCATCTGGGAGAGGATTGGAGGATTGGCGATTCTGTTTAAACACAAGAGAAGGACAACAGTTTATATTCAGTAGTACAGACAAGCAACAAGGGGCAACGAAGTTCTAGTAGGAACTGCTCTGTTCTCTATGTGTTGCTTTACAGGATTTTTCTGAAAGTACTTGGTTAGTGTGCTTTTAGTTGTATAGTGTCCTGAACCAAGAAGTCTGTATTGGTTGCAGTAATACACATACACATCATTTTTAAGTATGTTAAATTCCTCTCTCAAACAAGCACACAGGACACAATAAAGAAATCCTTATCACGGAAGACACCTGTAAGTCATAACTGTGCAGATGAATCAATCCTTTTCAAATTTGATATTGATTAAAAAATAGTTGTGTTGAACTATTGAACGCTGTTCCTCCTTTCTCAAAGTGCATGACCAAAACTGCAAATATTAATTCAAGAGGACATAGAATGAGTTTAAGTAGATGCTCTGCTGACTTCCAAATCTGATATGATGGAAAGCAAATGCACAGCTCTTCAGGCAGTGGCCTGTGGGCAGACAGACGTCCATTGACTGGGCAAATGGAGAATGAATGTAGAGATGTCAGGGAAGAGGAGTAAGAGGATGAGAGAGAGAGAGAGGGTGAGGGAGGGAGAGGGAGAGAGAGAGGGAGAAGGAGCAAGAGAATGTGAGGGAGAGAGGCTTTTGATGTTCCGTTATTGAAACACACCAAAGGCTTTCCACCATTACATGAAACAGCAGCGATATTCCATCCTAACCTCCACTCCCTGACAATGGACAACCCCCTCTCCATACATACTGGGCTACTCAGGCCCCCAACCAAACTCCACCAGACCATGCTGTGACAAATCATGTCCCTCGTCAGAAACAAATTGTCCATAATAGTGCAGCCTGGAACCCAATATGATTGGTCCTTGTGCATCAAGGAGGCCAGGGGGGGTCCTCAATCGGTTGCAGAGGCCCTTGGACAGAATCTTACAGTCCGTACAGAGAAATGCCACCGGCCTTCAGCGAACACAAGCCCCTTGCTTTGGTAGCAAAGTCAGCACCACCTGATGGCAGCTGAGTGGAAGTTCCCCTGCCTCCATACATTCCAGCAGCATCTCATGAAATCACCACCTATGTATCCCCAGTAATGACCCACAGGCAGACAATCTATGCCCGGGAAGCGACCTGTCAGCAACCTGTCACCGTCTGCTGTGCCGCTGCCATCAGCTCCCGCATCGTGGCAGGAGAGTCAAGCTCCTTTTGGTCAGCTGTCAATGTGGGGACACCCCGACAAAGTGTCCCCACACACAGGGCATCACTGCCTTCTGCCCCATTAGAGCAGCGAATAAAAGTTGTGGCTTCCTCATCTCCCTGGGATTGGACGTTAAATGCTGATGGAGGGAAGGAGAGTGAGAGGGAGGGAAAGGGAGAGAGAGAGGGAGAAAGAGAGAGGGTGAGAGAGGGAGAGAGAGGGGACTTTTGTATCAGTGTCCTTCCCCAACCCTCCTGAGACCTCTGCTTTTCTCTTTCTTTAAAGTAAATGTCCAGAGTTATCACAGAGACACATTTAGACAGAAAGAGGAGACGAAGAGAGAAATATTAAGGGATAAGTGTAGAGGGACGTACAGTATATGTACTGTATAAATATAATAGTTTTTACCATTTACTGTATTTTATGCCATATTATCACAATAGTCACTATATAAGCTTTGGCAATATGTATTCTAAAATGTGTCACACCAATAAAGCATTTAAAATTGAATTGGGATGGAAAGAGAGAAAGAAAGGGAAGAAGAGAGAGACAGTGAGAGTCAGACACGTATATATAGAGAAATGTATGCCCAAATATATTTGTTATTGTATATAGTTTGTTTATGTGTTTGTGTGCTTGCCTATTATGCAATGGCAACACAATTGTTGCCATGCCTATAAAGCTCAATTTGAACTGGAATTTGAAAGAGAAGGAGAGAGAGGGTATGAAAGAGAGACAGAAAGAGCGGTACAGAAGAGAGACAGAGAGGGAACGAAAGAGAGAAAGAAAGAGAGGGGGGAGAGAGAGAGAGAGAGAGGCATAAGAATGTATGCAGGTTGCCAGGGTTATGGGAGACATGCAATCACGCACTGACAGAATGATAAGAGGCATGTGCTACCAGTAACTCCAGAAGGAGCGGGATCTGACAATGTTTGATCTGAAGTCAATCTGTCATGAGTGGCCACCTCCACACCATAGAATCCAGAATCTGGAAGGCACTCCTGGAACATGCTCATTGAGCTCATTGAGTGGTCAAGGGGTTCGGAGAAAGCAAACAAGAGGGGCTGGCCATGCCTGTGGTTGAACGACCCGATAGCCGTGAATGCATGATTAATGGTCTTTCCCACTTGTCTCCTGACTATTATCCTCCGCAATCACAGTCAGGCTGGGTAAGCTATACCACTCTACCCCTATACACAAATGTTCATTCAGTAAGCGTGACTAATCCCCCCTCCCCCACCCCCATTCTGCCATGTTTGTTTACGAACCAACAAACTCTATCTCCATTTCTCCCCCTCCCCCTCCCCTTTCACCGACAAGCCTATCCTCCTCCTTCCTCCCTTGAGTGTATCCCAGCTGGGAGCCCACTGGCTGTCGGCTGAACAAACTCATCAATACAGTGGCCTGTCCACGCTTCCGTGAGCCAGCTCAATGGGCCAAGCCATGCTGGGCTCTCCCCCAATCACAAGCTCCGATGGTCCACACCTGAAACGTACACAGACAAATACCTGGGATTCCTTCACCACTTACTATGATGGATATGGCCTTCTCCCCCATCGGGTGAACCAATGCAACAATGACACCGGGCTTCTTCTGTTGAGATATTCCCTTCCTCAGTGCATAGAGTGTCTCCTTTTAAGTTTAAGAGGAACGGCGATGTCAAAGAAACGTGCAAACAGGTTTTTGTGGGAACATCTAATTTTTACCATCTTTGAGGTAACTGACCACACAACAGGCTCCTACAGAGTTCATTTCCGTGCACAGCTGTGCAAAACATGGTTGGACTGAATATGAAGAAAGTTCATTCTTCACAGTAGGGGGAATCTCCTGCGAGTCACAGAAAATTGTTAATTGCAACACAGTGAAATAGTTTGAGCAGAGGTTAAAACCACCCTTTAAACATCTGAAAGAAGCACAATGTGCACACAATGCACAGTTTGCTCAGTGCTACATGTGCAGTGTTGTGTATGCTGTGCAGAGTATGCCGTGGTGCACATGCATGCAGTATGTACAGTGCAGTGTGTGTATGTGTGCAGTAGTGAGTGTGCAGTGTGTGTGTGTGTGTAGTACAGTTTGTGTGTGCAGTGTGTGCAGTAGGCGGTGTGTGTGTAATACAGTGTGTGCAGTGTGTGTGTCTGTGTGTGTGCAGTACAGTGTGTGCAGTGGGTGTATGTGCAGTACAGTTTGTGTATATAGTGTGTGCAGTAGGCGGTGTGTGTGTAGTACAGTGTGCAGTGTGTGTGTGTGTAGTACAGTGTGTGTGTGTGAAGTGTGTGCATTAGGCGGTGTGTGTGTGTGTTTGCAGTACAGTCTGTGCAGTGTGTGTGTGTGTGTGTTTGTGTGTGCAGTACAATATGTGCAGTGTATGAGTGTGTGTGTGTGCAGGACAGTGTGTGTGTGTGTGTGTGTGTGTGTGTGTGTGTGTGTGTGTGCAGTACAGTGTGTGCAGTGTGCGTGTGTGTGTAATACAATGTGTGTGTGTGCAGTGTGTGCAGTAGGTGGTGTGTGTGTGTGTTTGCAGTACAGTCTGTGCAGTGTGTGTGTGTGTGTGTGTGTGTGTGTGTGTGTATGTGTGCAGTACAGTGTATGCAGTGTATGTGTGTTTGCAGTACAGTCTGTGCAGTGTGTGTGTGTGCAGTACAGTGTGTGCAGTGTATGAGTGTGTGTGTGTGTGTGCGCAGTACAGTGTGTGCAGTGTGTGTGTGCAGTAGATGGTGTGTATGTGTGTGGTGTGTGTGCAGTGTGTACAATGCAGTATGTGTGTGTAGTGTGTGCAGTAGGTGATGTGTGTGTAGTGCAACATGTGCAGTGTGGCAAATTCAGTACAGTGTGTGCAGTGCAGTATAGTGTGTGCAATACAGTGTGTGTGTATGTGTGTGTGTTTCCTGGCCTCCCCTGGCCCTGTTTCAGCTCCCCAACTCAAAGCTGGGCTGACAAGTCTGCCTCTCTCCCCTGATCACTTCCAGATGTGCTCAAACTCCACAGGAAAGATCCCGTCTTTTTTTTCCCAATCTCTTTTTATTTTAGGTAGTTTTTTAATTTTTTATTCCAAGCCAGAAGCTTTTTTTAATCTGCAGGTTTTCATGAAAGCTGCTCTTTGAAAAAGGGTATTCTGCAACATGTTCTAAAAGTAAATTTCACACGGTGAATCATGTATTTTAACCTATATAATAAGGGTGATTTCATAGTTCACATTTTAGTGAATCATGTATTTTAACATTTGTAATAAGGATGATTTCATAGTTGTTGTGAACTCCACCCCCTCATAAGACCAGTATTTACCCAATTCAGGACAGGAAAACTGCTGTTTGACACACATTTGCAGTCTTCTTTGGGTCTGTCGATTGAATATTTGACAGTTTACGGTTCGACGGTTTACGAATCATCAGTCTGGGAAATGCTCCATTAGCCAATAAGCTTGTGCTAGAACCCCTGTTGTCTAAGCAGCCATGGTGGCTTAGGTAGTGTGATCATCTCTACCTGGTTCTCTCCCCTGAGCACTAGAGAGCAAGAGAAACAGACCCTGCTTATTCGAAATACGCCTCCTCATCTCCTCGGAAATGATGAAGACGTTCAAAAGGATCGTTCTGGTATCGTAAACATAGCGTTAAAAGGGAAGGAGGCGGGGTTGCTGGGTGGCTCATCCTGTTAAGGCACTGTTGTTGTGGGTGGATGAGCCCCACGGTCTGGTATCAAATCCAGATCATGCCAGTGCTGACTGTGTCCGGCAGCCCCACAGGGCAACGCATAATTGGCAGTAGCGTTGCCCAGGGAGGAAGGGATACGGTCGGCCGGGTTGTCCATGTCGCATCGCACACCAGCGACCCCTGCTTTCAGGCGCCCACAGTCTACCGGTATAAAGCTACACATGAAGTGTCTTCCTCCGACTCGTGTCTGTGAGAGCTCAACTTGTGAACTGCAGTGTGAAAAGAAGCAGCGGCTGACATCACGTGTTTCGGAGGAAAGCACGTGCTTGTCTGTGCTCTCCAGAATTGACAGCTGACTTTGCAGGGAGCGCAGCTTAAGAATACATTTGGGCATTCCAAATTGGGAGGAAAAGGGGAAAAAGCACATAAAAAACAAATGGAGGGATGAGGGAAAGGGTAATCTGACCCACAAGGCGCAGTCAAGCCCCATCCCCCAGTTAGACTACTGGAATGGGATCACTGAGTCACTGTCTGGCATACAGAATGTGCCCACAAAAAGAAGGCAAACACTGGAAAGAGGCTGAGATAGAAAGAGAGAACTAGGGAGAGAAATAGGGATAATAATTGCTATAATAAAAATGAAGAGATGTTCATTACCATTGTCACTCTGTATATCATTCGTGTAGAATGCTTTGACAATACAAGGCATATTGATTTTGTCATGCCAATAAAGAAAACTGAATTGAGAAATTCAATGTGGGTGAGAGAGAGTGAGAGAGAGATAGAGAGAGTGAGTGAGAGAGAGGGGGAGAGAGTGAGAGAGAGGGGTGGGGGGGGGGTTGAGCTCATCTGGTGATGAGCTCATCTCCCCCTCATGGCAAAAAAGCAAATTGAATTGAAAAATTCTCTGATCCACTTTGGGGACATTTTGTTCTAAGAGTGTTTAAGCAGAGGGGCGGGGACTTGGTGCTGTCTGTGGAGGTGGGCAGATGGTGCAGCACAGTTACTTGTTCAGTGACTGTAATAGGAAATAGGAAAGATAATAGGAGCAACAGAACTGATTCGTTACCTCACATTACGGTTACCTCGCTATCTCATGGTTATCGCATTATCTCACAGTTATCTCCCTATCTCACTGTTATTTAATTATCTCACTGTTATCTCATTATCTCAGTGTTATCTCATTATCCCACTGTTATCTCATTATCTCACTGTTATCTCCCTATCTCACTGTTATCTCATTATCTCACTGTTATCTCATTATCTCAGTGTTATCTCATTATCCCAGTGTTATCTCATTATCTCACTTCTTCTTTTCGTTTCTTTGAAGCGTGGTGTTTATATGACATTTTCCCATTTCTGTACGTACACAGTCCTTTGCATTTTTGTTGAACACTGCAAGGTATTTTGAGCTGCAAGGGTTGGGTAGTAGAGAGCAGACAAGGCAGTGCTCCATAGTGTGGTCTGCTTCACCACATTCACAGGTGGTTGGGCCAGTCTTGTAGCCCCATCTGGCCAGAGCAGCTTTTGACCGTCCCGTTCTCGTTCTCAGGCGGTTGAGTGTTTTCCACTGAGCCCATGGTGCTTCTAGGCAAGGGGGAAGGTCTTCAGTGGGGGGTATTCCCATGACAGTTGGAGGGGGGTCATTTTCAAGCTTTCCCATCCAGAGTTGGATTTTGGTTTCTTCCCGGGACTTTGTTAGGGGCTGGACATGGCTGAGAAAACCTCTTCTTGACTTTAGCCGCTGGGCCGGAGGGTGACATCCATGGAGGAGATGGCGTTCATCACTAGTAGCTTTTGTTATCTCGACTCGGCTGGCAACTTCCCGTCTGATATCAGCAGGGGCAATGCCAGCGAGGAGGTGCAAGTTGCTTGTGTTGGTGGGTTTCAAGCAGCCAGTGATCAGGCGGCAGGTGTTGTTCAATGCTGGGTCAGGTTTCTTGGCATGGGTTGATCTCTCCCAAAAAGGGCATGCATATTCCGCAGAGGAATAGCACAAAGCCAGAGCAGTGGATCTTAATGTGTGTGCTGTGGCTCCCCATTTGGAGTTGGTCAGTTTCTGTAAGATGTTGTTTCGGGAACCGACTTTGGATTTTGTCTTTTTGATGTGCTCCTTAAAGGAGGGAGTACGGTCCAGGGTTACTCCAAGGTAGACAGGATGGGTACAGTGCTCAAGTGGTGTTCCAGACCATTTGATGTTAAGAGGTTGGTTGGCTTCACGGTTCCTGAGATGGAAAGAGCAGACTTGGGTCTTTGCAGGGTTAGCATGTAGGTGGTTGCGCTCGTAGTAGAGGAGTAGCTCATCTAGGGCTGTGGTGAGGTTTACTTCTATTGCTTCAAACGTGTTCTCTTGGGATGTTACACAGAGATCGTCGGCATAGATGAAACGCTCAGTTTGCGGCAGACAGATCAACAAAGACGGCTCCTGTTACCAGTCCTTTCTGAAACCCATCCTCAATGTGTTGAGTGAGGTTCAGAAGTTGGCTTGTTGTAGATTTGCCAGGTCGGAATCCGGCTTGCTGAGGGATGATGGTTGGTTCAGCACCAGGGGCAAGCCTGTTAAGAATCAAGCGCTCAAACAGCTTGTAGAGGTGGCATAGCAGAGAGATTGGGCGAAAGCTCTTTGCATGCGCTGGATCTTTGCCTGGTTTGAGAAGGGCAATAATCCTGGTTTTCCTCCAGGTCTTTGGGATGTTTTTTGTCAGCATACATTTATTCATCAGCTCGAGGGTCCATTTCCTCATCAGAGATCCAAAGTGCTTGATCTCTTCAGTGAAAATGTTATCCAGTCCGATGGCTTTACCGGTCTTAAGGGTGTTGATGCTGGTATTGAGCTCTTCAAGGGAGAACGGCTTAGTCAGTCCCATGGTTTGGGAGTGCTTTACTCGGTCTACCTTTGGTCTTGGCTGTTTGGTGGTGGATTTCCCATTGAGCAGCAGCTGGTGCGCAACTTGGTTGGCAGTGGTGGTATATTGTTGCTGAGTTGGGGTCGATGGATCGTTGCTGATTTTTCGGATGAGGCTCCATGCCTTTTTGCTGTTTTTCGACATATCAGTTGTCTCCAACAGGTCTTTCCATTCCATCTCACTGTTATCTCCCTATCTCACTGTTATCTCATTATCTCACAGTTATCTCATTATCTCACTGTTATCTCATTATCTCACTGTTATCTTGCTATCTCACTGATAAACACAAGAAACAAAGGTATACTGAACAATATACTGTAAGGGACATGGAAAGAAAGAGAATTTAGAAAAAGTACATTAAAAAAATTATATATACTGTATACACAATTACAATATTGTATATGACAAGTATATAATTCCAGATAAACAAATATGTTTTAAGTGGGAGTAAGAATTCACAAAGCTGAAAAAGCAAGCACTTTTGAGTTTTTGAGTTTATGTTCCTTTTAACAATAAATAAACGAGAAAACAAAAGGCCACTTTTCGGGGACACACATCCTCAGTGCACATTCTTTTTGAACAGCGCCTGCTTTAGGCAAGGAGAGTCCACTGGCCTGCATGGGCCTGTATGGATAGCAAAGACATGGACATGGGCTCGAGTACAGAACCCGCACAAAGGGGCTTTTTTTACCATTGAAAAACCGGGGAGGGAAAAAATAGCTAAGTGGTATTTCGGAGAGCAGATTATGTGTGTGTGAGTGCATGTGTGTGTGCCTGTGTGTGTGTGTATGTGTGTGTTGGTGTGTGTGTATGTGTGTATGGGTGCATCCATAGGCGAGTTTAACTCACCTGTGTATGGGTCAGGGTGCTGCCCCTCTGCAGAAGTTCAGACAGGTAGTTGTCGCACAGGGGGTTTCCAGGTGTGCAGTCTTCAGGGTTTCCCGCACCATTCCCCCACTCCTGCACACAGAGAGCAGCCCGACCTCATGCTCAGTCTCGCAGACAGGTGACCTCACACTCAGCCTTGCTGGCAGGTGACAGGTGTGTCACCTGCACCGAGACTCATGCTCCTAATTCACACAAATGGAGCAGGAAGAGCGCTAACGCGCACGCACAGTCACTGAGCGCTCGGTGGTCCACGGGGGAATGCTGTCAGAAGAAACCAGGGGAAAGTCTGCTGTTCTGTGGTCCGCTTGCTCCGCGCACGTTCTGACATTCAAAATAAACAGTCTTTCCACCGTTTTACTCTCTCTGTTTTACTCTACTCGCTCCGCTCTGAGGGGGACAGCATTGCTGCTAACTTATCGTTTCCTTAACGTTTTTGTCATCATAACAACATCCCCCCAAACCCCACAGCGACAACTGTGGCCCCCACCCCAACAAACCCCACAACAACAACTGTGGCCCCCACCCCAACAAACCCCACAAGAACAACTGTGGCTCCCTACCCCACCCCCCACCTCCTCACCAGCTCTTTCTCTGTGGTGGGGAGGATGGTGATACTTTGGCCCTGCTCTCCGGGCGCCCCCCCCAGGGCCGGGCTCTGCTGCGAGGGGGGGCACTTGCCATCCGGCCTGCGGACCTGCCGCTCGCCCTTGGTCCCCCCGCCGCTGCCCCCCCCGGAGCTCAGCTTGCGCACAGGGTTGCTCAGCCACTTCTTCAGGGTGCTGACAGAGCGGCGGGAGCCGGGGGAGCTGGGGGTGGAGCCCCCTGAGGCCTGGGGGGGCAAGGAGGCCACGGAGGTGGAGATACTGCCCTCACTGCCTGCAGCCGAGTATGACTCTGCATAGAGAGAGAGGGAGAGAGAGAGAAACAGGGAGGGAGACAAAAGCTCTTGTTAAAATTGTTCATGAATGAACAACAAAAATCACTCACAGAAAAAAGGAACAGCCATGAAAAGAATGACTTTTTTTCCCACAGACACGGCTGTAAGCGTCGTTCCATGTGGTCGGGGTCCGCACTGGACAGTTTTTCAAGGATGTGCATGATTCTCCGCCTGGACCCTTGTCTGCAAGCAGGTGCTTTTGCCCAGCAATGCATTGTATCATCCACGCGGAACCTTGTAGCTATGCAGACACGCAAAGTGTAAATTAGCCTTTGGCCTCGGCAAACGGCAGGTGGGCACAATCGGCACAGAGGCCCCTGGCGGCGACGTACAGAGGAAGAAAGACGGACGAGTGCGACCCTGAAAGACATGCGACATGAGAGAGAGAGACAGAGCAGGTCTGAGAGACTCGCGCCCGCCTGTCCCTGTTTGAGAGATGACAGCAACCAGAGCAACCGAGCACAAAGAATGACACCGGACACAAGCGCTGCAGACAGTGAGGGGGCGGGGGGGGCATAACTGTCAGGATTCATTTGGTTGTGGGGAAAAAAAGCCAATATGCAGCGCACACCTTGGTGCTTTGTTTTTGTGTTTTGTAGACTCAATACGCACGCTGGGGTTATAACACTTGCCAGAGGCGGATGCAGGGGGTTATCTCAGTTGGCGCTTAGCTGCCTCGTGACCCTTGATTACCAGGTTAAAAATAGTCCACACGCCACCACTGACGGAGTGATATCACAGAGAAGAAGGGCCGCCTGGGGACCGTGACAGGACCAGTGAGGGGCGGGGGGCACGTGGGAACACACACTGTAGGCTTTCACCACGGGATCCTTCGCTCAACACAACACCCCTTCCCCACAGAACTTTTGAATGCAAATCTATAGTTTCCCCCCTTTCTCTCCACTCCCCCCCCCCTCCAAACACACATATAAATATACACAACCCCCCCTCCCCTCCCATCCCATGGGTCATTTTTCAGACAGAAAACCATTCCAGTGGAGAGTGGAACCATGACCTCTGACCTTACATGTGTTTGTGTGTGTGTATAATGTGTGCATATGTATATGGTGTGTGTGCGTGTGTGTGTGTGTTTCGGGGCTGTATGGTCTCTCATAAACAGGTCAGATATCTACCCTCATTCCTTCTCCCTTATCCAACTCAGACAACTATTATTCTTCAGTGAGGCAAGACTCTGGGCACAGTGTCTGGCTGTGGGTGGACTGCAAAGAGCATTGTCATTTCCATCTGGTCCTGAGCCCTAATGGAGGGGTGAGAGAAAGAGAGAGAGAGAGCGAGAGAGAGAGAGAGAGAGAGAGAGAGAGACAGAATGAGACAGAGCAAGAGAGTGAGAGGATGAGAGACAGAGAAATAGAGAGGATGAGAGACAGAGAAAGAGAGAGGATGAGACTGAGCAAGAGAGTGTGAGAAAGAGAGAGAGGATGAAAGAGACAGGATCAGAGAGCGAAATAATGAGGAGATGAGACAGAGAGTGGGAAGTGAGAGAGAGATAGACTATCTAGAGTCTGACGTTCAAACTCAGAAGGTGAAGTGTGGCACCTCGTCCTCACAAACAATTCTGGGGTGAACACATTCCGTCCCCTTTCACTGGCCCCAGATCAGTTCACATAATGTTTTTTTTTATCCCAGGCATTACGCATTACGCAAAATGCTAAATTACTGTTTACAAAACATCCCTCCTACCTTGAGAGCATCTCCTCTGATGCTGTGATCCACTACAAGCTGTTTATAGTCTCTTTCAGCAGGCTTGTATGAAAGACGTACAGGGGCTAATCCACAGTGTAAGTTGTGCAAGCCTCATGTAGCCCATGCAGTCTAAGCATACATTGTGAACTGACAAATACGAGGCACAATGGCACATCGACAGTAAAGCGTGTCACATCAAAGATCCCCATCATCGGGGGCAGAACGTATGGTATGGTCAGCCAACGTGAGCTTTGCGGTCGAAACCCACGAGGATTCCTCTGTCCATCCAACCACCAAAGGACAAAGATGAGGACAAAGGCGTGAACGAGGCCTGGAGCTAATGGAGCACCGCGGTCTTAAAGACAGAGAGGATGATGGGGGGGAAGGGGGACGGGGACGACAAGCCGGCATGGTGATGCAATGGCTCACGCCTCACGCTGATCATTCCACAACATGTCCTGGATCGGGGAAAAAATAACCCAGCAAAGAGCATGCCGAACGGAGAGCACCCCACTCGAATCCCTCCCATTTGTGGGCAAAAAAAGCCTAAGAGCATAGGGCATATCATTCTTCACCACGCCGCGAACACAAGCCCCTATGCGTGCGTGGGGAAGACAAAGACCTTGGACGCCATTTTAACACACTGACTTGGATTCAATCAACAGTCCTTAACTTTGACTCACTAATACATTCAAGTGTTTGTCTTTTCTTCTTCTTCACAAACGCTCCAACATCGCCCACATTATTTCAGTCACACTGTGCCTGGGAATGGGGAAAAAAACAACAACTTGAAATTATTAGTTATTTTTTGGGGCTTTGCTGTCGGATACTGCTATGTGTGTGTGTGTGTGTGTGTGTGTGTGTGTGTACACATGAATTTAGCATCTTGGTGGGGGGTGGGAGATTGATGACACGCCTGACACAATGCTGCAGTGTATTTTAACCCCCACCCTCGCCAAACAGTGGCACGATAGTCCAGTTCTCCGGTTAGAGCTCCCCAGCACTGTCCTATGAGCTTTATGCCGCAGTTAAGCCTCAACTTACGAGCAAGGGCCGGATTCACTAAGCGTTTACACCAGTGCTACGGTTACACCTGTTTTCTCGAAAGGGAGTAAAAAGCAGAAAAACCGTGAAACTATTTCTGCATTATCTTCACAATAATATTTTCTTTCTTTTAATCATTTAACTTGACTGTGTATTTAACACTTTGAGTTTCATTTATTTTAGGAAGAAACAGGTGCCAACTTTGCACTGGTGAAAATGCTTAGTAAATCTGGGCTTAGGTATCTTATTGGATGCCAACTAAGTGATTTAATTAAGCCACCCGTACAAGTCAGGAGAGATAATAACAGATGGAAAGGAGATATGGCAGGGGGAGGTGACAGTTGGGGCGTGTGGGCTGTCATATACCACTCGGTAACCGTCCACATTCAATCTTCACGCGGTTGAGCAGCTTGTCACGGGGCACTGCTGCTCTGCAGACCACCGCATTAAATATCGATCCTGATTTTTCTGCATCCTTTCAAGTGCATATTGACAGGGAGCAGCACGCACTAATTGTTGGCTGCCACTTAAAGAAATTAAAAATCATCCATTTGAGTCACTGTAATTTACCGTCCAAACGCTCAGCTACCAAGCAGTGCAGATTCATTTTTATAATGGCAATGAGAGGATGGGTAGAGGATTACAGTGCTGCCTTTTGTTAAGGCAGTTTGAGCTGGTTTAGGCTCCAAAATTGATCCCCCAGTTTTCCAACAGAAAAAATAACAAATGGAGAAACTGCTCCCAGTTTTAATAAAAGGAATGCGTTTGACACTCATATAACAAGACAATTCTGAAATAGCCGGCAAAGGTCGTCTGCGCATCAACTGAACAAAAAGACACTGTTTGATGAACAGATATGCAGTGTTGCAGGGGTTGTGCTTTCAGGTACGGTATATGTGTTCAAAAAAACCTCAAGGTCAGAAGACAATTACTCAACTCAAAAGAGCAATAAGCTTCAGGTCTCCCCGACTTTGCCAAATGTATTGATTTGTGCTTAAACGCTGCATTCTTGTCTGCTGGGTCACTCGTTCAATAGGATGCAATCTTTTTTTGGACAGTGGATCTAAAGATAAGGTTCAGGTTCTTGTACAACAGAAGTTTTTTCATTTATGTACAACAGAAGTTTTTTCTTTTTTTCTTCCTCTTATTCCTAGACATATTTTTTTCTTGAGGACCTTTCTTCTTAAAACTTAAATAGGAAAAAAACTAGGCATGTAAAGCCACAAAACCATATTTTTTTGGTATTGAAAAGAAATCGTATGTCTTATGTTACTGAAATGCATCCTAAAATTAGATGTTTAATAAAAATGGCAAAAATGTAATTTAAGAAAAGAAACTCAAACGCCAATGTTTTTTTGCAGAGTAAAATCACAGTGGATTGAAGCTGGCAGCGCACTGCTGGGACAGCCCCGTTGCTTTGAGCGCGACGTTACCAAACCAGTCCAGCCTCCCGAGATTACGCTTCCCTTGTGTCTGTGTTTGCCAGGCGGAGACGGTGAGACTCCGTCACGAGAGAGATGCATCATGGCCCTGTGGCAGTTCTATTGTCTGTCTGTGTGAGCAGCACTCAATCTCTCCCACAGTGCCTAGGGGGCCCAGAGACTGTCCCAGTAAACAAACAGGAATCGGAGACGGATAGCTCCATCCGCTCTGCCCCAGCCTGCTGGCCCTGCCGTTGAGTAAGGAGCACGCAGCTCACTGAATCACACCAGTCTGGCGTGCGATCGTTTGCTCCACTTTAACGTCCAGTGTGTAATTCCTGTGCATGTAATAGCACACCTCCACCCCCACCACCACCCTCACCGCACACACGCTGAGAATTAGATCCGTTTTTTTTGTTGCTGCTCGTAGACAGCTAAGAGAGCTAAGAGAGCCCCGAAGGCCCGAAGTGGTTTGATATCGAGAGGCTTCCTCTCTGCATGGATGTGGCTCGTCAGACGTGACTGAGTGGAACACTGCCCGGTGACTTGGGTCCAGGACAGGCCAGCTGGTAAAAACAACAGACCTGGGACTAATTGAATTATTTAAAAATACTTTAACCATTTTAAACATCAGTGAAATTCCTGCAGATTACTGACAATTTTATTGACAAAAGAAACTATTTTCACCAATATTCAGAACAAAATCATTCTTTCATACTACTGTAGGTTTTAGTTAGTAACATGTTTCGTTAAACATTCTCATGGACCTGCAGGACACTGTTTCAAATGTATTTCTCATTTGTATTTGAACCGGTGCATTTCGCACCTCTTTGGCACAATGACCCTGGGTCTTCTCACTTGGACACAGTGATGATTACAATCATCACACCAATTTTATTTTAGGTCGTGTCTCTGTGGTCTAGCCTTGGCCGCAGGTGAAAAGGACTGTGGCAACAAAAATCAGATAGATGACATGAATAAATGACCAAAGGCTTTCTCAGCAGAAATAATGTGTCCTTAGTCGTATCTCTGGGGTCTTATTGTGCCTGATATAATATGTATTTTATTTTTTTCGTCCCGTTTTCTTTTTGAATCCATGACTTTTGGCATTTCCTGTTTCTCTTCTCCTGCACCAAGCATCCATACTGGCCTCCTTCCTTTAAAAAAGAGGTGTCAAACTAATACCCTGGAGGGCCGCAGTGCCTGCAGGTTTTTGTGGTTTCCTTTCAATCGGTAGCCAATTTAGACCGTGTGTGTTTAGCAACTTAAATTAAGCACTTAGGGGCTGAAACATACCAAAAACCAACAGACACTATGGCCCTCCAGGGTATGAGTTTGACACTACTGCTTTAAAAGGACCTGCTCCTGTTCCCTATCCAGCCACATGCTCCCCCTGCCAGGTAACCTTCCTCAATCCAAGGTGCTCATGTAGTGTAGTCCAACTCGGGACTTTACTTACTGAAGTGTCACTCCAGTTCTCACTTCTTGAAACATGCATCTGACATCAGGCCTTAGGGGCGGCATATCGGCATCAAAGAAAAGGAAACCCTTTTCCCATGAATTACATGGATTTTCCCCAAATTCCCACCTCTAACTGATTTGGAAAAAATACAAATCTTTCTGGGAGAGAAAGGGAGGTGCACCAAATTAGCAGCACAATATGTAATGGCCTGCCATAACCTGAGGGACAGTAGAATAACCTAGTGGGATAAAAATACACTAGTCCGATTTTATGTATATTTTTGTGAAGAAAAAAAAAAACATTTTAAATTTTTGTTTTAAAATACTGTTTTATAATGTTTGTTTATATAAGGCAACATATTGAATTATGTCATGTCAATAAAGCATTTTGAATTCAATTAAATTGAGAGGGGAGGAAGTCACTGGTAGAAGAAGGGATTGTGATTCATGCAGGAGAACACAGAGAGGCGAGACCTCCAGGTTAATAGCATGAATGTCAGTAGAATTGAAGCCTGACATGGCGAGCATGGGGGCGGGAGAGGGCGAAATCGAAACCTTGCACTTGGTCAGAGAGGGCCTGACACGACCTCTGCTGCAACCACACCCAGATCTTTCACCCCAGCTTTCACACAGCCGGGGACAAAGGTCCCGTCCGCAGTCCCTCAGGCTAAACACGGCGGACATTCTGCTCGAATGAACATCAGACCATATCGATCAGCTAGCCAAAGCATACCGGCATACTACTTTTACAACTGCATGCTAAATACCATGTAAAATATCAATGTCTTTTTGCTACTCACACTCAATTGCATCACGTATGATTATAGCACCAGTGAAAGTAAAACAAAGGGAAAAAAAGAAAAGTGTCAAACCCTCTTCCCTCTTTCTAAATATTTACCTCCAGTCTCAAAGAAAGACCATGTGAAATAAAGATGTTGTATTGTTATAAGATAACAGAGTGACAAGTTAAACAGAGCTCACTCCGTGTGCTCGCAAATCTGAATGCATATGAGGAGAGCTATGATCAGATGATAAAGATCAGTCATTTAATTTGTCTTGTTTCAGAGACACACGGCACATGCACACACACACACACACACACACACACACACACACACACACACACACACACACACACACACACATATGGGTCTGGGTCTTTTGGGACAATACTGAGAAGTGAGTTAATTGTCAGCAGAGGTTCATTGCAGCGTGATGTGTACACTGCTCCCAAAAAGCTGTTCAGCCTGTTTGTGATCAAATATTTCTCCATGCTGGGTCTTACGGTTCCCAGAAACAGGCCTAACAGAGAGCTTGGTGTCAAATTTAACATTTAACATTTCAACATCTACTATTTTCTAGGTGTGAAATCTTAAAGACACTTCTACTGTTTATTGAATGTTGAAAGTGCTAAATTAAATTAGCTTTAAATATTTACGCATGTCTTAAATGCGTAGTTCTGGCACATTGTATTAAATTAAGAGTTATTCTTAAGACCCTTTGTAATACTCATAAAAGTGACTGCAATGCAGTATTTTTTTTATTAAATGTGGCATAACAATGATATTTAACTTAAACATAGAAAAAAATCTCCCAGGATTCAACTCACACCATTAATAGAAGCCCATTTGTTTATGTAATCCTATCTCTGTGTTTCATTATTTAATAGTACCAGCAACTTCCTGACCAAACTAGTTTTGACCTGTTCTATAGTGGAGTTTTTATTTTCCATATAATGTACTTTACTTTACACTGTTGACTGTGGAGAAATAACTCATGCCTTGGTAACGTAGAAACACCCACCTCCATACACTGAGCTGCATAGCGATGAAGCCCCACCCCATTCCCCCCACCCCCTCTGATCAATTCAGTGTGGATGGTATTGATTTGAATCACAGTGAGGAGCTCAATGCGGCATTTAAAGAAAAAAAACAGCAGTATCACCCTGGGGGGGCGGAAACAAGCAGTATCTCCGGCGTGGAGCCCTGAATCAACGGCGTGTCGCTGGGTGGCAGCAAGTTCTCTGTATGTAGGTGGCGGTGGGCGCGTGTGACGTCCCGTGCCTGCTGCTACATGCGCGCAAATGGCACTTTGATGTAGGCTTTTTATTTGAGGACGCCAACGTGTGCCCAGATGGTGCTGGAGAGAGAGCTGCCTGACGCCCCTGCCTCCTGCGGAGATAATTCCACCCAATCAGCCCAGCGGCAGGAAGGGGGGATGGGGGATGGGGGGACACGACACGACACATGGAGAGACATGTGCCCGGCGTTTATACTCATAATCAAAACGAGAGATTATGAGCCACCCTCGTCCGCTCTCTTATTATGTGGAAGTCCCAGTGGCACTGTGGCAGCCCAAAAGGCATGATGGTGAAGTCAAAGAAACAACCATCCCGGGCAAAACAAGAGGCCTAATTATTATTCTTACAGTTACAGGCTGCAGCTCAGGGTGCATAAAGAGCTTTGCAGAATAAACTGTTCAAAAACAGAGAAAAACAGAAGGAAAAATAAATAAATATATTATTATAATAATTTTTAAACAACAGACACTAAAAATAATAGCAATATTAGAACACATAAAAATGGTTACAAAGTGTTGGATTTAATACTTTAAACAAGAGTTAAAAGGTGACACTAACTCACAGGCCCTAATAAAAACTGGCAGCTTATTCCATTGGAGCCTGAGCCACAAATGTTTCGTTGCCTCTGGTTTTTAAGTTTGTGGCAAATGTAATTTAATTCCACGCTGTAGCTGGTATGCTCGATGTTTCCCCTGAAGCTTACAGTGTTAAGCCTAAGATAGATTTTAGGACTCTAGTATTTTCCAGACAGATTTGGGCCTAAATGTCCAGTCCAAAGTTAGACAAACTTGGTCGTACTGCCTTAATTAAGCACAGTCTGTCCTGGTCTGTATACAAGGGTTAAATAACAGCACCACTGATCTGTGGGCTATGTATTCCTGAGATATCTAACTTTGCTACACTGATAATTCTGGGTATAGGCAACTCTGTTCAACGATGCTAAATTGCAAGGGGAAGTGATTCATGTTTGTTAGTTTGTGAGTATGATGCTGAGACACGAGATCTTTTTGTAAAGAAAGCCTTCAAAACTACCATGATATGCTGCACAAACAAGCACAGACACAAACGCAAACGCAAACTTCTGCATACAGAAAAGTCCCATTCTCCTTCAGAGACTTAAAGCTCTATCTCTCTCGCTCTCTCATCTCACTCACATTGCCATAGCAACAAAAGCAGAGAGGATGAGAGTGAGAACATCCTCTCAAAAGACAAGCCAACAAGAGAGACATGCACACGCCAAATCGACACAAACATTTCAGCCTGCTCACAACCAAGCAGTTGTCAAATGAGGTAAAGGCATCATTACACAATTTACTCACTGTGAGCCAATTTAGTGACTGTTTTTGTGCATTGCATTATTTACAGCTGGGCGTGGAGGGCCAAAATCCTACAGGTTTCAGACTGGGCCTTTCAATCAGCAACATGTGTGAGGAGACTTCTTAGCATAGTAGAGTCTTGAATTAAGCAATCACTAAATAGGGTAGAATACAAAATATCAGAGTAAGCAGCCCTGAACGGTTGGAGTCTCCTCACATGGATTTACTGGCCAGCAAATGTCAAATGTAAGCAAAACAAAAGCAAAATATTTAGAAACATGTTTTTTTATTTTTTTATTTAACCTTTATTTAACGAGGCAAGCCATTAAGAATACATTCTTATTTACAATGGCGGCCTGATGTCTCAACAGTATTTTTAAGAAATCTTGAAGAAATTAATTAAATGTTTAATGAATGTTGGAAATGTGTTGGAAAGGTGTACTGTAAATGTTTGCGTAATCAGCTATAACCAATACAGACATTGAAGATGATATTATTAGGATATTATTATTATTATTATTATTATTATTATTTGGGTCTAACATTAGTGATGAAGGTGGCCTGTGATTTGTTTGATGGAAATCAGTGACTGGGGGTTACCCGGATAGCTGAGTAACGTTTTTTTATATTTTTTGGGTTGTGGAAACTTACGAAAACTTTATCGTGTTGTGATTTTGTTGGATTACAAACACGTCTTTAAAACATTTTCCTGTGGGGGGAAAACAGTATAAGTGCAATCGGGACCTATTTACAATGTTGTAAAAACATTGCGAAAACATTGGTACAACCATTGTTATTCACCACAACCTTAAAGAACCTTATTGCAAAGTCCCTATACCATTTTGTCCCAGCTGGGTAACTGAATGATGTAAAAACAGGCCTTAGAACACAGGCTGGGAATGCCGCCAGTGCTGCTGGAAACCAATCAGCAGCCCAGAGGAAGACATCCTGTTGAGATGCACTTCAGTAACCTACTTATATGCCACAGGCACAATGCTGGTCTGCTCTGCCGTTGCAAGACTTTTACTTTGAAAAGTTTATCTGAAACAGGAAGTAGCCTTACAAAAAGCGAATTGGTGAAATGTATATGTAATTGAGAGGTTAAGTGGCGGATGGCAGGGGGTGTCTGTAAAAGGAAAGAGATAGAGGTAAGAATGACACAATGATTATTCATTCAATAGATCCTGAGGAAACTGTCATTAGATAACAGGCTCAAACTATACGTTGGTTGTTTTTTTCAGCTAGCTTGATCTAAACTTCCGTGCCTTCTCACCAAACTATAAATCCATTGAAAAGCAGGATGACCATTTCCTTTCCAGACAGCTTCATGGTCACTCATTTACCAGATGTGTTTATCCTATCAAGGACTTACTCATTCTACAAGTTAAGCTTGCACAGACATGAGGAAGATACTTCATGTGCAGCTTTATACCGGCAGACTTTGGGCACCTAATTGACCAGCGGGAGTCGCTGGTGTGCGACAAGACACGGACAACCCAGCCGACTGAATCCCTCCCTCCCTGGGCGATGTTACTGCCAATTATGTGTTGCCCCACGGAGCTGTTGGATTGTACTCTATACCACACTGTGGAGCTCATCCATACACGAGAAGAGTGCCTTAACAGGCAGAGCCATGCAGCAGCACACATTGTTTATTTTATTTTGTTTGTTTATTTTCATGTACCAGTAGTTTAACATAGGAACAAAAAGTCTGTCTGAACCCAAAGGCCTCCAACATCTTAAATAAATATAAACCAGCTCTGTAAAAAGCTTTTAAATTCCTTGTTAAGGGATTATTGGTTCTGTGTGGCTCAGTCGGTAGAGCATGGCATTAGCAATGCTTAGGTTGTGGGTTCAATTCCCACTGGGACCACATATACTGAAAAAAATAAAAATAAAAATGTATGCATTCACTACTCGCTTTGGATAAGAAAAGGATCTGCTAAATGGCAAATGGCATTACAAATACCCATATCAATGCCTTTCCAAATTCGCAAAAGCAAAGCATGTCCCTTATTAAGCAGAGGCTTTCAAAAATTGACCCCTCCGCTATACAGAAAGACTAAGTGATTGGGGAGAGAGAAATTATATAAATGCTCCTCTATATCCCTCTCAGAGTATTATTTTTCTGCCCAAATTTTTGGTCAGGCTCCCCACCACGATATTAAAAACAGTCTACAGCTGGCCAGTATTTCTTAGCTATTTTTACTGGTGTGTTATTTTCCTGTAATGTGTCCGAGGACGAGATTCTACCTTATAAGCAGATGACAAAAACAGACTTGTTGAGTGTGGTCATGGAAGTAGGAGATGCTCTCTGCTCCCCCGCCCTGCCCCCCACCCCCTTCCTGACAGTGATGTCAACACAGAGGTTGTCGCACAAATCACAGGACTGCTAGCACCGGGGGGTCAGCCTGTGCTCAGTGATAGTTAGCATCTCAGTGTCTCGAGATCCCCCCACACCCCCAATGGAACGAGTGCTCCCAGGATACAAAGCCTCCAAACCAAGCAGGGGAGAGCTTGCTTTCGCAGTGGGACATCAACACACTACGCAACATCTTCATAACACTGAAATGACTTTGTGATAAGTTCTGCCGAGCAAGGGCCAATGAATGAGTGGTGAGGGGACCGGTTATGGCAGGTAACATAAGCGTTGATCTATGCCAGGCGAGGCCACACACAGCACCTATTGACCTACAAAGCGACTGAAAGTGCCATTGGCCGCATCCGTTCACAGTGTTGTTCCTGTCCTGCTGTCCATGGTGTAGTGATATGATATGGAGTGTGAGGTGGGGGGGGCACACTCAATGATGCTTCAGGAGGTTAGTGTTGGCCCAGTTGATGTTGTTGTTCAGCACAAACCTCTCATGTAATTCACTGATGCTTCGTGGAAAAGCACAGCAGGTAGCTTATAACCCACCTGAGACTAATGGGGGGGAGGGGTTTGAAGGGACACTGTCTCCATTGTCAGCAGGAGGCAGAAACGAATAGGGGGGGTCCACAAGGGGGGGAGGGGTTGCGGGAGGGGGAGGGGGAAGAGTCAATGAGAAAAACAGAGAGAAAAATAAGGAAAGGGGTCAGACGTGCGGTGGGAAGTGGGAGGACAGAGGTCAGGAGAGGTGAACTGAAAGAAAAAGGAAAGAAAACAGAAAAATGATCCAGAACGGGAAAGGGAGGACTGTAGGTTAGCTAGATCGATCAGCTCCAGAGTTGATTCTCCAGCCATGTTAATACACTCTTATACATTTCTTAAAGCATCTGCCAAATGATAAAAATATAAATTGGAGGAAGAACAGAATGTAGAGATGGAGAGAGCTGAATAGGAATAGAGAGAGAGAGGAGAGAGTGTGGCTGACAATCACGGATTTACCAAAGTGCCAAAGAGCTGTTTGTGGGTGGTGAGGTAGGGAGATGGGGGTCAGAGGAGTAGGAAGGGAAATGAACTGGGGGGTCACGGAGTGGAGTAAACTCCTACAAAGATAGCAGGCCATAAAAATAAAAGCACTGATTTCCAGCTAACAAAAGGCACACTGTTCTGTCATGCTGGATCCCACATTGATGCTAATCTGGTTTGCTAATCTCTTTTTTTGTGGCCTGGTTTCATGGCTTTCATATTAATTTTGCTCAACGTGGGGCCAACTGTTGTGGCCTGTAACATGGTAATGTAACTTCCTTTTGAGAGTGGGCATCGTGCTTGTTTCGACCGCTCTGCCATAACCGTTTCGCCAGCTGTTTCAGGCAGGGCCTCAGTGAGTTCTCTCAATTAACTTTCGAACACATTCGAATATTTAAGTTGGATCTCAGGTTTCAGTGAGAGGCACACCCCTTCTCCAATTGATGCTAGCTCTCTCCTATGGTACTTAGTGGCCTGTACGATGCGAAATAGGGAGGGTGGGTGCTGGATAGGGAGGGTGCATGCTTCAGATTGAATGCTCTGTGTGTGTGGAAAAGAAGAAAAAGGGGGAATGTTTAAAAAAGACATTAGACTGACAAAGAGATAGACATGGAACACACAGAAGCAAAAGTATTACAGATGTTTTTACAGAGGAACCAAGATTTTATTGGAACAAAGACATTGGCATATAAATTATTTATAAGCAGTTGTTAACATTTTATTAACCTTTCTCTTCCTTCGTCCGTAATTCATGCTTTTCTTTTACCCTCCTGGCAGGCCAGGGACAATGGAGCGTAGCCATTTGCTTCTCTAAACTCCATCCACTATGCACAAGGCTGTCAAACACAGCCACGTTTCAATAAAGCATTGCTCATAGAAAACTCTGAAGCAGGAGCTTTCACCTTTCATGTTAATTATAGCTGCAACATTAAGTAGAGGTCAGGTTCTCTCCGTCTGTCAAGATTTATAATAATCCCATCATCCAAGGGGGAAAAAAACAAACAAAACAAAAACATAATGGCTTTTAAAAAGAGAGCAATCATCTTATAACGTAGCTTTGTGTTTCATTTTTTTCCCCTCTCTTCTCCAAATGAAGTGCATTAATTTCATTCTGTGGATAATGCAGATGGGTTGGGTGTCAGGGGACATTAAAGGTATACTAAGCGATTCAATGTCATCGCTCATCGAGGGAGCAACTTCCTCAATAAACACACTGGAACGCATACAAACTGCAATCCAACCATTAGCCACACCGACCTCTGGCACTATTTGTTCCTGCACACTGCCTAGTTTATGCTAGAAGAAGAAAGGGAAAATAATAACATGTAGCTGGCTATGGAACCTAAAAGCAAAAAAAAGCAAAAAAAACATTGGACACAAAAGGATGTAGAAAATGTGTAGAAAAAAATGTAGATGTATATATATTTTTTTTTACATTTTACAAAGGCATTTTCAACATGGCAAGAGCTAAAAGTGGCTCAGCTTATTAGCACCAATGCCAAGGCTACATCTTTCCTCCTTGGCAGGTGAGCAAGGCTGGTTAGCATTTGCTAGCATAGCTATCACCTGTAATAAGCCTTCCATGACATGTTTGTGCAGTTGCAATGGTTACAAACAAGCAGTGGCATCAGGTCTAGCTATAGCAGATTGTATAGGTCTGCAAATGAGTGAATGCCTTATTACCAGTATAGGAACTCTACAATCAAGTATATTTACGCATTTACAAATTTCCTTTAAAAAAACATCACTTATTATATTTCTCGCTTTCAGTTATGAACAGTCAACTGACAAAGCAAGACTATTGTCTAAAGAAGTACAGGCATTTCCATTGCCATGTGTATACTAACACACTACCACTTGAGCAGCGACGTCAAATTGCTCAGGCATAACATGGCTGACTAAGTGGGGTGACCTTTTGCCCCATGAGGGCATTTCTGACGTAAGAAATACCGAAAAGTCTACTTTATTAGATATTATTTTGACAAATCGACCTCAGAAGTATATCTACAACACTGTATTTGCCCATGACATCAATGACCATTGCCCGATTGCCTGTATTAGGGATACTAAACAATTAAAATCTCAACCATGTATCATTTTGAAGAGAATTTTTAAGGGATTTCTTTCTTAGTGATAGCACAAGTACATCTTCTATTCCTGATCCTGATACAGCGCTGAACTATTTCACTGATGTTTTTAATAGTATTGCGAATAACCATGCTCCTTTCAAGAAACTCAAGGTAAAGAACAGGAGTAACACATGGTTCATGCTATGTTGACATGCTATGTAATAGGGATGCAGCATGGAAAAAGCCAGAACCACTGGCTTACCTTCTGATTAACACTATTTTAGACATTTAAGAAATAAATGCATCACTATGATAAGGAAAGCTAAATCGTTCTATTATGTCAATACTCTTTCCCAGCAAAATTCTGTAAAATGGTGAAAACATTGAACCATAAACCCCCTTTGTCGTTACCCAAACAGATCAACTACAATTCTATCACTATCTAAGTCCATTTCATCTCATTATTTATTTGAGAGCACTGCCCTCTCCCCTGGAAATTTAGCACCTAAGCATGAGAGTCTGAATAGTGCAACGAATATTGAAATTAATGGGCTCCAAATGTTCTCCTTTGAACAATTCTCCCAAGAGGATGTGCTTGATGCCTTACAAAATATCAACCCGAAAAGTCTACTGGAGCAGATCACTTAAATCCAGGGCTCCTATTGCTGGCTGCCCCTATCATAGTGCATTCACTAACTCATATTTTGAACTTGACTGTTCCTGCTGGGAGCATCCCAATAGCGTGGAAAACAGCTTATGTGATGCCACTTCACAAAGGGGGTGATGCAAATAATTATCGCCTTATCTCAAAACTGTCATGCTTAGCAAACATTTTAGAACGACTTGTGAATTCTCAGTTGCGTTTCTTTTGTCTGTATTTGTTTTTTAAACTCTCATCAATCTGGTTTTAGACCTGGTCATAGTACCATGTCAGCTGCTTGTAAAGTGTTGACAGTCTGTTCTCTGGATAGTAAACAAAAATGTGTTGCCCTATTCATCGACTTATCGACACTGTTAACCATACCCTTCTTTTAAAAAGACTTGAATCAATTGGTTTAGATGAAAATGCAAGCAACTGGTTTTATGATTATCTTTCTGATAGATCCCAGGCTATAATAGCTGATGGTCACCAATCAAATTTTGTAGCCGTCAGAAAAGGAGTACCGCAAGGCAGTGGCAAACCGTGACTATTGGACATAGGCCTTCAGTGAGACCAAAAATCCTACAATAAAAGTAACAAAAACAGTATCCCTTGCACCCTATATTATCCCATATTGTCACTCACATCACTAACCTTAGGAGGGGCAGTGATTTTTGATTACTTGGGGAGGAAAAAACATGTTGAATTAAAACTGCAAAGACCACCCTGCCTACATTTACATTTTAGGCATTTAGCAGACAGTCATATCCAGAACAACTTACACAGTTTTACATTTCTGTACATACAATCAATTTATACAGCTGGATATTTTTTTACTCAAGCAATTCAGGTTAAGTACCTTGCTTAAGGGTACAACAGCAGCACCCCACTTGGGAATTGAACCAGCGACCACTGAGCTACAAGTCCAGTTCCCTAACCATTACACTACACTACCTTATTTTACACCGTATAATGTAGGCCATACTACCACAACAAAAACCAAATGTGCTGTAGGCCTATGTAGATCAATCATCAATCAATCGGTCAATCAATCAATTGTGTTCATCAAATCAATCGGTCACAATCAAAGCGTTCTCATGTGGCTTTCTCACAGCACCATGGCAACGTTTATAAAGTCCCTCCGACAAATAGTTTCGCCGGTGCATTGAAAAAAACGTGAGCTTTGATTCCAACCAGACCAAGTTCTAAATTCAATCATTTGTGGTTTAGGCTAGATTAAACATGCATATATGCCTGACGTATGAATCGTTATTTATGGGGGCGAGCATTTGATAAATCATAGGCCTACTCACATTTTGAGATTTGAGCGCAAGATCAAGTTAATATGAAATTTAAATGAGTGTAAATAGAATGTTTACTAAACTGTTGCTTAAAAGATTACAATTGATTAACTTTTGCGAGTACCAGGCCTACCAAAGGCGACAACAGTGACATCAGAAGAGGATAACGTCCATGTAGTGCTGAAAGGATAGCGACCACCTGCACTGAGCGCACACACAACATACGGACAGCTGTCACACACAGCATCAAACAAGAACCAGCTCATTCAATTGGTTATTATAAGCAGAGGCCCTCACTACAGGCAGAAAAACACAACCTCATACAGTATTTCCAACGATAGGACTTCATACTGCAATTATCATACGTTTCAACAGACAGTTGGGATGAAACTTCTAAATGCAATGTTTCAAATGCATTATTCTCAAATACACACCATAGTGCCCAGAGCAACCATGTTGAAAAAAACGAACAAAAAAACAATACATAACAGTGACACTCACCAGATCATTTGAAAATAACTGGTCCTTCTCAATTGAAAACAGACTTGTTTGAAAACACAGTCCATCTTACGTTCCTTTTTGGTGAAATGGGCAATGGCGGCATCGTATAGTTTGTCCTTTGACTTCAAATCCATAACGAGTTCTTTCTCTATCAAGAGATCAAGGCCAAGGCTGACAGTCAAACCTGTCCAGTGGTGTTTCAGGAATATGTCTTGATCCTTTTCAGGGATGAGAATGTATTTTCAACTGAGGCAGTGGATACAGGAATACTCAAGACCGAACAGGTGAGTAGATACATTTGGTGCATGCTCTCATCCAGTCCCTTCTGCTGGAGAAAGTGGAGGAGATCGACAGGGCTCCTTCCCTCAAAGTTTGGCATTGCGTACATCACTCCAGTTCAGTTTTGAGTCATGGCAGATCAAAGGGGGCCCCATAACTTTCCTCGAGACTTGTGAACGCAACGTCAGGGAACTTTTTCCCAAATGTGATGAACTGCTGCAGGGCTAGAAGGGCAGGGAACTTAAGCCTTTCATGGTCCTTGAACCTGTCTCTGAGCTGAGTGAGAAGGTTGTAGATTATCCCACTGTGTAGTTGCTGGTACCAGGTGTGAACGTCTCCATGTGCCTGTGCGCTCCGGGAGCTCGGGACACCGGTCTCGCCAACCGTGGCCTCGTAGATTGACTCGAAGTTCCCCCTCTCCCTCTTGATGGCGTTGCAGAAGTCTTTGACGCTGTTCAAACAGAACTGCATATCAAACTTCCTGTTCTGCTAAATCCCAAACAGGACATCAGAATGCGCAAAGATGGAGCTGAAGGTGGACAACAGGAAACAGAACTCGAAGCTCGCCAGGTGCGTAATGTATCCATGTGCGCTGTGAACGGTGTCTTAATAAAAGTCATCATGGTGGTCTACAATGTGTTCAAAGAGCTCTTTCAGTTCCTCTCTCTTATCGGACACAGTGCAGACCAGCAGACCAAGTGTGAGTTAAAGTTCCACCGCGTTGGAGCTACTCTGGGGAGCCTTCGCTGGCATATCTCATCCAGTAGTTTTAGGCGACCTCAAGAAAAAAGCTGCCAGGATACTGAGGTGTGAAAAATAATCTTGCACTCTTTCATCTTTGCAGCGCCTTGTGACATCACTAAATTGAGCGTGTGCGCATAGCAATGAATGAACAGTGTCTGCAGGATAGTTTCTTTCACTCTCGCTTGTACTCCATACAAACCAGAGGCCATAATGGCGGCCCCATCATAGCACTGTGCCACGACTTTAGAAGTGCATCCACACTCCTCCAAAAACCCCAAAACCCGGGCTGCAATGGCCTCTCCCCGCTTGTCCTCAGTGATATCTTCAAATTGGAAAAATCTTTCCTTCACACTACTGTTGGTAATGTAATGCAGCACATGCAACATTTGAGCTGTAGTACTGATGTCTGTTGTCTCGTCAACCATAACAGCTGCAAACGGTGTGTCTTATTCACCTCTTTCATTGCATCTGTTATGACATCAGCAGTCGCGTTGATCAGGTCGTTTTGGATTTTACTTGATGTGCCGGAGAATGCTTTTGATGTTGTCAGATGGCAGCGTAGATCACAGCTCCAAATAATTCCCTCTATTAGTGGACTCTTAGCTCTCATCATGTCCTCTAAATGGTAGCTTGGAAATGCCTCTGAAATGACTTGCTAGCTTGCACGAGTCTTGGTCAATCTGGCGTTGGCCTTCCTCTTTGGACAATCTCCAGTTTCTCATTAAATCCAAGCCTTGAAAAAGGTGATGCTAACAAATGAGCAATACAGTCCTCCTCCATTGTTAGGGCTTCTGTCACAGCTAGCTAGCTAGCTAACATTAGCTATCAATACTCATAGTGACACTAATGTCAGTTCAAACTGCTTTATCGTTTAAAAAAAAAGGCGTTTTAGACGTGGTTTACATTGACTCACTCAATAGTGTATATATATATTTTTTCAACTTGGAGTTGGAAAAAAATACAGTGATAATTAATTTGTAAAATACCAAAAGTCACTCTAGTCTAGCTAGCTATACGGTGCTCAATTGCTGCTACTGTCGAGTGGAGATCTGGAATATTCTTTCGATCTATTCATAGTCAGTGACGTATACCAGGGCCTTCTGGAAGGCTCGGAAGTGGCAGGAATTTATTGAAAAAAGGTCACACCCACTACAAATCAAAATATGATTGGCTAATCCACCTGTCATTCCATAAATCTGTCCTAATGCACTTGAATGGCAGAGGCCTTCAATCCAGGTACTGAAGGCTGAAGGTGGCACAGTTACTGTAGCTAGATTGTTCTACCCAGAGATGACCAAAAGAAAAAAGCTGATTGGCCCTCTTTCTTTTCCAAGACAAAATAAATCACGAGATGAGACATATTGATGACAGATATATTGTTTAACATTAAAGGAATAAAAAATACATTATATTGTGATTTAATGGATTTTACATTTTTCATTTTATTATTTTTTCTTAGGCCTTCAATGAAGGCTTAGAAAGCCTGGACGGTTCCCCACTGTCGCAAGGATAAATTGTTGGCCCTCTTTTATTTACGCTTTATATAAATAAGTTGGGTACTGGGACACAAAATAGCGCAATCCACTTTTATGCTGATGACACAGTAAATTATTCATCAGCTTCCTTGATAGATCAAGTATATAGAAATGTACAATCAGATTTCATGCCCATATAAAATGCCCTTATCGGTCTCAATCTGGTTTTGAATGCTGAGAAGACCTACATGCTATTTTCCAGAGCAAAGAAGGATGTTCCCTCTGATAATATCATAACTTCTATTAATGGGGTTCAAATTCAAAGGGTTTCATCTTATAAATATCTAGGAATACGGTGGGATGACAAGTTGTCTTTTAAAACACACACTGACGAATTATCCAATAATTTTTATTTATTTTATTTTTATTGCTCCTTTATTTAACCAGGTGAGTCCCGTTGAGATTTACATCTCTTTTACAAGAGAGCCCTGGCCAAGAAGGCAGCAACATAAGCTTCCGCAATACAATACAATAACAATACAAGAAATACAATACATAGAATAACAATATACAAAAATACAATCTCAATTAAAACAGCTACAGACTTCAGTTTTTAAAGACTGTTGAAAACTAGGTTAGGTTTTCCAAAATTGAAAAGTAGGTTAGGCTTCTTTTATAAAAAATACATCTACAATTGCAATGCCTTACAACAGACAACATAAGTTGTACAGGCTATGTTTTTATCAGTTATAAACTATGGATATAGTTATTTATTTATCAGGGTTTTCTTACTTTTTAAAAGTTTTTCTGTTAGGACTGAACTGGGGAAAACAGCGTTTCAGTTTTGTGCACCATACAAGTGGTCTGTTTATCGGTTCTGTGTTTTGTAAATTATCTTACTTTTAGAACATGCCTTCCTATAACTGCAATTTTTAATCTACATTTTACTCTGTATATGTCTTCTGTCTGTACCCATTTTATATGTTGTTGCTGTAATCAGGGCACATTTGTAAAAGAGATCTCTGATCTCAATATGGTTTCCCTGAATAAATAAAGGTTAAATAAAAATAAAATAAAATAAATAAAAAGTTATTCTTAAACATATTTTTTACTCTTTCCAAGAGTGGCTGAAATTCCTATATTTAAATGTACTGTACATGTGAAATGGAAAGAAATGGCGCTCATCAAGAGATAACGTTGCAAAGAACAGCCGTACAATTGGTTCCGTTTAAATGTCACACAAGCATTGGCCAATAAATCTTTAAATGTTCACACAAACATTGGCCAGTAAATCTTTAAATGTTCACACAAGCGTCGGCCGGTAAATCTTTAAATGTTCATACAAGCGCCGGGTGCATCGGGGCCATAAAGAAACAGGATCCATCTTTTACCCGGCAGTAATCAACATGCTCGGTGCAATCCATAAACCTTTTAAATTCACAAAAGGCAGTTTTTCCTCAGAGTGAGCTCGGGGTTATTTTTGGCGCTCGTGGGCTGTCGTGTGGAGATAAGACTGCACATGATAAACTGATAAAGGGAATGTAATTTAGGCCAGGGAAACCATAGCGGAGCAACACAGAGCTAAGCGCAATCTCTGTCTAATATAGTGGAAAAAACACAGGCATTAACACAGGGGGGATTTGTGGCTTTGCAATTTGTGGATTGTTGCACCGACCCACCCACAACACAACACACACACCATGCAAGGATTTATCAGTGTAATCTCCTCAATGCGGCAGGAGCTCCCTCAGAACGACATTACCCTGGTCAGGGTCGCGTTTACAGGGCGAGCCGCGTTGGTGTGTGTAGCCACGGGCCACGCAAAACACCACAAGTAGCCAAGGAGTATACCACCATCTGGTGTGGTTCATCTTAAAGCTATATATTTTTTGGCTCTGTCCCTCCACATGGGTGATTCCTCTTCCTTCCATCATCAAACCAAATCCATATCCACAAACCCAACAAAATACTCTCATACTTCCACCCCTGCAAATAAACGTATTCTACTCAAAATACCCACATACCTAACACATGTACCAAATGAAATACCTTCATAGCAAGTCCCTACATACCAAACAGTGGAGTACTGGTTCACCTTTGCAAAAGGGCATAACAAGACAGGGTGTCAATCACTTCAAGGAAGAGGCAATATTCCATATACAATAAGACTGCATATGCTTTATTGGAAGCAGAAGTGCACGTGGTGTATTCCATAAGGAGAGAATGAGAGTTGAATGTGGGGTGCAGAGAGAGAGACTGTTCATGGGATTTAGAAGAAGACAAGGTTTTGGTTGAGGATCATTCTGGACCGGGTCTCTCTGCAGCTAAAACGAACCAAAAAAATTGATCTAAATTCAGTCATCGGAAAAAGGCACAACTCTCTGTAATCTGTGGCTGTGCTGGCTTTGGAGGAGCTGGAGTGTTGGCAGATTACATTCTTAAACAGGCAGTACTGTCTACGAATCTCTCTGAGAGTCCACATACCATAATTCACATTGGTTTGCGGCCAGCGGCTAAAAGGATATATTTATTCTTATTCCGTGATGCATCCTGTTAATTAGAGAAATGAATAAACATGTTCAGGGCAGAGGTTGGAGGTTCCCTCTGTATTCATATGCATAAACAAACCAGTAAATAACCGGAAATAGCCCAGAGATTGGTTCATCTTTTTACCATCAATCTCTCACCTTTACTGCAATTCTTTTTTTTTGTGGGATTTGGAATCATTCATTGTGTCTCTCAAGCCACTTGTGCAACTTGTGTGTTCGGTTGAAACACGCGCACTCCTCAGACGCACTCACCTCAAGCCAGTGCACATTTTCAACAGCACAGGCCACGCAAAGGCAACAGGATCCGATCCTGACAATAATACTGATCATTATCATCTAAGCTTATCATTTTGCCTACTACCTAAGGAGAATCATAGCACTGCGTCTAAGACCGGGCTTCAATACCCTGCTTCTACCACACAACCTGGCAAGCTGCTCCATGCATTGACATCTTTCGGTGTGGAAAACAATACTTCCTGATATCACTGAATGAAAAAATGTACTAAGCATTCAACCTGAAATATCTTCTGTATTATTCTTATTCCTATTCTTATTATGAGCTGCATACTGTATCTGCTAACTGATAACAGGTCTGTTCAATCATAGGCAGGAGCTAAAGCGGCAGTAACCTTAGCAACCCTGACTGACATTAACCCCCTGGGGAGGGGGGGGGGGCTAACTGTGCACCAGCCCTGGGGACTGCCAGTCATAGTCAGCCAATGACATACTCTAAGGCTTGAACCTGCTTTGTCTAGGCCAGGGGTCTTCAACCTTCAACCTTTTCTTGCCTTGTGAAATCCCAAAAGCCTTGCAGAAGGAGCCAGAATTTGTTTGTTCTATAAACATTGACTGAATTTGGTGCGGTGCCATCAAAAAGAGCCAGTAAGCATATTGACGTTGTCAACACAGAGACATATTTTATCTTTTTTTCCCTTGTTCCTCCTTGAAAATGAAATGGTGGCGATATCGCCAGGAGTGGAGCGCTGTATCAAAGCTGTCCATTTAGAAAATGATGAACAGGGCTTGCCAGTGGGGAGTATTCATTTCACAGAGTGGAGCGCTTTAGCTTCATGTCATGACTGCAGATAAAGTAAATTACTAATGCTGCTGACACAGATAGCCATCAGCCAGATGTGAGATTTATTCAATTTTAATCTTGGTATTTAGTGAATTATAATCCAAACTGTAATCAGCTTTTCTTTAAGAAAGTAACTGTAATCTGACTATATACTTATAAGGTAACCCTGGGCTGATTACAGTTACTTCATTTTTGTAATCTGATTACGTAATTCTGATTACATGTTAGCCATTACCACCCAAACCCTGTCTGGCCCAGGCCCGTCGCTCCGGACATCAGCTTCTCAGTGTCATCGCAAAGTTGCTATCTGACATTCCAGCACAAAACTTGCTAGCACAAAACATTATCGCATAACTTTTCACAACATTGCAATAAGGTTGTGGTGGACAATGTTGCACTTTCTTAAAAAAAGTTTTATACAAACGTTCCCACCCCATAAACCGCAACTTTCCAGCCATGTTATAAATATCAATCAAAGTGTCAGTGACTACTGAACGAGAGGTCTCAATCTCCTCGTGTTTTAATGTGTTTTTGCCTTAGCGAGCATCGGAATTGTTAAGAGTGTTAACTATGGGGCTGGCGGATAGCGTAGCGGTCTAACGCACCACACTGTGGCTGGTCCGGTGTGGTGTGCGCTGCCTGTCAGGGACGCGGTTCGAAACCCGCATCTCTACCAGACCGGCCCTGGTCGTCAGCCCGATCGGAGGCGGCGTTTGGCTGTCCGCCTCCGGGGGAAGGGGGAGGGTGAGCCGGCACGAGTCTGTCGAGGAGCAGGAAAAAGACGTCCATGGTAGAATTATCCACTAGAAGAGGCGGATAAATTCGGCCCGGAAATAATGTCTCGCCCTGGAGGACGGGCGGCGGACTCGTGGGGGAGGGGGAATTTAGATAAATAGAGGGTATAATTGGCAACCAAATTGGGAGAAAAACGGGGGAAAAATTTGAAATAAAAAAAGAAATAAAAAGTTAACTATGTCCCAAAATGTAGCATCTGTGGCTAACTTTTATGTGTCGTTAGCTGGCGTCGAACTGTTAATGCCTCTGACCGAGTAGCTCTCACTCCTGGAGCAGTTGGTAGCCAGACAAAATTACCACAGCTGAATCACAGAGGGGGAGGTGTGAACAATCGGTTTCGTGTTCAATCAAATATGTTTTGATAAAAAATGGCAGCAGCATGTTGAACAACCTTTCCAGGCCTGGGGGGGAAGCCTGCCCCGCAGCCCACAAACATCTATGGATCATCAGAAAGGACATTTTTTAAATAAGAATTTGTTTCTGATCTTTTCCCCATTTGGTAGCCAATTAGACCCTTTCTTTTCGATTTACCCTCCCCCACAAACTTGCCGCCCACCTTCACGGGACAAGCTAATACCTCAAGGCAATGTTCGCCTCCTCCGAGACAGAACTCGCCCAACTATGTTTACAAGGTTGCACTACCACTCATCGGTGAGCCTGTGCCGGCTCTCCCTCCCCCCTCTCCCTGGGGCAGACAGCCAAACACCACCCTCAATTGGGGCTCCTGGCCAGGGCCGGACTGGCGCAGCCGGGTTTTGAACCGCGGCTGCAGTCGGCAACTTGTATTCCGGGCAAATGCTTTGGCCGTTACGCCACCCGAGGCCCTAAGAAGGACAAGTTTAATTTAATTTGACTTGACAAGCAGTTAATAGTTGAGGACTGCACTTGGCTGTCTGATCACAATGTGAGGTCAGCTGAACCAGAGGAGGTCGAAGAGGCATGCTGTTTGTTGATAAGCAGAGCGATGTCGGTCCACTTACTTCCAGTAGAGCTTTGAAATCAGTGACATATGTGACTGCAGGGAATTGCAGTTCCTGTTGCTTCTCCTCCAAACATAAATGCAGCTCAGGAGTAATCTTCAGGGGCCCTGCAATGTTTGTGTGTGTGTGTGTGTGTGTGTGTGTGTGTGTGTGTGTGTGTGTGTGTGTGTGTGTGTGTGTGTGTGTGTGTGCGTGCGTGTGTGTGTGTTTGTGTGCGTGTAATGTGAGAGAGCATTTTTGTTCATTGTGATTATTTGACTTTGTGAAAGTATGTTTATGTGGTGTGTATGTGGTGTGGTTCATGTGGAAGAGTATTTATAGTGTGGTGTGTCTGGGTGTGCATGTGTGTTTCTGAGTGCATATACATTGAAGTGCATATGAGATTGTGTGATGACAAACTCTGGTATCCTGGTATCCAGTAGCAATACTGAGGTGATAAACAGTAGTTTTCAACTCAAGTTTCACCTAGGTGACTTTTCAAGCCCATCCTGTGTCCTAAAGCCTAGCATGGCTTAGTTTAGATTTAAGTCAATTTAGTCCGTTTAAGTCAATAGTTTAGATTCCGTATAACTATGAGACCTGACCTCACATGGTGGCAAATACAGAAAGTGACATCATGTGAAACCAATACATGTGTGAACAACAGCTAAACAAACACACATTAAGCCTAAGGGCCTGAGCTGCAGTCTGACCTGCCTAAGTCTTCCAAAAAGCATCCCCTGTTGAACGGGACAGAAAAAGTTATTCACCTCCAACCCAGAAAACCTCCCCAGTTTTTGTTTTCACTCTCTCGGCAATCAAGCCCTGGGGCCTAGCCATTTCTATCAGGTAACAGCAATGGACAGTAATTGTGTTTGTTCGCCAGCTTAACAACATAAAATGATCTGGGCCGGCTGTTGTTTGCTTCAGGCAACAAGTATTATGTAAAAGAAAAATGGGGGGAAAAGGTACAGACAAGCAAAAAGGATGGAGGGAGGGAGGGGGAGAGTCTGCAAAAGGGAGGGGAAAGTGGACTTAGAGAAGGGGAGATGAGTATCTTGGTTTGCCTGCCTCATAATGGCCCAAATTAGCCTCCATCTGTGTCGACCCCTGCCACCAATAATTTCACTTGCGACACAAGCGAGGTCCGTAATGCTGGACGTTAAGGACCCGTTTATTGCTTGGGCAGCGGATTCTGCTGGACAAACGCAGCACATGCACAGTCGCTACAAGCTGAGTACAAGCTGAGTACAAGCTGCACCCAGCTCATGTCAATCAGTGTGGCGGCAATGTCTATGGGTGACGTTGGTGATGCTTCGATGAGGGCTTAGCAACAAAACTGAAACCAGTAAGGCTGAAAACACCCCACACAATCTTACCCCACGCCACCCACCAATCCAAACACGGTATGAGTGAGCTCATGGAATAATATGCAAATAAGCAGTCAACATGGATGTTCGGTGATGCTGCACATGCTCAAAGTAGCGTGATAGTCAATGTTTGTGGTTTGTGTTGTTTGACAGCCATTCCTGACATGGGCTGTACCGTTATGCATACTTGTTTTCTCGTTAAAGCGCATAGCAAAAATGCTTACAAACTTGTCGATATATCAAGTTAGTCATCTTAATTGAGCTATTTCTCATATTATTTCTGATAAACATCATGAAAAATATTTAATATCGAAATTGTACCTTAAGTAACAGTGGCAATAATTGTAATAAAATAGCTACAGGTTAGCTATAACTTGCTAGCTATCATAGCAAGCTAACATTAGCGAATGATACCGATGTCGACAAAAATGCAGCTAATATTAGCTCGCTCAGCTACTGTAATTATGTACGTCTATTTCCTGTTTTCTGTTACGGCAAAAGTAATCTGACGCTAGTGATGGCGTCGTCTTATGTGTTCAATACGTAACGTAAAAGTTAAAGTGTACTGTGCTCTCGCATTCTGCCGGGATGTTCTCGCTAGTATGCTTGGAAGAATGTACTACCGAGTATAGTAGCTTTGCAGAACAAAAGTCTGCATAACGGAAAACGACCATTGTGTCACAATAGGATGATATAAAAAGTAACCCCCGAAAAAACAAGCCAATCACACAAAAAACATAGCTGTCAGCGCCCCCACCCCCTCCCTCCCATCCCCAACCCCCCAGTTTCCATCTTGTATGGATAAACCAGAGCTGTATATGTGTGTGTGGTTGTGAATATGAGTATGTGTGTGTGTGTGTGTGTGTAGGAGTATACTTTATTGCTGCACTTAGCAACAGCAATCTCTGCAAAAAGATACAATGCAGTATGCATTTTTTTTTTTAACAGACAGATGTGGCGTTAGTGTTACAGTTACCATCTGTCCGTCCTTCCCTCTTTATTTGTGTGTACATACCACACATTGCATTTCTGCTGCTGTCCTTCATCTATCAATTTTCTATAACTGGCAGGCACCCTGAAAGAGCCTGCGGAGAGTGGGAGGTTTTGCTCAAGCCACGCTTTTTGGGGAAAGGAATTTTTAGCGTGACTCAGTGTTTCAGGGTTTTCCATGACACAACGCAACCAGCGCATACCTACTGTAAATTCAAGAAAAGGCGCACTTCCAGATCGGTATATAACAGACATAGGGGACAAAATCCTATACGTGAAAGCAGGCCCGCTAAGCCGCCAATATATTTTTTTCCAAGCTTGTTTTTAACAGGCGGAACAGGCAGAGCGAGCGAAAAATAATAAACTCCCATCTCTCTTATTCCTCTCCACCTGGGTATAAAAGAGAGAGAGAGGTGTGTTGAGAAGCAGGGGAGAGGGGTGACAGTAGGACATCTCTTCCTGCTTGAAGAAATGTTTCAAGAGAAGGAAAGGAGTGAGGGAAAGGGAGAGAGACAGTCGACGTAGAGAAGAGTAATGATATCGATGCCAGGGTATGACAAAGTACATATGGAACAGCAGGGCACTTGCTTATCTGAGAGGCAGGCAGAGCGACAGCGAGAAGGAGACAGATTGAGAGAATGATAGACAGAAGAAAGAAGTGGACAAACTACAACCCGGGCAAAGGAGGTAAAGACCGCTACTGTGGGGTGGGGTTTAGAGAGAGGGACACCCCGACACCCCCCACGTTAACACGTGGGCAATGAGAGAAACAATTTCATAAAAAACAAACTGCCAACTGGATTCTTTCATAAAGCTAGTCACGAATGAAACAGAAAATATGATTATTTAAGCTCAGGAATGACCGCATCTTCCTGTTTCAACACTCTTTATACAAAAAGAAATGGGAGCCACTGACCTCTGACCCTGGCGTAGCAGCATCCGCACTTTGCAAGCACTTTTCGGAACAGGTGCTGGCAAGCGCACCCCCTGTGACGCCGCTGGCCCCCCTTCATGCTGTACCCCGGTCGCTGGTCGTAGGACCGCCAGCGATGGGCATGGCACGGCACTCAAACACACACACACGCTTGCGTGCGTGTACACGCTACAGCGCAACAGTGCTTTCCCAGCGGTATATTCCAAAGAGGTGGTCACAAAAACAACAGCCAACAACAGTCACAGAAGGCAGGTTCGGCTTTAGTCCATTAAATCAGCGCCCGGCGTTAAAAACCGGCACCAGGGGTACAAAAAAAAATAATAGTCCTGCAGGAGGGAGTGGGGGGGGCCTCTTCAGGAGCTCATCTTGAAGTGGCGGAGCTTGAGGAAGGGGGGGCGAGTGAAGTAGGAGTCGTCACCTTTCTTAATCTGTGCTTTTTCTCCGCTCGTTCTCTGGTCAAATAGCAGGGTAACAGTCTGCTGGGGAGAGGGGAGAGAGAGAGAGAGAGAGAGAGAGAGAGTGGAGGGGAGGGGAGAGGGAGGAGCTGGCAGCTCTGGTTGCTGGCTATTCCAGGATTACTGTCCCCCCCTCCCCTTGTTTTTTCCTCGCCTCTTCCCCCCCTCCCTCTCTTTCTTTCACTGTGTATATTTTTCTCATATTTCCTTACACTTCCCTGCCTGCCACGGTCTCGTTAATGTCCTCCACTTCCCATACTTTCTTTTTGTCATTTACAGAAGGCAGTTTGTTTCTGCTTTGCCAGATGTAAACTCAATAAGTGACGCGCGTACGGAGCCCACTCTGAAACCCAACACTCCAGGCGAGCTTAAATGCCACTCAGACCTCGTCACTTCCCCGAGCAAGGGGAAAAACACAACCTTGTGATGTAATTACTGGTACCAAATCTCATCTCAATAACTGTCACACACCCACACAAACACACACTTATACAAACACACCCAAATATACACTTTATAAACACACAAACATACAATTGATATACACACACACGCACATAGTTATACAAACATACACACCTACAAACATACACTCTGTAAACACACACACACACAGACATGCTGGATGGTGCCAGCTCCCTATTAACAAGAAATTTCACTTTTGTGTTGACTGCCCGCATTCACAGTTTACTGAGCTGGGCATCTAATATTTTTGTTCATAAATTTGTGACTGATTGAAAGCTGAAGCTGAATTTGTGATTGACTGAAGCTGATCTTTGGGTGAGGATTGCCTCCAGTTCCGCTCGATTTATTAAATTTTTCTACCATACACAACTGGATTATCAGAACCATGCATTCGATAGAAGCATAGGAGCGTAACAATGTATTGACCTTTCATTCCAGAGTTTGTCTTTGTTATGATTTATAATGATTTTTTTAAATTGCAGAGATAATTCAATATACATACTCAGCACACACATGCACAGAGACACAGACAGAGCCCTGACTCTGGGAGACTGATGCAGAGGTAAATGGCAGGTAAATAAATCAACATGCACGGGGGAGGGGGTGAGTGTGTGTGTGTGTGTGAGTGTGGCGTGTGCATGTGTATGCGTGTGCTTGTGTTTAAGTACGTGCATGTGTGTGTCATTCTGCACGTGTGTATGCATATGCTAGTGAGTATTTCAGCTATGTGTGTATTCGTGTGTGTACGTGCATGCATGCATGATTGAATGAGTGCATGTGTGTGTGTGTGTGTGTATGTGTTTGTGGGTGGGAGTGTGTGTGAGCTTGGAAGGGGGAGGGCATGCATTTCCGAGCTGTGACATAATTGAGAGGTAACTGGGAATGTGTTTGAATAAGAATGCCTTAGTATGCCTGAATGAGAGGCAGATCCCAATCCTGATCCCACATTGCCAAAGAGTTTCGGGCTTTTGCTCGACAACCCCCCCCGCCCAAATTACATAATTGTATTAATTATTATTCCTCAACCAATGGGGGATGGAACAAAAAACAGAAAAATCTGGTACTAGGGTTGCCAACCCCTGCACCAGCACACACGACTTCGATTCGCAATCCACTGTACAAGCTGATCGCCTACCCTAACTCCCTCCCACCGTCTCTTAGCAGTCACCTAAAAGACTAAAGATACCAGCATGCGTTGCACGATCAAACTGTTCTGATAAAGCCAATTGAAAAATCAGTGTCAATTGCAATTATTTCATGTAGGCTTCCTATGCATTACGTAGCTCGCTCTTTTATGGTGTTATAGTACAGTACATATGAAACTTGTTGCTATCCCCATTGCCATGCCAGCAAAATTAGGAAATTATGCAGCACAAATAGTTTATTTAATATTGAAACTTGTGGCAAGGGTTCATTATTTTTTAAATCTTAGTATGATATAAAGCCAGGTTGGATAGTAATTGAGGGAACATTAATGAGCTTCATTCCTAATTTCATTTTCAAATCGGTACATAGGTGGGTGTGAGCTTCGTCAGAACTGCTATGTAGTATCGAAACTGCAGAAGCAGGGATACAATATCACACAAGTGAAGGTCTAGTAATTCGTTTGGCGTCAATGACTTATATTCATGCTTCATAATAAAACCGCGCTTGCCACGGCAACTGCAGGATCTCGAGTTCTCCACACACCTGTAGATAGGCGATTACTCCCGTACTATATTACTCGCGAGAGCGTTTATATAGGCCTAGTAGTCATTTTTAGAATATTTGGTATGACATTCCATCACGTATGCACGCCATACGCTATTTACGCTGATTAGCCTACACCATAACGCCGAGCCGTTTCTTCCTGGCACCGTTTTTTAAAGAAATGGGAAGCGGTCCTCATTCCACAGCCCAGTGCCAGTCACTGATCATCGGGGCGCGTTAACGGCCTCTTCTTCCAGTGAGCGTCGCTTGGTGACAACGGCAGGGAGAGAGGGGGTGGACAGGGGAGGGGGCTATCAGTTACATCAAAGCCGAGCAAAAATAATAATGGATTCAAAGCCCGTGCCGGCGATGCCAACGCGCGGTTTTGATTATCAACACGCTGCCTCCATACCAACCACCCAATTCGCCGAGACAGCATGGCGAGAGAGTGCATAGGCAGTAGAGTTAACATCCCTCTCCTGCGGCTTGCTTATCGAGGATGCTACGACAGATTGCATATTACAGGGAATTATTTCTGAGAGAAAAGATTGGGGATGATTTCTTTCACGGTTTGGTTCGCGTTGTTTTTCCAATGTGCACTCACACACACACACACACACACACACACACACACACACACACACACTTCTGTATGTCGCTTTGGTTAAAAGCGTCTGCCAAATGACTAAACTGTAAACTGATCAAAACGAAAACTGACAAACACAAAACGGAGTGTTCAGGTAAACGCTTTTATACATACATTACGCATATGCTCTATTTTTAGAAATTCACCCTGCTCTGAGGGTATGTGTAGCAGCAATAAATATATTTTACCCCTATGGCCCACTCGATGACAAGTTGCCACCCAGCAGGACAAAGTAATGTCATGTCACATGCTTTTTGTTTACTGCCCTCAGCAATCTTTGTCGGCAAACCCCCAACAAAAACAAGTTCTTGTTCGATTTTAAGCCCATAAATATTTGTACTTTGAAAATGACATGCAACCTAAATCACATTTGCACCCAAAAAAACGTATTTTCACCTGAGCAGGACTTTGGATGTACCCTTAAGACAATCGCAACTCTTAAAGACGACCAGTAGGTGGCGGAAGTGAACGTCCCACACAGTTCGTGTCTCCTGAGGAAAGGCCAGCCCCTGGCACTGCCGTCTCCAGCTGCAACCTTTGACCCTGACTGCTGTTCCCTTACAGCGCATGTATAGAAATGTTGTGTCCATGAGCTGCAGGCTTCATCATAAGCCAATTACATCATGCAGGCTCAAGCACTCTCCTCTCCTGATACAGCTCCCACGGTGTTGGGAATTAATATGTTACAGGTACGATGTGCAGCTGCTAACAATGATGTCTATTGCAGTGTTACTACACTGATATCTTTCTCACTCAACGGCTCAGCCAATCAAAGCCCCCACGTCGGCTTCCAGCAGAGCCATCATCTTTCTCCTTCCCTCCCTTTCGCTCTTTTTTCTCCTCTTTCTCTCTCTCTCACACTCGCAGAAACACAGACGTCATGAGCCGACAGCCACAGCTAGCAATCTCCAATCCTCTAGGAGATTACAGCTATAAAAGTATCAAAAAGCGGGGCCCCTGAACACGCTCTTAAGCCCCTTTTAAAAGCTGTGCTTAATGACAGGCTCATGAACCGCCGGGCTCCTTTTTCCTCTGCCACGAACGAGCCAGATGGGATCCTCCAGCAGATAGCGACAAGGAGCCCCTAAATCACAGACGATTCTCAAATATGATCTCTTCAACATCCCTGGCTTTAGATCATTGATAGTGGGATGCCTGGCATTTTGAGGCCTGCCGCTTAAGGTGGCTGTGTACCACATGTCCTGTTTATTTGTAATAAGTTGGGGCAGGTGCCCATGCACAGAAATCAAACAGTACAGATATCTCAGAGAAAACCCAAATCATGACTGCTGTGGCGCATTACTATTTTCTTTCTAAAATAATTTTTTCCCCGTTTTTCTCCCAATTTAGTGGCCGATTATACCCTCTACTTCTTTCAATTTACAAACTCGCCGTCCTCCCCCATGGAACAAGCTAATACCTCGAGGCACTGATCCACCTCCTCCGAGACTGGACTCGCCCAACTATGTTTACCAGGTCGCCTTACCACTCCTCGACGAGCTCGTACCGGCTCTTCTTCCCCCCTCCCCCTGGGGCGAACAGCCAAAAGCTGCCCCCAATTGGGGTTCCCAGCCACAGCTGAACTGGCGCAGTCAGGTTTTGAAATGGTGGCTGCAGTGGGCAGCTTGCATTCCGGGCAGAATGCTTAGACCGCTACGCTATCCGAGGCCCTGTTGTGGCGTATTTAGAAGAAAAACCATCCATGATTCATACATCATTTATTTATTTATTTTTCTTGTCATTGTTTTCGAAAGCCTTATTTTTATTTAATTATTGATTGTAGTGTAATTTCAAAGGTTCCAAAGTAAATAAAATAAAATAAATCAAAACTGACTTTTTTCATGTACATCTCAACGGAGCAAAACAACATCATGCGCCAAACTCTTTGCACACTGAGTATCTTAACTAAAGTTCTTCTTTAGGCATCTAAACTGATCTGATCTTCATCGCTCACCACTATCTAGCTAATTTAATTGTTTTGCATATTGAAATTATTTTGTATAATGACTGATTGACCATTATTGGGTTCCCCATCTTGAGTCAGGCTCTTCCTAAGGTTTCTACCTATTTGTTCCTACAAGGGAATGTTTCCTTGCCACTGTCACCCTAGGCTGGCTTTTGTGTGGGTTCAAGCCAGGGTCTGTAGTAAAGCGTACTGTTACGAATGTTTTGTGAAATGTGCTGTAACAATAACATTTGATTTGAAATAAAAATGTGATTATTTAGAAAAGACTCCAACATCAAGTTGCTAACTTTGCGTTTCTGCATGGGCCTGAAATGTAAGCCTGTGCCCGCGGCGTTCAGGCCCGAACCCTACCCGAGCTTTACAGCTGCTGCTAATTTAGTGTCCGAGTCCGAACCGAGCCTGAGATCAAAATATTTCCTATTTTAAAAGCCTTGAGAGGCCCATGTTTATTAGAATTGCATGCCTGCCTTTCTCGTTCTCTCTGCATGAATGCTTGTAGAGTTACATATAAATACACACAGACACACACGGTATTGTCTGCACTGCACATTTCCAGTCAGCTCTGTGTCGGTATTAGCAATTAAATCATAATTGCCCCACATTGCAGACTTCCCCGACGTATTGGTGAATTTTTTTTGAATTTTGAAGTTCTCCCTTGGCGACTTTTCGTTTGATTGGTGAAGTTGGCGATGCCCAAAGCTGTGCTAATGGTACACATGGCATTGTGCGCACCAGCATGCCCTCATGTACCTACGAATCATGTGCACAGAAAGAGAGAATGGGAAAAGTAGTCTATGACAGCCTATCACTCAATGATGAGAGCCTGAATGCAGATGCAGCTGCCAATGTGTATGCAAGCATGCATAGCCTGATATTTACCTCATCAAAAACGAGACCCGAGCCCAATGTATTTATTAGAAAATGAGCCCGACCCCGGTCGGGTAGCAGACCTCTACTTTGCGTATAACCTGGCATATCACCTGGCCGTTATCTAGTCCAGGACTCTGTAATCATTCTCCCCCGTGAGACTCCCTCCAACGGATTTCCTTTAAAAGGCCCTTGCCTTTAAGTGACCTTCAGGGACCCAGAGTTGCTCAGGCTAAATTAGGATACAAGGTGACCAAAGAACAAAATCTATATATATATACACTACCGGTCAAAAGTTTTAGAACACCCCCATTTTCCAGTTTTCACTGAAATTTAAGCAGTTCAAGTCCAGTGGATAACCTGAAATGGTACAAAGGTAAGCGGTAAACTGCCAGAGGTTAAAAGAAAAAGTTTAGGTTACCAAAAACTGAAAAAGAATGTTAATGAGTTATAAAAAAAGGCCCTCAGCGTGCACAAGCGTGACACACACTCACTCCCTCAAGGGGAGAAATGCCCGCACGCCTGCAAACCAGACACACACACACAGGAACACATACACACAAACACACAGATCACCAATCGCCAATCGCAAGACATAAATGTACACTTGCCAAATCGGAACCGCCCCCTGTCTTGCTGGCCCACTTCCTCCAGACCCTTTTTCATGCTGAATTTGATCCAGATCATGCTCCTGAACTGGGATTTGAGCTTCCTCCCATCTTCTTTCTTTCCCCTCTGTCTTCTTCCCTCCCTAAAGTTAGGATCGAAGTGCCAATTAAGGCAAACTTATATTTGGGGGTCGGGGATGGCAGGGTTTTGGCAAGGAGCCCGCGGCTGCTGACAAGCCGTTTGGTCTGCACCGCGCGCTGTTAACCAGCCTGCCTGCGACAGAGATCAAGTGGAGAGCAAGGGCTTAGAGTGTGGAAACAGGGCCAGAGCACTTCCCTGATAGTGGTGTGTACTGCCCCCTAGGTGTTAAGCAGAGTATTGCACCCACACCCACCCTGCCATGTATTCAATCAACATTTGCCCTTAACTTATTTTTCTTCCATAACTTTATGAAAAATAAAATAAAATAAAACTCAACCTTAATTGTTTTGTTTTTCTTCACGAATGCAAGTTTGGCAAGTTTAACTCTAAGCGATGAAAAACTAATGCTTAGCATTTAATTGTTAGTCAAAGTTAAGCACAAATGTTGATTGAATCCAGGCCCCAGTTTCTGTTGTTTTACGCAATGTAGTATTACCTTGCTTAACCAGAGAAAATGTTCAAGCCGATCCGCTTGTCATAGCCTTTCGTTCCACTACTACAAACCAAAATGGATTTTGCTTTACTGGACCAATTTAGTCTTTTGTCCCCACAATCCCCACTTAAAAATAACTGTTTCCATGGCAGCTGTGCCAAGCAGAGAGCTGTAGATTCAATGCACTACAAAAGGGAAGTTGGGAGATCAAATTCCCATTGCCACCAGAGCTGGAGCCAATCCAGGTTTAGACCAGGGCTCTTTAACCCTGGTCCTGGATTGCTACATGGTCTGCTGGTTTTTGTTGTTACTTACTTTAATTGATCAATTAAAGCGGTTTATTGCAGTTACCTCAGCTCGTTTCTTCGATCTGAGCTGGAAGATAATTTTAAGTTGAAAACGAAAAGCCAGTACACCCTGCAGCCCTCCTGGAACAGGGTTGAGGAGCCCTGCTTCAGACAGACATATGCACTGACAAACAATGTTGAGGGGAATTGGTGAAAACATTCATAAAAGATCTGCATTCAGTGTTTTTTTGTTAAGATAAGGCCAAAGATGCAAGCGTTCCAGCATTCTGCATTCATCAGTGACATGGTGTTGTATGCTGATGCTTTTTAGGCACAGGTGTATAGTTCATTATAGAGTGGCTAATGACCAGCATCTATACTGTCACATAGGTACAGTAGATGGTACTTAACTGAGGGGGGG